>CM035420.1:95193177-95800677 GCA_020310875.1 Ceratopteris richardii
TTTCTTGCATACTTTTGCTGAGAGATGAAAATCCAAACTAGTTCCTACCAAACTTCAAGGCCTAAGCAATAATGCATTAAGCCCAAGTCTTTCATTTCAAATTTTGAACTCAGGGCATCTTTTATTTTTTGAAGAAGAGCATCATCGTTTCTTGTAATCACAAGGTCATCTACATAGAGTACAAGCACAATTGCCTTCCCTCCTCTCTTTAGAACATACAAGTTGGCATCAGAAGCACATCTTTTGAAACCTAGATCCAAGAGATACTTATCTATCTATTGGTACCATGCTCTAGGGGCTGAGACACATGTACCTCCTCCTTGAGGTCTCCATTTAAGAATGTTGATTTAACATCCATGTGATAGACTGACCAATGCTTATGTGCGGCCACAACTAGTACTACATCTTTGATAGTAGTCATTCTTGTAGTGGGGGCAAATGATTCACAAAAATCAATGCCTTCAACTTGTGAGTATCCCTATGCAACAAGTTTTGCTTTGTACTTTTCGAGAGTACCATCTTCCTTGTACTTTAGCTTCCAGATCCACTTGGTGACAATGACTTTATGCTTAGGGGGTTGATCCACTAGCTCCCAAGTTCCATTCTTCATGACATTGTTGTACTATGTTTGCATGGCAGCCCTCCAATTTGGATCATGGAGTGCCTCTTCCACATCGGTTGATTCCTTTGCTTCTTCTTGAATGAGATCACCCATCATGACTGTGTTTACAATATGGGTGCTTTTTCGTCTCTATTCCTCTATTCTCTGTGATCGCCTTGGTCCATCTGCAACCTATTCTAGTGATTGTGGGATGGGGTTTTCAGAATCATAGAGCTTCCTCACCCAACATGGCAATGGCTTTTCCACTTGGGTGTCGATAGGTTGGTGACTTTCAAACTCATCATTTGAAAGTGATGCTTCCTTCTCTTGTGTAGAAGGGATAGCTCTTAAGCAAGGTTCATCTTGGATTGCCCCTTCACCAAATGATAAAGTGGAAGCTCTCTTTTCCTCCTCCATTGCATGTGGCTTCTCCTCCTTAAACACCACATCACGACTCGCCATGATCTTCTTAGCCTCAAGGTCATAAAGCTTATAAGCCTTCTTATCTTCATTATACCCTACGAAGATAAATCTGATGCTTCTTTGTTGAAGCTTGTTCCTCTCCCTATCTGGAACATGTACATAACATTCACTTCCAAATACTTTGAAATGGGAAACAGAAGGATTTTTACCAGTGTAGGCTTCTTGTGGAGTCTTTCCATCAAGTGCCTTGGTGTAGCTTCAATTCAAGGTGTAGACAACAGTGTTGATAGCCTCTACCCAAAATTGATTAGGCAAACCCTTTCCTTTCAACGTGCACCTTGCCATCTCCATGATGGTTCGATTCTGACATTTTGCAACACTTTTTTGTTGAGGAATATGTGCCACTATGAGTTGATGCTTGAGTCCCTTACTCTTGCAGAAATCTTCAAACTTTGTTGATGTGAACTCACCACCATCATCTCTCCTGAATCTCTTCATCTTATTCCTTGTTTCAATTTCAACAAGCTGAAGCCATTCTTTAAACTTACAAAAAACTTGAGCCTTATCACAAAGGTAGTACACCCACATCTTCCTGCTAGCATAGTCATCTACAGGTAATGTGAAGTAGGAAGATCCACCCAAGGCCTGTGTAGGCATTTTTCTGCACAAGTTAGCATGCACCAACTCTAGAGGATAGCTTGCCCTGTTCTTGCTTTCTTGTGGAAACACCTTCCTTTGTTGATTTCCCAGCATGCAAGCTTCACATGGTTCCTTCATGTTTGCAATCAATGGTAGGTGTGCAACAATACCCCTTTGATGCATCTCCTTCAGTACAGGGTATCCAATGTGGCCAAATATCTCATGCCATAGCTTACTTGTGCCCACATTTGTAGTGGTTGTAAGAACACATAACTCATACAAGTTGTTCCTCCTTATGCCACTCCCAACAATGTTGTTGTTGTTGATATATTTAGGTAGTGATGTGTGTGAACACACTAGGACCGCCGGGGTACTTTTTCCCTCTTTAGGAGGTTTTTTTCCCTCGGCTTGTATATACGCCTATTGCCCTAATGGGCTACTTATCTTTGTACATTCTCTAGTAATACATTCAGTATTGTGTGTTGTGCTCCAAGCTTCTTCTTCTTCCTTGTGCTGTTCGCGTGCTTCCGTAGACGTCTAACTCCAACAATTGGTATCAGAGTAGGTCGTCGCTTCATCTAGGGTGCCGTCGACACTCCTCCGTTTGTAGTCTCGGATTCACATGAAATTTGGTGAGCATACTCAGGGTGTTTCAGAGATCAAAACTGCTTCGCTTTGTGGTGCCAAAATCGTGATATGAGCTCGTTTCGGCCTCCAAACGCACTATCGCAGTGCTTGTGCAGGCTATTTTGTCTTTTTGTGCCAAAGGTATATACCAGTTTCTGTTCGCTAGTTTAAGCGTCTCGAAGTCTGCTATAGGTCTAGCAGAACTCATCTAGGCAGTTTTGCTCAACTTTTTGAGATACAGTCAATTTTCTGCATCAATGTATTTTAGTCACCGACCATGGCTGAAAGCAGTGATGTATTCCATATGTTGGCTATTTAGGATAAGTTGGATGGTACCAACTACCCATTATGGGCTTATATGATACGACATGTATTGGTTGCAAAAGGGCTGTGGAACATTGTGCAGGGTGTTGAAAGACGTCCTGTTACACCTGCAACTACAGGTACTGCAAATACAGGTGCTGGAGGTGTTGGAGCTGATGAAGATGGTGTCGAAGATGATATTGTGCAGATTCCTATTCGTGCTGCTGCTTCTGTTGCACCTACTGTAGAGTAGATTCGGTGGGATGGCATAGATGCCCAGGCACATGCATTGATAGCTTTGTTTGTCAAACGTGCCATTATTCCTCACATTCGCTCTTGCAGAATAGCAAAGGATGCTTGGGATACACTTACCACATTGTACCAAGCTAGGAATGAGGCTCGTGTTGATTACCTCTGAAAACAGTTGGAGAGTGAGCACATGAATGAAGGTGATTCTATGGACAATTTCCTAATGAAGATCAAAGATTTGAAGGAACAGTTGATTTCTGCTAATGAGGTTATACCAGATAGCTCACTTGTGCAGACCGTTCGGAATGGTCTTCCTGACTCATATCAGAGTTTTGCTTCTACTCTTCGATTGATGATGAAAGGCAATCCAAATGCCTTATCATTTGAGGAGTTAGTCTCTGTTCTGTTGCAGGAAGATCAGTCCACGCAGAAAAGGTCCATTATGCGGGTTGCAGATCAAGCTTTCCTGGCTAGTCAGAAGGGCAAAGGAAAATGGGGCTCTTCTACTAGTAAGCAGATGCTGCACAATCGAAGAACCAGGATAAAGATGAGAAGAAATCAGAAAAGCAGAAATTGTTTTGCAAGTACTGTAAAGGAAATGATCATATCATAAAGAACTGTCCAAAACTGGCTGCTTAAGAGGCAAAGAAGAAAGAGGCCGGAATGGTTGTTGCAGAGGCCTCTACACCAAAAACAGGGTCTGGAAATCTTGAGCAGGAAGAAGAATGGGCGTTTACTACTGTCTGCAGTTTTGACCCATCTTCTCATGATGAGTGCATGTCTACAGTAGACTCAGATATTTGGTATTTTGACAGTGGGGCAACCAAACATATTACCTCGCAGGGCAGTTTCTTCTCTTCACTCGAGCCTACCCCTACAGGGAATACTATTACATGTGCCAACAACTCCTCTTATCATGTTATGGGAGTTGGTAAGATCATTATGACTACAGCTGATGGTAGTTCTTTCACTTTGTCAGATACTTTATTTGTGCCAGGGATAAAAAAGAACCTGTTATCAGTTTCTGCATTAGCCAAGATTGGCTTGGTTGTGAAATTTGTTGATGACAGGTGTACAATTCATGATCTGTCAAATGGCGATGTGATTATTACTTCTAGCATTTTATGTTGTATAAGCTCATAGACTATGAAAGATCTGTAAATGATTTGGCATGTGCAGTAAATGATTCTCAGGCTAAGTCAGATGCAAAGCTTTGGCATGGACGCTTTGGTCATCTGAATTTCGCTAGTTTGCTACGCTTGCAAAAATCTGAAATGTTGTGCTCTTTGCCCAAACTTGAGGCACTTGGAAAACATGTTTGTGAAGGCTATATTTTGGGAAAAATGCAGCGTTCCTCCTTTCCAAAAGATGGTTCAGTTCGGGCTACATAGAAATTGCAACTTGTACATAGTGATGTCTGTGGTCCTATGCAGACACCCTCTTTTGGAAATTACCTTTACTTCGTGACTTTCATTGATGATTTTTCCAGGCATGCATGGGTATATGCACTCAAAGCAAAGTCCGAAGTGTTCATGTGCTTCAAACAGTTTTTGGTTTTGGCTGAAAATCTGTCAGCATGTAAAATGGGCACCCTCCGTTCTGATCAAGGGGGGGAATATATGTCTTCATATTTTAATGCATTTTTGGTTGAACGTGGGATAAAACACCAGTGTACAATGTCGTATACACCTCAACAGAATGGAGTTGCTGAACGAAAGAACAGGTCACTCATGGAGATGGCGAGGTGCATGGTCAAGAGTTAGGCTTTACCACATAGTTTCTGGCTTGAGGTTGTCATGTGTGCAACATATGTACTGAACAGGTGTCCCACTAAAGCGCTGCAATCTATCACTCCATATGAGGCTTGGCATGACCGCAAGCCATCTGTTGCTCATCTGCGTGTTTTTGGTTGTTTGGCATATGCACTAGTGCCTGAACAACATCGCAGAAAATTGGATGATAAGGCAGTAAAATGTATTTTTGTTGGGTACAGTTTTGAAAGTAAAGGTTATCATCTGTATCATCCACAGACTAAACGCATTTTGGTTAGCCGTGATGTTGTATTTGTGGAAGATGTTGTTCAGCCATTGCTTTCATGTACTAAGGAGACATTTGTTAGCTCCAAAGACATGTATGATACTTTGATGCCTCTTTTTACAGGTGGGCAGTCTAGTGCTGGTCCTAATAAGGCAACTTCTCAACCTTTGCAGGTTTCATATGATGATGCAGATCATTCCATTTCTGATGCAGATTTACATGATGCACTTGTTGATGAGAGAGCTGATATTGAGCAGGAAAAAACTATGCCAAAATGGCTGGTGCAGACTTTGCGTGATAGCAAATTAGATGCACCTTTATCATATTGTACTCGTTTAGGCTCTCATAGTGCCTCCTTTGCATCAGATTGCTATGCTATGGCTGTGTCTAGTCTCTGTGATGAGAATGAGCCTGTTTCTTTTGATGAAGCACAAAATTCAGAAAATTGGATGGCTGCCATGCAATCTGAATATGATGCTAGAATGAAGAATGGTACATGGTCTTTATGTGACTTGCCTCCTGGCAAGAAGGCCATTGGCACTAAGTGGGTATACAAGCTGAAGCGTAAACCTGATGGTACAGTTGACAGGTATAGGGCTAGGCTTGTTTCAAAGGGTTATGCATAGGAAAGAGGCATTGATTTTGATGAGACCTTTGCACCTACATGCCGTATGACTACTGTTTGGAGCATTTGTGCACTTGCAGCCCATCATGGTTGGAATGTACATTAGTTGGACATTAAAACAGCATTTTTGAATGGTGACTTGCATGAAGAAGTGTATGTTTTTCAGCCCCGTGGCTTTGTGCAGAAAGGGCATGAAAACCAGGTGTGCAGGTTAAAGAAGGCATTATATGGTTTAAAGCAAGCACCATGTGCTTGGTATGAGAAGATACATGCCTATCTGATTGCACATGGTTTTGAGAACAGTCCAATTGAAAGCACCTTATATGTTAAGCGTGCTAATGATGTGCTTCTGATCATTGTTGTCTATGTTGATGACATGCTGCTCACTGGTCCTATTGAGACACATATTGCTGATTTCAAGGCTGATTTGCATACCTCATTTGAGATGTCTGATTTGGGGCATTTGCATCACTATTTGGGCATTCAGCTTATGCAAGTTGATGGTGGAATGGTTTTGTGTCAAATGAAATATATTGACACATTATTGCAACGTTTTGGCCTTGAAGACTGTAAGCCTATTGCTACTCCTATGGAGACAGGTTTACGCTTGAGTCTTCATGATGCTGGAGATGCATTTGATGTTGTCCTCTATCAGCAGGCTGTTGGATGCTTGATTTATTTATGCATTACTCGGCCAGATGTTCAGTTTGCTGTCGCACAGATGAGCAGGTTTATGCATTGCCTAGGAGTCACGCATTGGAAGGCGGTCAAGCACATCTTTCGCTACTTGAGTGGTACTCGCCTACTTGGGTTGTTTTATCCCAAGGGGGGATCACTACCGCCAGATTTGCATGCTTTTTCTTACTCAGACTGGGCTGGTTGCTATGACACTCGTGTGTCCACCAGTGGTTTTTGCTTCATGCTTGGTAGCTCATGTATATCTTGGTTGAGCAAGAAGCAGCCTACTGTGGCCACTTCCAGTTGTGAGGCTGAGTATAGGGCAGCTTTCACAACGACTGTTGAGTGTGTGTGGCTCAGATGCCTTATGGCTGATTTGGGTGTTGGCCAGTCTTCTGCCACCACCATCGTCACTGACAGTCAGAGCGCATTGGCAGTTGCGAGGAACCCTGTGTTCCATGCTCGCACTAAGCACATTGAGGTGCATTATCACTATGTCAGGGAGAGGTTCTCTGCTGGGGAGATCATCTTGGCATATGTGCCCACGCAGGAGAACATAGCAGATCTTTTCACGAAGGCTCTGCCTAGGGAGAAGTTTGAAGCTTTCTGCAAAGCTTTGGGCTTTCTTCCTTTTGTGGAGTGATTTCCACATAGCTTGGCATTTCCTTATACATGAGTGCCAGCTCCTTGTTCGCCGCATCACTCCCAAGGGGGATTTGTTGATATATTTAGGTAGTGATGTGTGTGAACACACTAGGATCGTCGAGGCACCTTTTTCCCTCTTTAGGAGGTTTTTTTCCCTCCGCTTGTATATACGCCTATTGCCCTAATGGGCTACTTATCTTTGTACATTCTCTAGTAATACATTCAGTATTGTGTGTTGTGCTCCAAGCTTCTTCTTCTTCCTTGTGCTGTTCGCGTGCTTCCGCAGACGTCTAACTCCAACAGTTGTTACTGTCCATAATCTTAGCTTTTGTCTTACTGAAAGATACTTCATGACCTTGATCATTTATAGAAGCTATTGAATCCTCTTTGATTGTGAGAGTGTGTGTGAGCTCTCTTCCTTATCTCCTTCCTTTTGACATGGTATGAGAGCCAATGTGGTTGTAGATAGCTCGTGAAGAAGGCCGACAGTCTAGAAAACGCAAGAAGGCATGGAGAAAGAGTGAATCACAAACAACCTTAGATTGCTATGAAAATTGGCATGAACATAGGAGTCAAAATATTTTCAAGTGTTATCCCTTCAGGGTCACTCGGTTTTCTCATATTTTTGTTTCGAAGCCATCTTGACCTCCATTTCGAGCCTACAAGGTGGCGTGCCTAGGTCAGTTTGCAAAACTGTTACTTGCATCCTATTTAGAAACACTGTGATATTCTAGATCCAGAATTTCAAGCAATTTTGTCTATTTTTGATACACAAAAACTGTGTTTTTTTTAGATCGAATTGTCACATCATAATTCGATAACATTCAATCAGAAGTACTACTTGTAGTGCTTTTGTAGTGTCCTGAATTGCTTCAGAAATGAAAAATGTAGATGGAACAAGTCAGCTTATAAGAAATAAGCTGGACAAAAACAACTTCCATGCTTTGAGATTCAAAATGAAGAATTTCTTGATGGAAAAAGGCTATTGTAAGTGCATTGAAGGAGAGAATGAAAATGCTCCACAATTACCAGAGAGGAATCAAACTGTAGACTAGCTAAGAGCATATGAAGAATGGAATCAAGGAGCATGAAAGGTAATGTATTGGCTATCTCTTAGAATATAGGATAGCAATATTGGGCACATACGAGATCCCAAGACTCCGAAAGAGGCTTGTAATAGTTTGGTCACATTGTATGAGATCAATACAAAGGCATAGAAATTGCAACTCAAGAATGCACTGCATACACTGGAGAAAAAGGGCATGTGGGTAAGTGACTACACCCTGAAAATCAAAAGCATATTTGGGTCACTTGCATCTATTGGCATGAATTTAGATGATGATGATGATAAGGTGGAAATATGCCTTCGTGTTTTAGGAGTTGCATATAAGCAGTTCAGAACTTCTATTCAAACTAAGGAAAATATTTTGAATTTTGTTGATATGGCATCCATGTTGGTTATTGAAGAAAAAAATAATGGTGAGGATTCAAACTACCAAGGAAAACCTATTTTTGAGAAGGTATTCTACTCTGACAGAGGAAGAGGCAGATATAGAGGCTTTGAAAGTGGAAGAGGACAGAATAACCAAGACACACATCAACAACAGAATCATGCAAGAGGTAAAGTATAGTTTTAAGGAAGGGGGATCCAAAGAGGCCATATAAATTTCCAAAGAAATGATTCAAGTAATGACAGTAAAGGATGCTAGAATTGTGGTAAACTTGGACACTTTGAACATGATTGCAGATTGAAGAATCAAAATAACAGAAGGTAGCAAATCAACTATGCATCCACAAGTGTCGATGATTTTAAGAAGTTGTTCATGGTCCAACATCACTACGAGTCATGCAGAAGGATTTAGTAGTTTGCAAAAATTGCCAGTTCCTAGATATGTTGAAATAGGTGATGATACATCACATCCTACTGAGCATAAAGGAAACATTGCACTGTCTATGGAGGACTAGAAGGTAAAACATCTTGCTGATGTGCTCCATGTTCCAAATATAACAAAGAATCTGGTTTCTATTGGACAAATGGTTGATGAGGGATTACAAGTTAGGTTCAATGCTGATGGATTATATGTAGAAGAGTACAAATAGGATGGAAGATTGATTGCCAATGGAAACAAAGTGGGTAGGATGTTCACCTTAAATGTGAAAGTTCTTGAAATGAATGCAAAAGCTGCAATAGTTATTGTTGATATAGAGATCAGACACAAACAAATTAGACATGCAAATTTGTAGAGGCTGAAATTGATGCAGTCAAAGGAGATTGTCAATGGACTACCAAATTTCCAGGTTGTAGAGATGCAAAAGGTCTGTGCAGCATGTCACTTTGGTACACAGTCAAGAGCATCATTTCTCCATGACAAGCATGTTAGTGAGAATGTGCTAGAAATAGTACATATAGATTTTTGGGGTCCTGCAAATACCACATCTATGGGTGGTTGTAGGTTTTATGTTACTTGCATTGATGACCATACATAGAAAGTATGGATATATTTCATGAGAGAGAAGAGTGAGGTGTCCACTCAATTCTAGAATTTTAAGGCTATGGTGGAAAAGTAGACAAGAAAGTATATTCAGGCATTAAGGTCAGATGGAGGAGGTGAATATATGTTAAATGAGTTTAGTGGCTTTCTAAAAAGTCATGGAATTCAACAACAATTTTCATGCAGGTACACACCACAACAAAATGGTGTTGTTGAATGCAAAAATAGACATATTGTAGAACCCCTTGATGGTTGAGAAGAATATGCCTCATTGTTATTGGGAAGAAGCTATGCACACTACTATATACATCATGAATAGAGCTTCGACTGCTATTGTACATCAAGTTACACTTGAAGAGAAGTTTTTAGGTAAAAAGCCAAACTTATCACATATGAAAGTTTTTGGCACTATTGCATATGTGCATATTCTAGATGATTTGAGGGTGAAGCTTGATCCAAACGCAAAAAAATATATCTTCACTCAGTACTCCCTTGAGCAAAAGGGATATAAATGTTATAACCCACTTACATGACAAGTGAAGGTAAGCAGAGATGTGGTATTTGATGAAATGTCAAGGTCTATGCACATGCCAAAGAAGGACTTAATCTTGAACCAAATGACAAAGAAAATGCTGAAAAATCAAGTGTAGAATCTCAAGTTTTGAGTGGACTAGATGTATCACCAAGCAATAGTTCCAACTCAAATCCATGGAGTGGAAGATTGCATGGAAATTTCAGTCAAACAAATTCATCAAATACATCCAGGAAAGGTAAATAAAAACTTTCTATTGGTAGTAAAACATCTACATGTTTTGAAGGCATTGATGGAGATTCAAGCAGTAAAAAAAAAAAGCCTTGATGAGGAACTTGGATTGCTCTCTATGAAGACTCCAGAAGTAAGAAAGGCACATGCAAATGATACAAGGATAAGTGACCTAGGACCAAGAAGATCTGGAAGGATGCTGAATTCACTGCAATGATTGACATATGATAGTTACATGGCTCGTCATTGTGCCTACATGACCAAGGTTATACAAGATGCTGAACCTTCTTGTTTTCAAGTTGCAATTGGAAATGTAGATTGGGAGAAAGTTGTGGATGAGGAGATGGCTGCACTTTATGGAAATGAAACATGGAAGCTCATTTCATTGCTGCAAGGAAAGAAACCCATAGGCTTCAAGTGGGTTTACAAGGTAAAGCACAATGCTGGTGGTAGCGTAAGTAGGTATAAGGCGCGATTGGTAGCAAAAGGATATGCAAAGACATATGGCATTGATTATGAGGAAACATTGAGCCCTATAGCTAAAATGCATACTGTTAGAGCACTTGTTGCATTACCTACAGCAAGAGGATGGACTTTGCATCAGATGTATGTGAAGAATGCTTTCTTACATGGTGAATTACATGAAGAAGTATATATGGACTAGTCACAAGGATATGAAGATTCAAAGCCCTAAAATATGTTTGCAGGTTGTAAAAAGGCTTTGTATGAGTTTAAGCAAGCCCCTCCTGTTTGACATGCAAGGATTGTTGATTACTTAACCACCATTGTATTTTCTCTGTGTGATGTAGATCATTCATTATATGCAAGGAAGTGTGATGATGGCATCACGATTGGGCTATTTACGCTGTGACTTGATTCCAGGTTGTTGGCATAGAAGCAACAAGGAGATAGAGTAGTCAAGTACAATCCAACATATAAGAGGCCCAGTCATTTTTTTCATAATTTATTTTCAATCAAAGTGATTTTCATCACTACATAAACATTGTAAATGTTGTTTTTGATAGACTAGACTCCATTTGGTTCAAGCCGAGGAGTCCTCGAGCTTGAGGAGTATTAGAAGTACTTGCATATCAATTTTTGTAATTTTCTTATTCTGTTTGAGCCCCCAAACAAGCCTTGGAACCTAATTTTTAACTAGGTTGGACACTAGGTCTAGACAGGGCCAAAGCTAGTCAAAAAACTATAAAAAGAGCTAGAGAGCTCATTTTTGGGTTTAACTTGTTAGAGTTTTGAGCTATTGTAAGAGATTTTTTAAGTAGTACAAAGAACTCCATTGTTCCTCTCTATGTTCTTGCCTTGTGTGTGCATGGTTGTGTGCTTCCTCACACACTTGTACCATCACTTGCTTATAATCTTCATACTAGTCCTCATGTCTCCATGGATTGACAATTATGAGGTGGATCTCCTCACATTGGTACTTACGATTGTGCTAGAGTGACACAAAATTTGGCACCACTACCGGGGAGAGAGCTTTGAGGATGAGCGTGTGATGGTAAGATTTAGAGTTGTGACATTGGATTCATAGGTAATATCTTTACTTTTCTTTATTTTTCATCATTTTTTCTTTTTTTCTCATCACCATCATCACTATCATCATCCTCACCATCTCCCACCTCCATCTCAACCTTCACAAAAATTTCAGTTTTTTGGTCATATTCCCCTCCTCCCCACCTCATTTCCCTCATTTCACTTGTGTGAAAGAGAGAGAGAGAGAGAGAGAGAGAGAGAGAGAGAGCTTGTATGCGATTGGTTTTTGTGTGTGTTTTGAGCTTTTTTTGTAGGTTCTTGTTGTATCACCAACTCTAGTAGCTTGCGCAAGTACGATAGACCTCTGCAAAGGTCCCAAGATGACAATCTCTTTCTATCATGATAGACAGAGAAAGTTGGTATTTTGTGTTTGCATGCATGGCACGGTAATCTACACCATTAGAGCACTCCAAATCATTAGAAGGATCCAAAAAAATTGTGTTATTTCTATCTATCGTGATAGAAAAAAACCACGATAGACAACAAACATCATTTATCGTGACAAATAACATCTATCATGATAGACAAGACCCCACGATAGACACCATCTATTGCGATAGACACCCATCTATCAGGACAAATAGGACCCTACGATAGACAACGTCTATCGTGACAGAAAAATCCACAACAGATGATAGATATAATCTATTGCAACAAACAAGATCCCACTACAGGCACCATCTATCGTGACTGACAGATCCACGACAGACGATAGATATCATCTATCATGATAGATAGGACCCCATGACAAACAACATTTATCACGATAGACAGATCCACGACAGACGATAGATACTGTCTATCATGACAGACACCCATCTATCGTGATAGACAGCCACCCGCAATAGACCAAAACCATGATAGATGAGAGATACCATCTATCACGATAGTGACCCATCTATCATGATAGATAGCCCTCATGACAAATGACAGACCATGTCTATCGTGACAGATGCCCGTCTATTGAGATAGACAAGACCCCATGATAGACCCCGTCTATCGCAACAAACAGCCATACGTGATAGATAGTGTCTATCGCAACAGACACTCTCTATCGTGATAGACATACATTTTTGGGAAAAATTCAAGGAGTAATTTTTTGAAAATTTGGGCTAAAAATTGGCATATTTTGAGGTCATTAACCTACATCATTACAGAAACCTTGCAAAAATGCACTAATATCTTGTGAGGTCCTATTTGGCTGTTTTAACCCCCACAACCCTGAATTGACATAAATGTTTCATATGAAATCCATTTTTTGAGCTCTAAAGCTTGTTGGATTAGGAAACCTAAGGGATTCTAGAAATTTTTTTGTGCAATACAAAGAAAAAAAAGGGGGATCTTTAAATGTGTCTGAATCAAATTGTTTTCCATTTGAAGTTACAAGCTTCAGCTAAACTTTGAACTTTTACAAGATCCTTGAGAGCTCGTGGAGAGATTAGAGCAAAGTATCAATGTGTGCAAGCTTGGGAATGAGCATCCTGAGCATATAAGTGGAGCAAGGAAAAGCGACTTGAGGTTGGAAGATCTCTCAACCCCCTCACTCCATTCTTAGCTTAGGCTAAGTGCGATTAGTGGTTTTGATTGATTAGAGGCACGATAGGAACCCTCAAGTTCTAAAAACCATTAAATTCTCAAGTTGAAGCATAGATTAATTGCAGTCAATGGACAACCTAAGGATAGCATCAGAAGAGGAAGAATCCTTGTTTGAGGTCCCAAAAAATTTCAAGAAGTATGAGGCAGAAGATAGGAGATTCATGATAAGGATGCCTAAACGTGAAGCACAAGCAGGAGAGGCCTATGATAACAAAGAGAAAACTAAGAAAATCATTGTGACCATAGAGGAAGGTGAAGATAGATGTACGTACATAGGACATGATTTGACAAAGGATGAGGAACAAGAGTTGGTAACCTTGCTACAAGAATATAAAGATGTTTTTGCATGGAGTTACAAGGATTTGAAAGGCCTAGACCTTGACATATGCTCACATACAATTCCCATGACCTCAAATGCCAAGCCCTTTAAGCAAAGGCCATACACATATAATGACAATTATGCTGCCAAGATCAAGGAAGAGATAGATAGATTGGTAGAAGTAGGATTTATCTATGAGATTGAGCACAATGAATGGGTATCTCCCATTGTAGTGGAGCCCAAGAAGAATGGTAAGCTACATGTATGCATTAACTTGAAGAAGGTTAATGCAGCCACTATCAGAGATAGATATCTGCTTCTTATCACTGAACATCTATTAGAGAGGGTAGCAGGCATGGAAGTTTACAGCTTCCTTGATGGATTCTCTGGCTATAATCAAGTGGCCATTGCTCCAAAAGATCAGCATAAGATGCGTTTTGCCACTGAGTGGGGCATATTTTCTTTTTGAGTAATGCCATTTGGGCTTACCAATGCGCCAACTACCTTCCAACAACTGATGTGCCATGTGTTCAAAGAGTTCTTGAGGAAAAACTTGGAAGTCTATGTTGATGATCTCTACGCTCATTCCAACATCATACAAACACATATACCTGAACTTAGACAAATCTTTGACAAATGTAGAGAATATCAGGTCTGCCTGAATCTAGAAAAGTGTGTTTTCATGGTCACGCAAGGTAAGATTCTAGGACACATAGCATCAAAGAATGGCATATCCACAGATGAGGATAAAGTAAGAGCTATTGTAGAGCTACCAAGACCAAAGAATGTCAAGGAATTACAAGCTTTCATGGGGCATTGCAATTTATTATCAACGATTCTTTCATATGTATGCAATCATTGCAAAACCTATGTACTCCCTTTTGACTAACTTTGAATGGACAAAATAATGTGAAAACTCCTTTAACAAGCTTAAGCAATGACTATGTTCAACACCAATCTTGACTACACCAGATTGAAACAAGCCCTTCCACGTGCATGTGGATGCATCCAATTATGCAATTGGGTGTGTACTAGCACAACCCACTAGTGAAGGTAATATGGACCTTCCAATTGCTTATGCTAGTAGACAAGTGAATGCGGCTGAGCGAAATTATACCACTATTGAGAGAGAAGAATTAGACTGGTATATGCAGGTAAGAATTTTAGAAATTATTGCCTACAAATAAGTTTAAATTTTTTACAAACCATCAAGCATTACTCTATCTAGTGAAAAAACCATGCAATACTAGCTGATTAGTGAGATGTTTCCTCTTACTAATGGAATATGATTTTGAAGCAGTGGTTAGGAAAGGTAAGAATCACCTTAGGGCAGATCACCTTTCTAGACTAACTTCAAGAGAGTCTCCTCATGGAGTGTCGGATGAGCTTCTTGATGCTTACTTGTTCAATCTAGAAGTAGTTCCTGACTGGGTGAAAGCTATAATGCCTATTCTCAGCTTCAGACCTAAACATCGTGTAGTAAGAACTAAAGACAAGGAAGTAATCAGATCTCAAAAACACCACATAATGGTAGGGAGCATGTATAAGCACACTAACCAAGGCATACTAGCTTGTTGTGTAGATGAAGATGAACATGCAAAATGGTTGCAATTAGCACACATAGGTGCACTACAACAACACCATTCAATAGGGAACACCATAACATCATGTTTCTTATGCAATGCTAATAGGATTCTCTTCTTCCAGCAGACAAGCATCAAGAAGTATGAGCAATATCATGGTAGAGATAGCAGGCCCCAACTCACAGGCAGGAGTGAGTCAAGTAGGAGTTAATATGGACAACCTAACTATTGAAGTGCCACCAACTAAATGACCTGAGAGCTGTCACATCTCCAACAAATACCCATACCGGACCCTCCCGCAGGAATAACGGAGAGAGTTCATCAGGCATGGTGTAGCTCAAGTGTAAGCATCACCTCCTTTACTTTTCAATCTAGGAAGATGTGAGGATGGTATGAAGACCTCGAGCAAGTGATGCACAAGTGGTGGAAGAGAAGCACACTCACATGCACTCACACACACACACACACGCACATAGGTAGAACAAACAGTGGCACAATGGAAGCTTTTATTACTCAAAAAGATTATAATTGCTTTAGATTTAGTTCATTCTTTAACTTGCTCTCTCCCAAAAAATGAGCCTTCTAGTCCTTTTTATAGTTTTTCACTAGGTTTGGCCCTGTTCAAACCTAGTGTCTGGCCTAGTTCAAAATTAGGTTCTGGGGCCTATTTGAGGCCTCAAACGGAGTCTAAAAAATATGAAAATTGATAGGTAGGTACTTATAATGCTCCTCAAGATCAAGGACTCCTTGGCTTGCACAAAATGGAGATACAAAAATAGGAAGTGTTATTTACAATGAGTGTTAGTGATGAAAATCACTATTTTAAAGGTTTCTCTTGAGGACTTTGACATACATTTCCATCAGTCCTTTCTTCGTTGGCTCCTGTGTCGGCTTGTGCTTCCTGTCTCTTCACCTTGGTGCGTACTTCCTTGAAGTGGTAGCCCTTGACTTCCAACACATGCCAAGGCCCTTAGGAGAGGCAAAGTACATCTAGGAGTCCAAGTGTGAGTATGATAAGGCCTCGATACGATTCCGATTCTTTTCCAAAGAGTTTGAGACCCTCCAAAACACATCAAAACTTCAAAGCATATGGCAACACACAGGGATGACAAAGTACTTTGAGGCACCCTTACCAAAACCAGATTGTTTGTGTTGTTACTATTTGGTATCAACATTAGAGGCAAGTGAAGTAAAGGACCAACCAGGAACCTTTGTCATTCCTTCCTTATTGGACAAAAATGAGTTGAAAAAGTTCAAACTTACCCTAGAATTGATAAGCGCTGCTCTGAACATGCACGGCAGACATGTGCCCTTCGAGAAGGATGCTTTGATACTTGATAACATGGAGAATCACAAATTGCAAAAGTTAAAAGATATGAAAGCACTCACACCTAATGTTTCCATCCCGCTCTGCATGTGCATGCAACATTTTGCATTTCTTGGCCAAGATAGATTCACTAAGCCCCACAAATGAATCTGGTTCAGTCTTTGCTTGGCAGAGATAGGCACACCAAACACGACCACGGTCAGGTAAAAACATTCAGATTCCCATCACCACTGTGGAAGAAACTACCACCACATGCAAACCAATCGAGACAACCTCCCAAGCAGCTAGGACTCTTGGCCATGAACCCACGATCATCCATCAAGAATCAACAAAACCATTACTTTGGACAACTAATTCAACCTTGTTCTCCTCCTTTGACAACCCTATATATCATGCCACCACAATTACAACTGAATCCCTCATGGAGCTTGACATAGGACACCCCGCCTCCACCACTTCTATACTAGGCCACCCTGACCTTAGGACCACATTTTTAGGTTTCCCCATATTCGATGGTGTTTCTTGGGTAGTCCTACCTCAAGGGACTAACATTCCAATCTTTATCCCACCAATCCTTCAACCCATCTAGGCCACTTTCTCGAGAATGTTATAGCCCATGTCTTAACCATTACCACCATTTTCTTTCTCAGCACCCACTTCACACTTATTCACCATGATCACACACACACCACCTACCATCCCGATGTATATGGTAGGCACCACTCTCACCTCCATGGCTGAAAGCATGGTCATTTCACCACCCATGGTACCTCCCCCGCCCCCCTCACTTCCAACATCCCCCATTCCCCCACCACCAACTTCACCTGTACACACCTATCCCTTCGACACAACATCCACACTTCCCATTCCCCACTCCATTTCATTGCATCAAACATGATACACACTGCATCTTCATCTAAAAATAATGCATTTGATACTATGTTTCAGTGTATGTCACAGCTAAGAATAGAGTGCATGCAGCGGGAAGAACATAACAACAGATTACATGCACACTCAGAGGAGTTGCGACAATGCATCTCTACTTTGGATGATGAAAATGAAAGTATCCAAACAAAGTTTCATACATTATAGGAGGCACATAGCATATTGGAAACAAAGTTGCAGAATACCGACAAAGAGTCCTTGCAAATTGTCGAAGGTTACCTATGCACACAGATGGAATGAAACTCAAAACTACAACACAACATGGCACTATTAGGAAGCCACCTAGCCACAACTTAGGAAGAAAATCGATGGCTCCAGACACAAAATCAAGAAAATCTAGTTGTAGCCATAGAGAATACACTCGGGGCACCCATCAGTCCGTCGAAATTTCAAGCTGTACCCCCGGAGAACATCAAAGTCATACTTGAAGACTATGCTAACTTACTAGAAGCCCATGATAAATTATCAGAAGAATTGGATCAAGTGAAACAACAACGAATGTCAGAAACTATAGCTGTCCTATCAACCATAGTATCAACCTCCTCCGCCATTACTGACTCAACAACACTACAGGAACTCAAACAACAAGTCAAAGAATTACAAGCACGACTCCTTCAATAAGAAAGGCCACCATCCCCACCGAAGGCCCCCCGAGAAGAAGAAACCATCTCAATTCTAGTCGAACAAATGTTTGAAGATGACTATGACCGTCAACCCATTCCAGGTGGACGTATAACAAAAGAGGGCCAAGACATTTGAAGCGCCAAAACCCCCATGGTTAAGACAAGTGGAAGAGATGGGGAGTACTCATGAAGAGCACACAGTGGTGCAAAATCAGGCAATGAGGGCCATAGAAGAAACAATGTTACAATCCAGTTATTTCAAAAATTTGGCACCTAAGCATCTCATCACATCATCACAACTTCGGTACCAGCCCTACTATGTCATTCTTGAAGATCATAGTGCCGAAATACAGAGAGTCATGGGGAAGATCCCCACCTTTGCAAGCTAGTTCCAATAGAGGACCTACCACCAGAGGCACAAAAGGGCAAGATCTATCACTTGACATGGTGGCAAAATCTCTTAGAGACTTAACCCAAAATGTTGTGTACATGGAACCATGCACCTCTATCATCTCATTTACAATCCCTGCTATGGTCCAAATCCATGGCACAGATCATGGAAAACATTCAATATTAAAGTATAGAATAATGCCAAATGTAAATAATGTCTTAATTATCCATACATTGCGCCACGGAAAGGACCACCCTCCATTGCTTACATGGTGGCCACCATTCGCCATTGGATCCCTTGCTTGAATCCAATGCCAGATGTTGCGGCACAAGTGATGCCGAACATTTTGGATATGATGCAAATTGTGCTCAAAACTTTTCAAAACACAGAAGCACCACAAGTCGCTCTACCCGACTTCATCAACAGCAACTATGACCTAGCGTACGACATGAGCACCATCCCAAGCATTAGAGTTGCCTATGCTTGGTATGCATGTATAAAATACCTCCCTGCATGTTACAAACATACCTTCGAAGACATGTTTAGAACAAGATTCTAGGAATATCATTCGGAGGTGTTTGCACCAAGGCCAACACACGTGCTTCACTTATTCGCATGTGAGCCGGCTATGTACTCTGAATTTTATATGACCCCCCAACCCAATATCCCCAGTGCCATCAATTGGGATGCTTGCAAGCAGATTTGGCAAGAGGGTTAAGGCTTAGTGAACATGAGCTGGCCACTAATGTCATTCAGTACTATATCGACCACCCTATAGAACAGAGGTCTGTGAGGAGCGATAGACACCAGAGAGGGGAGAGTGTTGGCATAGAAGCAACAAGGAGATAGAGCAGTCAAGTACAATCTAGCATATAAGAGGCCATTTTTTTCATAATTTATTTTCAATCAAAGTGATTTTCATCACTATACAAACATTGTAAATACTATTTTTGATAGATTAGACTCCATTTTTTTCAAGGCAAGGAGTCTTCGAGCTTGAGGAGTACTAGAAGTACTTGCATATCAATTTTCATAATTTTTTGATTTCGTTTGAGCCCCCAAACAAGACTTGGAACCTATTTTTTAATTAGGCCAAACATTAGGTCTGGACAGGGCCAAAGCTAGTCAAAAAACTATAAAAAGAGCTAGAGAGCTCATTTTTGGGGTTAGCTTGTTGGATTTTTGAGCTATTGTAAGAGAATTTTTGAGTAATACAAAGAACTCCATTGTTCCTCTCAAGGAGGAGATATATCTGTCTCAGCCACCAGGTTTTGAGGCTTCCCATTCAGAGAACAAAGTATGTGAGCTGAAAAAAGGCATTGTATGGGCTGAAACAAGCCCCAAGAGCTTGGTACCAACAAATAGATAGGTATATTTTGGATATAGGATTCAAAAGATGTGCTTTTGAAGATAATTTTTATGTTCTAAAGATAGGAGGCAAGACAATTGTGCTTGTACTCTATGTACATGACCTTGAAATCATTGGAAATGATGATGCACTTCTCTAAAACAAACGAAAGATGACTTGAGTTCAGAATTTGAAATGATGGATTTAGGATTAATGCATTATTGCATAGGTCTTGAAGTTCTACAGGAATCAGGGAAGATCTTTATCTCGCAACAGAAGTATGCAAGACAAGTGTTGAAGGCATTTGACATGGAGGATTGCAAAGAAATCTCTACACCGATGGAAGTCAACACAAAATTATCTATTGAAGATACTTCACCTCCGAAGGTTATTGGAAGATACATGAGATTAGTCGAAAGTCTCATTTACTTGTGTAATAGCAGCTCCCATCCTTAAAGGTGTAGACTATTCTGCTAACAAACCTATTATATTGACTTCTCTCCTTGTTTAGAACGTGCTTCCACTTCAATTTTATAACCAATGAGCATGTGAAGAAGTTTGTGCCTCCTTCTTAACTCACCACTTTCCCCACTACATGCCACTGACTACAAGGCAAGATATTGTATCTTTTACTCGTCATGAATTTTGACTAGACTTTTTTTTC
This sequence comes from Ceratopteris richardii, assembly GCA_020310875.1. Classification (NCBI taxonomy): domain Eukaryota; kingdom Viridiplantae; phylum Streptophyta; class Polypodiopsida; order Polypodiales; family Pteridaceae; genus Ceratopteris; species Ceratopteris richardii. The sequence goes on from CM035420.1 coordinate 95,213,604, forward strand.
TTTTCTTTTTTTCTTTTTTTCTTCTTTTCCTTTATCTCTATATTTGGTAAATTTATCCAAGCATAGCTCATATGAAAATAAGCTTGTACATTAATCTTCAACAAATGGCACATTCCACCTTGGCGTGTAATTTGAGATTACCAAAAGTAACAACATTTATGTTGGATGAGGTAATGGAAGCCTTTTCTGGACCACTAATTAGCTATAAGTACAAGATATCACAATTGGACCAAAATGCTCCATTGTTGCATGGCCTCAAATTTGGGGTGGAAGCAAAATTGCAAGTGATTGATTGGGAAGAATATTTGTTATAAAGTGGATTTGTCTTAATGTAAGCCTATGTTTCTCTACAGTAAAACCAAGTAAGTCACTTTGCTTAGTGGATAAGTCTCAAGGACAAGAAGGAGGTGTTGGGTTTGACTAGATATCTCTTATGCTATTGGCATAGTAAGTAGGTTCTCTAGTAAGCGATGTCTAACTCATTGGAAGGAATGCACACGGATACTCAAATATGTCAAAGGAACCATTAAGTATGGTGTTCTTTACGATGAAGGATCATCTTTAAGTGGATATTGTGACTCAGATTGGGCAGGGGATATTGATTCCAAAAAATCAGTTTTCAGATATTGCTTCTCTTTAGGTTCAGGGATTGTTTCTTGGATCAATAAGAAGCAACCGATTGTAGCACTATCTTCTACCAAAGCTAGTACAAAGTGGCATGTTTTGCTTCATGTGTAGCAGTATGGTTAAGAAGGGTCCTATGGCATATAGGAATTCAAGGACATGAGACTACAAGATTGAGATGCGAAAACCAAAGCTGCATAGCCATCACCAAGAGTCTGATTTGTCATGCACGTATCACTATGTGTGAGAGTTGATTGAGGATGAAATTGTGGAGCTTAGCTATTGATGAATAGATGAAAATGGAGTAGACATTTTCACCAAGGATCTGGGCAGAGAGCAACTGCATCGACATCTTCCAAAGCTTGGCATTGAACCAAGAAGGTAGTTCACCACAGGTGGACATTGAGGGGGGATGTTAGATATACTCAATACTCCACCTGCATATGATCACAAATGATCCATGCGCTCTAAGTTGTACGATCTCTGTTGCTCTAGCACAATGGTGAGGACCACGTTAAGAAGCTTCACCTCCTTAATGTCAATCCGCGGAAGAGGTAGGAGTGATATGAAGATCGTGAACGTGAGATGATGTGAGAGTGAAGGTGTGAGAAGCATCAAGATGCACACACACATACACACATGCAATGAAGAGACAAGCAAGACACAATGGAAGGTGGGAAATTAGTTCTATTACTCAAGAACACTATTACAAGCTCAAAATAGCTCTAAGCTCACACTAACCAACACTAACCAACCTCAAAAATGAGCTCTCTAGCTCTTTTTATAGTTTTTAGACTAGTTTTGACCTGTTTCACATCTAGTGACCGGCCTAGTTAAAAAATAGGTCCTAGATGCTATTTGGAAGGGTAAACGGTATCTAAAAATAACGAAAATTGGTACGCGCATTCTACCTAAGCTCCTCAAGCTCGAGGACTCCTCGGCTTGCACAAAATGGAGCTATGGATTACAAAATGGGGTTTTCTATGTTACATATGTTACAATTAGTGATAAAAATCACTGTTGAATGTTTTGAAAAGTGATAAAAAAACATATTTGTTTGAGAAATTGATCCGACTGGCTCCCTGCTTTGTCATTACATGCTTCCATGTCGTTTGTGCCTCTGGCTGCTTCCAACACCCCCCTCCCTCTCGCTTCTGTCGTCCCTGACAGAACCTTGCTGTGAGGTCTGTCGGATGTAGTTTTGTAGGAGGTCGTGAGCGAGGGTGTGCTCAGATACTCGAATGCCTCGGGCTAGGTCTGCCTCGAGCTTCTCCCAATCGATAGGTTGCGGTTCATCTGATGGTGGGAGTCTGTAATGCGTGGAATACACCAACTGTTCACAGGCAAATATTTGCAATAAGTGGGTCGGCCTGCTGATGAACACTTCAGAGTGGTATTCCCAGAAACCGGTGGTGAACATTTCTTCGAATGTTTGCTTGTAGCACGCCGGTAAGTACTTGACTCTGCAATGCCAGGCATAACACACCCGGAGCGATGGCGTCGTACTCATGTCATATGCGAGATCCAAGTTGCCATGCTCAAAGCCCGGGGTATTAACATGTGGTGCTTTGACTCGCCAGAAGACTTTAAATATCATTTGCATCATGTCAAAGATCTTGACAGTCATATGCGCTGCGATATCATCCATATATCTCAAGCGAGGGAGCCAGTGACGAATCGTTGCCATCATGTAGCCAATTGTCGGTGGTCCTGTAGGTGGCCTGAAATATGGGTAGTTCAGCCAGTCTTGGCACTGCTTATTGTTTTGTACCTTAATAGCAAAGGCAGTCCAGGAGCGGCGACGTGGCACGGGTCCCCAACATGGGTTGTATTTTAAATGTAAAGGTGCCTTAACCCATGTGCTCATCATTTCAGGGTACTCCTGTAAAAGACGTGTACGCCAATCTGGTTGATAAATAGTGCCTTGTTGCGCATCCAGTGGCAAGTCTTCAGGCTCGAACTGAGTTGCATGTGATGGCTTCTTGCCAGTTCGCTTCTCTATGGCCAGCTGGTATTCGGCCATTAGCATGAAGTAAGGTTTGTATTGAAGCTCATGCCCGGATATGTACCTGCATGGGGCCAATTGAGCAAAGTAGGGAGATTGCAAAATTCTTTCTTCGATCATGGCCATAGCATGTAGCTGGGCCTCGACTCTAGCTGAGTGCGTTGTTCCAATTTCCTCAATAGTCTTCATCCACGCGGGGGTCGGAAGTTCATACGTCATCTGGCCTTCAGCCGTGACACGTCCGCCTGGGATGGGTTGTGGCTCGTACGCTTCTTCAAATGTTTCCTCCACCGGAATGGTGACCGTTTCTTCTTCAGCTGGAAGCTCAGGTGGGGAATCTAGCCTTGGTGGCGCTTCATATACTGCAATCCTTGATTCAAGGGTCGATACATGGGCCCGTAATGAGTTGAGTTCCTCTAGGAGGTCAGGAGAGGGGTCCATAGGTTCTGGTAATTCTGCTGCTACTTGTACTTGTTGTGTTGCCGGTTCTCTGAGCTGTAGTAGCTTGTGATCTTCCTTTAACTGCTGATGCTCTTCGTTCATCCGATCATAGTCCTCGAGCAGTCTAACATGGTCTTCTAGCAACATCTTCATTGCTTTGGATGGGATTGCCTTGAATCTGCTAGGACTTAAGGGTTGTTGTGGATGGTCCAATGCCGCTTCCAAATTTTCTCTATTCTGCTCTTGGAGTCTCTGGTTCTCCTCTTTTGCTGTGGCTAGGTGTCTTCTTAGTAAGCCCATGTTTCGTGTTAGCGTTGCATTGCGGACTGTCTGGGCTCTTAATAAATTATCCAAGTCAGCAGTGGCTTCCTTGGTCTTTTCTTCGCTTTCTAGCTCCAATTTGTGATATGCCTCGCGTAATTCCTGGTAGCGGGTGTTCAGAGAGGCATTCTCAATAGACAATAAATTAAGCTGCGACTGTAAGTCATTGGTTGTCCTCTGCAGCTGCTGATAATTATCACCAAGAGATGTGAACTCATCTCTGACTTGCGTCATACACATGAACATCTGTCGAAATGCATTATCTACAGTGGGTGATAGTATTAACGGGGTGCTAAATGAAGATGCAGTTGGTGTAGATGCAACGGGAACGGGGAATGGGGATGGGAAGGTGGATGATGTAGTGATTGTTGAAAATTGTGATGTGCCTAAAAATGTTTGTGCCGGGAGTGAAGTGAGTGATGGTGCAGCGGGTGGTGAGATGTCCATGTCAGTGGACGTATCTAGTGCGGTGACCGTGAATATTGGTGTGATCGTGGGTGCTCGTGCACGGGATTTACAAAGGTTGAGGGGTAATTTACAGGGGGGCTGGCTGGAGCAGCTTGGTGGAAAGGGGAAAGAGGGGTTACAGTGGGTCGGGGAGGTGAGACGGGGGAGAAGGTTAATGGCGGGGCGAATGGGAAAAGGGGTCTTGGAGGTGTGGGGAAAGATGGAAAAGATTGATGAAGGAATGGGTTGGATAGAAAGGTGGGTGTGGGAGGGGGTAGACTAGGGTTAATGGGTGCGGGAATTGTGGGGTTAGTGGTCGTAAAGACAATTTCTGCAACGCCACCGGCGAATGAAGATGTTGGTATGGGGGAAGGAGGGTGAAGAGGGGAGGCTGGATGGACGGGTGGTGAGAGAGGAGAGGTTGGGGTGGTCGGTACTTCAGTGACTACTGAGGTTTGTACAGCTGTAGCGCGGGGTGGGGAATCTACAAAGATGGTTTCTACAGCCAATGAACTTTCGGGGACAAGGCGTGCCTCCCTGGCTTGTTCTGAAGATTGTGCTCCGGTTGGTACACGAATGTATTCACCGGGCTTTGAAAGTAGTCGTACTCTGCGGGGGTCAAACTATGGTAGTGGCTTTCTTTGCAAGTACCTAAGTGCTTCGTTGGAGCCTACTGATTTGACTAACTCGCGGAATCCTTTGATGTAGGCGTCTTCGAATCCGCCTGTGACAAGTTCTTGTTCTATTATTTTTTGGCTCTCTTCCTCTGTCAGCTTCTTGCGTGCCCAAACTTTTTCCATAGTTCTATACAGCTTCTTGATAGCTAGAGTGTAAGCTGCTACCTCGTAAGTTTCATCTTCATGGGTACTTGTATTGCCATGTGTGTCGGTTTGTTGGCCTTGGCCATCTGTCTGTTCCTGCTCTTGGGATTCCTGTGTTCCCTGGCTAGCTTCGTCGTCTCCTTCGTCATCATCGGTTGCTGTTCTTTCGTCATCAAAGCTGGACATGATCTGTCCTTGTGGCTGATCCCTGGGTGTGGTAGGGTAGCTAGGCCTTTCAAATTCTTGAGAAAACAAGTGTCCTTCTGAATATTGGAACTGATTGGAGAATGCATCGGGCATCTCAAAATCAAAGGTTTGGTCCAGTGGCTCTGCTTGTCCTGGTTCTAAATGCGGTATTGGAAAAGAGAAAGCTTCCGCACCGATAGTGGTGGGAAGTTCAGCTGCTGTGGTGATAGGTTCTGTGGTTGGGGCTGCTTGGGGTGCGATTGTACTGGTGGTGCCTTCCGTTACCACTGGTCTAGATAACCGTATACGAATTGGTGGTACTGTGGGAGTGGCTGCTGTTGGTGACTGCTCTGGAGATGGTTGTGGCAAGGGTGATTCTGGGACTTGTAGGCACGGGATAGTACCTCTCATCCGCTTTCCTACTCTGCCTTTGCTAGACTTTCTAGCCTTCCTAGTGGTGCCTTTGAATACTTTCAGTTCCTCACTGGTCATGGCACGCTCTATGGGTAAATCATATGCCAAGCACATATATATGATCCTGGTGAGGGCACAGCATCCGTTGATTACCTTCTTTCGCTCCCACCTATGTTGTGCCAAATAGAGCTGATCAATGATCCAGCTGGCTAGATCAACTGTTTGCGGTCCAGTACATGCTAAGTACAATCCAAACCAGATTCTCTTGTGGGGCATGGTAAAACGATCCTGAGCTGGGAAAGCAAAATGCTGCATACATATCTGTAATGGCTTAGAGAGCTCAGGTGTTATAGCAGAAATATCCTCCCACTTAGTTACGTCACCACGCTTCATCTGCTCTGGGACTAGCCGTTCTTTCTCCGTTGGAGTGTGTGTTCCATGAATCTTGATGGCCGCTCTGATCAAATCCTTCGAAAGATAAAATCTTTTGTAAGGTGGATCATCCACTAAAGAAGGCAAAATAAAGGTTCCTGGGATGTCCTTATTCTCTCAGGCCAGCAAAGTGGTGATTAAGTAATAACACCTATAAAAGTCAGGTTTGGGCAGAGGATCGCTGAAATACTCCGTGAAGCCGGCTCTGGCCCAAACATGAGTTAAGTCCTGGGTGTTCTGTAGGCCTTCAAATTCTCTTGAGAAGAATTGATACTTGCCCCATGTGCGGTCATCAAATGTCATATTTGCTTCAAAAATGAAGTCAGCATCTGCTAAGGGTCCTGCTAGGCCTTGAAACCAGTGAGAGTTACGGTGTATCTTCTCTGTGTATCCCATAGGTGGGTTATCGATTGGCATGGGTCCCGGAAATCCTTGGAACTCTGGCGGTGGAGCGGTCGGGTGGGATTCTGCGCGTAAAACATTGAGGGGCACCGCAACCACGCTGGGGCCTGCTTCCGATGGTCCTGCTTCGGTTTGCATGATGACTGATGAGCTAATGGAAAAGATCTGCTACAAAAGATTAACACATTAGTATGGAAATTAATTATGATCCCATTAAGGTGAGACCGCAATCCCTTTCTATAACCGATGTGTAACCCGTGTAGCCAAGTGTCGTGAAGTGATTGATGCAATGATTATTTGCAAAACTAATGCAGGTCTCTAGACACCTACATGGTCAGATTATGCATGCAATTCTTGATGGGCTTTTATTATGCATGATGTGGGGTTTGGGTGTATGAATTTATACAAGGTTTGGTTGAGGGTGAATTAGTACAAGGGTGGAGTTTAAACGGGGTGGGAGAATCGTTAGATAAGGGGGTACAAGAAGACGTTTGGATACGTTTCGGTATCCATTTCCTAAGAGTCTTTGAGTGTGTGGTATGTTTCTGCTGAGGGACAAAAAGCGGTATCGGGTTTGGTGGTATTGAAGGATGAACAGGTCTCTGAGGGGTATATATTACATGGCTTGAGGGTTGGGCTATAATACATTGTTTGGGTACCCAAATCTGCATGGGTGTGGGTCAATTGCTAAGATACTTCTTGGCGATCCAAATCTGTCGAGTATTGGTACTTGTAGAAGAAGATCGAGGGGACTTTGGATGCTGACTCTGCTTCTGTTGAAACTTTGTCCTATTCCCGTCTGCATTGTTGCCAATAGCCTGTGGTTGCTGTCCTTTTGGCACCCATATTTGTCTCGTGCCACTTGTTCTGTGATGTTGATACTGCTGCTTTCTTTGCCTTGTCGGGTGGTGTCGTTGGTCTGGGTTCCTCTGTTGTGGTTGACTCCTTCGAGGTTGGGTTTGAGAGGTCCATTGGATGCTCTGCTTTGGAAAAGAAGGGAGATCCAACACTTGCGTGACCTGCCCATTAGGAAGTGATTCGTTCTTTATCTTTAATCTAGGCCAGTCCGCAACAAGTTTGGAAGGATGAGCACCACAAGGTGTCGTGCTCATTTGGCCGCTGATGCAACCCACCTGACCGCTGATTGTGTTCATCTGCCCTAGCGGTTGGGTAGCTGCCCCTTCTAGTTTGCAGGAAGCCCTAGGGAAGATCTCCTGTCGTCCTTCTGATTGACAATTGTCCATAGCCAAGCCGGAGTGGGTTGGTGTAGACGTGACGTGACTGGTCTGACCCAAGATCTTCCGGTCTTCCGTCGCATGTGTTTCATAGGGTCTAGGGTTACAAACCTCTATCGGAATGCCGTTAGGGAAGTCAAGTGGTATCACTCGCTTCTGCGCTAAGGTTCCAATCTATAAGGAGCCTTGTCTAAGATTTAGGTCCACTGAGTGATCGTATAGCCAATCTTGGCCAAGGATTAGGGGTTCTATCAGGTCGTCATCATGGCACACTAGTAGCTTCGCTGTCATGGTCACATCCTTAATGAGGATAGGAAGGTCCACCTCACCCATGCAAGGGGTTTCCATGCCTCCTAGCCCTATGAGGTATGCCTCAATTGGCCGCATTTCTATTCCTGAGTCCTTATAGTGGGACCATCTAATAGCACTAGTCGCAGCACCTGAGTCAATTAAAGCCCTGAGCTCTTGGCAAGGGTTGTCGTGCTCTAGCCTGACTGTAATGAATGGTCTCCTGTCCACTATACTAGGATGAGTGGTTGTGACTCTACAGCCACTAATATAATTAGGCATTATATCTCCTTCCAACGTGGCTAATGGTACTGCTCCACTTGTTGAGAGTCTGTTAATGATCATAGGTCCATAACCTCGCTTTTCTAACTTACGTGCGTGTTGCTTTAGCGTATATACTAGAACTAAATCTCCTTCTTTTAAGCCTTTATCTTTCACATGTGCATCAAAATACGCTTTCTGTCGCTTCTTCGCTGCATATATTCCTGCTGCTGCCTTTAGCCTAGTTTCTCCTAATCGTTCCAAGTCCATTATTCTTGCTGATAATTCATGGCCGGTCCATTGATGTTCTTGTGCAACCTTAAGGGTCGGTATCAAGAAGTCCAAAGGAAGCACAACATTCTGACCAAAAACCATCTGAAAGGGAGTTGCATTGAGTACGGTCTTGTAGGCCACTCGATATGCCCAAACAGCATGGTGTAACTGTTTGTCCCAATCTGAACGTTTGTTGTTCACGAGTTTCGTCAGCACGTTACAAAGGATCTTATTAGTGCTTTCAGCCTGACCATTGGCCTGAGGATGATATGGTGCGGATTTCTTGTGAATCACCATAAAATCCTGTAACAAATATTCAATGACTTGGTTTAGAAAGTGAGTGCCTCGATCGCTCACTAACTCTATAGGCAGTCCATATCTTGTAAAGACATTCTCAAATAAGAATTTTGCAGTTGTGTGTGCATCATTCTTTTTCGTGGCTTTTGCCTCTACCCATTTTGTAAGATAATCTGTGGCAACAATAATGTATTCCGCATGTGTACCTTTTGCAGGGGGGTTAATGGGTCCTACAAAGTCTATACCCCACTTTGAAAATGCACGTCCGCCCATCATGGGTTTCAATGGCATTTCATCTCTGCGAGTAGGAAACTGAGTTCTTTGGCACACATCACATCTCTTAACATAGGTATGAGCATCCATGTGAAGAGTGGGCCACCATAATCCTGCAAAGAGGATGGCTTTGATTATCCTATCGGGTCCAAAATGACCTCCTGCAACACCTTGGTGTGCAGTCTCTAGTATGCTCAGATAATCGCTCTCATGAACACATTGTCTTAGATATCCATCTCGTCCTCTTTTGTATAGGTTATCGCCAATAAGTGAATAATCTTGACCTTCCTGCTCTAGACTACGTTGTCGAGCTAAAGTCATTCCTTGAGGGAATGTGTTCGTCCTCAAGTATGTCACTAATTGTTCACTCCAGTCTGGTGTGAGAGACACATGATACAATGTAGCATGCTCTACTGGTGGTCTTTCACAACAAACGTGGCATTCCTTACACAACTTGTAGACATCTGCTTCCATCGTAGGCCAATATACTCCTGATCTATGTAGAGTCTGTAATGTTCGATGTTTTGAATGATGTTGTTGTAGTGCACCTATGTGTGCTAATTGCAACCAATTCGCACGTTCTGATTCATCTACACAACAAGCAAGAATCTTTTGATTATGCTGTTTATATATGCTTCCTGCCATTATTTGGTATCTCTGAGACTTGGTAATCTCTCCTTCTTTGATCTTTATCCTAGGATTCTTGAATCCGTATGTCAGAATAGGGACTATAGGCTTAGCCCATTATGGTGCTATCTCAAGATTAAACAAGTATGCATCTGGTAGATCATCCGCTACTCCTTGAGGAGCTTCTCCTGAGGTTAATCTCGAAAGGTGGTCAGCTCTAAGATGTGTCTTTCCTTTCCTGACTACGACTTCAAAATCATACTCCATGAGTAATAGAAACCAACGTATCAATCGTCCGGTGTTACATGGTTTGTTGACTAAGTACAATAGGGCTTGATGATCCGTAAAGAACTTGAATTTGTTGGCCAACAAGTAGTGCCTAAACTTCTTTACTGCGTAGATCATCCCTAATCCTTCTCGTTCCGTTGTGGTGTAATTTCTTTCTGCTGCGTTCAATTGTCTGCTCGCGTAAGCTATGGGGAGATCTATGTTACCTTCATTCGTGGGTTGTGCTAACACACATCCTATGGCGTAATTGGATGCATCCACATGTACATGGAATGGCTTACTCCAATCTGGGGTAGTCAATATAGGTGCTGAGCACAAACGTTGTTTAAGTTCATTGAATGAATTTTCACATTCATCTGTCCATTCAAAGTTGGTTAAAAGAGAGTACAAAGGCTTGGCTATGATTGCATACATGTGTATGAATCTCCTATAATAACCGCAATGGCCCATAAATGCCTGTACCTCTTTCACGTTAGTTGGTCTAGGTAATTCTGCAATTACTTTCACTTTTTCCTCATCTGTAGAGATTCCATTTTTTGACACAATGTGTCCTAGAATTTTGCCTTGTCTGACCATGAAAACGCATTTTTCTGGGTTCAAACAAACCTGATATTCTCGACATTTGTCAAATATCTGTCTTAACTCTGGGATATGTGTCTGTCTTACATTTGAATGAGCACATAGGTCATCGACATAAACTTCCAAGCTCTTGCGTAAGAATTCCTTAAAAACATGACACATGAGTCGCTGGAAAGTGGCGGGTGCATTTGTTAAGCCAAATGGCATCACACGAAATGCAAATATGCCCCATTCAGTGGCAAAAGCCGTCTTGTGTTGGTCCTCTGGAGCAATGGCTACTTGATTATAACCTGAGAATCCATCAAGAAAGCTGTAAACTTCCTTGCCCGCAACTCTTTCCAGTAGATGTTCTGTGATAGGAAGAGGATAACTATCTCTAATCGTGGCGGCATTAACTTTTTTAAGGTTAATACACACACTCAATTTTCCATTCTTCTTGGGCACAACCACAATGGGGGATACCCATTCGGTATGCTCAATTTCGTAAATGAATCCTGCTTCTATCAAGCGATCTATCTCCTCTTTAATCTTCGCAGCGTAGTTATCATTGTACGTGTACGGTTTCTGTTTCGTAGGTTTTGCATCTGGAGTCATAGGGATTCCATGAGAGCTCTTCTTCTTCTTCCCTTGTCAAATCATGCCCTATGTATGTACATTTTTCTTCTTCTCCTTCGATAGCAACTATTACTTTCTTAGTTTTCTCTCGGTTATCATATACCTGTCCGTCTTTCGCTTTTCTATTAGGCATTCGTACCATGATTCTTCTATCTTCGATTTCATATTTCTTGAAGTTCTCGGGTACTTCAAACAAAGATTCTTCTTTTTCTGTCATGGTGTCTTTCTTCTTTCTTTTCTTGCCTTCACTTTTAGTAGTCACTTCTGTGGCTAACCTCACCTCATTCGTAATTTCCTCGTGTCTCTGAGTGTGAGTTTCTACTTCAAAAAAATATTCTTCCTCTGATGCAAAGGGTGGGTCCATGATAATTGATTCTAAATCAAAATCGCTTGCATCCTCAAATGCATCAGTGTTAGGTTCACATTCTTCTAAAATTGCATCGCACATGATTGGCTCTATCGTGAAAACTGAAATGTCATAGCCATCCTCGTCACAGTGGGGTGTCCATTGTTCTTCATTGATGGCTACATCCATGGTTGCTAGGATTTCTGCCCAACCATGGGGTTCAAACTCTTCGTCTGGGAATACTACAGGTGCGTAAGCTGGATCTTGAAGGGTTCGTGGATGTTGTTCTGCACCTAAGGTCCTGGCTTCTAACCTTTCTTCCTCTTGTTTGGCTACTTTACACATCCATAAATGAGTATCCTCATGCAACCAAGAAGGATCTGATTCTAATGAGTGCACGGATTCCGTCTCTACTGGTGTCTTATGGATGGTATTCCATTGTATTGGGGGTACATCTCTATGTGAATAGTCCTTAAGATTGACTTTGGTAGTCACTCCTAAATGTTGTAAGTACAAAGAATTAGTTCCCCAATCTTGTACAATTTGCAACTGACGCATGAATGGTCGTCCCAATATCATCTCATAAGCATGGTTTTTTGCAAAGTCACAAATGGCAAAGGTATGCTCAAATTCTACACCACAAGTGGTGAGAGATATGGCTTCTAATAAGCCTAATGGTTTTTGTATGTGTCCATCAGCCATTTGTAGCTTCGTCCTGGTGGGTCTTAATGCTGGCTTACCCCAACGTTTCCATAAGGCGGTGGTAGCTATGGCTACTCCGGCTCCTGAATCTAAGATGGATTTCGTGGTGTAGCCCTGATGGGTTATCGGAAGATAAGTGTTACCTTCCTCTCCTTTGCTTACATCTCCAATCTTTTCTACGGGTATCTCTGGTACCTTCTTATGTGATCCTATTTGTGAGGGAGTAGTAGCAAGCTCAGGGAATTGATTTGCTACGTGTTTCCACAATTCTGGTTTTACCTTCAATAACTCCCTCCAGAGTGAGATTACATTGTACTTTAGTGTTCTTGATCACTTCCGTGTTTCTAGGGATTACTGATTCTTCATTCCTCACTATTATCGTGGGTGCTCTCATACTAATAGACTTCCCAAGGTCCTGTGAACTGAGGTAATTCTTGTAAAGAATTAGATTCAAATCTTGTGTGTTCACTCAGTTGTTCTTCCTCTACATCATCGTAAATAGAGGGAATGTCTTGGGGAAATTGTTCCTGCAAGTCATCTATTTCTTGAATAGGAGGATGGGTTCCTTGTTCTTTTCTCCATTTCTCTTCTTGGATTTCTCTCAAAATTCATGTGAATATTTATGTATGGAAGACAAATTGTCTTGACTTTCTGAGTTGGGTACTTGAGACAGGGATGGTGCATTCCTTTCCTGTGTCTCTGGGGCAATAGGGTTCCTAGGCTCATCCTTTTTCTCTTTGCTTTCAATCAAGTATTCTAGCCTCTCCATTAGTCCTTGAAAGTGTAATTCCGGTTTTGCCATGTTATTCCAATTAAGATATCTAGAGGCTTCGAACAAAGCTTGTGTTAGTTCTACCATCTTCATGCAAAGTTTAGTTCTCTCAATTTCTAGATCAGCTCGAGGGTAGTTTTTACTCATTTTCGCTACCTGAGGTCCCTCTTTTAATCTAGCCTGATATGCACGAAACATCATGTCTAGATTTTCTGGTATGGGTTCCGCTAAAACTGATCCTGATTTCTGAGCTGGATTCTCTTGATTTAATTCCTGTGAAGTCAATTCTTGGATTTTGGCTCTAGATTCCTTTAAACTTCCTTCCAACTCACTTATCTTTTTACTCCATTTTCTCTTAATTCTTTCTCTAGAATCTTTCCAAGATTTTGTCTTTTTACTGCTAGATTCTGCAACTTCACTACTTCCAGCTATTTTCTCCTGATTAAGCTGTTGGTTCTGTAAGAGCGCCTGGGCTCTTGTTATAGCTTGGATAGGCACGTATGTAGGGTTGGAAGCACGTTATTTACAATACCTATCACATTGATCGGTGTCACACTCGAAGCGTTAACTGGATTCTTAGGACAATCTTTGATTATGTGCTCTTTGCCACAATCAGCACAAAAGCCTTGGATGTTATAGTACTGTGATTGTCCTGCTATCGGAGGATGTGGACAATCCTTTATGAAGTGATCTCCTTGGCACCTAAAGCATGGTCCTCTAGGGCCCTGTGGTCTCTGTTGTCTTAATTGGGGCCGTGGATTTGGGTTTGTGTACATCACATTAGCATAGTCGGGCTCCCAACTAGGTTCCACTGGTGGACTATCGTAATGATATGTCTCCACGTGTTCTGGTGACTCTGTGTAATATGCGGGTGGACTATCTACATGCGTAGAGTCAAAACTGTTCGAGTGTGGGTCACTCTCTGTGATCAAAGGTGAAGAAGGCACTAAGGCCCTACTTAGGTTCTCTTCTGCAGCAGCGTATTTGACTGAGATGACATTCGCTGGTGGGGGTGGCTGCTGAGCTAAGACAGGTTGAGGTCTCTGTTGAGCCTGGTATGGGAAGTTCTGAGGAGGCCTATAGTAATAAGGCTGAGCATTGTATTGACCTTGATACCTACCTGGCTGCGGGTATGCTTGCGGATAGTTCTGTCTCACGGTTTGTTTGTTGTATGGGCAGTCCTGAGCCGTATGATTCGTGTATCTTCTCTCAATTGTACAATATTGGCCACTAGGGTTGGCTTGTGGTTGTGGTGCATTGGGACACACATTTGCCATATGGTCACCACCACAGGTGTAACAACGCTTGTTTGTTAGCACCCTAGGTTTGCTAGAGACTCCTAGTTTCTGGGCCACTTTTTCTGCTAGGTCTTCTATTGAGCTAGACAATTTTGTGGATGCTAGAGATGAACAGTCTGAGTCCTTATATACCTTTGAGAGTTCCAACTCGTCTCCTAAGTTGTCCTCAATGTCTATGCAAATTCTTACACATTGCTCTAGCGTTCTGGGTTCTTTTAGGTACACGCAGGAGCGTAGTTTATAGCTCAACAAGCCATCTAAGAACAATGACACTTGCTTGGCTTGTGAGGGTAGCTCTTGCATTGGACATCGTTCAACATATTGTCTAAACCTACGTCCTGCCAGTCTGACTGTTTCCTGAGGGGTTTGTTTAAAGCTATGAATCAACGAAGACGTGTCATGTCTAATCCCACTTTTAGAGAATTCGGTGATGAATGACTCTAAAAAGTGATGGATGTCTCTAAATTGCCTTTGTTGCAATGGTTGGAACCAAGTTAAAGTGGTGTTCTTTAACGTTAGTCCAAATGCATTATATTGCGTGAACATGTCTTCAACTTGTTCTGCTCTTAGTACTTGCTTGAATTCTGCGACATGGTCATAGGGATCTCCCGTCCCATCAAAGTAATTTTTCATTGATTTTACTAACTGTGTGGGTCTCAATATTCTTGCGTGTTCACGTGGTCTAGGTAGAGGAAAATCATCTCTACCACCTAGTATTCCATGATCTCTTTGTCTATCCGCTCTATTAGTGTCCGTGGTTGTTCTATCTCTCCCTATGGGATGATTGAAGCTTACTTCCGGTCTCTCTTTATTTCCCTCTCTTTGATTTCCATGGGCTGATGATGTTCCTGCCCCTTGTTGACTTGTATTCATGTTTGTTCTAGATGGAGGGAATACCAATTCACCTCTCCATGTGTATGTGTTTTTAGCGCGGTCAGGCACCACAAAGACTCTTTCTGAAGTCTCATCCAGGTATACAACCTTTCCAAGTGTATCCGGGTCCTTGAACTCGTATATCGTGATGATTCCTACTTCACTAAGTAGTTCGGTCTTGTATCTCCAAAAGGCTTCATGAGTTTCTTTATTTACAAAAAACTCTATGCTTCTATTGTCCTGAGGGATCCAATCCGGGATTAGTACTCGTGTCAGTACAGATTTCCCTCTAGGTGTTCTAGGCTCTTCTAATGGTTCCTTTCCTTGAGATTTTGCTTCCATCTCTGGTTGAATCACGCCAAACTTGTTGGTATTGTTTGGCTACGTACTTAAGATGTACATCGTTCCTTCCTTGTCTATGTACGCGTCTCTCTCGAATTTCACCACTGGATGTTCCAATCCAATGGGTTGATCGGGGTTGTGCATTTGCACCACTTGCCTTTGCAAACCATCCTCATAGATGCGAGCACCTAATCGGTTGGTTCGGAGAAACTCTAGTTGCGTTCTATAGGGTCCTTCTGGTTTTTCTAAATAGGCTACATTCGACCCTCCTTCTGGTCTTTCTGTGCTAAATGCCATTTCTGATTCGCTAGTATCTGAGCTCTCGTAGGGATAACTAGTGTTCAATTGTTGAGCCCACGATCGTGCAGTAGTTCTTACACTTGCCTCTGATGATCTAAGGCTTCGTCGGTCCGACTTACCTATATGTTTGCCCGATCTAAGGTTCATTAATTTTCTTCCTTGCACACTCAGTACACGCTCAGATCGTCAGTGATTCTTTGTTATTATTGTCTTGATTCTTTTTAGATTTCTTTAGATTCTTGTCTTAATGTATGCGTCAGGAATTCGACTTTCCGTTATAATTTTGAGTTCTCGTTCCGTCAGACTTATGTTCTTTCCTTTAGGTTTTCGTGTCACACACCTTTACTTTAGTCTTGATCTTGAAAGAATTAATTATCTTGAACTTGAGGCGTTCCTATCGTTGTTAATCCACAACACTACCGTTTAGCCTAAGCTAAGAATTGAATGAGGGGGTTGAGTAATCTTCCAACCTCGAGTCAGCTTTTCTGGTTGCTCTGATGCCCAAGAAGCCGCGCTTCCCAAGCTTTATGCCCTTCACTACCTTGCCTTGGTTGCCCTTGATTGCCCTTGCTAGACCTGGAAAAAATTCAATATTAGACCAATTCACAGTTGGATGATCAAGCACTTGAGTACATACACCTTTTAAGTCCCTTCCCTTTTGCCCAACTTTTCAATGTTTGCCCCCTGGCTTTCTAGTCCCAAACTAGGTCAACCTCAAAATAGCTTATCTAAAAATAGACGTATCCTTTAAGAAAAAAACAGTTGAGGTCACGTAGTACTCGTCAAGAGCTTTCTAACGAGCTATTAAGCTCACAAAACGGACTTCGGATGAAAAAGTTATGACTGTTCAGGCCCTGGGGGGTAAAAACTGACAAACAGGTTTTTCTCCAAATATGAGCTAAGGGGTCTCCTATGAGTCTAATCACCCAAAAATTTCCCAAAAATAGCCCCAAAATTGGCCAAAAAATGAAACCCTAAATTTTGCGATGGGGGGTGCACAATCGCGATGGTCTGGGACCGTCGCGATGGCGTGAAATGGGACCGTCGCAATGGCGTGAGATTGCACAATCGCGATGGTCTGAAATTGCACCGTTGCCATGGCGTGAACCTGGACAATCGCGATGGTCTGAAGTGCACCGTCGCGATGGTCTGGATTTGCACAATTGCGATGGCGTGAAAGTGCACGATCGCGATGGCGTGAAAGTGCACTGTCGCGATGGCCTCAGTCAACGGTCAACGTGCACAATCGCGATGGTCCAAAGTGAACCGTCGCGATGGTCTGAACGCGATGGCGTGAGCCAACCGCGATGGTCTGGGCACGATGGCGTGAGCCAATCGCGATGGTCTGAATTTTTGAAGTGTCGCGATGGTCTGAGGGTGTCGTCGCGATGGTCTGAAGTGCACCGTCGCGATGGTCTAGATTGCCACGTGGCACCGTCGGCGTGATGGCGTGACACAATCGCGATGGTCAGAGACCGTCGCGATGGTCCGGCCAAGCCGTCGCGATGGCGTGAGCCAATCGCGATGGTGTGACACAATCGCGATGGTCAGAGACCGTCGCGATGGTGTGACACAATCGCGATGGTCAGAGACCGTCGCGATGGTCCACCAAACAGTGATTTTTTGAGATGCAGCTATGGATTCCTACACACGCAGGGGTCACCTACACGGTGGTGAACTCGCCTTCCTCAAAATCCGAACTTTGCAGACCATCGCGATGGTCTGACAGAGTCGGAAATTTCTGACAGAAACTGAAGTTTTTACCTTTTTGCAGCCTTCCTGATGCACTGGAGCTCTGTACCTGCAAGAAAACTCAAGAAAACAAAAGCACACACAAGCACAAAAGCTCTCTCTCTCTTGCATGCACAAATGAGGGGAAATGAGGAGAATGGGTGGATATGGTGAATTTTCAGATTTTTTTGGAGATGAAGATGATGATGCGGTGATGAAGATGGAGTGTGGGGGAGGTGAAAAACACTAAAAACTAAGTAAAAACAACAACAAAAACTGAAATTTTTACCTTCCAACGCCACTTCTTGCTATACTCTTACCATCACACATTCGTCCTAGACTCGATCCCCGACAACGGCGCCAAATTTGGTGTTGCTCTAGCACAATGGTGAGGACCACGTTAAGAAGCTTCACCTCCTTAATGTCAATCCGCGGAAGAGGTAGGAGTGATATGAAGATCGTGAACGTGAGATGATGTGAGAGTGAAGGTGAGAAGCATCAAGATGCACACACACATACACACACACACAATGAAGAGACAAGCAAGACACAATGGAAGGTGGGAAATTAGTTCTATTACTCAAGAACACTATTACAAGCTCAAAATAGCTCTAAGCTCACACTAACCAACACTAACCAACCTCAAAAATGAGCTCTCTAGCTCTTTTTATAGTTTTTAGACTAGTTTTGACCGGTTTCACATCTAGTGACCGGCCTAGTTAAAAAATAGGTCCTAGATGCTATTTGGAAGGGTAAACGGTATCTAAAAATAACGAAAATTGGTACGCGCATTCTACCTAAGCTCCTCAAGCTCGAGGACTCCTCGGCTTGCACAAAATGGAGCTATGGATTACAAAATGGGGTTTTCTATGTTACATATGTTACAATTAGTGATAAAAATCACTGTTGAATGTTTTGAAAAGTGATAAAAAAACATATTTGTTTGAGAAATTGATCCGACTGGCTCCCTGCTTTGTCATTACATGCTTCCATGTCGTCTGTGCCTCTGGCTGCTTCCAACAATCTCCATTATGAGGAGAAACCATTGTGAGAGTCCGGACATTTGTGATGAGGTCTACATGAGACCAGCATAAGTTCTAGATGATCTATGTGATTCTAGTCAGAAGGCTAGCTAAGACATATACTTTAGTCACACCAGAATTTCGGAGGTATGATAGTTTGGTAGTCAACCAATCTTGAATTATGGTGATGTGTTTTGAGTCCTAGAGGAAGTCCAAAGATATGATAGCTCAGTAGTCAACCTGTTCGAAATTACGGTGACCAGTTCAATAGTCAACCTATCTGGAATTACATTGACCAGTTCAGTAGTCAACCTATTTGGAACTACAATGACCTGTTCAGTAGTCTGGATTTGTTCGTCGGTCTAAAGTTTTTTCTCGAGATTTACTCAGTCAAGTAATTTTGTAATTTGGCATGTTCCATCCCAATGGTTATGCCTAAAACATAGCATCAAGTGATCCTAGAGATCTTGCCTAAATTAGGGGATTAGGTTGGCCAGTTACTGAAGTCAAATCATGGTTATGCACATTATAAAGCCCTTCATCTAGATTCTGTCCATATCACCATTAGAGCTCCATAGTGGGAGCACAGGGGTGGACAGTATCATCATTGTACACACACACATATATATATATATATATATACATACATATATATATATATATATATATATATATATATATATATATATATATATATATATATATATATATATATATATATATATATTGTCATTGGCCATTAGAGAATTTGAGTTCTCTATCTCTCTGTCTGTGTACATTTTTGGTAGTTTGTTTTGCCCCTCACTACTCTACCTCACAATCCAATTCTGTTGCATTGTTCTTCTTGATCATTATTTTCTAACATGTTGGTGTGGCAAGCTCTTGCTTGGATTTTACGCTTATAGATCCAAATCAATTGGAAGCAGTGCTATTTGGAGAAAAGATAAGCTGTTCTTTTGCCTTATGGAATGCTATTGAGGGGAAGCATTTTGGAAGATATGGAAAGAAAGATGTGCAGCCAACTTCAAAGACCTTCTGAAAGAATGGTCGATTGAAAAATCCCTAGGTTAATTAGGTAGAAAAATATATAATTATGAGAGGTTCCCTCCCTTCAGACACCATAGGATTGTTCTCTTAGAAAATAGCAAGATAAAATGTAAATGGACTGCCCATGAGAGCGACGAAAAGCTCATTAACTTTCTTTGTAACTCCTACTAATACTTAATTTCCTTACCAAATATTGGCCATCACCTCTATTGCACCTCCGTTGAAATCTAAGGATGGAAATTATTTACATGATCTTAGGCAAGTACTATCCCAATTCTTGATATATTTGTGTCATTATACTCAGTCATCATAATTGTGATATGGTTGTTCTTTATACCAGATCATGATCATGCCATGATTTAGTTATAATGATGAGCCTTCCTTGGACACGAATAAATTAGAGATGGTTTCTCCAATATGCTTAACAAGAAATAATTGAAAGCGTTCCATTGTGGGGTTTGAGGTTGGATAGACAGTTTGGAGTCCAATATTAGAGAGCAAGAAAATTTTGAAACTGTTCCATTTTAAGGTACCTTAGAAAGTTTGGAGGTCAATACCTCTACTTAATGCAATAGCACTTTTGAGAAATAAGAGACCCCCTCTACATTATCTCTTCCTGGCTAAGTTCGAGTCATGGTTTTCCAAGAAAAAGAAATTTGAAGAAGTGTTGGCATATGAAGGTAGAACTTGAACTTGGGTAGAAGGCCTCACAACCGACAACTCTATCACATCTATGGAGCAGCTTAAGCGACACTACAATGTTGTGAGTTAAAGCTTGGGAGACTAGTCCTCATAAACAAGTAGAAGTTTCCACTTACAGCTACCCACTCAAGGCAGATTATAGCTGCCTTCTGTTCATTACCTTTTGACCAACTCCCATCATACATGGCCTGCAGAATAATCAGATTTCAATAACCATGTCTGCATACCCTAAGATCATGGCCGTTGTTCATTAATTGAATCATTACGATTTGTGATTCGTGACTCGAATGTACAGACATGCAATAGTCAAGCCAGCCTGTAGCATGTGCCATGGAATATAGCCTATACTATATAGCAATGTATATGGCCATAGATCCACGGACCACGGGAGTTCTGAACTTTTGATAAGGAGCTTGATTCTCGGAGCCTGGAGGCTACTCCAGTCTCCGGTCTCCGGCCCTCCGGGTGCCAATTTGCCAAGCTGACTCCAAGTATGACAGAGATTCACAGACAAAATAAATGCGAGGAAAAGCTTCTTCCGGTCCCGCCTGAACGGGGGTACACAGAGACGTCAGCCACCAACTTTTTCTCCTCACCTTGAGCTGGTCATTTCAGCAGGCATAGAAGATGAAACAGAAAGCGATGCGGTCGCAGTCTGCATCAACTTATGTTCAATGACTCACACCTAACCACTCGTTCCCTTGCTGCAGCGACATCGACAAGTCTGGAGAACTTTCGTTCTGGTTATATTGCGGGGCAAGTCCAGCAGCGATATTCATTTGGTATTTTCAACCCTGGTAAGCTATGGGGTACCTTTCTTGCAAGTTTCATTCTGGAGTGGTCGAAGCCCATAGAAGGGAGAAAGCGCCACCTTCCATTCAGATCTTTAGATTTGAGGAACTGGAATCCGCTACCAGGGGGTTTGCTGTCGACATGCTCCTGGGCAAGGGTAGCCATGGGTGTGTTTACAAAGCTGTGCTGAGCAATGGCATCCAGGTGGCTGTCAAGAGACCCTCATACGGTCGTCGAATGCTGGAAGATGAGGCTGCTTTTGATAACGAGATTAAGGTTCTGTCAAAGCTGAACAATCCCCGTCTTGTCCGGCTCTTAGGATTTTGCCATGACTCTAACAGGGGGAAGCTCCTCGTTGTTGAGCTAATGCAGAATGGAAATTTGCACGCTATGCTGCATCAGAGACCTGAGCCAATGCCTTGGCCAAAACGAGTGAACGTAGCCTTGCAGACTGCAAGGGCTTTATGCTATATTCATAGTGTCTCACCTCCTTTGATTCATAGAGATATTAAGTCATCAAACATTCTCATTGACAGCCATGGTAATGCCAAGCTAGGGGATTTCGGCCTCGCACTCTGGTTTCAAGCCAGTTCAACGTCTATCCCCCCTGCAGGAACGCTTGGCTATCTTGATCCTGAATACACAACACCAGATATGCTCAGCACAAAGATTGATGTCTTTAGTTTTGGCATTCTGCTGTTGGAGATTATAAGTGGGCGGAATGCAATTGATATAAATCACAATCCACCCGGTATTGTTGAATGGGCGATACCTCTTATTAAGTCAGGTCAAGTTCAGGCGGTATGTGATCCCAGAATGTCCCCACCTAAGAATTTGTCCTCTTTGAAACAGATGGCCTTAGTAGCAGCAAGATGTGTGAGAGACAGAAGTTCTAGACGCCCTGAGATGGCAGATGTTCTTCGCAAACTCCAGGAAATAAGTCATATGATGGGTTCATCCATGATCAATAGCATGTCATGCAGGATGAAACAGAAGTCTAAAAGCAAGCAGAAGGTGGATTTGGTTGAAGGGTTAAAGGCTTCCACTTTGCAGCACTCAGATCCTTCCAAGAAAGGTGTCTCAAGGAGCCTTAAGGTTTTCGCTGAGGAGAGGGCTTCGAATCATGGAAGGAGGTTTAAAACTAATGATACCTTGGATTGTTGCGCTTCTGTACGTCAGAACAGCCAGCTCAAGTACACTAATGATGCATCACTGAAAGCAGAAGGAATCTGCCTTACGAGCTTTAACTCTCACATGAAGGGTCGCCTGTTTGATTTGTTCAATGAAGCATCCTTGAGCCCCAGAAGATCCAATCAGATGTTACCCATGAACTTACCTAGAATGTCACAGCAGTGTCAAAAGGCAGTTCAATCAGTAGGATCAAGCTCAGGCATAAAAGAACTTAAAGAGGCTGCAATTTTCCCTGTTCACTGAACAATGTAACAAACCACACTGTACACTGTATGTCTACTGCATCCTAACTTGAGTAGAGTACACTTACAGGATGGAAAGTAAGTGATATCTGTTTAAGTGACCATTCATTCCAAATAACTGCAGTAAGTTCAATAAATGAAAATATTGCTCTGTTTTGTGGGTTGCTGCTGATCAAGGCTGAGCTCCCACTTGGACTGCTCTCCTACTTGGATTACATTGTTCTCCGTCATACTGACAAGAAAGTGTTTCATATTTTCATGGTCCAGATCTTTTTTGTGTATGTTGAGATCTCTTTTCTTTTATGATAAAAGAGGGTGTTTCTGTTCAGGTGATGTCTGGAGTTTGTTCCCATAAAAGGTTCTAATGTATGTCTTGAGGACTATGGTTGATGGCAGGGGAGAGTTCTCACTTATTTGATTTTAGCATTGTTTCCAACCTTCTTATAACATGATTATTTTCGGCGTTCTGTAGCCTGAGTTTTCACATCGCTGACCTTGAATGCTCCTAAAAGTGTACGGATAGAAATGAGTCTTTCTACCTTGGATGGAGCTATCATAGTTATGTCGAAGTTTGCAAGCTTTTCTTTTTGTTGTGTTTGTATTGAAGGCTCTATTGCAGGACTGATTGTGATGTTGACATAAGTCTTTCTCAAGTAGTGTTGCAATTTATATGTGGATAATTTTGATCTCTCTCAGTTCTGATGTTTGAGTTAGTAGTGTACAAGTATTTTTAGATGATGCCATAATTTATATGCATTAATTTTAGTCTCTCAGTTTCTTTTTTCTATCGTTGAGAATTCCTGAAAATTATTGGTCTAGACGTCAGTCTGTGTATAAGTAGTACTTGTGAGGAGTTTATTAGCCAGATGCACATAAGGATCAGCAGAGTTCAGATTGCTACATACAAGAGCCACAAATTCTATGGAGATTGCATCTTCTGTAAATGCCAAATCAGCAAGGCCTTCTGAGACATAGCTGTGATGGGAGATGTAGGTTGTTTGGTGCTGACTATAACATGAACCTTCATTGTTTGCTATCATTTTGAGTTTGCTGAGGTCAGGATGTTTAACATAGGAAATATTAAGCATGACATTGTATTCAAGGAATTGTCTTGAACGATTTGTCAGAGCCAAATAGTATTCAGTGTTTCCTGATGGAGGTTGTCTGTTAGATCAGCATTTTTAAGCAGAGCAGGTTTCAAATTCTTTAGTGCGAACCCTTGTTTTGCAAACAGAGCATGACAATGGATGAAATTGCGATTTCAGGTAATTTTGCTATGGTAGAAGCCAATTTGTAAAGCCTCATGTTAAAGTTTATTAACATCCATGACGTCTAGGATTGTATATCATGACTGATTCTTCACCATCTGTAGTATTGATCATATATTTAGGATGCTGTACTATCATTGGAATAGTGCATCAGAGTTGATGCTACGTAGTGTTGAAGTTGGCCACTAAGATGATGAGCAGCTGTGGACAAAAGAGTAGATAAAGTGGTAGTATACTAGAACAGAAGTTCTGAAGATTTGATGAAAAGCATCACATCTTAGAAAAATAGCACGCAGCTGTTGTAGCTGCTAATTGTGGCAAAATCGTAATAGAGCATCAACTATATGCAGAAAAATAGATGTTTACTATAGAACACAGCAACACACTTGCACAAAACTCTAGATGACCAAATCCTCAGGATCCTCCGCAATATGAGGGGACTAACAATTGATGTGTGCGCGATTCACCTCCCATCCTTCTTATTCCCTTGCTCCCAAGATAGCCTCTAGAGTGGTTTAGGTGGCCATTATGCAAACTCATTTCACTACCTATTTAGGGATCTTACGATAACTTCTGAGCTAGGAGCTTTGCCTTCTTGCCCATATTTCCCATGTAGAATGCAATGGTCATCTTGGCCTATGTCTAGCACTCCCCTTCTAAATATTATTACACTCAATAATCAATGAGGTAAACTACTTGCAAACCATAGCTGAATGTCAAGTACAACATATGAGTTGTAATCCTCTCTAGGCCGCTAGATATTCATGAATGAGACAGTTCAACTGTGTCTTGTTTGGTATCCTATGTAGAAAGTGATCCATACTGTTCTTGCAAAGAAAGAAGACTTTCTATTAGATTATCCTTCCTAGAGAAATACTTCTCAAGTTTACCAACATGAAACATTGGAAGCTACAATCTGGAGGAATCTACAACCTCTATGCAATATCACTAACCTTTTTTTACTATTTTCAAGTCTCACAATACTCACTGTGAAGGTTTGGCAAACCTTCTAGATAGTGAAGTAGATTTTGTTGGCCCTTGAAGAAAAACTTTTGTTTCCTTTCTCATCTCTCTCTCTCTCTCTCTCTCTCTCTCTATATATATATATATATATATATATATATATATATATATATATATATATATATATATATATATATATATATATATATATATATATATATATATATATAGAGAGAGAGAGAGAGAGAGAGAGAGAGAGAGAGAGAGAGAGAGAGAGAGAGAGAGAGAGAGAGAGAGAGAGAGAGAGAGAGAGAGAGAGAGAGAGAGAGAGAGAGAGAGAGAGAGAGAGAGAGAGAGAGAGAGAGAGAGAGAGAGAGAGAGAGAGAGATATGAGAGGGAGGGAGGGAGGGAGGGTTTAGGGTTTAGGGAACATACGAACATCACCAGGGATCAACACTGAGGGCTGATTGAAGGCAGCCTGGTAGAGACAATGCCAAACAAAAAGAACAGAGTACAAATCCAACAGAAGTTGGAGGCCAATACCTCTACACCTAACAATTACATACACCTGTCAATCATGAGGAGTTTGGGCACAGAGTACATAGACAGCAGACTATCTCTGCATTTTCAAGGAGGGATACTCCTTGTGGGCTTATAAAACTGGCTGTTTTTGTTGGGTGCTTCTTGAATAGACTTTAAACAAATGGCACCAATCTTCTTGATAGAAACTTGGCGGGAACGCAAGAAGCGTTTGTTCCCTTCATTGAAGATTGAGTAGTTTCTTGTTTTCCAAATATGCCAGAGAATCTCTGCTCTCCATAGTTGCCAAAGGACAATATCCAGTCTCTTGCAAACTCCAAGCAGAACCTCTTGTTAGTCCAGGGCATGGATGTTCATAACCTTAAGGCTATTCTTAATCTGAGGCCAAAATTTGGTGGTTTTAGAACATTGATAAAAAAGATGAAACAACTTTTCCTCCTGCCCACAGAAGATACACCTTCCATCATTTAATCCAGCGTTCCTAGACTTACTGCCAGTCCACATGGCATTGGGAAATTATAAGCCATTGAAGAATGGATTGTTTGACATTAAAAGGGTAAGCCCATAGGCACTCGAATCTGTAGCACCATTGATGACTGCTCCATTGCACCTTCCATCTGTCACCCCAAATAAAGGTTAAGTTGCTTTTTTGAAGGTCTCCAGCAGGCCAGGAAGTATGTGAGACAGCACCCAATCCCATCTTTGGGAGAATGACACATTGAATCCCATAGGGATGCCAAGCAACTTGAATATAGTACCTTCTTGAATAGCTTCCAGGAAGTATGTGAGACAGTACCCGATCCCATCTTTGGGAGAATGACACATTGAATCCCATAGGGATGCCAAGCAACTTGAATATAGTACCTTCTTGAATAGCTTCGCATCCCAAATCAGAGATGCTTTGGGGAGTAACATTATTAGAAGCTTTAAAATGGAAGTTTTCTTATGGTTGACAATGGATCCCCTAGCTCGGCAGGCAGAATGTGGAAGGCACTCCAAAAAAGCGATGGCAAACAACAAAGACACAGGAGGGCACCCTTGTTTAATGGATCTGAACAGCTTGAAGGGTTGGGACAAAGAACCATTGATGGACACTCTAGAAAAGTCATTCCCAAACAACACATTCATATCTGATGAAAGACCTAGCATCAACATCATGCAAGGACCGAAGAATGAAATCTCACTCTGTATCGTCATAAGCTTTGTCAAAGTCAACCTTTAAAAAGACAAAATCCTATCCAAGCTATTGGCACATTCAACAGATTGACACATTCCATCCTTCCCAAAGAGAAATAGTGGCACTTATTATATATCTCCCTTTAATGAATCCTTTTTGCTATCAGAGAATAATCTTATCCATCAAGCTGTTGAATCTCCTAGCCAAGATAGAAGCCAAATATTCAAGTCATTCTTAGGCCCATTTTTTATGAATGCGTTTGATGATCCTAGGGTCCACATAGATAGAAAGAGTGCCTTGTCTAGTGCCTTCTTTCCAAATCAAGAGAAAAATGGGTGAAAGGAAGTCTTTGGGCTCAATAAAAAACTCATTGGGTAAACCATCAATATTGGGTGACTTGCCGGATTTCAATTTACTCATGGTTTCTAAAATCTCATCAACAGAGAGGGGTAGGTTCAAAAGGTTCGCTAGGTCTATAGGAAGAGTTCTTTTCCTTCTAAGAGCAATAAGAGCATTGAACCTATGACTATCCTCTCTCTTGAGAATTTCACAGACAACATCAGTAGAGAACCTATATGCAACAAGCAAGTTCTCCTTAGTGTTGATGGTATACCCCCATATTGTTTCTTTAAAAGAGGAACAAACTCTTTTATTTTCTTTCTTTCTTAAGAAAAAAAACAAAATCAACCATTCCAACATATCTTTATTAGGCTTGTCCATCCTTCCAACCTAGTATTCTCTTGAAGAATCAAGATCATCCCGAGTATCCTTGGAAAGCTTCTTATAGTGGGTAAAAATATTTTTATGTCTCTAATGGAGTGATCCCAAGCAGTGAAGGGGAAGATACTTCTAGAGAAATGATAAGCTAAAATGCTTTTGGTTTTATCTTTCACACACTGAAGTTTAAGGAGGGACATATAAAGGTGAGGCAAAACAACTCTAAGAGGGGGACACTCACACTCAATTTGAAGACAAACCTTAAAGGAGAGATGATGAGACAACATCAAAGAGTGGTCCACTTCACAAACAACATGCGACATGTTTTGATGGCAAGAAGCATTCAAGTAACATCTATCTAGCATAGCTACATGATAATGACTACCACTTTGCTGGTTATTACAAGTAAATCTAGAGCCGCTAGAAATGTTCACAAGGTCTCGAGAATAGACAATGTTATACCACACATTCATTTCATTACCTAAAATAGTGCTACCTCTATTTTGGTATCTATTAGGAATGCAAATAACCATGTTGAAATCACCCATCAAAAGGACGAGACCACAATCTTGGATATTTCCTGCCAACAAGTAGAGGAGGAGTTTGTTGAGGCATAAAGGTTGATAATGGCGAGGTTAACAGGACTACCCATTTGGATCACAACTCACTAGTTAGGGGGACTAACCAACACCCTAGATATGAAGTGAGCAAAGGACGAGGCCAAACCTATGCAACACCACCATTCCCTTGTCTATGATTAGTGAAGAACCACTCATGGGGAAATGACATCCTCTCGAGGCCAAACAACATATTATCTTCATTAATCGCTTGAAAACTAAATACCTTTAGAGAGACGGAAGTATCACAAAGCCAATAATTAATGACTTTGCAAGATTCTTGCAATTTAAAGAAATACACTTCAAGGCATTCATTGATTACTTGAAGTTCCTAGTGGCCTTAACGAAGGACACGGAAGCTCTATTAGGATATTAGGTTCTATCAAATTTTCTTTTGGGATTTTGAATTTTAGGGGAATCGTGAATTTTTGCAATAGCATGAGTCACATGCACATCTTGCTCTTCATCAGTACTAGTAGCTCAATCTTGCACAAAATGATTATCATGGTTTTCCAATTGAGTAGAAAAAACCCTATCATTGTGGTCTCCTTTCATTGAAGGATAAACATCTCGGGAAGAACCTACATGTGACCTCTGATTGAAAGTCAGATTATTTTTTAAAAATCCTCTAGAACCAAATGGGTTCTAGCCCTCACTAATAGCCTAAGAGTTGCTATGGGCACTATTTGAAACACTTTCCTTTTGGGAGTTGGACACATTTGTTGTTCCAACGTTACTAGGGTGGGCATTCTCTTTGTCTCCTTCAATATCAAAGTTCAATCAACACCTCGCAAAGGTTAGCATTCTTATTAGGCTTTTTCTTGACCCACTTACTAGGGCGAAATTTTTTATTACTAGAACTCATATTACCAGACAAAGAAGCACCACTATCCTGATTCCTAGACCTTCAATATTAATGTGAACAATGTCCTCCTTGGAAATATTATTTGTTAACACAAGGTGATCATTAGTTAAATGTCCCTACTTATAACAATTAAAGCGGAAGTTGAAAAATGTTTGGTAAATCATCTTTTCAACATGCAATTTCCTACCATCAAAAGCTTTAATTATGAAAGAAGTTTTTAACTCTTTTGAAAATCAAATTCAATTAATATCTATGGATCCCACTAAGGATTAAATCCCTTTCCTAGCTTTTGCCTAAAATCTTACAATAAGGTTACCCAAATTATTAAGCAATGGATAGAAATCGATTGGAAGGCCCAAGAAGTCAAGCCATATATGCGCTTTAACTGATTTGGACCCCCTTGGGTTAAACTCTTGATACCATTAAAAAAAAAGAAATAGGGGTGGACTTGATTAAGGATTTCTTGTCAGTTATTACATTAAGGGTGCTAGTAGCATTGTCAAAGAAAAACTTCCATGGTCCCTTGTGTAGGTATAAAATGAGCCATCTTGCTCAAGGATTTAGATCTACTAGTTTTGTATCCTTTTCTCTTTGGGTCCGAAGTAGGATAAATATGAAATCCATGGATACACTATCCTAATTGTATTTTGGAACTTTTAATCTTTAAGGTGGACTTTATATCCTAACCCTTTTTGATCTATTGACTTGACACATAAAGCATTTTTTGAACATATACATGGACATCTCTAGCTATTCTAAGCCTCGAATGTTCATCTTACAAGTTTTGATGGTAGTGTCAATATACAATGTTTGAATTTCAATAATCACACATGAAGATCTAACCTTTTTGTTTCAATATTCCATTCTCCAATGAGAAAGTAGAATACCAAATTTGACTTGTTTGCTTTATTAGATGGAGAGGTAGAAGTGTTTCCCCATTCCCTTTGATACGTTCATCATTGAGGATCTAAAACATGTAATAAATGTGGATCTTGTGCATGCTTCCTTGATTTCTTAAAGCAATGAGGTTTTAGAATTGTGAATTTCATATCATACTATTAGAGGCAATGCACCAAGAACTACCTTTTCTTTACAATTCATGTAAATAATTTTTATGTGAAGTTCTTGCATAAGTTCAATGTATTGAGCTTGCTTGCCTTCAAGTTTTGGTTGGCTATACCACCTAGAGCATCAAGAAGATCATCAAAGTTGGGTATCATATACCAATGATATAAAATGATTTTATTAAGTATGAATATATTTACCTCTCTTATTTATAAGCAAAACCAACGAAACAAAGGATGAATAACTACATCTAATAAGCCCTTTTGAAGATACTTTCCCACTATCTTACATAATCTATTTCTCCTCATGTGAGCTTATTCAAAATGATGGACAAACCATTAGACTAGCTTCTCACCAATCATGTCTCTTGGAGATCTTGCTCTCCATGGATCAACACTTGCCCCTTCTTCCCCCACATGCTAAAACCAATAAATGTGAAATGCAAAGCCAATGAATGATTGTTTCTTAGCATGCAATTATTTACTCAAAAGTAAATAAAAAATTTTAAGTCTAGATATGTTGAAATCCAAATTTTTATTATACTAGATTTTAATGGGAAGTTTTGTTGGAATTAGACATCTGCAAAAGCACACGAACACCACAAGGAAGAAGAAGAAGCTTGGAGCATAGTCTTAGGTCGGAATCTTGATTGGGAGCCTTATAAAATTAAGTTAACTTTAATGCCTTTGGAAAAGTGAAGGGGAAATCTTATTCCTATAAAACTTAAAAGAAAGAAATTATGCTTAGGATTTTGACAAAGGAGTTCAGGACCCTAGACACATTGGAAGAAATATCCTAATTGACATCAAGAGCACAAAAGGAAGCTTGTGTTACATAAGTCTTGAAAGAATATACCGTAGGATAATCTCAACAATTCTCAAAACATTACTTTTTGTGAGAAAAAGGTCAGAATTAGGAAAATGAAATCTTTCAAATCCCTTGGACTTTGGGAAATATCAGGAAACTTGAGGTAGGTTGGAAGATAAGGGAATATATAAGAATTCGAATTAAAAACCTACATGCCATTAACCTCAATTAATGAGGACTAGTAGTTTTTGAAAAATCAATGGTTGAAAAAGGTAAATTGATTGGCCTTCTGTAGAACTTAAGTGTGCATCATTTTGTCTTTGCTGAAAATCATAGTGCAATAGGAGCACTTTGGATTAATTTCATTCACTAAAAGCAAAGAGATTTCACCTAACCAAACTCGCCACAAGTGCAACACTAAAGGAAAAGGAATTCCATGAAATTCCTTCACCAAAAGGTTGTTGAAACCATTCATCTCATCTATTTCCAATCTCACCTAGGTGTGATTCCTAATTTTTAGGAAAAAGAGCATCTCACCTTTGCACTTGTATTGTATATATGTTACTTTGATTCCAAACTAGTAATCCCATGTGATTTTAAGCTTGAATATGTCCCACTTATTGTGATGGAGTGTTAGAAAGCAAGCCCCTTGCTTGCTCTTTCGTTGCTTTTGAGTAGGCATACCTCTATGTGCATGAAGGCAGTGTTGGAACTCTCTACTCCTAGATCGTCAACATATTTATTCCGCCATTGGGAATCCATTTTATTTAATATTTAGATCATTGGATAGATACTATAGTATAATTTTGGCTCACCAAATCTTGGGTTCAGTCTCTAATTAATCTCTGAGAAACATGCAAAATCATGAAATATGGTGATTCATATCTCTCTTTGTGTGAATACTTTAGCAGAGCTATCTATCTCTACATTTTGAGACATGATTTCTACTTCCATAATTATCAATTTGCTATGATTTTGGTTTCATTGGGTACCCATTGTAGTTAAATAAAGTTGAGTCAAGTTTGAGTTTGATTATTTAGGTAATTTTGGAGAAAGGCTTACTAGAGTGAAGAGTGGTCACTATATGACTAGCTCTTGCATACAATAAACTAGTCTATGTTGTAGAGACTGTTTCTTTTAGTATAGGCAACCATTTTGTGTCAAATTTTTATTGTTAAAAAAATCTCTTATTCTTCTTCAAGTATAAAGGCTCTCACTAGATATATCTACATAAATTCTGAAAAAAAGGTAGTTAGGTTTGTAGACATGAAGAGAAGTCTATATGTGGAGGTCATTCATGCTTTTTCATTGCATAGGGGTTGAGATATTGTTGGAGTTTGAGGTCTATGAAAGCATGCCAATAGCATAAGGAAGAAGAAGAAGAAGCTTGGAGCACAACATACAATACTTAATGTATTACCAAGTGAATGTACAAAGATAAGTCACCCATTAGAGTTATAGGCATATATACAAGCCTGTTGGTGCATTTTACCCAATCCTACATGCTTGATATTATTTGATTTATGTTCATTTGTAATCATATGTGTAGTCATGTGAACATCTCTTCTAAAAGACTATAGTTTATCTCTTGTAATTGTGAAAAAGAAAAAAGAAAAAGAATGGCTTACATCATCCATGATGTAAAAAGCAAATTTGTGGCTCTAACTTCCTAAAACCACGAATTAGTGAGCTGAGGGAATATTTCCTAACTTTCGAGATCACTTTTAGGTAGATCCATTCTAGTTCAAATTCAAAACTCCCTCCAAAAGTATTGGTGCAATAGGGAGGCCTCGTGGGCCAAGCTGATCTTCAGAAACAAAAATGAGTTGGCCCTCACGGGGTCCCCGAACTGGAAGAACCTTGACATCATGACCCTGCTATTCTCCCCGATACCTGTCTTCCCGAAAGGCTCCAATCTCGTATGCTCTCTTTGGAAGGGCTGGAATAAAGTCAAAAGCTTCACAAGAATTAGTGAGGACTGGAAGTGGGCGGCCGGAATCAGACAAAACGACTCTATCTGGTTTCCGATACATGGCATCCGGAGTGTGGAGTCATGGAACATTCAAAATGCCAAGAAGTTATGGAACAAAGGATTCAAAAAATGGAAACACCTCTGGAAACATGACACCAACAGTTGGATCAACTTCGAGGATATCGACCCTCGCATAAACATCTCCTACGAAGAATGGAACACCTTGCAAAGCAGATGCCTCGCTTGGGATCGTCACAAAACTCGCCTTCTCATGGGACATGATGCTCCGAACGCGCGTGGTCTCAAATGGCACAATGGAAATAGCCTACTCAAAATCCCGAACATCAAAGAAACGTCAGACCTCCAGATCAGCCTCAACAAGAAGTGGTGCCTGTCTTGGACGCGGCTTCGGTGGGACATGAAATTCATGGGTATCTGGCACCCACTTATAGAGATTAAGAAGTCTGTCCTCTTATGGCAAATTCTTCATCGAGGAATTTGGACTAACCATAAGGCAAGCAAAATTTGTGGGATCCCTCCGTGGTGCAAACGCTGCCACCGTGCAATCGAAGATGTCCCACACATCTTCCTCACTTGCCCCAACTCCCACAGAATCTGGCAGATGGTTGGACTGAAAATCAGAGTTCAGAAACAGCTTAGTTGGAAACAAGTCCTTTTGGGAGAAGCGATTGGATGCTCTGCGGCTCTCTGGAACGCAATCAGAGGGGAAGTCCTGTGGAAAATTTGGCGAGAGCGGTGTGCTCTCAACTTCGGCGACCCCCCCAGGGAGTGGTCGATTGAAAAATCTCTATTCCTCCTTGGCAAAAGGATTGTCAACAGTAAGAAATCCCCCCCCTTCAGGCACCATCAAGTCCTCCTTTTGATCAACAACAAGCTCAAACCCAAGTGGGTCCCGCATGAGGGCGACGAGAGGGTGATCAACCTTCTTTGTAATGCAACCTAGGAATCAACCAAGCTTCCCCTGCTTTGTGGGATTCGGGGGGTCCCGTGGGCACTAGTCCCCTTCTATTGTACCTTTGTTTCTTAATTTAATTCAAGTCCGGGAGAGTAGGCTATTGCCGAACTTCCTTTAAGAAAAAAAGAGCAAGAAGGAAGTGGTGATTAGCAAGCCTTGTACGTGACCATTTCATGTCATTTTGTAGAGATTGAAGAGCTTACTCCATAGCTCTATCATTCTAATATCATTGTGCAAATATTCATTGCCAATGTGTTTGTAATCATATGTGAATCTATACATTCATCATTCTCTACTTCTTTGTTTTGTTCTCTGCTATACTCACTCAGAGTAGTAACTTTAGAAGCTCGTATCTCGAGATTTGCTCAATCTTTTTGAGAGTTTTAATATGTGTTGGATTTATCTCTAATTCTAGTTCTTCATAAAAAATTTCATGGTCAATTAATTTATATTTTGGGAGGAATCTGCATTTTATTGCTCACTGGTCTATCTCTGCAGAGCCCCGAAAATGGCAGGAGTGTTCTTGATGTTGATGAATCTTGTTCTCAGTGCTCAATTGATCATTTGAAGTGTTTTAACTTGGATTAGCAAGCTACCTAAGTCTCTTTGCTATGTCCAAAAGGAATTCATCTAATCCCTACGAGGTTGAGAGCACTGTTCATTCTTTCCAGTAGGTGTATGTTCAAAAATAGCAAATTTTGGGAGCTAGTCATTTTGCAACTAGTCTTTCTTGACTTAAACTTTTGAGATACATGTTCCAAAGTACTTGGCTGATATTTTGGTGGATTTATGAAGATCAAAGGATCTACTAATCAACTATGAAGTCTCAGTTGGCTGGTGTGAAGCCGATTGTAGCAGCAACAACTCATCTTCGGATTGCATCCACCATCTCTCTTCACAGTGGTATCAGAGCATAGTCAAGCAACATGGGAGATGGATTTCCATCAACAATTGACAAATTGGATCGAAACAACTACCCAAAATGGTCTCTAAGCATGGAGGCTTACCTTCAAGGGAGGAATCTAGATGGATTCATATATGGAGATGAGGTAATGCCAACCATGAGGAACAAAGGGCAACCATCACATGAAGAAGTGGAAAGACTTTCAAATTGGTGTTCGAAGGATGCACTTGCAAGTTCCTTTATTGTAAACTCAATCTCTGATTTTATTTTACCTCATGTCAATGGATGCAAGACATCAAGAGAGACTTGGAATGCACTTGCTTCTTTCTTCTCCTCCAACACTCGAGCAAGGAAAAACCAATTGTGGATGGAATTCACAACAATGAAGAAAAGCCCAAAGCAAAGTGTGACTCATTATGTCACAAAGATGAAGGATATTTTCGACCAACTTGGAAGCGTTGGAGAGGTAATTGAAGAGGAGAAAATCATTAGACAAATCATAAATGGAATCAAAGCATATGACAAGTGGGAGTCATTCACAACAACCATGGATTTATACATGGATATGCATGTACCCGACCTCAACACACTCATGGGCCAACTCTTCACTCATGAAGCAAAGATTAAAGGTGGTGAGTCCTCAAGAGGTAATCAGACTTTTGCCTTATATTCTGATAAAGATAAGGTCAATGACAAGTCAAAGAATAGGAAGAATGAAGATGAAGGTAGCTCTTTCCAAGCAAACTTTGCAGGTAGAGGAAGAGGCAGAGGTGGAAAGCAAGGGGGGGGGGAGATTCCAATCATCTCAACCTTGCAATATGTGTGTCTTACCTAATCATACTACTGAAGAATGTTTCAAGAACCGGAGGAACTCAAGAGGAAGAGGATTCAATAGAGGTGGCTATGGATCAAATAGAGGCAGATACAATTGAGGCTACAACAACAACAACTACTACAACAACAATTACAACAACAACTATCAAAGTAGCCATTGAGGAAAAAGAGACTGCAATAACTATGCAGAGGACCAAACTCAAGAATATTCATTCATTATTGATTATGAATCTATAAGTGAAGAAGGGTAAGGATGATGATCACATCTTTTACATTGATTCGGGATGGTCAAATCATGTAGTAGGAAATGTGGCTTTACTTTCTGATCTGGAAGATCCTCATAACAAGCATGAAGTGCAAACAGGAGATGACACAAAGCACTCAGTGGAGAAGATAGGTAATGTGAAGACATCATATGGGAATATGACCTCTTAAGCAAAGTCTTGTATGTCCTTACAATTACCAAAAAATTAATAAGTGTTGGACAGATTGTTGAAAAAGGATTGCAAGTTAGATTCAACAGAATTGGAACATATGTTGAAGACCCAAGGCAAGGCTTTAGAAGGATTGCCAAAGGAGAAAAGATAGGAAGGCTTTTCACTTTTGAAGTGGAAGATACAAAGAATAGCTTTGTTTAGCTATGGATCTCAAACTCTCACAGAGTTGGAGGTATGGCACAAAAGGCTTGCTCACATTGGTGAGAGGACACTCAAACAAATTTGTAGGGACAAAAGTGTACTTGGTTTGCCTAATATCACTAGGCAACACATGATTTATAAGTGTCAAGCTTGTCAACTCAGCAAGGCTCATAGATAACCTTTCAATAAGAAGGGATATGTGTATCAAAATCCTTTGGATCTAGTGCACACGGATGTGTGGGGTCCAAGTAAGAAGCCATGTATATCAGGCTCAAGATATTATGTGTCTTTCATAGATGATTGTAGTAGGTGGACCATTCTATTTTTCATGAAGCACAAGGATGAAGTGTTTAATTTCTTTAAGAAGTATGTTGCTCTTGTTGAAAACCAAACAGGTAGGACTTTCAAAAAACTCAGATCATATGGTGGAGGAGAATACTTCTCTTCTGAATATGATGCCTTCTTGCATGAAAGATGTTGGAAATCAATGTCACATTAGTCCAAATCCCTATTAGGGCAGAAATCCGTATTTCGGTATTTAGTCATTTTTGACACAAAATTTGGGTAAAATTTTTGTGAGCCTATCTTGTAGAGATTGAAGAGAGCTTTCTAATGGTATATGACATTCATTCATCAGAGATTAGATTTGGGAGAAAACACTACCCTAATTTTCTACTCATTTAGGGTTTTTACCTCATTTGATAGCTCTTAGCTTGGAGATCATAAAAATGTTTTCAGATCATTCATCAAGTGGTCAGACATGTAAACACGCAAGCCAGAAGCACTTTTCATCGATTAAATTATTCATAAAGCAAAAGCAATTAAAAATAGCTATGAGGTTTCTAGAAAATCAACAATCCATGATTTTTCCCTAAAACTCATCTATCAGCTTTATTTGATCGTTAGAACACTTGAAGGCTATATAAGAGAGTCTTGGGTCACTTTTGGTGACATCTCACTCCAAAGCTAATGCTAACTTTGGACTCTATTTGAGGAGGTGGTGCTCTAGCACTCATGGGGCAGCCATGGTGCACTTTAGGAGCAGCTATGGAGCTATGTTGAGGAGCAACCATGGAGTTCTTCTTGGAGAAGAGTGTGCTCACACTCTTGCTTATGGAGAAGACTTATCTATTAGCAACTTGGTGGTTTGGATCATCCATCTACGTGATGTATTTGAAGATTGTCTTCTACATGAAGATTATGGAGTACTTCAAAGACATGGATGGAGTTTAAGATAAGATTGCATCTTATGTTAACTATTCAGGTACATATTCTCTTATGCACAGAGGTACTACTTGGAGCTTATGGACACAGTGGCATCCACATCTCGAGGAGTCCTATTCGGCATTCATGGAGGCAATGGCATCTGTAAAGGAGAATCAGTACATGCATGCTACATGAATCAGATGAGGTGTTAGAGAAGGTGTTTCCACATGAGTATGAGGATTTATGTCAGCAAGATGTTAGCATTCTATGCTAATTCTGTAAGTACGTGATCTTTCATACACACATCTGATTTAGGGTCTTCCATAGCCTAAATTCAGATTAGGGTTTGCTGAATTTTAGTTCCAAACTAATATTTCCTCTTTTTGTCACTCATATACACTCTTCTACAACCTATCAGGTCATACATCTCATACATATTCAGATTTCTATCCCTACATCTGAATATTCTTGTAAATTCCGTACATACACTCTTCCATCTATTTTTGTTCACATAGACTGGTTGAGGTTTTGACCCCCACATTGTAAGTTGACATTTGTATATATGATGGTGTGAGTAAGCAGTGACTTACGTAACACTTTAAACATGCTGTCTAATCTCTCTCTATCTTTGTCTCATCATTGTATGATTAAGTGTTGTATGTTCATGTTTGTCAATTTTGGAAGAAGCTGGAATCTGTGTTGTAGATCTTGGACCTATGGGACCTATGGAATTTAGTTATGGGCCTACCTAATTTCCAACATTTTGTATTAGAGCTCCCAGACTCCCAGGTTTACAACATATGATTTCAAAGCATCTTCTAACATTTGGCATATGACATACAAACTTAATCTAGATGAGTACAGATTTGAGAAATAGACAATTCAGTCACATGTTTATTTGTCAGTCTGGAGTATGAAGTTGATGATCTGTTAGCAGCCAAATACTTTTGGAAAAGTAAAGATACTTTACAGAAGTATTGCTTGAAGACCAAGACTTGATGAAGAGAAGGCTACTTCAAATTCAAGGAAAAAAAATGGTTTGGGGAAGATGAAGGAACCATATCAACATCAAATCACAGGTATTAGTTCCTATTATCAGATTGTCATTTGCAATTCATATCTTAGAAGAGCAGTTATGAAGAGATTTGAAGGATTCAAGAAGTACTTTAAACACTTTCATTACTTTCAAAGTAAAAATCATTAGCTACATCAAAACAGGTACCTAGAGGTTGTTCTTGATAGTTTTGATAGAAGATCTCTTTCATGGCAAGAAAGCTCGTCTAAGAAGACAAATTTGGAGATTATATCAGTTTTATTTTCAGCCAACACAAGGTTGGAAGTTTTTATCAGATTATGCATCTAAAGAGGTAATTCAACATTCATTCAACTCAAGGAAAAGGCTGGTGAATTCAGTCATACCAGTCATATTTGAAGCAGAGTGTTGATTCCTCATATGTTGAGAGGAGATGGAGCTGAGATGATAGAAGCATGTTTTATCTTCTATGTTCACTTCCATTTGAATACCATGTTTTTTTTGTCTCTTACTCTTAGCACTAGAGGAAGAGAAAAATTCATTTGAAGAAGTTAAGGGTGCTTACTACTTCAAGATGAAGAGAAAAAAAGGTATGGAAGAGAAGTTTGAAGATGTGGACATCATCAGATAGAAGAAAGATGCAAAAGAAGAAGGTCCAACAATTCCAAAGGGAAAGTAAGACTTCCTTTTCTCTTATATTTTCCATATACTTTTCCTACTTTTATGCTCTACATCCAAAGAAAATTCTACAAGAACATCTTGTGTGAAGAAGATAGTTTAAAGAAGAAGCAGTTTCTTGTTTTGAATTATACTTGGTCATGTTTTAGTAGGTTTGACAAAGAATTGCATTGAGAGAAAGTAAAGCAGCAGATATCTGAGACAGCTTATATGTTATGACTTATATGTGTATGAGTTATGTATAAGTTGAAGATTTTGAGCAGGCAACTTATATGTTCCCTCAAAGAATTCTTGGAGTGTCAATTTAGAGCTACTTGGTATATGACAAGTTGCAGAGAAGTATATTTCTTCTTTATCTAACTCTTGAGGTAAAAGAGTATTTGTAGCAGATGTTGAAGACTTGGAGTAAGAATTTTTGTTTGGAAAAGATACCTTATATTCAGTATATTCAGAAAATTGAGAGTTTTTTCGGATGAAAATTCAAAAAATTCAGTATTTTTAGAATTTCAATATTTTTAGAAAAATTCAAAAATTTCAATATTTCAAAAAATTCAAAAAATTTAGTATTTTCAAAAAAATTTAGAGAAATTCAGATTTTTTGTTT
Source organism: Ceratopteris richardii (assembly GCA_020310875.1). Classification (NCBI taxonomy): domain Eukaryota; kingdom Viridiplantae; phylum Streptophyta; class Polypodiopsida; order Polypodiales; family Pteridaceae; genus Ceratopteris; species Ceratopteris richardii. The sequence continues at coordinate 95,252,657 of CM035420.1, forward strand.
TTATGTACTAGTCAGATGGAGAATCTACTTTCTATGTTTTTCTTGACTTTTGCATACATGCTTGTATTCAAAAAGGTGTTCCATCAGATCCTATCACTTGATTGAGAAGTGGAGTTAGCCAAAAGAAAGTCAAACAGGTACTATAACATTCCACCTGAGAAGAATATGAAAAGATGAAGTATCAACTTGCAGCTTTTGCAGTTTTCAAGGTGAGAGTTTGTTCACTTGTGTTCCAGTAGGAATTGCAGATTCTTGGGAAGGATTTACTTGAAGAAAAGTTTTACAACTTTATGTAAGAAGCATGGACACTTAGAGACATTCAATCATGAAGGTTTGATGAGAGCAGGTTCTACACAGGTATTTTGTTGGAGAGATCATAGATTTTGAAGATCTTGAGTATTTTTGAGTCAAATGTCTATCCTTTGTTTGTAAAGTTCTTAGCATTGGAAGAAGTAAGTCAAAGAATCAAATTCTATCAGAATCGTGTTGCAGAAAAATTGAAGAAGATACTTGTTATGTTGCAGAAAATTATGAATCCTAAAGTGCTTTCAGCAAGGTTTTTTGTTATCATGTAATAGATCAGCTAACCTTATTCTAGATTTTGGGAAGCTGAGGAGTGGCAGTGAAAGCTATTAGCATCTGTAGTGCTAATAAAAAGGGTTCATATATTTTGTTTCTGATACAAATATTGATCACTGAAGATCAGATTTTATTGAAAGAAGGAAGATGTCATAGATTTCATAAAGTCTAATTTACTTTAAAGGAATTTGAATACTAGTGTTAAATCATCTAGGGGGGTGATGAAATATGAAGACTTATTTTCAGCCATATGTGAAAGAATGCATAATCATACTTACACGTATTCCTATATTTCCTTTGTCAGTTTCTCTTTATGTTCCAGCTTTTAAGGAAGAAGGAAGAAGAAGAATGTCTGGAGAAAGTTCATGTTGGGTGTTCCTGTTCGGGAGAAAGTTCCAGAATTCTATTACAGAGAAGCTTGATATTTCTGAGAGGGATGTTACTTATGAGGTGCACACATATATGATTATAGCAGATTTTGAAGGAAAGATGTATGAATGAATTACAGATCGAACAAGGATGAAGACACGATGACATCATAGATATGAAAGTTTGGTGAAACTCTCATGAGTTGAGTTTGAGTACAGTGAGAGATGAACCATCTAGTGTTCATATTACACTAAGTTGTGAGTTGTCAGTCACAAGTGCCAGGATTCAGGTCTTGATTCTGTTTAGTGTATTTACATGACACCGCAGAAGTACATTGAGAAACCTTTTGTAAGGTAAATGCAAATATGTGTATCCAAGTGTATGCTTACAGGTTTGAGAAGATAGGAGATAGCAGATTCAGAGTCAAGTCATGCTACATATGTTGCCAAGTTGTGATTGCTTGATATGGTCAAGTTTGCATATTTTCTCAGGAATTATGGTTCATATTCAGCAAATTTAGGTTTTTTGAAGTTTGAAGAAATTCAAATTCAGATTTTGAAGAAGACTTTTGAAGATAAAGTTTGAAGATCAATCTTTAAGGACTTATGTCAATTTACAAATGAATGAAGTTACATATCCAGATCAGTTTGTACCAATATGACATTGCAGGGGGGATTGTTGGAAATCAATGTCACATTAGTCCAAATCCCTATTAGGGTTGAAACCCTAATTTTGGTATTTAGTCATTTTTGGCACAAATTTTGGGTAAAATTTTTATGAGAATATCTTGTAGAGCTTGAAGAGAGCTTTCTAATGGTATATAACATTGATTCATCAAAGATACGATTTGGGAGAAAACCCTAGCCCTAATTTTCTGCTGATTTAGGGTTTTTACCTTATTTTATAGCTCTCATCTTGGAGATCATAAAAATGTTTTAAGATCATTCATCAGGTGGTCAGACATGTGAAAAAGAAAGCTAGAAGCACTTTTCAATGATTAAATTATTCATAAAGCAAAAGCAATTAAAAATAGCGATGAGGTTCCTAGAAAATCAACAATCCATGATTTTTCCACTAAAACTCATCTATCAGCTTTATTTGATCGCTAGAACACTTGAAGGCTATATAAGAGAGTCTTGGGTCACTTTTGGTGACATCTCACGCCAAAGCTAATGCCAACTTTGGACTCTATTTGAGAAGGTGGTGCTCTAGCACTCATGGGGCAGCCATGGTGCACTTTAGGAGCAGCTATGGAGCTATGTTGAGGAGCAACCATGGAGTTATTCTTGGAGAAGAGTGTGCTCACACTCTTGCTTATAGATAAGACTTATCTATCAGTAGCTTGGTGGTTTGGATCATCCATCTACGTAATGTATTTGAAGATTGTCTTCTACATGAAGATTATGGAGTACTTCAAAGACATTGGATGGAGTTTAACATAAGATTTCATCTTATGTTAATTATCCAGGTACATATTCTCTTTATGCACATAGGTACTACTTGGAGCTTATGGAGGTAGTGGCATCCATATCTATGGGAGTCCTATTCGGCATACATGGAGGCAGTGGCATCCGTAAAGGAGAATCAGTACATGCATGCTACATGAATCAGATGAGGTGTTAGAGAAGGTGTTTTCACATGAGTATGAGGATTTTCGTCAGCAACATGTTAGCATTCTATGCTAATTTTGTAAGTATGTGATCTTTCACACACACATCTAATTTCGGGTCTTCCATAGCCTAAATTCAGATTAGGGTTTGCTGAATATCAGTTCCAAGCTAATCTTTCCTCTTTCTATCACTCATATACACTCTTCTACAACCTATCATGTCATACATCTCATACCTATTCAGATTTTTTTCCCTACATTTGAATATTCTTGTAAATTTTGTACATACACTCTTCCATCTATTTTTGTTCACATAGAGTGGTTGAGGTTTTGACTCCCACATTGTAAATTGGCATTTGTATATATGATGGTGTGAGTAAGCAGTGACTTACGTAACACTTTAAACATGTTGTCTAATCTCTCTCTATCTTTGTCTCATCATTGTTTGATTAAGTGTTGTATGTTCATGTTTGTCAATTTTGGAAGAAGCTAGAATCTGTGTTGTAGAACCTGGACCTATGGGACATGTGGAATTTAGTTATGGGCCTACATTATTTCCAACAAAAGAGGCATTAAAAGGGAAGTCACTACAAGGTATACGTCTGAAATGAATGGTGTAGCAGAGAGGAGAAACAGAGCTATTGTTGAAGCTACAAGGTCCATGCTCAATGAAAAGGGTTTGCCAAACTACCTATGGGCAGAGATTGTGTCTACATCCACATATCTCATAAATAGACTTCCATCTAAGTCACTAGATGGGACTACTCCATATGAAGTATGGAATGGAAGGAGATCTAGTCTAGAGCATTGTAAAATCTTTGGATGCTTAGCCTATGCTCACATTCCTTCTCAAATAAGAGGGAAATTGGATCCAAAGCAGAGAAGTGCATATTCATTTGGTTATGACCAAAACCAAAAAGGATATAGATTGTAAAATCCAACCAATAAAGGATTTTCTGAGTAGAGATGTAATTTTTTATGAGAAAAAATCATGGTTTGATGATGACAGGAAAGTGAAGTTGCCTTATGACTTGGACGAAAATTTTCCATCAATTCAACCAAAGGATCAAAAGAAAATGGAAGAAAGTGATTTGGAGATTAACCTAGAAGACTTGGAAAGACTAAAGCTATGGAAGAGCAAAGGTAAAGCAAAGATGCAAGATACTATATATGGACCCGAGAGCTCACATCAACCACTTAAAAGTTCTTCAAGTGAGAATAAGAAACTAGAGAGTTCTGGTTATGATACTTCTTTGGTCACCAAGCACTCAATCTACATTGCAAAGGATTCAACCAATGAAGAACCTACCACATTTGAAGAAGCACAAAGCAAGAAAGCTTGGAGAGATGCAATGGATGAAGAAATGGAAGCCTTGAAGGAGTGACACTTGGGATCTTGTACCTAAAACCATCTATGAAGGTAATTGGATCTTGATGGATATACAAAATCAAGAAGAATCCAGATGGAAGTATAAATAGACATAAAACAAGGTTAGTTTCTAAAGGGTTTGCTCAAACCCATGGTATTGATTATGAGGAGACTTTCTCTCCTATTGCCAAAATGCCTATAATTAGGGTTCTCATTAGTCTTGCTGCATCTAGAAATTGGAAGCTCTATCAACTTGATGTAAAGAATGTTTTCTTAAATGGATGGATTTCTGAGGAAGTGTATATGGCACAACCTCCTAGATATGAGGATGCACATCATCCTAACTATGTATGCAAATTAAAGAAAGCCTTGTATGGATTGAAGTAAGCTCCAAGAGCTTGAAATTTCATATTGGTGACATATTTGCAGGACCAAGGATTCAAAGCTAGCAAGACGGATACCTCTTTGTTCATAAAGAGGAATGGATCTAAAGTGATCTATTTATGTGTGTATGTTGATGATATTATTATCACAGGCAATGATCTTGAAGGAATCAAATAGGTAAAGACTCAAATGAAGGAGTTCAAAATAAGTGACATCAGACCACTCACTCATTTTCTTGGATTGGAGTTAATCTACATAGGTTCAGGTATATACATCACACAAAGGAAGTATGTGCATGACATGATCATCAAGTTCAAGATGGAGAACACCAAGTGTGCATGTACACCTATGGAACAAAATCATAAGCTTAGTGCTTAAGAAGGAGAGCCAATTGAAGACATCACAAGCTATCAAAGCTTGGTTGGAATTTTGAACTATGCAACACTCACAAGGGTGGATATATGCTATACTGTTAGCATATTGAGTCAGTTTATGCATAAGTGGAGAAGACCACATATGGAAGCGGCCAAGAGAGTCCTCAAGTACCTAAAGGGGACTATGAATGACGGTTTGTTTTCTTCATTTAGTTCAAATATTGAGCTAAAGTTCTCGTCCGATGTAGATTGGGGCGGATCTAGAGATGATAGAAGAAGCACATCTGGGTAGTATCATTTGCAGGTTCAAAAATCATTTCTTGGTCATCCAAGAAGAAACAAACAGTGGCATTATCTTCTAATGAAGCCAAATATAGAGGTTTGGCTAATGCAACTCAAGAAATGATGTGGTTAAAGTCTTTGTACACAGATCTTGGACTTCATTCTTCAACACCTCACATTTTTTTGTGACAACACAAGCTCACTGCATCCTACAACTAATCTGATATACCATGCTAGAACCAAGCATATTGAATTCCACTGTCATTATGTAAGGGAGAACCTAATGAGCAAGGATATTCAACTATCCTATGTCTCCACAGATATGCAATGTGCAGACATGTTGACTGAAGCTCTTGATGGTACAAACTTAAGTAGATTCAAGTTGATGATTGGCTTGCAGGAAATCAAGGGCAATTGAAGATATATTTGGAGGACAAGCATGTTAGGCTTGAGGGGGAGCTGTTGGTGCATTTTACCCAAGCCTACATGCTTGATATTATTTGATTTATGTTCGTTTGTAATCATATGGGTAGTCATGTGAACACCTCTTGTAAAAGAGTATAGTTTACCCCTTGTAATTGTGAAAAAGAAAAAAGAAAAAGAATGGCTTACATCATCCATGATATAAAAAGAAAATTCGTGGCTCTAACTACATAAAACCACGAACTAGTGAGTTGAGGGACTATTTCCTAAGTTTGGGGATCACTTTTAGGTAGAGCTATTCCAATTTGAATTCAAAACTCCCTCCAAAAGTAGCTATAAAAAGAGCAAGAAGGAAGTGGTGATTAGCAAGCTTTGTACATGACCAATTCATGTCATTTTGTAGAGATTGAAGAGATTAATCCATAGCTCTATGATTCTACTCCAATTGTGCAAATATTCATTGCCAATGTGGTTGTAATCATATGTGAATCTATACATTTATCATTCTCTACTTCTCTATTTTGTTCTCTGTTATACTCACTCTAACAAGTAATGTTAGAAGCTCATATCTCGAGATCTACGCAACTTTCTTGAGAGTTTTAATTATGCGTTGGATTGCTCTCTAAGTCTTGTTTCTACATACACAATTTCATGGTCATTGGATTTATATTTTTGGAGAAATCAAAATTTACCTGCTCACTGGTCTATCTCTATAGAGCCCCAAAAATGGTAGGAGTGTTCCTGATGTTGATGAATCTTGTTCTCAGTGCTCAATTGATCATATGAGGTGTTTTAACTTGGATTAGCAAGCTACTAAAGTCTATTTGCTTTACCCAAAAGGAATCTATCTAATTCCTAGGAGGTTGAGAGCACTATTCATTCTTTCCAACAGGTGTATGTTCAAAAATAGCAAGTTTTGGAAGCTAGTCATTTCGCAACTAGTCTGTCTTGACTTAAGCTTTTGAGAGAAATATTCCAAAGTACTTGGCTGATATTTTGGTGGATTTATGAAGATCAAAGGTTCTACTAATCAACTCTCAAGTCTTAGTTGGCTGGTGTGAAGCCGGTTGTAGCAACGCAACTCATCTTTGGATTGTATCCACCATCTCTCTTCACAAAGCCAAGGGAAAAAATCTCCTTAAAAAAATCTCTTCACAAAGTGCCCCGGCGTTCCTAAATGTGTTCACACACTTTGCTACCAAAACATATCAACAAACCCCCCTTGGGAGTGATGTGGTGAACAAGGATTTGGCACTCATGTATACGAAAGTGCCAAGCTATGTGGAAAGAGATCAATCCACAAAAGGAAGTAAGCCCAAAGCTTTGTGAAAAGCTTCAAACTTCTTCCGAGGTAGAGCCTTTGTGAAAAGATTTGTGGTGTTATCCTGTGTGGGAACATATGCCAAACTAATCTCTCTAGCAGAGAACCTCTCCTTGACATAATGATAATGCATCTCAATGTGCTTTGTGCAAGCATGGAACATAGGGTTTCTTACAACTACCAATGCACTCTGACTATCAATGAAGATGGTGGTGGCAAAAAATTGAACAATACCTAAATCAACCAAAAGGCATCTCAACCACACACACTCAATAGTTGCTATGAAAGCTACCCTATATGAAGCATCACAACTAGAATTGGCCATAGTGGACTGCTTGTCACTCAACCAAGATATGAATGAGCTACCAAGCATTAAGCAAAAACCACTAGCGGATACACGTGTGTCATAGAAGCTAGCCCAATTATAGTAAAAAAAAGCATGTAAATCTAGCAAAAGTGATCCCTCCTTGGGATAAAACAATCCAAGTAGTTGGGTCCCACTCAAGTAGTGAAATATATGCTTAACTGCCTACCAATTTTTGACACATAGAAAATGCATAAACATGCTCATCTATGAGACAAAAAACTAAATATTAGGTTGAGTTATGCATACATAAATCAATCATCCAACAACCTACTAATAGAGAACAACATCAAATGCATATCTAGCATCATGAAGATCAATTGTAAAGTTGCTTCCATAGGTGTAGTAATAGTTTTGCAATCATCAAGGCCAAAACATTGCAATAATGTGTCAATATATTTTTTTTTACACAAAGCTTTCCCCCCATCAACTTGCATAAATTGAATGCCCAAATAATGATGCAAATGCCCCAAATATGACATCTTAAAAGAGGCATGCAAATGAAACTTAAATTTCAGCAATATGCTTCTCATCGGAACCATTGAGTAGCATGTCATCAACATACACAACAATGATTAGAAGTACAGTATCTGCACACTTAACATATAAGGTGCTCTCAGTTGGACTATTCTCAAAACCATGTGCAATCAAGTAGGCATATATCTTTTCATACCAAGCACATGGTGCTTGCTTCAAATCATATAATAACTTTTTCAAGTTGCACATTTTGTCTTAATGTCGTTTTTGCACAAAACAAGGAGGCTCAAATACATACACCTCTTCATGTAAGTCACCATTCGAAAATGTAGTTTTAATGTCCAACTGACATATGTTCCAACCATGATGAGTTGCAAGTGCACAAATGCTATGAATGGTAGTCATTCGACATGTGGGTGCAAAGGTCTCATCAAAATCAATGCCTCTATCTTGAGCATAGCCTTTTGCAACAAACCTAGCCTTATATATGTCCATTGTTTAACAAAATGACCATGAGTTATCATGATGAATTTGAGAGCTCATCTCCATAACTCCTCCACTACTTTGAGCAGCCACTCTTCTCTTCTGGTTCAGTTTTTGGATTTGATTCTCTTTTGATTGATTCTCTTTTAGCCTCCACTACTTGCTAAAGTAAATTCTTTCATTTTTCATGTTCGTATTTGCATTAGTTTTTAAGAAAATTCTTTTTGTGAAATATATATGATCTTGCTTCTTTATTTTTAACACTCCCCCTCAAGCTCACATGTGAGCTTGCACCTTCAGCCATATCTTGCAAATCGATTTCATCCTTGAACCTCTTTATTTTAGAAGCATCTAAGGACTTTGCAAACATGTATGCACCTTGGTCATTAGTTCTAATGAACTTTATATCCATATCCTTGCTCAAAAGGTTTTCTCGAACATAATGATAATGCACTTCTATGTGCTTACTTCATGCATGAGACATTGGATTGTTTGTCATGTGAATGCTTGACATGTCACCACAAATTTCAATCGCCTCTACCTGCACATCAAGATTATCCAAGAGCTTCTTAATCCACATAGCTTTACAAGTTCCAAAGGCTAATCCTCTATATTCCGCTTCTATAGATGATAGTGCAATAGTAGGTTGCTTCTTTGAGCTCCATGTGATAGGTTTGTTGCCTATCATGAATACATAAGCTGAAGTGGATCTTCTGTCTTCCTTCAAACCAACCCAAACAGCATCACTAAAGCCCTTCACCTGCAATCCTTCATCATAACTATAAAACAAGGCATGATTGATTATGTGCTTCACATATCTTAGCACTCATTTGGCTGAATTTAAATGTTCACTTGTTGGAGTTTGCACAAATTGAGAAAGAACTCTAATGATATAGCACAAATCTCATCTTGTGATCATAGCATAGATGAATGAACTTGTAATACACATGTATGTAGTTACATCATGTAACTTCTCTCCATCATTTGAGCATAACTTCACATTAGTGTCCATAGCTTGAGTGAGTGGTTTGCATTCACTCATTCCAAATCTTAAAAGAACATCCAACAGGTACTTTCTTTGCATCAAGTAGATTTCATCTTCCCCATAGACTACCTCAATGCCTAAAAAATATTTCAACTCACCAAGTGTTGGAGTTAGACGTCTACGGAAGCACGCGAATAGCACAATGAGGAAGAAGCTTGGAGCACAACACACAATACTAAATGTATTACTCGAGAATGTACAAAGATAAGTAGCCCATTACGGCAATAGGCGTATATACAAGCCAGGGGAAAAAAACCTCCTAAAGAGGGAAAAAAGTACCTCGGTAGTCCTAGAGTGTTCATAAACATCACTACCTATATATATCAACAAATCCCCCCTGCGAGTGATGCAGTGAACAAGTAGTTGGCACTCATGTATAAGGAAGTGCCAAGCTATGTAGAAATCACTCCACAAAAGCAAGTAAGCCCAAAGCTTTCCCCAACAGAGAACCTCTCCCTAACATAACGATAGTGCACCTCAATGTGCTTAGTGCAAGCATGGAACACAGGGTTCCTCGCAACTGCCAATGTGCTCTGACTATCAGTGATGATGGTGGTGGCAGAAGACTGACCAACACCCAAATCAGCCATAAGACATCTGAGCCACACACACTCAATAGTCATTGTGAAAGCTGCCCTATACTTAACATCACAACTGGAAGTGGCCACAGTAGGCTCCTTCTTGCTCAATCAAGATATACATGAGCTACCAAGCATGAAGCAAAAGCCACTAGTGGACACACGAGTGTCATAGCAACCAACCCAATCAGAGTCAGAAAAAGCATGCAAATCTGGCGGTAGTGATTCCCCCTTGAGATAAAACAAACCAAGTAACCTGGTACCACTCAAGTAGCAAAAGATGCGCTTAACCACCTTCCAATGCTTGAGTCCTACGCAATACATAAACCTTCTCATCTCTGAGATAGCAAACTGAATATCTGGCAGAGTAATGCATAAGTAAATCAGGCATCCAACAACCTGTTGATAGAGGATAGCATCAAATGCATCTCCAGCATCATGAAGACTCAATTGTAAGCCTGTCTCCATAGGAGTGGCAATAGGCTTACAGTCTTCAAGGCCAAAATGCTGCTATAATGTTTCAATATATTTTTTTTGACAGAAAGCCATTCCACCATCAACTTGCATAAAGTGAATGCCCAAATACTGATGCAAATGCCCCAAATTAGACGTCTCAAATGAGGCATGCAAATAAGCCTTAAAAACAGCAATATGCTTCTCCATAGGACCAGTGAGTAGCATGTCATCAACATAGACAACAATGATCAGAAGCACATCATTAGCACGCTTAACATATAAGGTGCTTTCAGTTGGACTGTTCTCAAAACCATGTGCAATCAGATAGGCATGTATCTTCTCATACCAAGCACGTGATGCTTGCTTTAAACCATACAATGCCTTCTTTAACCTGCACACCTGATTTTCATGCCCTTTCTGTGCAAAGCCACGGGGATAAAAAACATACACTTCTTCATGCAAGTCACCATTCAGAAATGCAGTTTTAATGTCTAACTGATGTACATTCCAACCATGATGGGTTGCAAGTGCACAGATGCTCCGAACAGTAGTCATATGGCATGTAGGTGCAAAGGTCTCATCAAAATCAATGCCTCTTTCCTGTGCATAACCCTTTGCAACAAGCCTAACCTTATACCTATCAAATATTCCATCAAGCTTACACTTCAGCTTGTAAACCCACTTAGTGCCAATGGCCTTCTTGCCAAGAGGCAAGTCACATAAAGGCCAAGTATCGTTCTTCATTATAGCATCATATTCAGATTGCATAGCAGCCATCCAATTTTTTGAATTTTGTGCTTTGTCAAATGAAACAGGCGTATTCTCATCACAGAGACTAGATGCAGTCAAACCATAGTAATCTGATGCAAAAGAGGCACTATGAGAGCCTGATCGAGTACGATATGATAGAGGTGCATCTAATTTGCTATCATGAAAAGTCTACACCAGCAATTTAGGCATAGATTTTGCCTCCTCAATGTTAGGTCTCTCATCCACAAGTGCATCATGTATATCTGCATCAGAGGGATGATCTGCATCATCACATGAAACCTGCAAAGGCTGAGAATTTGCCTCATTAGAACTAGCACTAGACTGTCCACCTGTAAAAAGAGGCAGCAAAGTATCATACATGTCTTTGGAGCTAATAGATGTCTCCTTAGTATGTGAAAGCAATGGTTGAATAGCATCTTCCACAAAAACAACATCACAGCTAACCAAAATGTGTTTGGTCTATGGATGATACAGATGATAGCCTTTACTTTCCGAATTGTACCCAACAAAAAATACATTTTACTGCTTTATCATCCAAATTTCTATGATGTTGTTCAGGCACTAATGCATATGTCAAACAACCAAAAACACATAGATGAGCAACAAATGTCTTGTGATCATGCCAAGCCTCATATGGAGTGATAGACTGAAGCACTTTAATGGGACACATGCTAAGTACATATGTTGCACACATGACAGCCTCAAGCCAGAAATATGTGGTAAAGCCTGACTCTTGACCATATACCTCGCCATCTCCATGTGTGACATGTTCTTTCATTCAGCAACTCCATTCTGTTGAGGTGTATACGGCACTATACACTGGTGTTTTATCCCACATTCAGCCAGAAATGCATTAAAATCAGAAGACATATATTCCCCCCCTCGATCAAAACGAAGGGTGCCCATTTTACATGCTGACAGATTTTCAGCCAAAACCAAAAATTTTTTGAAGCACATGAACACTTTGGACTTTGCCTTCAATGGATATACCCATGCATGCCTGGAAAATTCATCGATGAAAGTCACAAAGTAAAGATACTTTCCAAAAGAAGGTGTCTGCATAGGACCACAGATATCACTATGTACAAGCTTCAATTTTTGAGTAGCCCGAACTTAACCATCTTTTGGAAAGGAAGAACACTGCATTTTGCCCAAAATACAGCCTTCACAATCATGTTTTTTGGGTGCCTCAAGTTTGGGCAAAGAGGACACCATTTCAGATTTTTGCAGGCGTAGAAAACTAGAAAACTTCAGATGACCAGAGCGTGCATGCCAAAGCTTTGCACATCTGACATAGCGTGAGAATCATGTACTCCACATGCCAAATCATTTACACATATTTCGTAGTCTATGAGCTTATACAACCCATGACATAAAATGCTAGAAGCAATAATCACATCGCCATCTGAGAGATCATGAACTGTACATCTTTCATCAACAAATTTCTTAACCAAGCCAATCTTGGCTAATTCAAAAACTGATAACAAATTTTTCTTGATCCTTGGCACAAACAAAGCATCTGACAAAGTGAAAGAATTACCATCAACAATATTCAAAATGATCTTACCAACTCCCATAACAGAATAAGAGGAGTTTTTGGTGCATGTAACAGTATTTCCTGTAGGGGCAAGCTCAAGTGAAGAGAAGAAACTACACTGCGAGGTAATATGTTTGGTTCCCCATTGTAAAAGTACCAAACATCTAAGTCTACTGCAGACATGCACTGCTCATGAGAAGATGGTTCAAAACTACAAACAGTAGTAAACACCCATTCTTCTTAAGTTACACAAGATTAGAAAACTTTGTTTTTGGTGTAGAGGCTTCTGCAACAACCATTCCAGCCTCTTTCTTTGTTGCCTCTTTAGCAGCCAGTTTTGGACAGTTCTTTATGATATGATTGTTTCCTTTACAATACTTGCAAAAAAATTTATGCTTTTCTGATTTCTTTTCATCTTTGTCTTCCCTCTTTGATTGTGCAGAATTAGCAAATTTCTGCTTACTAGTTGAAGAGCTCCATTTTCCTTTGCTCTTCTAACTAGCCAAGAAAGCTTGATCTGCAACACGCATAATGGATGTGTTCTACCCGGGCTGATCTTTGTGCAATAGAAGAGAGACTAACTCCTTAAATGACAAGGCATTTGGATTTCCTTTCATCATCAATCGAAGAGTAGAAGCAAAACTCTCATATGAATCAGGAAGACCATTCAGAACGGTCTACACAAGTGAGCTAGCTAATATAACCTCATCAACAAAAATCAATTGTTCCTTCAAGTCTTTGATCTTTGTTAAGAAAATTGTCCATAGAATCACTTCATTCATGTGCTCACTCTCCAACTGTTTTCGACAACTTTTTATTTTGAATGGAGGTTCAACCAAAGCCTACTCCCCCAAGCTTTAACTTTGAAATTGCAACTATAAAAGTGAATGGGCATAGTACCCATGGGACCCCCCATATCCCACAAAGCAGGGGTTAGACTACCTGAAGGTGACACAAGAGAGGACTACCCAAAGGCAAAAGTTTTCAACTAGATACTACGTGGTTACACTAGCCTTAGGCCCATAAGGTTTCCTAGGGTAAATGGGGATCGAACCTTTGCCCCTACTATTGGATTTTGGGTCTACGAAAGCATGCAAACAACACAAGGAAGAAGAAGAAAAACCTTGGAGCACAACACACAATACTAAATGTATTACCACTAGAATGTACAAAGATAAGTGACCCATTAGGCTTACAGGATTATATACAAGTAGGGGGAAAAAAACCTTCTAAAGAGGGAAAAAAGTTCCTTGGTAGTCCTAGTGTGTTCATACACATCACTACCTAAATATATCAACAAATCCCGCCTACGAGTGATGCAATGAACAAGGAGCTGGCACTCATGTATAAGGAAGTGCCAAACTATGTGGAATCAACCCACAAAAGGAAGTAAGCCCAAAGCTTTGCAGAAAGCTTCAAAATTTTCCCTAGGCAGAGCCTTTGTGAAAAGGTTTGCAATGTTCTCTTCTGTGGGCACATATGCCAAACTAATCTCCCCAGTAGAGAACCTCTCCCTGATATAATGATAGTGCACCCCAATGTGCTTAGTGCGAGCATGGAACATAGGGTTCCATGCAACTGCCGATGCACTCTAACTATCAATGAAGATGCTGGTGGCAGAAGACTAACCAAAACTCAAATCAACCATAATGCATCTAAGCCACACACACTCAATAATCACTATGCTTTATATGGGCTGCAGCAAGCATGACGTGCTTGGAACCAAAGATTGGTTGAGTACCTCACAAGGTGTGGGTATAGTCCAAGTAGCACAGATCCTTCTCTCTACATGAAGAAAGAAGATGGCTAGCAGGTATACATGTGCATATATGTTGATGATCTCATCATAACAAGAAGTAATGTTGCAAGAATACAAGAGATAAAAAGAAAACTCAGTAAGGAGTTTAAAATTTCAGATCTTGGTGTTGATATATTTAGGTAGTGATGTGTGTGAACACTCTAGGACCATCGAGACACTTTTTTCCCTCTTTAGGAGGTTTTTTTCCCCCCGCTTGTATATACGCCTATTGCCCTAATGGGCTACTTATCTTTGTACATTCTCTAGTAATACATTTAGTATTGTGTGTTGTGCTCCAAGCTTCTTCTTCTTCCTTATGATGTTCGCGTGCTTCCGTAGACGTCTAACTCCAACAATTGGTATCACAGTAGGTCACCGCTTCATCTAGGGTGTCGTCTACACCTCTCCAGTTGTAGTCTTAGATTCACACAAAAATTGGTGAGCATACTCAAGGTGTTTCAGAGATTGCAATTTGAGCTCGTTTTGGCCTCCAAATGCACTATCACAGTGCTTGTGCAGGCGATTTCATCTTTTTGTGCCAAAGGTATATACCTGTTTCGGTTCACCAATTCAAGCACCTCAAAGTTTGCTACAGATTTAGCAGAACTCGTCTGGGCAGTTCTGTTCAACTTTTTGAGATACAGTCAATTTTCTGCATCAAGGTATTTTAGTCACCGGCCATGGCTAAAAGCAATGATGTATTTCATATGTTGGATGTTGAGGATAAGTTGGATGTTACCAACTACTTGTTGTGGGCTTATATGATGCGACATGTATTGGTTGCAAAAGGACTCTGGAACATTGTGTAGGGTGTTGAAAAACATCCTATCACACCTGCAACTGTTACAACTATAGCTACTGAAGCTGATGTAGAAGGTGTCAAAGATGATGATCTTCTGCATATTCTTGTTTGTGCTATGGTTTTTGTTGCACCTACTACATAGCAAATTCATTGGGATGGTAGAGATGCCTAGTCACATGCATTGATAGCTTTGTCTATCAAACATGCCATTATTCCTCACATTTGCTCTTTTAGAACAGCTAAGGATGCTTGGGATACACTTACCACATTGTACCAAGCTAGGAATGAGGCTCATGTTGCTTACCTAATCTTGCCTTAATTGGTGGGCACATTGAATCATGGTATTTGATGCATTATCTACATTAGTCGATGTTATATTTATAGTTGAAAATAGACGAGGTTTGAAAATGGGGAGGGATATGGTGGATTTTATGCATGATGGTCTTTCTTCAATTTGCAAACAAAATCTGGATGCTTTTTATCTTCAAATCTAATTGGTTGACTCATGTATGCCTCTTCTTGAAGTTCACCATTGAAAAAAGCATTTTTTATGTCAAGTTGGTACAATAGACATCTCTTTGCTGCACTCACTCCAATTAAGGTTCTGATTGTTCCCATCTTTGCAACCGGGTTGAAAGACTCTTCATAGTCGATTCCATGAGTCTGCTTGAATACTTTTGCTACTAGTCTAGCATTATGCCTAGCTAGAGAACCATCGGCATTTCTCTTTATTTTAAATACCCATTTATTTGGAACAATCTTCATACCTTCAACCTTTGGAACGAGCTCCCATGTGTTACTGTCCTTGAGAGATTTTATCTTGCATAGCTTGTTGCCATTCTTTTTGTGTACATGCTTCTTCATATGCATCCGGTTCTTTGTCTTTGACCACATGTGTCATATATGCAAAATGCTTTGCAATAAAACTATCATAGCTCAGTCTTTGAATTGGATACCTTTCTCTTGAAGACCTCCTTTCATTTCCTCTTGAATATTGCTTCTTCAACCAATTCAACTTTACCTTTGGTGTAATCACCTCTTCATACTCTTCTCCACTTGCATTTAAATCACTATTTTGGGCATCACTTTCAGATTCAAATCTTTGATAACCTGATGTTGGTGATGAGGAATGACTCCTTAGTCTCCCCTTCCATGTTGAGCCTTCTCCATGTGATGTAGAAGCTTTTGGACCTAACATTTGAGTGCTTGTTTGCTGAAATTCTTCCTGGATAGCACCTCCATCATCTTCATAATCTTCTTCAAGAATCTTCTCTTTCCCTTTGTCTCCAAACCATGGTCTTAGCTCATCAAATACCACATCTTGTGAGACTCATGGATCTGTTGTCACCAGATTGTAGCACCTATATCCTTTTTGTTCCGATGAATATCCAATGAAAATACATTTTTCCAACTTTGGCTCCATCTTTCTCCTTTGTTCGTGAGGAATGTGAACAAAACACACACATCCAAAAACTTTGAGATTTGTAAGATCATGTTTCTTACCGAAATAAACCTCCTCCGGAGTTAAATTATGCACTCCAGTCATCAAATAAACAGTCGTACTAGCTGCTTCAACCCAATAGTTTAGTGGAGCTTTCATCTCATTGAGCATCCATCTTGCAACTTCGGTGATATATCTATTTTTCCTTTCAACAACTCCATTTTTTTGAGGCATGTACCTACATGTAAATTGTCCTTTGATGCCATTTTCATAAAGAAAATCTGAAAATTCTTTGGAGAAATATTCTCCTCCTCCATCACACCTCAAAGTCTTTATGTACCATCCTATTTCCTTTTCTACCTATGCTTTAAATCTCTTGAACATAGAGAACACATCTTATTTTTATTTTATGCAGAGCATCCATACTTTTCTTGAATGATCATCAATAAAAGTGACAAAATATCTATTACCAGCAATCGATGCTTGTTGTGATGGTCCCCATACATCCATGTGTATCAAATCAAGGACATTCCTTGCCACATAGTTGATCTTCTTGAATGGTTGTTGAGTTTGTTTTCCTAGTTGGCATGCTTCATAAAACTCATGCAATCCAGCATCACTGAAACTTGGAAGAACTCTTACCACTTCATGGTTGCTCATGTCCTTGAGCTTGGGAATGTTGATGTGCCCAAACCTTTTGCACCACAAATCGATTTCAGTAATCCTTTTGTTTCCAAATTGAATAAACATCACCTTTCCATGTGGTTGTTGAATGTCCAAAGTGAACATCCTACCTTCTTTCCTCCCTTGAGCAATGACCTTGAATCCTCCTTTTGGATTCTTTACAAAGTAGCCTTTTTCATTGAAGATAACATGATATCATTTCTCTACCATTTATCCTACTGAAATCAAATTCTTTGCAAGAGTAGGAACATGAAGAACATCAGTCAATACCTTATTGTCTCCATGCTTGATTTCTCCAACATGTTCAATTCTGTGTTGAGTTTCATCACTAGTCTCCACACATCCTTTTCCACTTAGAGCTTGTAGATTTGTGAACAAAACTCCTTGGCATGTCATATGATTTTTGCAACCTGAATCTACAAACCATTTTTGGTCATCACTTCTCGGGGTATTATACTCATGCTTCATGGCAAGCATGGTTTTCTTGGCTCCTTCACTTGATATACTTGCATAGTTATTTTGGCTCCTTTGGCTTCCTCCTTTCAGCCTTCCACTCTTTTGCCAACAATCATTTGCATAATGTCCTACTTTACCACAATGATAACATGTTACACCCTTATGAGGATTGTATGAACCTTGACCTCTTCCTCTGTTTCTTCCTCGACCTTTTCCATATGTGTTGTCATTTGAGTTGTCCTTGTTGTCCTTTGAGTTGTGTTGGTTGGAACTTGTGTTGTTATAGCTTCTTCCTCTTCCTCGTGATCCTCCTTTTGAGTTTCTTCCTCTACTTTGACCTGCATATAACATTTGGCTATGGATGTCCTTACCTTTGTTGCCTTCTCCTTGTTGAGCAGCCTCTTCAACCACAAGATTTGGTATAATCTCCTCGAACATTGGTAGAGGGTCTCTATAAAGAAAGAATATTTGTGATGAGGGGCTTCCACTTCTCAAGCCATTGAGGGCTATTTGGAGGATGTATTCCTCTTCTATCTTGCATCCAACTGATGTTAGCTGATCTCGAAGCTCCTTGATCTTCAATGTATACTCACTAATGATTTTGTTTGAGCTTTTCTTCATGTTGTTGAGCTTGTTCTTGAGTTGCATCTTTTGAGACCTTGTTGAGGTAGCATACACCTTCTCCAATGCTTCCCAAACTTCCTTCATTAGAAATAACTAGGCTTTGCATACACCTTCTCCAATGCTTCCCAAACTTCCTTCGTGCAAAGCCTAGAGACCTTGTTGTCTCTAGGCTTTGCACATGACCAATCATAGTGTTAGAAATAACTTGTGAAATGAGGAACATCATCCTTCGATTCCTCTCTTCCCAATCTGCAAATTGTCTTCTTTGTGCTGGAGTGATGTTGGGATCTTGAAGGTCCACTGGTTGTGGATCATCTCCAGTAACTAGACTCCATAAACCTTTACCTTTAAGGTAATTTGTCATTATATACCTCCAAGACTGAAAATTATCTTTATCTAACTTCTTAAGTTGTTGTCCTAAATCAACCATTGAAGACTTCCAAGTTTGAAGTTTACCTCAGATATGTTGTGGTGCTCTTTCTTGACTTTACGAAGCTCACCCTTGATTTATAGCTTCTCCTTTGCTTTGCTTCAATTCCAATTCTTTGCCTCTTCAAGTTCCAATGGTCTATTGTTGAGCTCTAATACCAACTGTTAGAGAATTCCTCTTCTATGCGCAGCGAAAAGTGTAGAAGACCTTCTCAAGATCAAGACTTTTACCTATAGTTTAACCTTCAAATGAAAACAACTATCAATTAAAGATAACAATGAACTTGAGACTTTGGTCACTCAAACAAGTCACTAATAGCTTTCAAATGAGCTATGACACACTCAATTTGGAATAGTTTTGGTTTGGAAAATCTTTGCCTCAAGATAGGCTACTTGTCCACTCAGTTAGGCTGAAAATTGGACTTCATTAAAAACTTAATAACTCAGAGAGCATGGTGAATCTCACAAAACTGGTTTAGATAGAGAAAATAAATAAGATCCAAAAAATATTTAAACTCTAAAAATGGATAAATACATTGAGAGATATGTCTCTCACAATCAGGCTACCCAAAAATTGGTATGCGGCTAGACATAGTATGTGAGACTGTAGAAAATGAAATGACTAAAACCAAATGAACTACCTATAAGGGGACTTCTGTGCTTTCTTCCTCTATTCTTGAGTGTCCTCCCTTGCCTCTTTTGTAGCCAAATGACCATGAGCTCTCATGATGAATTTGAGAGCTCTTCTCCATAACTCCTCCACTACTTTGAGCAACCACTCTTCTCTTTCGGTTCAATTTTTAGATTTGATTCTCTTTTGATTGATTCTCTTTTATCCTACACTACTTGATAAAGTAAATTCTTTCAATTTTCATTCCTATATTTACCTTCTTTTTTAAGAAAATCCTTTTTGTGAAATATATATGATCTTGCTTCTTTATTTTTAAGAGAAACCCCCCTCATTCATCTCATCTATGTCCAATCACATGTAGGTTAGATTCTTGATTTTTACAAAAAGAGCATCTCACTTTTGCACTTGTATATATATGTTGTTTCCGTTACAAATGGGTAATCGTGCATGGTTTTTAGCTTGAATAAGTCCTATTTAGTGTACTTAAGTGCTAGCAATTAATCCCCTTGTTTTCTCTTTTGTTGATTTTGAGTAAGCATACCTCTGTGTGAGTGAAGGAAGTGTTGAAACTTTCTATCCCTCAATTGTCAACATCGTTACTCCATCAAGAATCCAATTCATACAAACTTTGACTCATTGGATAGCTAAAATAGTATAAATTTGCCTCATTGATTCTTGGATTCAATCTCTAATTAACCTTTGAGAAACATAAAGCATAGTGAATTTTCATGCTTCATAACTCTCTCTATGTGAAGTCTTTAGTATAGCTATCTAGATGTGACTTGTTTCTACTTCCATACTTACATTTTCTATGAGTTTGGTTTCACTGGGTAGCCATTACAGTTCTCTGATTTAGGTCATGTTTGAGTTTGGTAATCTTAGAGAAAAGCTTACTAAATTTAAGTGTGGTCATTATGTGACTAGCTCTTGCATACAAGAAACTAGCCTAAGTTGCATAGATTCTTTCTTTTAGTGTAGGAAATCATTTTGTGTGAAATTTTATTTTTTGGAAAGGTCCCTTAGTCTTCTTTAAGTATACAAAAGTTCATTGGAGTTCTTTGCACAAACTCTTAGAAGGATACATTTTGGTTTATAGAGGTGTAGAGAAGTCTATTTGTGGAGGTCAATCTCACTTCGTTGTTGCATAGGGGTTGAGATACATCCCCCATGAACCTTTGCTATCCAAGTGTTACTTTGAAGATTTTCATTTGAATCCAAGGAAAGTTATCAACTATGAGGAGGGTAACTTAAGCAAGAAAAATTGGTAACACATGACTACATTTCATATCAAGGAAAGTATGTATGTACATGTGTGTGTGTGTGTGTGTGATTGCACATAAGGTAGTTGTTTCATCATTAAAACGTGATCATCCAATGAATGAACACACACACACACACACACATGCACTAGGAACTTTTATGTAACTTTGGTCGAGACATATCATAGAAATATCTAAATCTTGTAGTCGATCACTTGGTATTTAAAGGGATATTGTTTCCAAAGCCAATGTTGCTTCTTCAAACCTTAGTCCTAGAAATTTTTCTGAAGCCTTTGTAGATTCAGAGAGTGATTCAAACATATCATTCTCCATAGATATGCAAATGCAAAATTCGAATGATAAGGAAGTGTTTATGTCTAAAGTTGAGGGAGAATATGACATTCCACTAACTTTTGAAATAGAAAATGCACATGATGCTCAGCTCCTCAAAGAACCTTCTTTGGATTATAATGATGAAAGCCAAAAATGATATTAAGGTCATCTTAGTTCATAATCTAGGTAAAATTGAAAGGAGTTGCTTACATGGATAAGTGAGGTTCATTGTACATTTTTTCATTGATATCCCGATAAATTTGTTGCACATTGCAATAGAGGTACAAGAACAAAACCCAAGGACTCAAGACAAGGAATTAGTAAACTCAAAGACAAAAACCCTTGGCCTCAAAAGGAAGAAAATCCAAAATAGATATTTTATGCTAGAATTTTTCTTGGGAAACTCTTACATGAGGGGAATGCAAATGAAGCCTAATACTCAATTGATACAAAGGAGGCCTTTTGGAATTTTCCACCTTTGGATGACTCGAGAGATCCCTTCATTAGAATTCAAGAACTTAGGTCTAGGAAAGTTCCATATGCCTCATTCTATGAAGGAGGATATTTTGGCTCATTGATCCTAAAAATGAGAACATATATCAATATCAGGGACAGTCAATATTTGTGAATGGTTTACTTGAGATTTGTACTCTATAACTATTAGAATTTTGACTTGAACAATGAGAGAAATTCATATGAAACTAAGAGACTCTAGGTTTAGCCAAACTTAGAGATCTAACTTCCATGCAATGCTTAGAGGATAATTAACACTCAAAAGCATGATAAACATCTTCAAGAACCTCCAATACTCATTATAAGACTGTGTTTGGATCGAAGAATTCACCCCCATCAAGTTACAAATTTGATAGTAGAAGCCTATGAAGGGCATGGGGATCCGCATGATCATGTGGTCTAATTTAGACAAATATTTTGAGCAAATTAAGTGGATGATATTTTTATCCAATATGAAGCCTTTGGACTCACGCTCAAGGGTTCTATTGTGAATTGAAAAGTTCAATAATTTAGATAGATTGCTCAAAGAATTTATTGGTAAATGCTCAAAAAAGGAGTTTCAAGTATGACACTTTCTCTAATCCATAGTTTCAGCCAATCAAGATTGGAAACTATGATATTAGCAACCAAAACATTTTTATCAATATACCGAAGATGCCCAAGCTGTGAATCTATATTGAAGACATAGATGGTCTCACTTTTCATGGATGGATTAATCAAAAGTGAGCTACAAAGATTTCTATATCAAAAGACCATCTTGTCTGGATGATTGCATACAAGAATGCATTGATTTGGAGGGTAACCTAGCTAAGGACTTAGAAATCTCAAAAGACTCTCAAAAGATAAGTAATACAACCAATATGAAATCCAAAAACTTGATAGATTATATAATAGATAAGTTGGCTAAATTACGATACTTGATTTGACTCACAAGATGATGGATTATTTGTAGAGGAGATCATTCATCTACCTTATGACCTAGGTAGTATCAGGGCTTTTGATAATCGAATAACAAAGGAAACCTCCAATACTATGAGACAGAACAAAAAATGACAAACCACTTCCTCTACTGTAGATTAGCATTTCAATAGACAACTATTAAGCCAAACAAAACATTGGGTGAAGATTATATCAGTATTAGAATACTCCTCCATATCTAAAAAAGACAATATCAAGTGAGAGAACAACCTTATGCCTCTAGGCAAACTTATTTTGCTCCAAAATTAGGCAAAATACATATGGGAAAAATCTAGCACATGTTCTTGGTCACAAATACCTAATCCCAATCATCATTCATGTAAAATACGTTATAGAGAAAATGAGGAAAGGGACCCTAGTACCTATGACTCCCATAATAGATACTATGAGCACATAATTATAACAATGAATATGAGGCATATACTAAGCATCCAAATGAGTATTCTTTGGGACAAGACTATCATGTTCAAGATTTAGGACAAAATCAATATTACTTTAGGCAAAATGATTGAGAATCAACGAGAGTGTGATATGCTAACCTAGCTCCTCATGATCATTCTAAACCTAAGAATTCATGACCACCATAGAGAAATCCAATATCAAGGGATCCTTTTTATCAATGCCAAGGGGACCATATCATAAGGGAATGTCCTCATGCACAACTCCAAAACATATCTATGGATTTTGTGAAGGATGTCGTATTGACCATCTATTCAAATATTGTCTTAAGATTCCAAACATTGTCAAGGTAACACCTTGAAAGTGGTAATTCAAGTTCCTTTAGGAAGTGATTCATATCATCTGAGACCTATTCAAGTTGTTATTATATCGCAACATAAAGCTAAAGATGATGCCCAATAAAATCTAACACATAGTGCGAAGACTAAACATCTCTTGTATGAAAGGGTACAAAAAGAAGATTAGTGTCTAGTTCTCTTGATAGTTCAATAAGTGAAGTAGACAAAAAGAAACTAACATGGAAGGAATGACATGCCAAGCGAGAAAAATCTTGGAAAAAGAACATACATGCCTTAGAAACTTATCTCATTTAGAGCGTCTCTCAATTACATGACAAAGAACTTCAATTAAGTGTGAGATTGGACGAAAGAAAAAAGCCAGATTTCACACAAAGAGAAAGATGGTGGGCTCAATATTGGTAGCGTCAATGCCTAAGGACATGAAAATGATGTTATGTGTATATCAAGCATAGATAGAAAAAGGACATTCATTGGATGATTATGAAAAATGCTACACTAGAGTAGATTTAGAAAAAGAGATCTTAGCCATGTGCAAAAGGATAATTAAAGTTGCTCAACAACTTTTAGAAAATGCACCTAGAGTTGTTCTAAACACTCATAAAAAATGAACTTAGCTAAACCTCCTTTTGAGGAAGCGATAACTAAAAATCCTTACTTTCAAAATATTTTAGGTATACAAGGTATCAAAAACATTAGCAAGGACATTTTTTTTGTGAAAACTCTAGTCTCAAAACCCTAGCAAGGTATTGGGAGGATACTTCGCAATGTAAGAAAATCACATTGCTATGATTCACAAGATCTAACCTTGATGGGTCACAACAAATGATGGAGGATCTTTGAAAAGCCAAAGTGAAGTGTAAACTCACAATAGAAGAGTTAATCAAACTTATGCCTCAGTAGTGGAATGATATTGCCAAATAGTCAGGTGTAGATCCTAATGTTTTAAAGCTAGAAACACATGTAACAAAAATACCTCTAGAAAAAGCGGGTGAATAGAGTGAAGGTGATAAAGGTAATAATTATATTCCCATCACATTCAATAGTCACACATCTAAAGCCACAATAGAATTGGGGGCTAGCATAGCCATTTTTTCCAAGAGGTTATGGAGAAAATGGGGAAAGTCGGTATTGAGACAATTAGAATGAAACTTTAATTAGCAGATATTCGCATGGACAAGCCTTTTGATCTGCTAGAATATGTGGTATTGACTACATGTGGTGTAGAGTTTGAACATGCACTTGTTATATGCGATTTTGGAAAGGCTACCAATATAAATTACTATTGGGAAGGCCTTTCCTATGAAAACTATGAGATCTTCAAGATTGGAATAGCAATGTAGCTTATCTACAATATTAGGGTACAACCACCAAAGTTGATCTTTTCAATAATTCTTATCATGATGTGACTTCACTTCAATGGAGTACCATCCACAATAATATAGACGATGACATGAGTTTATAAAACCTCTAACAATTTAGTAGATGATGACTGAAAGAATGAAGACACTCATTTGTGGATGTGTCAAGTGGCACAAAGGGGAGAAAGAAGAAGATGATGTAATGAGAGCCTTGAATGGAAGGAATGCAAATTTGATGGACCTACAAAAGATCCTACCTATACAGCTGGAAGTTCTTCGATGAGGAATTTGAACCTTATGATTGGGCACAGATCTTGGCCACATTAGATGTAGCCATCAATGAGAAACATTGATAAAATATCAAGATAAGGGAGTTTGTAATCTATTTATGGTCTGAATTCAGGAGGACAAAGGTTTTGTAGATTGTGTTACCTATAAATCTAGTAATGGGGGATGTAAAAGAGAAACATGAACAAACAAGTAGATGATGCGAAATTCAAGAGTGGGTTAAAGGTAACAAGGAATTGATTCATATTTCCTATATACCATACCGCTCAAACAATAAGTACTTGGTTGAAATGGGGCTTTGTAATTCTTAAGGTCAACCAAATTCACTCACTTATAACAGGGGTTTTATCCAGTAGATAAATTTGCTACAATTAAAGAAGATGAAGAGAAAATAAATCTTTGTAAGTGTCAAATAACTTGAAAAAATATACAATTGAGGATAGATGCATTCAAGTAAAATTACCCAAAAGAAAAGTTGTTCCAAGAGAAAAAGAAACCACAAAGAATGTTGGAGTTAGACGTCTGCGGAAGCACGCGAACAGCACAAGGAAGAAGAAGAAGCTTAGAGCACAAATACACAATACTGAATGTATTACTAGAGAATGTACAAAGATGAGTAGCCCATTAGGGCAATAGGCGTATATACAAGTCGAGGGGAAAAAACCTCCTAAAGAGGGAAAAAAGTGCCCCGACGGTCCTAGTGTGTTCACACACATCACTACCTAAATATATTAACGAATCCCCCCTAGGAGTGATGCGGTGAACAAGGAGCTCGCACTCATGTATAAGGAAGTGCCAAGCTATGTGGAAATCACTCCACAAAAGGAAGTAAGCCCAAAGCTTTGCGGAAAGCTTCAAACTTCTCCCTAGGCAGAGCCTTCGTGAAAAGGTCTGCTATGTTCTCCTGTGTGGGCACATATGCCAAGCTGATCTCCCCAGCAGAGAACCTCTCCCTGACATAGTGATAATGCACCTCAATGTGCTTAGTGCGAGCATGGAACACAGGGTTCCTCGCAACTGCCAATGCGCTCTGACTGTCAGTGAAGATGGTGGTGGCAGAAGACTGGCCAACACCCAAATCAGCCATAAGGCATCTGAGCCACACACACTCAACAGTCGTTGTGAAAGCTGCCCTATACTCAGCCTCACAACTGGAAGTGGCCACAGTAGGCTGCTTCTTGCTCAACCAAGATATACATGAGCTACCAAGCATGAAGCAAAAACCACTGGTGGACACACGAATGTCATAGCAACCAGCCCAATCTGAGTCAGAAAAAGCATGCAAATCTAGCGGTAGTGATCCCCCCTTGGGATAAAACAACCCAAGTAGCCGAGTACCACTCAAGTAGCGAAAGATGCGATTAACCGCCTTCCAATGCGTGACTCCTGGGCAATGCATAAACCTGCTCACCTGTGAGACAGCAAACTGAATATCTGGCCGAGTAATGCATAAGTAAATCAAGCATCCAATAGCCTGCTGATAGAGAACAGCATCAAATGCATCTCCAGCATCATGAAGACTCAATCGTAAACCTGTCTCCATAGGAGTGGCAATAGGCTTACAGTCTTGAAGGCCAAAACGCTGCAATAATGTGTCAATATATTTCTTTTGACACAAAGCCATTCCACCATCAACTTGAATAAACTAAATGCCCAAATAGTGATGCCAATGCCCCAAATCAAACATCACAAATGAGGCATGCAAATCAGCCTTGAAATCAGCAATATGCTTCTCAATAGGGCCAGTGAGCAGCATGTCGTCAACATATACAACAATGATTAGAAGCACATCATTAGCACGCTTAACATATAAGGTGCTTTCAGTTGGACTGTTCTCAAAACCATGTGCAATTAGATAGGCATGTATCTTCTCATACCAAGCACGTGGTGCTTGCTTTAAGCCATATAATGCCTTCTTTAACCTGCACACCTGGTTTTCATGCCCTTTCTGCACAAAGCCACGGGGCTGAAGAACATACACTTCTTCATGCAAGTCACCATTCAGAAATGTTGTTTTAATATCCAACTGATGTACATTCCAACCATGATGGGCTGCAAGTGCACAGATGCTCCGAACAGTAGTCATACGACATGTGGGTGCAAAGGTCTCATCAAAATCAATGCCTCTTTCCTGCGCATAACCCTTTGCAACAAGCCTAGCTTTATACCTATCAACTGTACCATCAGGTTTACGCTTCAGCTTGTATACCCACTTAGTGCCAATGGCCTTCTTGCCAGGAGGCAAGTCACATAAAGACCATGTACCATTCTTCGTTATAGCATCATATTCAGATTGCATAGCAGCCATCCAATTTTCTGAATTATGAGCTTCATCAAAAGAAATAGGCTCATTCTCATCACAGAGACTAGACGCAGCCATAGCATAGCAATCTCATGCAAATGAGGCACTATGAGAGCCTGAACGAGTACGATATGACAAAGGTGCATCTAATTTGTTGTCATCAACAAGTGCATCATGTATATCTACATCAGAAATGGAATGAGTAAGTTGCCTCATTAGGACCAGCACTAGACTGTCTACTTGTAAAAAGAGGCATCAAGGTATCATACATGTCTTTGGAGCTAATAGATGTCTCCTTAGTACATGAAAGCAATGGCTGAATAGCATCTTCCACAAAGACAACATCACGGCTAACCAAAATGCGTTTAGTATGTGGATGATACAGACAATAGCCTTTACTTTCAGAACTGTACCCAACAAAAATACATTTTACTACCTTATCATCCAATTTTCTGTGATGTTGTTCAGGCACTAGTGCATATGCCAGACAACCAAAAACACGCAGATGAGCAACAGATGGCTTGCGGTCATGCCAAGCCTCTATGGAGTGATAGACTGCAGTGCTTTAGTGGGACACCTGTTCAGTACATATGCTGCACACATGACAGCGTCAAGCCAGAAACTATGTGGTAAAGCCTGACTCTTGACCATGCACCTCGCCATCTCCATGAGTGACCTGTTCTTTCGTTCAGCAACTCCATTTTGTTGAGGTGTATACGGCACTGCACACTGGTGTTTTATCCCACGTTCAGCCAGAAATGCATTAAAATCAGAAGACATATATTCCCCCCCTCGATCAGAACGGAGGGTGCCCATTTTACATGCTGACAAATTTTTAGCCAAAACCAAAAACTGTTTGAAGCACATGAACACTTCGGACTTTGATTTGAGTGGATATACCCATGCATGCTTGGAAAAATCATCAATGAAAGTCACGAAGTAAAGGTAATTTCCAAAAGAAGGTGTCTGCATAGGACCACAGACATCACTATGTACAAGCTTCAATTTCTGAGTAGCCCGAACTAAACCATCTTTTGGAAAGGATGAACGCTGCATTTTGCCCAAAATACAGCCTTCACAAACATGTTTTCCAGGTGCCTCAAGTTTGGACAAAGAGCACACCATTTCTGATTTCTGCAGGCGTAGCAAACTAGTAAAATTCAGATGACCAAAGCATGCATGCCAAAGCTTTGCATCTGACATAGCTTGAGAATCATGAACTGCATATGCGGAATCATTCACTGATCTTTCATAGTCTATGAGCTTATACAGCCCACGACATAAAATGCCAGAAGCAATAATCACATCGCCATTTGAGAGATCATGAATTGTACACCTGTCATCAACAAATTTCACAACCAAGCCAATCTCGGCTAATGTAGAAACTGATAACAGGTTCTTTTTGATCCCTGGCACAAATAAAGCATCTGACAAATTGAAAGAACTACCATCTGTAGTAGTCAGAATGATCTTACCAACTCCCATAACAGGATAAGAGAAGTTGTTGGCGCATGTGACAGTATTCCCTGTAGGGGCAGGCTCGAGTGAAGAGAAGAAACTGCGTTGCGAGGTAATATGTTTGGTCGCCCCAGTGTCAAAGTACCAAACATCTGAGTCTACTGCAGACATGCACTGCTCATGAGAAGATGGGTCAAAACTGCAAAGAGTAGTAAACGCCCATTCTTCTTCCTACACAAGATTAGCATACTTTGTTTTTGGTGTAGAGGCTTCTGCAACAACCATTCTAGCCTCTTTCTTCTTTGCCTCTTTAGCAGCTAGTTTTGGACAGTTCTTTATGATATGATCATTTCCTTTACAGTACTTGCAAAACAATTTCTGCTTTTCTGATTTCTTCTCATCTTTATCCTGGTTCTTTGATTTTGCAGCATTTGTAGATTTCTGCTTACTAGTAGAAGAGCCCCATTTTCCTTTGCCCTTCTGACTAGCCAAGAAAGCTTGATCTGCAACCCGCATAATGGACATGTTCTGCCTGGACTGATCTTCCTGCAACAGAACAAAGACTAACTCCTCAAATGATAAGGCATTTGGATTGCCTTTCATCATCAACCGAAGAGTAGAAGCAAAACTCTAATATGAGTCAGGAAGACCATTCAGAACGGCCTACACAAGTGAGCTATCTAGTATAACCTCATCAGCAGAAATCAACTGTTCCTTCAAATCTTTGATCTTCATTAGGAAATTGTCCATAGAATCACCTTCATTCATGTGCTCACTCTCCAACTGTTTTCGGAGGTAAGCAACACGAGCCTCATTCCTAGCTTGGTACAATGTGGTAAGTGTATCCCAAGCATCCTTTGCTGTTCTGCAAGAGCGAATGTGAGGAATAATGGCACGTTTGACAGACAAAGCTATCAATGCATGTGCCTGGGCATCTCTGCCATCCCAGCAAATCTGCTCTGCAGTAGGTGCAACAGAAACAGCAGCACGAACAGGAATCTGCACAATATCATCTTCGACACCATCTTCATCAGCTCCAGCACCTCAAGCACTTGTATTTGCAGTACCTGTAGTTACCTCTAGCAGACTTTGAGACGCTTAAACTGGCAAACAGAACTTGGTATATACCTTTGGCACAAAAAGACGAAATAGCCTGCACAAGCACTGCGATAGTGCGTTCGGAGGCCAAAACGAGCTCAGATCGCGATTTCGGCACCACATAGCGAAGTTGTTTTGATCTCTGAAACACCCCGAGTATGCTCACCAAATTTCATGCGAATATGAGACTGCAAACGGAGGAGTGTCGACGGTGCCCTAGATGAAGCGACGACCTGCTTTGATACTAATTGTTGGAGTTAGACGTCTGCGGAAGCACGCGAACAGCACAAGGAAGAAGAAGAAGCTTGGAGCACAAACACACAATACTGAATGTATTACTAGAGAATGTACAAAGATGAGTAGCCCATTAGGGCAATAGGCGTATATACAAGCCGAGGGAAAAAAACCTCCTAAAGAGGGAAAAAAGTGCCCCGGCGGTCCTAGTGTGTTCACACACATCACTACCTAAATATATCAACAAAGAAAACAATTGCCAAATGTGAAGATGCTTTGTACTCAAATTGCTAATGAGATCAACTCAAAGAAGGAAAATGATTTGACTTTGTTATTAAGAAAATATCAAGATATCTCTTCTTGATCTTATAAGATCTAAGAGGTGCAAATCCAAAGATCCACTATCATAGTATTCCCCAAGCTAGAGTAAAAGCAATCAAACATCTATAATGATATCTATTCAAAGAGGATAAAGGAGAAAATTGTTAAACTATTGGAAATTCCCTTCATTTATGAAATAGAGAACACATAGTGGGACTCATCGATAGTGGTGGTTCCCAAGAAAAATAGCAAATATTAAGTGTGTGTTAATCTAAAAAAAAGTGAATGAACCCATTATCAAGGACAGTCATCCTTTATCGATAATTGATCATTTGTTATAATGGGTTGCTAGGAAAGAAGTTTATAGCTTTCTAGATGGATTCTTTGGATACAATCAAGTATCAATTACACCCAAAGACCAACACAAGACAATATTTTCCACATAATGGGGTATCTATGCTTTTTGAGTAACACCTTTCAGGCTCACTAACATTCTTGCTATATTTCAAAGAGTCATGTACCATCTATTTAAGGAATTGTTTTTGGAATTTTAAGCAAGGTATACATTGATGATATATGTGCTCATTCAGAAGCTAGAATTCCATACATTCTAGATCTCAAGCACATCTTTGATAAGTTTTGCATGTATAAGGTATGCTTAAACCCTGAAAAAAAAATTATTCATGGCTCATTGAAGTTCTCAAACATGTTATTTCTAAACATAGCATCTTGATTAACAAAGAAAAGACCTAAAAATGCTAAAGAGGTTTAGTCCTTTATGGGACATTGCACATACTATGAACAATTTATACATATGTATGTCATAATTGCAAAGCCCCTTTACACACTCCTCAATCACTTTGAGTGGACAAAAGAATGTGAAAATTCATTCCAAGAGTTGAAAATACATTTGACGATAGCTCAAAATTTGAAAGTTCCCAACTAGAATAAGTTGTTTTACATTCATGTGGACGTGTCTAATTATGCTATAGGATGCATTTTAGCGAAACTTGTGGATGATGGGTAAATAGAGTTCCCTCACATTCAAGTCGGAATGATCTTATGATTACTCATTGTAGATCAATGCCATATCACCCCCGAGCCAATGGCCAAGTCCAAAGCTCTAATAAAGTGTCATCCACTATCCTTACTAAATTGGTGAATGATAGAATATCTAATAGGACAAACAATTACACAATGCAATTTCGGAGAACTATATAGCCTAGAAAATTGCATTGGCTGCTAGCCCGTTTAATTTAGTCAATGGAAAATAGGAAATACTACCCGTTGATTTTCTTATACCTATTGTTCGAGTCGCACAAGAACATCAATGGATGGGCCATGAGCTTTCACAAATTGTAGATAGTCTTGAGCTATTGCAAGAGACATACATTAGGGTAGTAGCAGGCATTTATGCTACTAATAAACAACAAAAGGCCTACCTTGATGCTCACATCAAGGACAAGTTGTTATAAGAGGGAGATTAAGTTCTAGCATACATACTCAAGCAACATGCCAAATAACAAAAAATGAGGTATAACTCCACTTGTGATTCATCACATTTCACCTAGTTCTTCCATTCAACTTGCATCCTTCGGGGGAGATATAGCTCCTAACTACATAGTGGATGTTGATTTAAGCTCTAATAGAAACCTCTAATTAATGAGATATTGCAAAGATTACAAATGGCAAAATATTGCAAAAGGGAATAATTGTTTAGTAGATGGGCCTAGTAGATTATGTGCACTATGACTAGCACAAGTCTAAGATGCCCTGATATCATGATGCAACACAGTCAAATCTTGATAAAGAATATCATATAGATCAAGGTCCTCTACCAAAATGGTAGGCATATCATGGACCTTCTCAATTTCAAGGTCATCAATGTTGACCTGTCGCACCTCTGTTGAGTAGCCATCACGCTCCAATAAGTGCAAGTTATAGTGGCAATATACAAGTTGCTCCAATTATAGTGTAGATAGTATATTCTTCTTCTTTGTGTGGAAGAGGGCCCATGTACTCCAATTCCTTTCACAGGGACTGGCATTACAATCCTATGAAAGTATGTGAATGGCTAAGTGTCTCTCCATATTTGACCACTGGAGGGAAGATTTCCTCAAAATCAACACCATGTTATTGCTTAAAACCCTTTGCAAAAAGTCGTGCGTTATACTTTGGAGAAGCACTATCTAATGTGGATTTCAGCTTATATACCCATTTACATGGTAAAGCTTTCCTTCCCTTTGGCAAAGGTACTAAATCCCAAGTACCATTCTTGTGAATAGAATCCAACTCACTCTTCATGGCACGCTCCCACTTGACATGATCCTCTATCTGCATAGCCTCTTTGTAGCAAGAAGGCTCACCGGCATCTATTAGCATAACAAAATCTAAACCTGGAACATATCTATCAGGTGGATGTGAGACACGTGCAAAACATCTCAATGGTTGCTGAACAGGAATATGTGTAGACTGATCTGAATGGACATTCTCTTGAACATCTCGATGTGCAGCATTTTTATGCATGCTAACCTGAGGACTAGTATCCTCAAACACACTTTTCTCACTTCAACCTCCTTAATGGGTTGTTTATGCATCTTACACTCATTGAAAATGACATCACTACTTATGATCGCTGATCGTGTTTTAGGATCCCATAAGCGATATCCAAATTGTCCTTCTCGACCATATCCAAGAAAAATGCATTTCTTTTACTTATGGTCCAACTTTTGTCTAAGATTTCTTGGGTATATGAACATATGCTTCACACCCAAAAACTCGAAGATGATCATAATATGGTGGCTTCCCTGTCCATAACTCTTGTGCCACTTTCAGACCTTTGGCAGTACTAGGTGAAAGGTTAATCACATGAATTGCAGTCAATACTGCTTCTACCCAAAAACCTTGTGAGAGGTTTGCATGATGCAACATAGAGACTACTCTATCTTGAATAGTTCTATTCATCCTCTCAACTACACCATTATGTACTCGGGTATAAGGAGCTGTAAACTCTCTACGAATCCCTCTAGATTGACAGAAAAGGTTGAATTCATGTGAGGTATACTCACCCCCATTATCTGAACATTAAGCCTTAAGCTTAGTTCCTTTTTAAATCTCAACTGAACAAGCCATTTTTTGAAAGTAGGGAATACCTCATCCTTCGATTTGATAGGATATACCCAAACTTTTCTAGTAGCATCATCTATGAAAGTGACAAAGTAAAGAGAACCACCTAAGGACCTAGTCGGCATAGGACCACACACATCTGTATGAACTAGATCTAAAGGCTGAATTGAAGATTCAATATGTGTTCTATGCACATTTTTTGTTTTCTTTCCATATTGACAATGCTCACAAAATGAAAAATCAGAGAAA
The DNA here is from genome assembly GCA_020310875.1 of Ceratopteris richardii. Taxonomy (NCBI): domain Eukaryota; kingdom Viridiplantae; phylum Streptophyta; class Polypodiopsida; order Polypodiales; family Pteridaceae; genus Ceratopteris; species Ceratopteris richardii. The sequence continues at coordinate 95,286,218 of CM035420.1, forward strand.
GATAACACAAGTAAGCAGCCAGAACGAGAAAGATTTTCCATTCCACTACGAGATATATGGCCCAAATGACCATGCCAAATATAAGCCATAGGCTATTCAATAACAGCTAACAAGTGTTCTTTCTGTGATACAAATAAAGGATAAAGTGAGCCAATTTTGCTTCCTTTTGCAATAACCATATTGCCCTTTGATATGTGAAAGGCTTGAGCATAGAAGACTACCTTGTAACCAAGGTCATCAAGTTGGCCAACCGACATCAAACTGTGTGATAACTGAGGTACATGGCATACATTATGCATAGTAAATTTTGAACCATCAATGAACTGCACAACCACATCTCCAATCCCCACAACATCACACTGGTAAGAGTCACCAAGTCTCACGGTACCAAGAGACTTTGCTGCATAATTAGAGAACCATTCTCTATGTGGTGTCACATGGAAAGAAGCACCAGAACCTAGCAGCCAGGTGTGGAAAAGAGAATCAGCCATAACAACCTCAGTTGGCACAGTACTATCAAGTGTCAACACATCAACATCATCAGAAATAGCGTTAATTTCTTCAATATTCACAGTCGAATTAGATGGTGCAGGTAACTGTTTAACATGCCCATCAATATTCTATCCTTTACCTTTAGCATTCTTTAATGCATAACAGTCTTTCTTCATGTGTCCTTTCTTATGACAATAATGGCATTCGATATCCCTCTTCCTTGATTTACTTCTACTCCTATTCCGTTGACCATTCTTTTCCTTGTTCTTGCTCCTGCCACGTTGTTGATTCTTTCCTTGGTAAGAATCACGAACATTATATGCATCTCCACTCTAAGTGCCAACCATAGATTTTTTGCGAATCTCCTCACTTAAGAGTGTGCCACATATGTCATCATAGACGAGTTTACCACCAGGTGCACTATTGCTAATAGTTGTGCAAAACATATCCCATGATGATGGCAAGGTGCATAACAACAATACTGCTTTCATTTCATTATCCATATCCATTTTCTGAGCCTGTAACTGAGAGAATATAGCATCAAACTCATTTAGATGAGCAGCAACACTATCTGTGTCCTTCATACGAAGGTCATATAATTTTCTCATCATATAGACTTTATTTGATGTTGTCTCTTTTTCATATGTATTGCATAACTTCTTCCAAAGCTCCTCTACACTTTCATAGTCTAATACTGTAAAGTAAACATTATCTGCCAGGTGCAAGCAAATGGTAGACCTGGCCATTTCATCTAACTCATCCCAAACATCTTCATCCATGCCAGTAGGCTTCTTTGAAATTCCATTTACTGGCTTCCATTGCCTCCTTTGAATCAGCACATCTTTAATCTGATTCTTCCATAGAGAAAAGTTTGTGCCATCAAATTTTCGAATCTCAAAGTAGTCTTTTCCCTACAAGTTATAGCTCCTCCTCGAAACACTAGCACTAGACCCTGATCCACCGGATGTGCCTGAGACCTCTGATGCCATGATGGTAGAGATCTGAATAGAATGATAATGGAGCAAGAAGAGTCCGAGCACCAACAAATAAGTGTATCAAAGAGTGAATCACTGTATAGTTGACAAAACTAGAAATCTGGAAAAAAATTTCTAGAGTATCCTCTGCAAAATGAGCATATGACTAGTGTCGTACTGACATGTTTTACTGCATAGTGAATCACTGACTCCAATGCATATAATCAGTTACCCAATAGAAGCCAACTCAGCTTATCGAGCACCTATGAACAACTATCATACATCTCCTATGGTGAGGATGGGTAAGTCTTCAACCTACATCACCAAAGAGACCCCGACATCTGGGTGTCTCCCAGTTAAGAAAACCTCACCACGACCCTCTTTATCAAATGTAAAAGGCTTTATGCAAAAACGTAACTGTTATATCAATGACCACATGGACGTACATAAGCGGTATCCACAGAAGCGTACATGGTGTGTATGTGCTCAATAGATGCAGTAAATGACAATATAAGGCTCAATGCACAACCCAAAAACTAGCTAATAACACCTGCAAATTTCTGTAAACTTTGATGTTTTAGCCTCAAAAACGTGCATAAATTTGCAGTAGTTGCTCCCACCAAAACTGAAAACGTCTTGAGAAACCTGTAGTTTTACGAGTGTGGCTGAAAGCAAAACCTCAAAGGTTGATATTTATTGTCGGAGAAGTACAAAGAACACCCTTCTTGATGTTCTTGGATCTGTGTGAAGAGAACTATGTGCAAAAGTACTCCAAACTAACTCCAAAAGACACCCCAAAATTTCTTCAGAAATAGGCTTTGAAAGCAAAGAATGAAGCTTTGAGGGACCAAAACTTGTTCAAGGTAATGTCAAACTTAGTCTTTCCCCTTCTTCAGACACCACAAGAGTCTAGCTTAGTGGAAAGATATTGCCACGATTAAGCCAGCTCTGGGGGGAACAGTACTGGAATGGGTGACCTCCCAAGAAGTACTGAGAACCTCTATATTCCTTGATCGTTGAGGTCCTCCCTCGCGCGCAGCCAACGGCACCAACGGTGACTTCGATGACTCGGATGAAAAGGTGTGCCAAGGTCTATGCCTTGGTCGCCGCCTTGGAGAAAGCCTTGGGGGAGGAGGGGGGATGCTCGCTTCTCACGCACAAAAGGAACAAAGCTTTTGCCTCGAACTGCTTTGATACCAATGAAGTATTTTGACGGCGATGCACCACAGGGTAGAAAACTGAGCTCCTAAGGCCGCACAAAGTACTTCGCACAAACGCTTCTGAATAGGTAGAAAACACAGTACACAAGAAGCACGAAGATAGACTTCTTAGGTCTTACAAATTCGGTCAAACTTACAGTCTGTGACTGACCAGGCCACTATATGTTTTATTAAGAACATATAAAAAGAAATGTATGGTGACCATTTGGCCTTTCACATTGACACTAACGGTAATACTCAAATCTTAAAAGGTAGGCCCTTGCCACTTAAACCCTAACAATGATACCTTTTCAATGGCATTTCTCCATGTCGGTGTCTGTGCAACATTGAAAGACAACCCACATTGTATAAAACCTTCATGATGGCTTGTGTGGCTTCCTGTTTACATTATTTTTCTGCAAGCTAGCACGTATAGAAGATCCTCCAAGAGAGCCATGTGGGTTGATTATCATGCTCTACTCTTGTACTTTTTCTTGGTTTTCTTGAGATGCTTGAGTTTGGGGATCACATGAGCCATGTGAACTGCTTGCATATGATCTAGCTTGAGATTGTGAACGCGTATTCCTTCCACCTTGGGATGTTTGAGCTACCCATTCTAATAGCTCTTCCTTAATAGCTTCGGGCATTGGCTCTTTGCAAGCTCCAAACCCTATGCCACTAAATTTTGCAAGATATGCCTTGATTTTATCGGCTCTAGTGGCTCCACTATAGCCACATAGCTTACAAGTCCATCTTTTGCTAACCGCCGAGCCCATCTTGCCTTTGCTTATGAAATTTTCCAAGAAGCTTGCTTTGATATGGGCATGCTGATGGGAGAGAATAAGAGAGCAAGGAGGCTTGGATGGGATAGGAGGGGATAGGTTGAGCCTTGGGGTGTGTGTGTGTGTGTGTGTGTGTGTGTGTGTGTGTGTGCAAAGGTAAGCCTTTTACCTTCTCTCTCCTCCTTGAGGCTTGCACATAGTTGTAAATAGCGAAGTCTACTCTCGGATTTTTGCTTGAAATGCCTTCGAGGCAAAAAAAATTGAGTTTTATCACAACCTTTCGGCATTGCATTGTGAACGCATCGCAACACATTGCAATGCAATGAAGCTTGTGCTTCACTTTCTCCATCTATCACATAGAGATCCTAAAATTGTAGCAAGACCCAACAAATTTGGTAGTTAAATATTCCTACATAAGACCCTCCATGCATCACCCAATGAGACCTTGCATATGAGGCATGCAGCATCAAAATTTGCAAACACACTCATCTATGCATACAAGGACTTCACACATTACTCAAAAATGGGTCCCTGAAGTCATTTTAATAGCACAAAAAGATTTACAAAGATTTGGGTTCCCAAGTATACTACTTCCGACAAATCCTTAGTCTAATCACCTCAAAAAAGGAAAAACAAACAAAAGCATAGACATGATTCTAGTTTTAGGTCTACTATTTCCTACACAAAAACAAAAGTGCTTTCATCCTGAAAACTAGAAGCACGTAAAGTTATTTTGCCTCCTAAGAGTACCACCACTATTCTTACCTTCACACAAAGTCAGTGTATTCATCAGTAAAATCAAAATGGATTACTAAGGAATTTTAAGAAATGACCAAAGAATTCAGTGTAATAATGCAAGTTGTTTATATGATCATGTTTCAAGTAAGGGACTTGATTGACTTTGCCTGACATGGCTACTAATTTTGTGATCGAGATCAAGTAAAATCCATTCACTCATGCTAAATATCCTTGTGTAATTTAGAGCATCTTTTTGGATCTAGAGCATCTCTTGGTACTCATAGCTATGGTTATATCTTATGGATGCCAAGAATTAATATAAAAAAAGCAATACAATTAGGTACTATTTGCTTACACGCCTCAACAAGCCTTAAAATTGGAACATAAGTACCGCTTATCTTGAACATTTCAAGTTCTTGGTTTTGAGTTTCATCATTGCTCACTTCACATCATGATTATTTATTATGATATGTCTCCTTTGCAGGATTCCCCATTCCTAGTGACTAGTTCATCATGAAAATTCTCAATTGAGAATTGTCATTCCACCTCAATTCCAATCTAACTCCACCAAGGTTGCAACAAGTCGTCAATTTCAGAACCACATGGAAGAGCTATGGGCCAATCAAGAATGCATTTTTTTTACAAATTGGGGATCACCTTACCAAATGTAACTTTTACCCAAAGAGTTTGAAGCATTACAGTAGACACCACGTGTCTTGACAATTTGGACTAAATTGGAATGTGGCACATATCTATCTTTACCTCTCATTAAGCAAAATTTTGATCAATGTATTGAGTTCTTGGACACTACAAATGTTGGATGATAGAGCCTTCACTACAGCTAGAAAATCTTTTGATGATATGACGCAGATTACTAGTTTGATAGTTAAAATATGATAAGCACTTAGTTTTCATGATAGCATGTCCATTGAAAATGTCATTGCTACCAAACAAGGTACTAGAACAATTAGAACTTTATTGGATTTGAAGGAACAAGGACTTCAACACAAAATGCAAGTGGATGGTGGTCTATGGCACCAACACTTCGATTTTCACAAGGTGCACATATATGCAATTCCATTCAAATCCATGTTGTATTGTATGAATGCAATCAATAATCTGAAGGCTGAGACACAATATGGCACAATTGATACTAAGTCACCTACTAGAATCAAGGGCATTATGGAAAAAGCTAGGCACACTCTATGGAATCAAGCTCTAATGAATATTATCTACACAACCCTAGGCAAAGATATTACATATAGCCACATCTATACAATCAATGAACTATTGCCTTTTAAATAGACCCAAAAAACTCCCACTCCAACAAAAGTCACACAAGTGGCCCAAGGGACACGAATGCAAGGAGCACAACCTTCCCATAGGAGATAACTACCATTGTAGTGGAAAGAAGAACAAAGAATCATTTTGCGGAGTTGACATCACCATGCAACTCTAGTAGTAGCCCACCTGAAACCTCACCTCTAATGTTGTGTCAAACTCCAAAACATTGGTCTAGTGTCAAAGCCACTAGCCAATTGAAACTTTCACTTGAAGATGATTCTAAGGAAGAACTTGCACCACAAGTCAAGAAGAAGAAAGTATATATTGTAACACCACCTAATTCATTTATCTCACCATCAATATCACCGATGGCACATGAAGATTGTGAGGAAATTGTTCTTGGTGGTGTTCTCAATGTGCATGTGGAGTTCTCATATATTACTTTATCACATGTGGCACAATCACCCATTTATGATGCAACATTGCCTAATGTGGACACTCAACTAAAGTCCCATGTCAATGACTCTCTCTAGGCAAACACAAATGTTGGACATCCCGAATCTCATGTTTGAATATTGCATGCACCCACAATCACTTCAAGCACTAATGCACTTTCTAAGCACCCACGCATTTATCCCACAATTCACTCTATTAGATGTGTTTCCACCCATCGTGATGGCCATGTCTCTTGATACGACCAAACCATCATTCATTCTATTCCCATCACTTTTACATTTTTCTTAGTTTCCTTCACCATTCTCTATACTAACATGCACATACTCCATTATCACTCCTCCCAAAATCCATGCTAGTCTCATCAGATGCTATGCAACACTATAGTTGCCACATGTGCCATAAGTGTCAATACCTTTATACCTACTCGTCATCGGAGCTCCCAACTTGATCTTGAACCAAAAATGCACATTACATTTAAACAAGTCATTGCGGAGAACACATCCATTTTTTCAAATGAAGGAGACCCTGAAGAAGAAGGAAGCATACATTTCAACACTTGAACTATGGATGAAAAAATTACATACGCTCTTACAACACAAAAAGAACATGACTCCACATCTACTAGGAGGGACCAAGCCTTATTGGCACAACTTGTGGAGTTGATCGAGTTCAAAACCAAATTTGCCATGCAGTCTGATAATAAGGACAAATGCATTCAATTAATGGAGAGGAGGTCAAAAAGCAACGAGTTGAGAACGAAGAACCACATGAGGATCTTAGATCCGTATGTATGATTTTGCTCGCCGAGCTATCCCATCCGCAAATATGTCAACAAAGATACGTTCGTTGACATATTTGACCTTGTTCGAACCACTCTGACTTCAGACATCATATACATCTCTACTGACTCACATAATTCTTTAGGCTCGTGAAAAGCCTAAAGAATGTGACACCTTGTTCGAACAACTTTGACCTCAGAGATCATATACATCTCTACTGACTCACATAATTCTTTAGGCTCGTGAAAAGCCTGTTTGATTTATCATGATGCATGTTTACTTGAGCCTCCCGATTTTTTTTATGCAAACATGTTTCCCTAAAACATGCATGTAAATAGATAGATATATGTCATTGTGCATGCAAAGCCACATGCATGTGTGTGCGCGCTTGTGCACGTGCGCACGTGTGCATGCACACGTGCACACGCAAGAAATGTGTGCACGCTTTTCGGTCTTACTAACATAAACCTGTATTCAGTCAAACTGTAGCTATTTGAACATAATTCAGACATATTAACCCATGTTTTTCTCTGCATGGGAATACCTACACAATCACTTGATGAGCTACTGTTCAAGAAACATGAGCCTGGCTGGAAGACAGACAATATTGTTGATGTTATTGCCTGGCACGAAATATAACGCACAGAGTGCAGGTCCACTACAAAACATTTCATCATCAGCTTTTAACATTATCCCTAAAAATCATGAGGTCATACTGACGAAAGATGAGATACAATCCATTTGATTGTTCAGCATGATAATGAAGGAGGAGAACATGAGCACATTCAATCACAAGCACAAAGTGCCGGTCCTCCCTAAAAGCATTTGATCATTAGCCTTTAATCATGAGCTCATACTGAAGAAAGATGAGATACGATCCATTTAATTGGTCAGCATGATATGCAAGGAGGAGAACATGAAGAGCAAGTTTAACCACAAGAAAAAGTTTAATACATCTCTACTGACTCACATGACTCTTTAAGCTCGTGAAAAGCCTGTTTGATCTATCATGATGCATGTTTACATGAGCCTCCTGATTTTTTTCCCCCCTCCAAGCATGTTTTCCTAAAACATGCATGTAGGTAGATAGATATGCGTCAGTGTGCATGCAAAGACAAGTGCATGTGCAAGCATGTTTTCCCAAAATATGCATGTAGGTAGATAGATATATGTCATTGTGCATGCAACGACACGTGTGTGTGTGTGTGTGTGTGTTCTCTTTTTTTCGTGTGTGTGTGTGTGTGTGTGTGTGTGTGTGTGTGTGTGTGTGTGTGTGTGTGTGTGTGTGTGTGTGTGTGTGTGTGTGTGTGTGTGTGTGTGTGTGTGTGTGTGTGTGTGCGCGTGCATTAATCTGTATTTAGCCAAACTGCAGATATATGATTCATCATTCATGAACATAATTCAGGCATATTAACCCATGTTCTTTTTGCATGGGAAAGAGCACAAAGTAGTGAAGGTTCACTATAAAAGCATTTCATCATTATCGTTTAAAGTTAGCATTAGAAATCATGAGCGCATATGAAAGAAAGATGAGCGCGATCCATTTAATTGTTCAGCATGATAAGCAAGGAGGAAAACATGAAGAGCAAGTTTAATCACAAAAGCAGTTCACTAAGATCTTTCAATGTAAGCCCCAAAAATCATTAGTTCATAAAATAATCACCTTTGCCTGTCTATATACAGATTTATCTTAGCTCTTGTTCAAAGTTCAGAGATGTGAGTGAACAAAATTCTTATCTAAAAGCTTGAAAGACAATATCCAGCGAACACAGGTGCAACAAATGTTCATTTTTCACAGACTCCCTTACTACCTTTGGAAGTCCCCTTCCTTGGACCAAAGAACTGTAAAAAATTGTACTCTTGAAACTGAATTTTTAGATGTAAAGAAAAAATTAATCAAGCTTTATGATTTTTCTATTGAATAATAGTATTCAGCTCATAAATGATAACCAAAGAGGAACATCTTGTTTTCATCAATCTCTGAAGCTAGCAGTAATGTTATGAAACTTTTCTGCACCTCATCAAGCTGGACTCTTCAATTTGCTTTGATGGGAGCTACATTCTGCTCATAGTGCCATTGCTATGCTATTAATGTACAGCTGTACATATTGCTTCTTTTGTTTTGTCTAATTTACAAAGCAGCTGCAAGATAATCACGGGACATACTTTTTCATACAGGAATGAATACAAAGCATAAATATTACCTGCGAATCCCCAAATAATAATTAGCCTTCAGAAGTCTAGGTGGAGTTATTCAATTAATATACACTACGATAAGAAATATAATAAGATGCATTCTTTTGCCATCCTGGTTAAATGTAGGAAACAGCAGGTGAGTCAATATGCAGTCTTATTGTTCAATAATCCTGTGGAATCTAAACTTTTAGAAGTGAAGTGCATTTCTCTGCTGCATAGGATGGGAAACAACTTTCCAGCTGAATAATATGTCATTTCCCAACCACACAATCATTCATGGTAAAGATCAAGATTTGCTAACATCATCTTCAGCTGATGGCCATTTTACTGTTTGCACTAATCTTTCTCGAAGAAGCGCCAGATTCTGGTCTGATATTGCTTTACATACAGTATCATGGTCGTATTTCTGCACACACATGAATAGAAATAACAAACCTCAATAATTTGAGCTCCACAAGGTGCCATCAATTAACTTTATTTCTCATATCCTCAAAACAATCAGCTGCCCCAGAAGTTAATGCAAGTGAATATATGGTAGACTTGATTTACGCTCATAATCTGAATGAACGTATGATGCCACTTCTCACAGAAAACACCAAAAACTTCAACATGTACAGCCAGATGCATACAAGGAATAACCTAATTCATCTACTGATACTCATGCAATTAGATAATTCTGATACATGTCTTTTAGGTTATAAAAGCATCTACCCATGATACACATTGCATGTTATTGACTAAACAAGATGAAATCCAACACCCACTACCTATACCGAGCATGATATACAATAGAAGACAAACATGGTCAGCCAGTAAGACCTTGGAAATCAAAGAAAGACAAAATAACACTCCATCGATCGATATGCCAAGCAACAGGTGTATCCAGTGCATTTAAAGGTGAAAAGGACTACATTTGATGAGAAAGGGCTACAGCAGATAGAAGAGGGCACATGGCCAGATATGTCACAAAGTCTGCATAGGATAACCATTGCAATGAGATAGAAGACTGGAATTTAGGATATAAGTTTTCCACATTCTTGTTCTGATTCCCGCATTTCATACTGCAGAATCACCACAAAAGGGGGCGGGGAAAAAGGCCCAAAAAAAAAAGGGGGGGGAGGGGGGGTTAGGGAGGTAGGTAGACATGTTAGATCCTCCCTTGCCGGACAAGTCAAGACAAATGCCACAATCACAAACAAGAAAGGGGTGGACATCGGACTCCCCTTGCCAAACAAGTCAAGACACATGCCACAATCACAAACAAGAAAGGGGTGAACATCGACTCCTTCCCAGCTATAGAGCCAATACAAGCTCACCTCCACAACGTGCAGCCACCTCCAAGGTGATGGTGTCCCGTACAACCAACACCCCACCTGGCACCAATATGGGTGATGAGGCTCTCTCATGTGAAGCCAAGAGTCGAATTGTAGCAAATGCTAAGAACGACCAATGAGAGGCCTTAAGAGTCTTATTTATAGGACTCTAAGTGAAATGATCTAGTTCACATTGAACTAATCAGATCAAGATCTAATACACACTATTCGGACAACCTGCTAGAGCATAGCCCCATACAACCAACACCCTACCTAGCACCAATACGGGTGATGAGGCTCTCTCATGTGAAGCCAAGAGTCGAATTGTGGAAAATGCTAAGAATGCAAATGAAGGCCTTAAGAGTCTTATTTAAAGGATTCAAGTGAAATGATCTAGTTCACATTGAACTAATAATCAGATCAAGATCCAAACACATGCAAGAGACGTGCATCCGAAACACTTCCCCCCTTCTTTTCACTTGTTGTCTTGAACAATCTCCTCATCAACAAAGAAAGGGAAATGACAAACTAAGGTCCTATCTATAATCCCAAATTTCAAGATAAGGACTTCTAAAAACTTTGTAAGGTCCTATCTATAATCTCACATTTCAAGATGAGGACTTCTAAAAACTTTGTATATACTTCATACTTCTTTTTCTTCATCTTCTTCTTCATTTTTTGATATCAAGCTTGTTCACGTAAATGCACCTCAACAGCCTTACTATCTTTGGTTTTTTTGTAGTTGGTGCAACTTTGGCAACCAAACACATCACCAGGTAGCTTTCAACAGATATGAGAGCACTAAGTTGTTCCATTACGATAAAAATTCTGCAAATGCTTTTTTTACTTCAACCTATTGAGCCGAAGGCATTTTTTGGAATTTGGAGATTTTCATTATGAAAAAACCTTCACTTTTTGCGATTTAAGTGCTTCATTTGAAGGATTACTTCAGCCCCCTGCAAAGTTGAAGCATGTTTTGAGATTTTTGGAGAGTTCATCGCAAAGAAACTTTTTTCTTGTGCTTCTTTTTATTCCTACAGGTCATTTCCAACCCCCTCACTACTAGATTTCCATTTACAAGTCCTTTAGTGTAGAGATTTGCTCTCATTTCAGGTGGTAGTTTATGCATTAAGTTTGTGAAACATCACATTCGCTTGAATTTCACTTACAACAAGTGTTTTGACTCTATTTTGAGCAAAATTTAGGTCTTCTCGCTCTTACATATTAATTCAGGCTAAAAATAGCCCCTATCGGCTATCTACCTATCAGGGGTTCTATTCTCAAAAAAGAGATTAGAAGGAAAGCAAGTGGAGAGGGAAGCGGTTCAACAAATATGACTGGAGGTAGAACAAAGAACAAAGGTGAAAATACACAAAGGAATGGAAGCAAAAACAAAGAAAAGATGATATGACTCTCTACCAATGTGGTAAAAATGATCACAAGAAGCCAAATTGTAAGTATTACAAAGCAGAGTTAGAAAGAAAAAAGAACAGAGGTGACAAAAAGGACACTGAGAATGAGGCACAAAATAACTCCAAGGACAAAAAGAAAAGAGAAGTCAAATGTGGCCTTCGGTGTAGTCATTGAGGAAATGTCTGATATGGAGGACATCCTGTGTGCTACTATGTCAATTGATGATGCATATAAACATGTCACATAATGCTTCCACCCTATGTGATGCACACGATATACATCACTCAAGATGATTTGATTGATGCCCTCCTTACTATGAATGATGGACTTTCACAGACTTGGAAATGTGAATTTAAGTGCATCTTTTCATGTGACTCCTTTCAAAGAGTATTTTTCCTACTTTTCATGCACGAAATCATGGTCATCTTTACCTTGGGAATAATCATGCATGTTCCATTGAAGGTATTGGCATTGTGCACTTGTCTTTGGGGTGATGCAAGTGAACTAATTTTGCATAATGTGTGTGATGTACCAAGCATCAAAAAGATACTACTACCGACTCGGCAGATAGATATGCATGGATATGGCAATGTCTTTGAAAAGGGTTATTGGATGCTATCATGCTAGTGAAAGGCTATGGCTGATTATAAAAGGCACTGAGAAAGATACACTTTACTACTGCATGCATAGGAAGGGCCTGCTCGACAAGTCTATTGGTTTGGCTAAGATTAATCTCACATGGAATCATGGCAAAGTCCATGAAATGCATATTCATGTTATGGTGATGAAGGTGAAATGGGCTATAGAAGTTGATTACCTCAGGCCAAGAAGGCAATATGCAACAGAGATGTGTGATTTAATGAGTCAACGCTTCTCAGAAAACAAGTGTGACTCTAAAAATGACCATAAAAAAGTCAAATATCAGCATGTACAGTCACGTTTTAAATCTGATTTGAACCCTCTAAATGCACCACATATGGTTGGAAATTTTAACAAGCCAATGGTAATTGAGCTATAGAATGTTAGCAGTAAATTGAGGCTCCTGAAGGGCATCTGCAGCCACCTGTTCATGCTGAAAACAGGGCTGGAAATGATGTACAGCAGCCCATTAACAATGTGGGGTTTCATATAACTCCTGATGTAGATCTATTGACAAAGAATGTAGATCATTGGATGAGAAGATCTACACGTCCTAAGAGGCCTATGAATAGATATGACCCCTTTGTACATTACATTATGTTATCAAATGAGGGTGAGCCTCTCACTTATGAAGAGGCATAGCTATGTGAGCACAAGAAGTGGGAGTTAGCCATGTAGGAAGAGATGAAAGCCTTACATGCAAATGATATTAGGAATTTGGTTGAGCTTCCCAAAGTTAAGAAGGCCATTCATAACAAGTGGGTATACAAAATCAAGATTGTGGATGGCAAAACCCAAGTACAAGGCAAGGTTGTTTGCTAAGGGATATGCCAAGAAAAGGGGCATTGATTTGAAGTGTTTTTTCCCCAGCGGTTAAAATTACAACAATCTGTGTGTTTTGTTTGCTCTCATAACTGCTTTGGATTGGACTTTTTCCAAATGGATGTTAAGACAGCCTTTTTGTACGATGGTTAAGATGAAGAATTGTACATGAAACAGCTAGAAGGATATGCCATTCGGGAAAAGAGCATCTGGTACGCAAGCTGAAAAGGAGTTTGTATGGGCTGCTAGGCAATGGTATAAGAAGTTTGATGCATTGCTCAAACATGGGGTTCAAAAGAAGCCATACAAACCATTGTTCGTACAATAAAAAAGAATGATGATGGCAACCCATGAAAAGGTGCTGGACAGATTAAATGTGTCTGCTAAGCCTCTTGAAGTGCGATTGCAGTCACATATTAAGCTTTCCAAGGATGATTGTGCCTAAGATGATGATGCATCCAACTTCATGAACAATGTTCCATACGCATCAGCTTGTGGTTCACTTATGTATGCCATGGTTGCCACTCGACCAGACATTGCCCATGCAATGGGAGTTGTTAGCATATTAATGGCTAATCCTAGCAAAGCTCATTGGGAGGCAGTCAAAATTGTCTAGAAATATTTGTAAGGGACCAAAAGCATGTGCCTATGTTATGGGAAGGTTCCATTGGCCCATTTGTCCAATGAGTTTGGGATGCCTGAAAAGGTACCTCTTCTTGGATGTGATAGTGATAGAGGATAGCCCGGTCACTTTGATCAAGGTCAATATTTCATAGAATCCTTAAGATGTTCTCACTAAGTGTCAACCCAAGGCATAACATCGATTATGTATACAAATGGTGGGAGTTAGCTTAAAAGAGCCTCCTTGGTCCTTTACGTGAGAGGCTGTTGGGGATGAAGGGGGATAAAGGCCCAAAGGATCTCTCCTTTTTTTTATTTTGACACCTCCAAGTAATAGCTCTCTTCGAGAACTTTCCATAAATACTTTTATCGTATTTTTGGCCCCTAATTGGTAAGATATAGGCATTCATATGTTTTTTAAAGATTTGCGGTCACTTTAGCCTATTCACATTTGGCAACATGACCAAAGTCTTCATATTAAGAAAACTAGGTCCTATCTCACATTTCAAGATAAGGACTTTTAGAAATTTTGTACCTACTTCATCATATTCTTCTTCATTTCTTTGCACATTGAGCTTTCTTTCTCTACTTTCCCTCTCCTTATACAACAACCCACTCCCTTATGCTTGAAGCAAAGCGAGCACATCATCGACTAACTCTCCACGGCCTCTTTCATGGCCAACCCGATCACTAAGTCCATAGAAATAGAAGATCATTTACTATCAGGGATCTCCAACGGGTGTAGTATCCTTGCTCATCTCAATTGTGCAACCTTATTAAGTTGGCATTAACAACAATCACACACATACCTCTCAACAAAGGTCTTCATGCATGGCCAATAGAAGTATTAGCCTACCAAAGATATGGTGTATGGCAAGGTGTCCCGCACTCAATGCATCATGATACTCATACAAAATGAGCTAGTGAATTTCATCATCATCGAGAAGGCACACCTTGCTCTGACTAAAAAGTAATCCATTTCAAATGGAAAGCTTTTCCGCTATCTTTCCTTAAATAGAAGAATGCCATGTGGAGCAATTACCATAGGTTGCTTGGCTACCTCAACCTTATTGAAGTTGTTGCAAGATCCCACCAACCCCTCAGAGAAAAATAGAATTCGGCCCCTAAGTTTGTAAAAGAAAGAGCATTCACCTAAAGGATATTGCTTAAGTCCAAAGTTCGTTTTTACTTATTTCTCACTTCTAATGTTTAGCCGATGTCTCATGGGTAAGGTAAAACATTTCAGATAGCATCTTATGCAATCCAAAATTATTACCCAAAAAACTCAAAAAATAATAGACAACACTAGCTTCTAAGTTCTTTCACATGACCCAAAAAAGCTATATATCTTGATATATTGCACACTAGGTAATTTCATCATACCTTATGCTCTTAAAAATTTACTTCCTTATGTTGTTTCGTATGCATCCTTACTCTTCCAACTCCAACATATATGTGGGATTCATAATGTCATGGATACAAAACCACCATGAATCTTAGATTTCATGTGACTTTCTGTATCTCAGGTTCAATATCTAGAGAAAGTAATCCTACCATCGCGTCTGGAACGAGCCTAAACCCAAAGAAAATGACCGTCTAATTTTTTTGATTCTCACATCCTAAGATCCCATTTTGAGTCGATGACATCATCAATTCATAACCACCATTGAACACCTATATAAGGAGGGCTTGAACACTAATATCCTCAATCTTTCCACTACCAACCTTCGGAGTTCAAGGACAAGGAGTGGTGATCTCGAAGTAAGTACTTTTCATGTGACTTTCTATAATGTCATGGATACAAAAGAAACCACCATGAATCTTAGACTTCATGTGACTTTCTATATCTCATAATCCAGAGAAAGTAATCCTACCATCGTGTATTCAACGTGCCAGAACCCAGAGACGATTGTCTACTTGTTTGCTTCTCACATCCAAAGATCCCATTTTGAGTTGATGACATCATCAATTTGTAGCCACCATTGAACACCTATATAAGGAGAGCTTGGCCACTAATATCCTCAATCTTTCCAATACTAGTCTTGGGAGTTCAAGGAGTGGTGATCTCAAAGTAAGCACTTTTCAAATTCCACTTCGGGTTAGTATCCTTGACATCTTGTATTGTCCTCCTGTAATCTCATACTAGGAGATCTTGTTGAGTTCTTTCTTGTATCTAGTCCATCTCCCTCAAGGGAGTTCTCATAATCTAGATATATTGTTTCATACCTACGACCTCGCATTGCGAGATCTCTTGTATCCTATCTAGTCTAATTATCCATACCTATCAATCTCAGGTAGTGGGACTTCTCGTATAAGTCACATAATCTTGTATTATTTCCTTGCATGGATGATCTTGCATCAAAATTCCAAAATCTTGTTGAAGTCAAGTCAAAGGGCACAGTCTAGTGCTCACTTGACATTTTGGCAAAACTACCTTCATCAAGTGCTAGAACCATGGAGATTATTTGTGAAGAAATCTTTCCTTCTCTAAAGGTTATTCAAGAAAAAGTCAAAGAGATACTAGAAAATCAGGAAGGGATTCAACACTAGAATATTCAAGATGTAATCAGAGAGCTTCAAAGGCAAATCCAAGAGTTGCAAATCATAGTAAATCAATCTTCTTCCAGTATACCCATGGCAAGTAGTATGAAGAAAAGTCCAACGGTGAACGTGCCTAAGAAATTTTGATGCGATACGATCAAAGTTTCAAGGATTTCAAGATAGGTCCTTTGAGCTTTTAGTGGTGTGTTGTAGTGTTTCCAAGATCTTTGATGGAGTGCCTTGAGTAAGCACACCTCCTTGATTGAAAATGAGCTCCTCCTTTTCCTTTATCTTCTTGTTATCCTGATAAATTATATGCTCCATATCATTCGTAATGACTTCTTGGCCTTCAAAGATTCTTGATTCAGATTCTTGAGGAATAGTGTTTTCTTTGTTCAAGACTTCTAACTCTTGGACTTGGATTTCTTTTAACAATTGATTCTCACATTGAATTGCTTGATTGACAACACCCTCCAAGGTGTTTGCTTGAGGCATGGATAGCAAGAGATATTTGACTTCAGGATTGAGGCCACTTCGAAACTGATTAACCATGCAGTCTTCTTGATATGTAGTTCCACGAAACAACATCTTGATATTCAAGGCATAGTCTGAAACGGATCGATCATCTTGTCGTAGCAATCTTTTCATCTCTTGGACATGTTCGATCAAGTCCTTTATGGTGGATTGAATCTCCTTGCATAAGGAATCCATGCTCCTTGGTCCTGATGAAGTTAGTCTTGCCAAAATGTCAAGGGAGCACTAGATTGTGCTCTCCAACTACAATAGACAAGATTTCGGAAATACACTTATGATTACAAGAACACCCACATAGGGAAAATAATACAAGAAGATGTAGCCAATACAAGACGTCCCACAACCCGGGACCAATAGGTATGGAAAACTAGACTAGAGATGATACAAAAGATCCCACAACCCGGGATCGTAGGTATGAGACAAGATATCTCGATTACAAGAATTCCCTTCAGGGATATGAACTAAATACAAGAAATAACTAGAAAGGATCTCGTACTATGAGATTACAACAAGACAAGAATCCTTTGTGTCCATGACAACAGGTACCCAAATGATGCATCTCAAGTAGGATTCATAAGAACTCTATTATGCGGCCCTACTCTTTCATTATTTGCACCTATCCTTGAGAATAATATGGATATATTGTATAATTTCAAAGTCTTTGTTCGAGAGTTCACATCCTTTTTTGGAGATGTCAATTATTTGCATATTGTTGAAACAAAGCTAAAGAAGCTACATTAAGGAAGTAGACCTGTTTCTATCTATGTATCAAAATTTAGAGAAATCATATGTGATCTCACTTTGCATGAGGACTATTTCATAAGTCAATTTAGATGGGGCTTAAGAGACGATGTGAAGGACCTTCTACTCACAATGCCAGAGGTTGTTAAGACATTGAATGAATACATCACCAAAGCTATTCAATGTGATAACCTCCTTTTTGAGAGGAAACAAGAGAAACAAGTAAAAGGAAGACCTCGCCAATGGAAAGCCTTCAATCCCACTCCTAAAGAAGAGTCTATGTCCAAACCTATGCAGACAGATGTAACAAGGTTCCAACTACCAAGACAAACACAAGTGTAACCACTGCTAGACTTTTTCTTCGATACATCTTCAATCCTCATGGATTGCCTAATGATATTGTTAGTGTTGGTGTTAGACGTCTACGGAAGCACGCAAATAGCACAAGGAAGAAGAAGAAGAAGCTTGGAGCACAACCATAGTTATCGAAAACGCCATTTCCTAGGTCCAAAACGGAACGGCCGTTTCCACAAACCGTTTCCTCCCGAAAACGCGTTTCCTGACAGTTTGGTTTGGGGCCAGATTTTTTTCGACCTCTGTTTTTGGAGGGCTATACCTCATTTCTTCGCGCGCGTTTCTTGTAGCCCAACCGACCTATCAGCCTCTGTCTTGCCTTCGTGTGTGGTCTTGCAGCCCCAAAACTTGTAGAAGGGAGGAGTGAAGACTTCGACCGAAGCCTGAAGTGAACTGTGCATACGTGACACAGCAGTGCAACTCTTGCTCCCTATTGTAAGTATCATAATCTATGTGCTATCATGCATGATGCATGATGCTATGATAATTGATTTAAGATTGAAGATTTATAATTATCACATTGCAAAATTTGCATTCGTATGTACTATGTAGTACAGTACAGCGCGCACACACACACATACAAGTTTGTGCTATGTGTATTTGACCATTGACATGCATGCACTATGTAGTTCAGTAGAGCACACACACACACACACACACACATCATACATGCAAGTTTATGTGGTTGACATGTAGATTCATGATGTATGCACTTAGCACTATGTAGTATAGCACAACACACACACATGCAAGTTTATGTGATATGTGTATTACACATATCACATAGAAAGTTTATGTGATATGTGTATTACACATATCACATAAACTTGCATGTGTGTGTGTGTGTGTTGTGCTATACTACATAGTGCTAAGTGCATACATCATGAATCTACATGTCAACCACATAAACTTGCAAGTATGATGTGTCTGTGTGTGCGCTCTACTGTACTACATAGTGCATGCATGTCAATGGTCAAATACACATAGCACATAAACTTGTATGTGTGTGTGTGCGTTGTACTGAACTACATAGTTCATACGACTGCAAATTATGCAATGTGCATGTGGCATGTGCCATGTAGTGTGACATTGTATATGACCATTGACATATCACATGTATACATATGTGTGTGCACTGTGCATTGCAAATTTGCATGTATGTAATTGCTTATTACTAATATGATATTTGACATATCATGATTCATTTAAAAATTGAAGTTTTGTATTTCTGAATTTCAGATATTATAATCAGCATTGACCATGGCTCCTCATCCACATTGAAGATATGTTCAAAAAATTGGATCATATTCAAGAGGAGGCGGTTCTAGAAGATGGAAATGTTCTTTTTGTGGATATGAGAAGACCGGATCGTCACAAGGGTGAAAGACCACCTTGCAAAAGTCTCATGCAAAGACCACCTTGCAAAAGTCTCATGCAAAGACCACCTTGCTGCATCCATATTTTCTCCATGCATCCATATTGTCCTAGATGATGTCTTTGCTTCTCTTCAAGGATGGAGAAAGATGAGACTAGGAATCCATGATTCTACCGATCGTGATGAGTCGCAAGAAGTAGGGGACTCCTCTGTGCCATCAGCAATACCTTGCAGCTCTAATGTTTCTATGACAAAAAGACAAAGAAGTGAAGAGGGAACTAGTGAAGGACCAAGTGCGGTACGAACTCCTTTGCCAAAGGGTCCAAATATATGTAAGAAAGGATCACTTGGAGAAGCTAGCTTAAAAGCTAGTATGCAAAAAGTGCATATAAAAGAGGCAACAAAGGAAATGAGATGCTTATTCATACGATGTGCTATTCCTCTTAATGTTGCAAGAACCACACAATGGAAGAGATTTGTAAAAGCCACGTCTCGCATTGGATATGAGTGGGAGGGTCCATCAGGAGGAACCCTTCGCACTACAGAATTGAAAAGAAAAAAAGCATGCATTATGGGACAACTTGATTACTTACAGGATGCATGGAGAAAATATGGATGCAGCATTTTATGTGATGGACGGTCAGACATCCGAAAAAGAAACGTATATAATGTTCTTATTCCTTCATGCATGGGAACAATGTTTTGGAGAGCCATTGATGCATCTACAGTTGGTCTCACCGTTACAGGTAAATTGGTAATATTTAATTGTACATTCTTTACTTTCATTCTTTCATGTGTCTTGTATTATGTCACATATTCACATGTGGTAATTGAACCATACTTTGTTATTTTACCAGTGCATTTTTATACACTCATATAAAGATGATTGAGGAGATTGGATCAAAAAATGTGGTCCAAGTGATTACAGATAATAGGTGTAATTGTGTCTCTATGGGAAACATTTTGCAGGATGAGTACAAAAAAACTGTTTGGACCCCATGTGCATCACACTGTCTAGATCTTCTCATGGAAGATATAGGCAAAATTGAGTGGGTATGTATCATCTTCAAAAGGGCAAAGAGTATTGTGAAGATGGTTACCAAAAGACCAAAGGTTCTTTCTATGTATCGTGCTAATAGCACTTTGGAGATTTTGAAGCCATCCGCAACATGATTTGCATTTCATTGTCTTGGAGCGTCTTATTCGTGTACATCCCAATTTGATACGTACCATCAGTTCTGAGTGGATAAGATGGGATAAAAGCACCACACCAAAATTCATGGATTTTAAAAGAAATATTTTAGATGAAGATTGGTAGCTTAGTGCAAAAGCTTTGGTAAAGACATTGCAACCAATCTATATAGTATTACGCAATACGGATATGCAAGGAAGTACTCTTGGACTCTTATATGAGTATATGGACAAAATAGGAGAGTCCTTGAGTAAGAACGCATACTTGGCTCCTGAGAGGTAAGTTCTAGCTTCTTAATTTGTAAATTTTAACTTTCTTAAAGCCTTTTATTTGAATTTGATCCATCATTCATGAATGGAGATTTATTTGATTTTTTCCTCTAATAAGGATTTCTTGTTGCATTATGAATTTTGCAGGATAGAGAGTATTTGAGATGTGTGGAATGCACGTTGGAATTGGTTCCATAAACCAATTCATCCAGTGGCACATATATTGCATCCTCTATGCCGTGGTCCTCATCAACTTGGAAACGATGAGTTGGATAGTGATTTTGAGGAGTACGCTGAGCGTTGGACAAATATTATGAATCATAATTTATGAATGAATCATGATTCATGATTATTGACTTTTTATTTATGGGTAATGAATCATGATAGATAGGATATCGACATGCAAACTCGCATTGAGGATAAGATGCTAGTGTATAGAAACCATCGTGGCAAATTTGGAAAGGCCACTGCACTTTTATGCAAGTCTGAGTTCAGACCGGTTTCGTGGTGGAAAAAATATGGTGATAAAACAGCTATTTTGGACTATCAACTTACCATTTTAATATTTTCAAATTACAATTCTTCATGAATCATATACTTACATTATGTTATCTTCTTTTTGTAAATTATGACAGAAACGGCTAGCTCTCCGAGTTCTTTCACAAGATTGTGGTGCAGGACCTTGTGAAAGGAATTGGAGTACATGGTCCCTCTTTCATACAAAAAAGAGGAACAAACTCACTACGCGACAGCTTGAGGATTTGGTGTTTTGCAATGCAAATTCGGCATTGTTCGAAAAAATATCCTATTCTCCCCATCCTATGGAGGTCAATGTTGATACAATCAACATTGATCAGATACTTAGTATACCGGACATTCCCACAGAGGAGAGGGATATTTATGCACTACTCTATGAGGAGTCATTCCAGTTTGTGCATGATATACGATCTCGTCGACGAGGAGATCCATCGTCATCAGCCTATGTGCAGCAGAGGGTGACAGAGCATGATGATTCATCATCCTCTTCTTCAGCGGCATCCTCAGATATTGGAGATGATCAGTCAGATGATGAGCCATTATATGATGATGATCGTGATGGCCATGGAGCTGCTCAGTAGTTCAGTGTGTATTTACTTTTTTGGATGGATCATAGATTCATGATTTGACATTGACATTGTACTTACTCCTATTGTAGATCATTTTGGTTTGATGCCATATGGATGATGGATGATGTATGATGTTTCGTGTTAGTCGTATCATGTTACATGGATGACATTGATGGTTGATTATCATGTTGACAGTTGATGTTTCATTATGTTCTAACTTCTAATATCTAATCATTGGAATTTGGTGTTTCTAATAGACTTTAGTTTGAAGTTTGAACATTGATGTGCATTTTGTACTTCAATATTTTGACTAAAGTTTGAAATTTAAAGGATCTATGAGCTTAAGTATTTAACTTTTTAATTCTTGGTTTGAAATTTAAAGCTTAAGCCTTGAATGTTCAATGGATTATGGATATTGTAATTACTAATTTGTCAATGAATTGTAAATACACACACAATGTGCACGCGACACACCATGTCACACACATAAACACTATATATATATATATATATATATATATATATATATATATATATATATATATATATATATATATATATATATATATATATATATATATATCCGTTTCCCGTTTCCTACCGTTTCCAAATTTTTGGAAACTCCGAAACTCCGTTTCCAACCGGTCCGAACAAACGGTTTCAGACCGTGCTAGTAACTATGAGCACAACACACAATACTAAATGTATTACCACTAGAATGTACAAAGATAAGTAACTCATTAGGGCTATAGGCGCATAGTGTGACCGAGAGATTTAAATCGCAAGATTTAAATCGAGATTTAATCGTTTAAATCATTTAGATCGTTCAGACCCATAATAAAAATCGAGGTTTTTATCCACTCAGAGAGATTTTTATTTTTTTCCATAAAATATATATATATATATATATATATATATATATATATATATATATATATATATATATATATATATATATATATATATATATATATATTTAATTGCATGAAGCATAGATATGATATATACCTAAACAATGATAATAGGTATGGTTTTTGGATATCATATAATGGAAAGCTTAAGGAAGGAGGCTGAAGCCCATCTTTGTGTGTGTGTAGTGACTACTAGACAAGTGTTCACTATTTTAGCCTTAGCCAACATGTCACAAGACTTGTGTGATGGCAAGGCTAGAGTGGCAATACAACACTTAGCTCAAGAACTCAATGACAACACTTAGGTATGCTTTGAAAATAAAACGTGAATGGCACAAAGCTCAAAAAAATGCCTTCGGGTCAACTTAACCACCAAGAGAAACTTCAAAAATAAAAATAAAAATCGTTGCAACTAGTATAAAAATCGTGCACCACGATTTAAACCGAGAACGAATTAAACGATTTTTATTAGAAGGCAAAAAAATGCGATTTAAATCCACTATGTATAGGCGTATATAAAAGCCGAGGGGAGGGGGGGAAGGGAAACCTCCTAAAGAGGGAAAAAAGTGCCCCGGCGGTCCTAGTCTGTTGACACACATCACTACCTAAATATATCAACAAATCCCCCCTCGGAGTGATGCAGTGGACAAGGAGTTGACACTCGTGTATAAGGAAATGCCAAGCTATGTGGGATCAATCCACAAAAGGAAGTAAGCCCAAAGCTTTGCAGAAAGCTTCAAGCTTCTCCCTAGGCAGAGCCTTCGTGAAAAGATTTACAATATTCTCCTGCATGGGCACATATGCCAAGCTGATCTCTCAAGCAGAGAACCTCTCCCTGACATAATGATAATGCACCTCAATGTGATTAGTACGAGCATGGAACACAGGGTTCCTCGCAACTGCCAATGCGCTCTGACTGTCATTGAAGATGGTGGTGGAAGAAGACTGACCAACACCCAAATCAGCCATAAGATGTCTGAGCCACACACACTCAACAGTCGTTGTGAAAGCTTCCCTATACTCAGCCTCACAACTGGAAGTGGCCACAGTGGGTTGCGTCTTGATCAACCAAGATATGCATGAGCTACCAAGCATGAAGCAAAACCCACTAGTGGACACACCAGCGTCATAGCAACAAGCGAAGTCAGAGTCAAAAAAAGTAAGAGTCAATGGACACACCAAGTCAGAGTCAAAAAAAAGCATGCAAATCTGGCGGTAGTGATCCCCTCTTCAGATAAAACAACCCAAGTAGTCGGGTACCACTCAAGTAGCGAAAGATGCACTTAAACGCCTGCCAATGCTTGACACCTGGGCAATGCATAAACCTGCTCATCTATGAGAAAGCAAACTGAATATCTGGCTGAGAGCATCCAACAGCCTGCGGATAGAAAACAACATCATATGCATCTCTAACATCATGAAGACTCAATCGTAAACATGTCTCCATAGGAGTGGCAATGGCTTTACAGTCTTCAAGGCCAAAATACTACAATAATGTGTCGATATATTTCGTTTGACACAAGGCTATTCCGCCATCAACTTGCATAAATTGAATGCCCAAACAATGATGTAAATGCCCCAAATAAGACATCTCAAATAAGGCATGCAAATCAACCTTGAAATAAGCAATGTGCTTCTCATGAGGATCAGTGAGCACCATGTCATCAACATACACAACAATGATCAGAAGCACATCATTAGCACGCTTAACATATAAGGTGCTTTCAATTGGACTGTTCTCCAAACCATATGCAATCAGATCGGCATGTATCTTTTCATACCAAGCATGTGCTGCTTGCTTTAAACCATATAATGCCTTCTTTAACCTGCACACCTAGTTTTCATGCCCTTTCTGCACAAAGCCACGAGGCTGAAAAACATACACTTCTTCATGCAAGTCACCATTCAAAAATGTTGTTTTAATGTCCAACTCATGTACATTCTAACCATGATGAGTTGCAAGTGCACAGATGCTACAAACAATAGTCATTCGGCAAGTAGATCCAAAGGTTTCATCAAAATCAATGCCTCTTTCTTGCGCATAACCCTTTGCAATAAGCCTAACCTTATACCTGTCAACTGTTCCATCAAGTTTACGCTTCAGCTTGTATACCGACTTAGTGCCAATGGCCTTCTTGCCAGGAGAAAAGTCACATAAAGACTAGGTACCATTTTCATGTTAGCATCATATTCAGATTGCATTGCACCCATCCAATGTTTAGAATTTTGTGCTTCATCAAACAAAACAAGTTCAGTCTCATCACAGAGACTAGAGGTGCATGATAGAGCCTGAGAGCCTTAACGAGTACAGTATGACAGAGGTGCATCTAATTTGTTGTCACGCAAAGTCTGCACCCACCATTTTGGCATAGGTTTTGCCTCCTCAATATCGGCTCTCTCATCAACAAGTGCATCATGAAAATCTGCATCAGAAATAGAATGATCTTCATCATCACCTAAAACCCGCAAAGGCTGAGAAGTTGCCTCATTAGGACAAGCACTAGACTATCCACCTGTAAAAAGAGACAGCAAAGTATCATACATGTCTCCTTCGTACATGAAAGTAAAGGCTGAATAGCATCTTCCACAAAAACATCATCATGGCTAACCAAAATGCGTTTAATCTATGGATGATACACACAATAACCTTTGCTTTCAGAACTGTACCCAACAAAAATACATTTTACTGCTTATCATTCAATTTCCTGCGATGATGTTCAAGCACTAATGCATATGCCAAACAACCAAAAACAAGCAAATGAGCAACAGATGACTTGAGACCATGCCAAGCCTCATATGGAGTGATAGACTTCAGTGCTTTAGTGGGACACATGTTAAGTACATATGTTGCACACATGACAGTCTCAAGCCAGAAACTGTGGTAAAGCCGAACTCTTGACCATAAACCTCGCCATCTCCATGAGTGACATGTTCTTCCGTTCAGCAAATCCATTTTGTTGAGGTGTATACGGCACTATACATTGGTGTTTTATCCCACGTTCAGCCAGAAATGCATTAAAGACAGAAGACATATATTCCCCCCCTCGATCACAACGGAGGGTGCTCATTTTACATACTAACAAATTTTCAGCCAAAACCAAAAACTGTTTGAAGCATATAAAGACTTCGGACTTTGCTTTGAGTGGATATACCCATGCATGCCTGAAAAAATCATCAATGAAAGTCACGAAGTAAAGATAGTTTCAAAAGAAGATTTTTGCTTAGGACAGCAGACATCACTATGTACAAGCTGGAATTTCTGAGTAGCGTGAACTGAACCATCTTTTGGAAAGGAGGAACACTGCATTTTGCCCAAAATACAACCTTCACAGACATGTTTTTTGGGTGCCTCAAGTTTGGGCAAAGAGGACACTATTTCAAATTTCTGCAAGCGTAACAAACTAGCAAAATTCCGATGACCAACACGTGCATGCCTAAGCTTTGCATCTGACAAAGCCTGAGAATCATGTAATGCACATGCTAAATCATTCATAGAGTTTTCATAGTCTATGAGCTTATACAGCCCACGACATAAAATGCAAGAAGCAATAATCATGTTGCCATTTGACAGATCATAAACTGTACATCTGTCCTCAACAAATTTCACAACCAAACCAATCTTGGCTAATGCAAAAATTGATAACAGACTGGCACAAATAAAGCATACGACAAAGTGAAAGAACTACCATGAGCAGTAAAAATGATCTTACCAACTCCCATGAGAAGATAAGAGGAGTTGTTGGCACATGTGACAGTATTCCCTGGAGGGGAAGGCTCGAGTGAAGTGAAGAAACCACGCTGCGAGGTAATATGTTTGGTTGCCCCACTATCAAAGTACCAAACATCTCAGTCTATTGCAGACATACACTCTTGAGGAGAAGATGTCTCAAAACTGCACATAGTAGTAAATGCCCATTCTTCAATCTGCACAAGATTAGCCGACTCTGTTTTTGGTATAGAGGCCTCTGCAACAACCATTCCATCCTCTTTTTCTTTGCCTCTTTTGGAGCCAATTTTGGACAGTTCTTTATGACATGATCATTTCCTTCACAATACTTACACACATCACTACCTAAATATATCAACAGTTAGTGGTCCAGATCCACAGTTCATATCTAGCTTTTGGAATACTCTCTGCAAGCTCTTTGGTGTTCAAATTAAACTATCTACAACCAATCATCCATAAACTGATGGACAAACAAAACGGGTGAATCAAATCCTAGAATAGTATCTCTGTTGCACCATCAACTATCATCAAAAGGATGTTGGGGCTTCTTCCCAATTTCAGCCAAGCATACTAAGAAAGAAGAAGAGGTCCTATCTTTATCCAAAGACAAGGACATACAAGATCAACAACCTATTGAAGAGCACTCAAGATGAGATTCAAGAGATACACAAGAACTATCTCTTATTGTGATGGATGTGAAGCATCATATTATATTTCAATTCACGTCATGATGAACCTCTCGTCAAGCATGACTTGAGTTTGAGAATCTCCATCAAAGTAGAAATCCTGCAAGGAAAGTTCACATCAAGAGGGTATTAGCCAACACACGTATGAAGGTTGACAGTAGAAAACCTGTAAGGAAAGTTCACATCAAGAGGGTATTAGCCAACACACGTATGAAGGTTTGTCGTCTCTTTTTTTCTTTCTTTTTTCTTTTTTTTGAGAGTACAAGGAAATTTGAAATGTCCAGACGGGCGAGAATCGAACCCAGGCCTTCTGCCCCACGGCGTTCAACGCAAAAATATTTGTGATCAACTTCTCAATATTGATGTGAATATTACTGATGAAGAGAGATTAAATGCCCTAATCAATTCACTTCCTCCAACATATCATTCATTTGTTACATCTCTTTCTCTCTCCACAAGAGAAAAAGAAACCATATTTGAAGAGCTTCAATTTTTGTTACTTCAAGACGAAGGTCAACATAAAAGCATGGCAAAGAATGATAAAGCTATGGTTTCTTTATCAAATGGAAAGAAAAAAACGAACAAGGACAAGAAGAAGAAGAAACCTCATCACAATCAAAATAAAAAGGCAAGTCTTCTACTTCTAAGTCTAATCGACATCTTCTATCTCTACATCGACTACTTCATCTACACCTAAAATTCAATCTTCTTCATTAACATCTACCTCTACTAAACCAAAGAAGGGAATTTGTCATTATTGCAAAACATCAAGCCATCATATTGCAGAGCACAAGAAAAGAATTTATAATGAAGCGAAAAGAGCTTCAACAAATAATGTTGAGGAAAGTTCAAAAAATAAATCTTCAAATAATGATACTTTTGCATGTGCCAATATAGAGGAGGTTTTCTTTTTAATCAAGCAACATTGCATGCAATATAAGAGAATCCATGATGTTTGATTCTGAAGTTACAGAGCATATGAAAAGTTGCAAGTAGTATTTTCTTTTCTTACTAAATATTCAAGTGGAAGAGTGACTATTGCATATGGAAATGCCTTGGATGTTATTGGTGTTAATGATGTCATGCTTCAGTCAAGAGCAAGAGGAAATTTCAAGATTTCTACTACCACATATCAAGAAGAATTTGCTCTCTATCTCAAGTTTTCTTATAGATGGTTATAAAGTTATTTTTTACAAGGATTCATGTCACATCCTCACCCCAAATGAAGAGCATTATCTTTTAGAAGGTGAACATAAAAGTTGGATGTTTGTTTTATCAGAAATC
This sequence comes from Ceratopteris richardii, assembly GCA_020310875.1. Lineage (NCBI taxonomy): Eukaryota > Viridiplantae > Streptophyta > Polypodiopsida > Polypodiales > Pteridaceae > Ceratopteris > Ceratopteris richardii. The sequence goes on from CM035420.1 coordinate 95,314,646, forward strand.
AATCAAGCTAATCTTGTCGGGTCAACTATTTCACTAAAGACAAATACGAAGCTTTGGCATGCAAGGTATGATCATATCACTTACACGACTCTTAAGCATGTGAAAGATATAAGTATGACTGAGAAATTGTCTTCTTTTGCTTTACCAAATGATGCACATTCATGTGAAGGATGCTTAGAAGGAAAGTTGCATGAGTTATCTTTAAAGAAGCATGGATTTATCAAGGCTATAACGAAGTTATAGGTTATTCACTCATACGTGAATGGACCTATGAGAGCATACTCTATTTATGGTCAAAGACATTTTATCACATGTGACATATTGATGATTGTACGAGATATTCTTGGATTTATGGTTTAAGAACATAGTCAGAAGTATTTTCTACATTCAAGAAATTTGCAGCCATGATTGAAAATGAAACACAACCAGAAGTTCAGATTTTAAGAATTGATAGAGGTGGAGAATATATGTCTAATAATTTCAAGTCTTACTTGGAAGATAAAGTCGTCGTTCATCACTCAAAATTGCATGTCTTCAGAGAAGCTTTCACTAAGGTTTGGTAAGATGCTATTCACTTAGCTAATCACATTCTTAACATGTCTCTCACAAAAGCTTTGAAGGGTATTACACCTTGTGAGATTTATTATGGTAAGAAACCCAATGTGAACTACAAAGTTTTTTTGTTCTCCCTCATATGTTCACATTGAAAAGAAGGGTTCATATGTTCATTGAAAAGAAGGGTCATAATAAGCTTGATAAGAAAGCTATCAAAGTTGTTTTTGTTGGTTATGGTATTGAAAGTAAAGACTTTAGATTCTATGTAACAGAAACAAGCAACACCTTACTCTCACGTAAATTGTAATGCATATATAACTAAAAATCAAATTTATAACAAAGATACAAAAATTCTATATTTTATAAAGGAAGATAATTATGCATTTTATAGAAGGAATTGGGATTCTTATATCCAACCATACAGCACGAGCTGAATTTCACATGCCATGATCACAACCTACACCTTTTCCCATTCCTACTCAACCTATTAAAGAGAAACCAGTTTATAAAATTGGATAATCTTCAAGAACTCCAAAGGAAAGAGAGATGGCACCATTTTTCAAGAAACTTCAAAAGTGATTCTTGCAAACCATGCAAGACAACAGCATTGAACCATTCAAAGGTAGCAGAAGAAGTCAGAAAGATCATGCAAGTCAAGTAAATTACACAAAAGCTTTTCAAATTTATAATATTATCGCATTCACTCCAATTGAGAATAAACTTGATAGTAGTAAAGATGCATTACATAATCTTGTACGGAAGAAAGCAATGCAAGAGGAGATTGATTCTATTTGTAAGAATCAAGTATAGAATTTTTGTGAGTTACCAATGAATAAAAAGCTATTGGTGTGAAATCTTCAAGATCAAAAGAAAAGCCGATGGTAAGATTGACAGATATTAAGCAAAGTTACTTGTCAAAGGCTATACACAAAAGAAAGGTATAGCCTATGATGAAATGTTTTCTCCTACTTCCAAAATACCATAATCAAGATTGTTCTTTCTCTTGTTGCATTCTTTGGTTGAAAAGTATATCGGTTAGATATCAAAATTGCTTTTCTTAATGATCATCTTCATGAAAATGTTTATATTCAACAATCAAAGGTCTTCGAAGAACAAGGTAAAAAACAATTAATATGCAAACTTATAAAAGCTCTCTATGGTTCAAATTAAGCACCAAGGGCTTGATATGAAAAGATTCATTTATATCTTTTATCCCTTGGTTTTATAAATACAAAATTTTCTCTTACACTCTACGTTAAGTCTGAGACAGATATTTCGGTCATAATCATTATGTTGATGATATGATCATAATTGATCCCAAACATTCAAATTTTCGGTTCTTTAAATCAAAACTAAGGATTTTTTTATGTAAATGATCTCGAATTTTTACATTATTAACTTCGCATTAAGTTCATTAAGTTCATGTTCAAGAATGATTGTATTTATATCATAGCAAAAATACATTGAGAAACTTTTAAAAAGGTTTGATATATTAGATTCTTAACCTTGGCCACACCTATGTAAGTTAATAGTATGTCATTACAAAAAGACGTAGATTCGGACATACTTGTTTAGCCGACGTTTCTGACTTCTTACGTTTAGCCGGCGTTTGATGGGTACGATAAAATATTTCTGACGTTATCTGACGCCGACTAATTTCTTTATAGAAAATTAAGTGTGTGTGTGTGTATGTGTGTGTGTGTGTGTGTGTGTGTGTGTGTGTGTGTGTGTGTGTGTGTATATATATATATATATATATATATATATATATATATATATATATATATATATATATATATATATATATATATATATATATATATATATATATATATATATATATATATATGTGCGTGTGTATGTGTGTGTGTATGTGTGTGTGTGTGTGTGTGTGTGTATATATATATATATATATATATATATATATATACATATATATATATATATATATATATATATATATATATATATATATATATATATATATATATATATATATATATATGTATATGTGTGTGTATGTATGTATGTATATGACTTAATCAATCAATTATCACACGATCCCTGTTCACACATATCATATGTTGTGTCTTTGTACTAAAATGTACATAATGTGTACTTTGTACATATGATTGGATGTGAGTCTATGACCTTTGACATGAGTATTATGTCATATGTGCATCATTACATACTACAATCTTCAAAGAACATATGTGCGTGGTTTTACAACACGATAGAACATTTATGATCTCTGTAATGATGCACAATGCACATAATAATGTTTGATGTCACATGCTACAAGCTACAACCAATCATATATAACACTATGCATCTATGATGCACAATGTACATACATGATATGATGGTAAATCATACAATAATCAACATCAGTTTACAGTAATTAAATTTGGCATGCATTTCATATGCACATAATCATATAATGTGCTCTATACACACGTGTGAAAGTGGACATAAGAGATAGACAGATCATAGTGCCTTCACTTGATGAGAGTCTAGAGGCTAGAAAAGATGGCAAGGGGCTATGTTTCTTCACCTAGAGGCTAGAGGGTTGGCCACTATGCCTAGGCAAAGCCAAGAACAATTGAGGACAGACCTTTGTGCAATCGGAAAGGCAATGCACCACTGAAGAAAACTCCTGATATGAAGCTCAGTCCAGGGAAAAAAAACTAAATGAATTTCTGCAAAACCCCCATCAGGAACAGGTTAGTAACCTTAGGTACTTACCCGTGTACCAAATGTCAAAAGGTATCTGACACGTCAGGTTACAAGTATAGATTCAAAACCTTTTGACACTACACTTTATAGTCAAATGGTTGGATGCTTGAATTTTACCCTTTTTTTGGGTGAAATTTTGAAGCTCTCCATGTGCAAACATGGCTTCTACCTCCTCTGATGTCAAAAACTTGTTTTCGATCAACAGATTTTACGATAGTAATTTTGATTTCCGGAAAGAAAGAATGTTGGGCATATTCTTTCTTAAAGATTGTGAAGGGGCTCTTGAAAAAGTCAAGCCTGAAGATATAACACATGCAGCATGGACGAACCTAAACAAGGAGGCCATTACTTCTATCAAGATGGCTATATCATATAAAATCTTAGTGGATCTAAAGGGCCTTACAAGTGCTTTTGAGGTAAGGGAGAGGTTCAAGGCCACCTATGAAAATACCACACCTCTAAATCAAGTGCATCTTATGCATATGTTAGTGTGTATGCAGCTTGATGAGTCAAAAGTGAAGCTGAGCACTTAACTTCTTCCATAGGTACTCTCTTGCAATTGCAGGACTCCGGATCACCTACATTTGATGATAAGCTTAAGACAATCTTTTTGTTGATGACCTTACTTGATTCATGGGAGACATTGGCTGTTTCACTTTCGAATAATCACAATCTTACCTTTGATGATGACCTCAATGATGAAAGAATTTCTCCTTCTTTACTAACCTCCTGTTGAGCAAAAATTGGAATAGAAAATCTTCGGACAATAAAGCAACTCTCAAGTCTATAGTCACTCATCTTGTTAAGGGTATATGTAAACTATGCTCTCATACCAAATGTTGGAAATGGGATGGAATTTAATAATAAAAGTCACAAGTTTACAAGATCTTCCAACAAATGAACCTTAGCATACACACCTTAAGACTCAAAAATAGATGAATGAGAAGTAGAGAGAATACACTCTTTTGCAAGGTCAATTTACACCTTGTACATGACCTTGAGAAGTTGGAAGATCCCAAAACACGTATGAAGATTCAACATTTACCATTTTAGTACTCAAGTCTTACAAATTTTTTTTTTAATGGTCATTGATCACATGGTGCAATGCTATAATTTGTTTCCATTATCAGCTTCCTCTACATTATTTGATGACACAATAAAGACAAACACGAATGTTGCAACTCACATTTGTGATGAGCAAAAGGACATCTACCGCAATGTTACATCTTGAGCTTGAGAGAATGGATAGGAGAGAGACACTAGCTCGTTCATATGCCATGGTGCAACAAATATCTGGGGTGTTCTATCTACTAGTTCGACAGTAGCGCAGAGGAGCACACGACATAGAGCTTAAGTGATTGATGACGATGATATCGAAGTGATCGATGACGATGATATTGAAGAATTAGAGGCTCACATACTTTTAATTGTGACTATCAAAGAGCCAGAGTTTGACGATAAAGGAAATGTTATTTTGTTTGGAGACATTCTTTCATCATCTTCATCATCAGAGGGCTTAGACGATTAAATTTACTATTATTTTCATCACTATATCTTCTTGTCACTTGATATTATAATTTTGTAGTCAAGACTCATGAGTGACCATTGGGTTATGATCCACCCATTTTGTAAATTTGCAATGTATTGTGGTTGATAGGTCACATATGGATGATGAATCATGACTTATTTTTTGGTAATATATATGGAAGAATTGACACTCCAAATGGCATATGCTACTTATTACTTAGTACTTTTTATTTTTCAAGTTCACTATTTATGTTTCATTGTGACATGTCTTATGAATAATGAATTACGATGTTCATTCAAATTGGCATTTTACTGCTTAAGTTTTTTGCATATTGCTTTTGATCATTGTTGATTATCGAAAGATATATATATATATTATTTTTATTTTTTTTTAATAACATGTATAAAAAAACCCTAACGTACTTTACGAACCTTACTTGAGAGATAAGATTTGGTTCACATACCTTACCAGTACCGAATCTTACGAACCTAACCAACTTTCACTAATAGCATATGTATGACCGTAATTAGTATTAAGTATAACATCTGTGTATCCATAAAAATTGTCTGCATAGATAAACAAATTCCTGTATAGGTGTCAAATTAGCTCTCCGATTGTATATTGTGCAAACGAAAATTTGTAGCACTAACATTTTGACGTACTGGACATCAAATGGCCATTGAATTTTGAAGAGATAAAACTAAGAAGGAAAAAAATGAACCACCTTGATCCATAGATTGTACAAATGCAAACGGGTAACCATTACTCTTTCTCCCAATTCTTGTCTTTCCTGTATCCAGAAGATTACGTGTAAGCTATTGAAGAGCAGATCTCATTCTTCATATATCTTATTTCAACGATACCTTGACAAGGGATTTGAGGAAGTATTTACCGTCTTGAGGATTCTTTTCCAACACGAATCTGAATTACAATACTGTTTAATTTGTGAGAAAAACGAGAAACCTTTGCGAAAATGGCGTGAAGAAGATTAAACAAAAAAGGAGGAAGACCTGTAAAACCAATTGTACTGAGTAGGATTCATCTCATACAGCTGTACGAGCACCGTCCTTACAGCTTTGAAGGTGAAATAATCGATCAAATGCTGCGGAATTCAATACAAACTGAACACGAGATGCGCAAGGTAATTGATGAAATACATAGGCGAAAAATGTCCTACCTTGTCGACATCTGCAAAGCTGTCCTCATATTGCCCTCCGATGTCGCATTTCACAGGAACACAGGTACTGTTCGCCACGTAGGATGGCTTTTTCTTGCGACCGAGAAGCAAGCGAGCACGACCATCGTCCCATACAGGCTGTAGCGAAGAGCATCTCCGCAAGCGCGAGCAATGTCGACGGGAGGTAGCACATAAACGGGAGGGAAGGGAGCAGGAGAGGGACGCGACGGGATAGGAGGGAGAGGAGGGAGCAGATGAGGCACTGCTGCTAGCTGCGCTTGCTAAAACCATTGCCCAAGGCTCGCTTGTGCCGCCGCTGGTCGTGTAGCAGCGCATCGCCACCAATCGAATGTGCTACAAATCTTATGATTCCAGTTCCTTGGGACTTCTCGGAGACGTGCAGACCGTTAAATAGCCCGAGCAGCGACAATATTCTTATGTTCATGAACTTGGACATCGATTAGGGAGGTTCTTCAGTTTTATAGGTATTTTGGGTTGCGAGTTGCGGTAGTGTTGGCCGCCCATCGAATCCCCCACGGATATAAACCATCTTGACTCCCTCCCATTATGTTGAAACCGGCCGAATCGCTCCTACATGGGGTCACATTGTGCACCATATGCATAATAAGGTCAATTCCTAAGATCCAATCCAAATATATATAAAAGGATTTCAATCCTCACGTGAGCATATCATGGAGTTCTTGTGTGTTTAAGGCTGGGTTCAGACTCGACGGTACGGAACACTTCTATTTTTTCAATGTCGCCATCACCTATTTACATAGAGGTGTTTACATATAGAGCAGTGGATACTCTCAAAAATAATGTGTTTAATGTTTTTGTACTGGCTGAACTGAAGGAGTAGTTTTACCAATAAAAATCAATTGCCAGTCCGACACACTTTTGTTTTCCAATTAAATTCATACGCGTGGACGACAGAAATGTGTCACCACTCTTTGTGAACCCACTGTAAGTTAAAGATACAGCCAGATACATTTCAATCACATATATGATTTTGTAAAAATATAGCAAGCAAGAAAAGTAAAAATAAATTTCCTAATGATTAGCAATTTAAATTTCAAGTAAAATTTACAAGGACTCCATTATGGGATGGGACTTTCAACTTCACCACCACGAAGAGGTTAGGGGCTTCAAGGAACATATTCCCATTGACATCATTACACATGTCGGGGGTAATAGCTTACAAATATGCAATGAGTTTTTGTAGTTTACTAATGCTGGCATAGATATGAATGTCGTTCTCGATATAAACACATGTGCACGTAGTACAAACATTCATACCAAGGGAATGTTTACACTTTAGAAGGCACGTGTTTCTTGGAGTTCAAGGAGAGGAACACATAGGATTAGTAAAGGAATGATCTCAAGAGCACAATATATAGCATGGCATGTACAAAAGATAACTAAAACATTAGAGCTACCATGGTATCAATGCAATGAACTAACAACTAGCACTCATCTATAAGGAAATTCTTAGCTATGAGTTGTGAACAATACACAAAAGGAAACATACCCAAAGTTATGTGAAACTCTTTTAACTTGTCCCATGGAATAAAGTTTGTGAAAAGATCTACAAGGTTATGTTTTGTGGGCACATAAGCCAACATGATCCCTCTTATAACAAAGTCTCTCCATGTAATAACATATCTTACACATGCTTTGTGCAAGCATGGAATCCTAGGTTTTTTCCAATTATTGGTGTGCTTTAACGATAGAAGACAATTGGGTGATGAAATGAACCACGAATTATCAAATAGAATGCCTAAATTATGCTACCAACCATATAAAAAAAAGCCCCTGATAAAATATTGGATTGAAAAATAGAGGTACTTACTTGTGAAAAATTGTATATGACTAAGACTCTAGTGATGAAAAGGATGTTGCTAGAATCTAGTGTATGGGCATGTAGTATTCACAAAGTGTAGAAAAGAGTGATCGAACCTAAGTACTTAGTTAGTATTGATACCAATATAGGCATGAGGGTGAGTACTTGGTTAGTAGAGGCATGAGGGTGAGTACTTAGTTAGTATTGATACTAGCAAAGGCACTCAGGGTGAGCATGTGGTGAATCTCTTGTAAGGAAGTCTTCTTACTAATGCATTGAATCTTGTATGGTTCTTACTTTAATCATTAAGTTTTAGTTTCCCTTCTTATTCATATTTAATACGGTGTCCCATACTCTTTTGAATTATTGAGAATCTCATTTTCTTTGCTATTAAGTATTGAAATCATTATTGAGCATTTTTCAATTGATGTATTTGATGATACATGATTCATTGTTTTGCAGTTGATTCTTTTGTAAATTTTTCCTAAAAGGCAATTTAGGATCAAAAAGTAGCAGCTCATTAGCTTCCCTACTCTTGAGCCCATTTGCCACTATCTACATGAAGTTCAATAGTTTTGATCAACCAGTTCCATCCAAAACTTATCTGGAAGATGCTTTTCTTTAACCATACATTGTGCCATTTCAAGAAGTATGTTCTATTCTTGCGCTCCACAATAATATTTTGTTGAGGTGCATATGGCATGGTACATTGGTAAGAAACACCTCTTTCAACAAGAAAGGCATTAAATTCATGTGATATGTATTCACCACCACAATCTGTGTGAAGATTCAAAAGCTTGTTGCCACTAAAAATTTCGACCATAGCTAAAAATGTTTAAAAGTAAAAGAATACTTCATTCTTTTCTTTCAGAACATACACCCAAGTATGGCCACATACATCATCAAGGAAGGTAACAAAGTATACATGCTTGCCAAAAGATGGATTTTTGAAGGGACCACATACATCACTATGAACGAGTTGCAATTTTTGTGTCATATGTGTAGCACCATCTTTGGAAAAAGAAACAGGATGTATTTTTCCAAGAATACTAACTTTATATGCATGCTTTATTAAAGTGTAGACAAACTAATAAGCATATCCTTCTTTTGAAATTCAAATGACCAAAACGAGCATGCCATAACTCCATTTCATTCATAGTAAAAATATGAGTACACAATGAAATTGAAGAAACTGACCCAGGCCATTGTCCTGGTGGTTGGGCCTCTTGCCTTTGTGTGCCACCGTCTGCCTTGCCTTGCGATAGTTGTGACCACCGTTTAACCCAGCTATGTAAACCCCTGTTCTTGTGGGATAAGGGGGATCCCATGGGTACTATGCCTTTCCTTGTACAGTTGCAATTTCAAAGTTAAAGCCCGGGGGAATAAGCCTCGGCCGAACCTCCATTAAAAAAAAGAAATCGAAGAAACTATGTTTTATATATCCAAGCTATAAAAACCATTGCATAACATCCTTGATATCACAATAACATCTCCATAGTTGAAATCATGAATCATCACATTTGTTATAAAAAAAGTGCACATGAAGTCCCACAATAGAAACAAAATGAAGTTTTTCTTGATACTAGGTATATGCAATGCATTCTTGAGAGTAGGAATGAAATCAAGTTTTTCTTGATACTAGGTATATATATACAATGTAGTCGTAAGCTCAACTCTCTAACTCCAATAATAGGATAAGAAGCATTGTTTTCACATACAACATGCCATCCTTTGGTCACACCGTTCAAAGATACAAAAAGTCTTTTGCATGAAGTGATATGCTTTAAAGAACCACTACCAAAAAACCAATATGAATCAACCCCATTGACAATCTTACACATAGAATGTGATGATGAATCATAATGACATGTAATAACACATACCCAAGAATCTTGAGAAACATTAACTTCATCATTCTTTGCATTGGATGTATCATCAACAATAGACATGCCAGATTCCTTCTTCTTTTCATTATGCTTGGCAAGTGTTACCTCTCTAGAGTATTTGAACTTACAACCTCCTAGATAGGAGTGTGATGGGCTAACCACTTGCCCCAAAAGCCATGGTTGAGGATTACTTCACAATCCTCCTTCTTAGGGTGTAGTTCAACCATCTCCTATCTATCAAGGGTGTGGTTCAAACATCTCCTACCTATTCACTTTATTACATCCCCCCCTTGGTTGATCGTTTTCCTTAATTGTCTACTCTTTTATCCCTCTAGCCTTAGATCATCTCTTGAGCTCCCTAGGTCCCTTGAATTGATGTCCTCAACCTCACATAGCTTTTTGAACGTTGTTCGTGACCTTGGTGTCTTGAACCCTATTCTCAACCTTAGTATCTTGAACCTCATTCTCACCCATGTTATGTATCTTGAACCCTCAATCAAGTGCCACCCAAGGTGTCTCAAAGTTTCACATTTCCTAGCTAGCTTAGTGGATTTGGAAAGTTCCTTCTAAAATCTTTTTAATGATATCTTATCACCTCAATTTGACCTAGGGATTGAGAGATACACTCCAATCTTTGTTGGGTAGAAATCTCAAAGTTCTGCCTTTCCCTTTAGTACCCTTTCACATGAGAGTGCCCAAGAACCTTTTTTAGAGCCCATTGGGTCCATCCATCTTGCCCAAGCCTAATTCCTAGGCTTTGATATCAATGTTACATCTCTAGAGGATTTGAACTCACAACCTCCTAGCTAGGAGTGTGATGGATAACCACTTTTTGCAAAAGCGATGGTTGAGGATTACTTCATAATCCTCCTCTTAGAGTGTAGTTCAACCATCTCCTACCTATTACTTTCTTACAACAAGCTTTCTACTTTCATCAATGTTATGTCCAAGCTTTTAACAATATGTGCATTTCTTCGTCCTTTGCATATCACCATCAAGAGAGGGATTTGTGGAAGAGGAAGATTGAGGCTTTGATTTTGATGGACCCAAAGTTGAACTATACTTGCCTTTACTTTTTTGTGTAATAGAAAGTGCTTGTGTTCCCTTGATCTTTGAAGCCAAATTTGGAGTAGTTAGAGGGCATGTTTCTTTAGAATTAATAGTCTAGGGAATCCTTCAAGTAGGTTTGTGGTGGCTTTTCATTCATAAATAGGTACACAAAAATACTTTCAGTTGTGATAGGTCTCGACAATTTGGTGCCCACCAAAATGGACGTCAATTTCCATTATAGTCTATCTAACCATTGGAACTCTTTCAAAAGTAGGGACTTGAACTCATCGATCCTATTATAGTCATGACATCAATCACTAGGAAAAATACAAACTAACATGTACGGATTATGATACCTATGGGTAGAAGCTTAGGCTTTAAAAGAGGCTATGGAAACATCAACTGCCAATGTCTATGCAATGAACTCATCCCTAAATTTGATTTCCCATTGGAACTTGTTATTGATCGTGGAACACACTTTGTCAAAAATCTGTTGCAACACATTACTCATGGCAAATTTTGCATAACCAAAACCAATTGAAAAATGGCTTAGTTGAAACCACGAATAAAGTATTACTCATGATGCTCATAAATTTACTTTGCCAATGTCTTTCAATATGGGATCAATATCTTCCCTTAATACTCTGGGTTTAGACTTCTTACAAAGCTCCAATTGGCTTCACCCCTTTTACATTGGCAAGGCATTGAGGTATTAGAACATTCACTTATTGAATGCATATGCATAGAAAATCTGAGGCATCTAGAAGAAGACCGTTGCAAATGTTAATTATTATTATAAGAACCCTAGCTTCCTCAAGCTTGATGGCATGATAGAAATTGACAGTCTCAAATCTTCAAGATCGGTGATTTTGTTTTATTTTTAATTCAAGAATGGTTTAAAGGAAAAATTCAAGTATGGTGGATAGCACCATACAAAAGATTTCCAGCCATAGGTTTTGTTAATTTGAAATCAGAAACTCTTTAAGGAGAGTCACTCCCAACTCTAATGAGTGGTGCCAAGCTCCACCTTTCGCACTCTTATTTACATGCAACTGCCCTATCTCATTTGTACATGACATGAAAATTTGTCAATTCATATGTACTGTACCTTTTCTGACATAACCTTTGCACTCAAGAACTCATCGATAGTCAACAGAGACACACATAGAATTACCTTCTCTATCCACCTAGCCACGCTACTCATGAATGGTCCCCCAAGTGAGACCATCTCTCAACTATATCTCTCTCTCCCTCTCTCTCTTCATACTCTCCATATGGCACACCTACATGTGTGCGAGTTGGCACACATGTAAGGTGTCCATTCCATGAGAGTATCCCTAAGGTAATTATGTAGCATTTCCTTCTTGTAAAGTTTATTTTTGTCCTCAAAAATGGTATTGGAAGGTCTCTTGAAGAGAAAGAATATGCTCATATAGTAGCTCTCTTTGGACCTCATGTATTTTTGTACATGGTTATCTCTATGTGTTGTTTCCTCATATCCTTCCCCTTAACAGGTCTCATTAGAGATCGGCTTAAAGATGGGAAGCCGTCAATGCCTACTTCCTCCCATATACAGATAACTTCCAAACTATCACTCTCATTACATATAACATCCCCAAATGATGTAAGTGTTGGAAAACTATCACTCTCATTACATATAACATCCCCAAATGATGTAAGTGTTGGAAATGCAGCCTCCACAAGAGGGATTGCACGTATCCATAGTTTTGGTCAATTTTAGACAAAGTCAACGATGATCAAGCCAAAGTAGAAATGGTCAAAATTGGTCAAAATAAAATGTTTTGATATATCAAGATACAAGATTTAGAGATGTTTTGATAGCTCAAAACCAAAACCCTAATTTTTCTTTTCACATGTGCTTTTCACCTCGAAAAGCCATCATAAATATTCAAAATCAAGGCATCTACCTCAAAAGCAAATATTGTGGCGGCTCCTCAGAAATGTGAAGACCGTTAAAGGGTCTAAGAAGCCACAATATTCTTATGTTCATGAACTTGGACATACATTAGGGAATCCATTATACGGATATGAAGAATGTTGACTTCTATATGTTCAAAGAGGCCTACCGCTCCTCCATGGGATCAGATCGTGTCATCATATGTATAATAAGTGTCATTTCCTTGACTTTAGGATCAAATCCAATGAATTTATAAAAGGATTTCAATTCTCACGTGAAGATATCATGGAGTTCTTGAGTGTTTAAGTTAAACATACAATCAAGCACATTTCTTTTTTTTTTTCTCTCACACGTTTATGGTTTTGTATGAATATAGCAAGCAAGAAATGTAAAAAACTATTTCTGAAATGATTAGCAACTTAAATTTTAAGTGAAAATTTCAAGGAGTCCATTATGAGATGGGACTTGAACTTCACCGCCAAGAAGAGGTTAGAAGCTTCAAAGGAACATATTATTATCCAATGAAATCATTACACGTGTCGGGGATAAAATCTTAGTAATATGCAATGCGTATTTGTAGTTTATTATTTGTCTGCATAGATATAAATGCCATTGTCCATATAAATACGTGTAAATAGTACAAACATTCATATGGAGGAAATATTACACTATAGAAGGCACGTGTTTGTTGGGGTTGAAGGAGGAGGAACACATAGAATTAGTAAAGGAATGATCTCAAGAGCACAATACATAGCATGGGATGTACAAAAGATAACTAAAACATTACAACTACCATGGTATTAGTGCAAGTAGCACTCATCTATAAGGATGTCCTTAGCTATGAGTTGTGAACAAAACACAATAGGAAACATACCCAAAGCTATGTGAAACTCTTTCAACTTGTCCCATGGAACAAAGTCTATGAAAAGATCTACATGGTTATGTTTTGTGGGCACAGAAGCCAAGATCATCCCTCTTATAACAAAATCTCTCCATGTATAGATATATCTTACACGTTCTTTGTGCAAGCATGGATTTTTTTTTAATATGAAATGAATATGTTCTTGTTTTTCGTAATCTAAAGGTACATCATTCAACATTCTACATTCTTTTCAACATTGAACAATTGGTATGGTTTCCTCAAAGTGCTCAAGAAAGCCAAGAATATTGTGCAATTGTTTGAATGTTTAGAACATGGAAAACAAAAGGCGAGAGAAATTATGCAAAAATATGCGATGATGTTTAGGAGCATACATAAATAGATGGATGAAGCACACCTTCAAATCCTCAAGTGTAGATAATGACTCTAAGGGAAAGAAATTAAGGATTCCAACGACATCCAAACTTTTTGTAGAATCAGAGTTACATAATTTTTGTTAGCTTCATCCTCTGAAGTGTTAGTTTTGTTTACAAGAGGGACATGTAAGGAATGATTATCCTGAAGTGTTAGTTTTGTTTACAAGAGGGACATGTAAGGAATGATTATCCTGAAGCCTGTGAATATGATTGTAGGAGGAGGTTTGGTGTCCCTAATCTAATGGATAATGTCATTTTACTACTAATACAAGAGCCTTTTGTTTCAATATCAAGGAATATCGGATAGGTACCAAAGCTCAATAAATAACTTTTGGATCCCAAGGTACGAGTAGTGAAAAATCAAAAAAGAAAGAAAATTGTGGAGCCCTGACAATCTCTACTTTTTGTAGAGAATATTGAATGAATATAGCAACAAGCTAAAGAGTGGGTTCAAGGTTATAATCCTACATTTCTTGACCAGCTCTTGTAACATCTAATAGGCACCTTCCAACCATCATGGGCAGCCATTGCAATCACAATACAAATGGTAGTCATGCATTGAAGTAGGTGCAAAAGTTTTCTCATAATCAATGCCATATATTTATGTGTAACATTTTACAATTATATGGCTTTGTAGCAATCAATGCTACCATGTGTCTTTCATTTAGTCTTGTAGACCCACTTAATGCAAATGAAAATTTTATCTTTTAGCAATTGACATAACTATCAAGTTGTTTTTTTCAATAGAATCTAGTTCCAGTTGCATTGCGGTCATCCAATTTGAATCGTCAAATGCATGCTCAAAAGCGAGTGGATCTTTGTTACACATATTTGCAATAATAACATTCACTTGATGCATGGTGGGAGCTTGATCTTATTCTACCAAAGGGCACCCATTTTGGTATCTTGCAATGTCTTTTGTAGCCACTTTGGCATACATTATGTATTCTTGATAGAAATTTGTTACTCATGTAATAAAACAATGTACATCATGGGTGGGTTGAATATCATGTTGATTTTCAGCCATGTTTGGTTGTAAATTTTCAACTATATTTGGCTATAAATTTTCAGCCATGTTTTGTTGCAAATTTTGAAAATTCTCAACCATATTTGGCTAGATTTTTTTGTCCACCTTTGTCTGGATTTTTCAGCCATCTTTGGCTAAAATCTCAACTCTTTAAACCTCATTTGGATGGTGTACATGGCCATAGTCAAGTGCATCACTTTGAAACAAAGGCATAAGTGTATCAAACACATCTCAAACACATCTTATTGTGAACTGATTGTTGCTTCAAACTTGTTACTATTAATGTCCATGTAAAAGACCAAATGGCCATTGGACACTTTTATATATATATTCTATAATAAAACATATAGTGGCTTGGTCAACTATAGACTCGATGTTTGACCACATTTGTAAAACCTAGGAAATTTTTGTTCATGCTTTGTGCGTATTGTGTGGTTTTTGCATATTCTACATGTCTCATGTGGTGTACTATGTGTGGCATCTAGAGCTCAATTTTTGTAGCACAAGGGTATCCTCATGAACCTCACATGAAGGAGAATCCACCATGGTGCATCATGATCAGGCCACTTCACTAGTATCAAAGCAATTTGAAGCAAAAGGTTTTTGTTGTTGTGCGAGTGAAGAGGGCACGCACCCACCCACATGAGGCTTTCTCCATGGCTTACAACTAAGGCAGAGACCAAAGCATTCTTTGTCATCCGAGTCACTAAAGTCATCGTTGGCATCGTTGGCTACACATGATGAAGGACCTCAATGATCAAGGAAGATGAAGGTTCTCGATACTTCTTAGGAGGCCACCCATCCCAGTACTGGCCTCCTCAGAGCTCGCTTAACTAGCAAGTTCTTTCCACTAAGTTACACTCGTGGTTTTTGAGGAAGAGAAAAGACTAAGGTTCACATTACCTTCAACACATTTTGGGCCCTCAACGCTTCATTCTTTGCTCTCAAAGCTTGTTTTTGAAGCATTTTTGGGTGATTCTTGGAGCCATCTTATAGTACTTTCATGCATAGTTCTCTTTACATAGGTTCAAGAACATCAAGAAGAGTGTTCTTTGTACTTCTTTGACAATGAATATTTAGCTTTGGAGCTATGTTTTCAGTCACACTAGTAAATTAAGAAGTTTTCTTGAAAGGTTTTTAGTTGTGGTGGGAGCAACCATCACAAGGTTTTGCAGGTTTTTTGGCCTAAAGAACAGAGTTGACAGACACTTGCGGGTGTTGCTGGTTAGTGTTTGGGCTAAAAATTCAACCTTTAAATGTCATTTTATTGCATATATTGAGCACATACACACTATGTAAACTTTTGTGCATACTACTTATGTATGTCCATGTGGTCAATGATATAGTAGTTACATTTTTGCATAAATCCTTTAACATTGATAAAGAGGGTCATGGTGAGGTTCCCTTACTTGAGAGACACCCAATGTCTGGATCTCTTCAGTGATACAAGTGGATTACTTTCCCAACCTTGCAATAAGAGATGTATGCTAGGTGTTCATAGGTGCTCGATATATTTAGTTGCCTTCTTTCCGTTAAGTGATTATATGTAGTGGAATTAGTGATTCACTTTGTAGGTTTACATGTTAGCACTCATAGTTTTATGAGTTTTTCAACAATGGTCATATTATCATTTTGTAAAGGAACCTCTAGAATTTTTTTTCATGACTTTTGCTTTTTAACTATACAGTGGTTGATTTTACTCCTTGACACATTTATTGGTGTTGCCAAACAATGATCCTTGTGGATCAAGTGGGCTGATCCCTGTGGATCAATGTCTAACACTAGTGTCAGACATTGATCCATAGGGATCATTCCATTTGATCCATAGGGATCATTGTCTGACAGGTGTGAGCAATACATTCTCACATAATCTGTTTGGTTAGTCATTGCTATTCATTTATCCACTCTGATAAATTTTTCTAGAATCTGACACTTGGTCAACCTTTTTTGAGCTTTACTGGTGTTTGCACTATTTTACATCCATATCATTCTAATTCGTTCTCTATCATCATGGCAAAAATCTCAGGCACATCTGGTGGATCTAAGTCTAGTGCTAGGGTTCCCAAGAGGAGTTATAACTTTCAGGGCAAAGATCATTTTTAGATCCAAAAATTTGATCACACAAATTTTGCTCTATGGAAGAATTAGATTAAAGATGTGTTGAGTCAGAGGAGACAATGGAAGCTAGTAAATGGAATCTCAAAGAAGTCTGTTGATATGGATGATGATGATTGGGATGAACTGGATGAAATGGCTAGCTCCACCATTTGCTTGCACCTAACAGATAATGTTTACTTTATAGTATTGGTCTGTGCGAAGGAGCTTTGGAAGAAGTTATGCAATACATATGAAAAAGAAATGGCATCAAATAAGTGTATCCGATGAGAAAGTTATATGACCTTCACATGAAGGACACAGATAGTGTTGATGCTCATGTTCATGAGTTTGATGTTATATTTTCTTGGATATAGGCTCAAAAAATGAAGATGGATAATGAAATGAAAGTATTCTTGTTGTTAAGCACCTTGCCATCATCATGGAATACATTTTGCATAGCTATTAGCAATAGTGCATGTGTTGGTAAACTAGTCTATGATGATATATGTGGAGCACTCTTAAATGAGGAGAAGGAAGAGGGATGTCGAATGCCATTATTTCATAAGAAAGGACACATGAAGAAAGACCACTATGCATTAAAGAATGTTAAAGGTAAAGGACAAAATGTTGATGGGCATGTTAAAAAACTACCTGCACCATCTGCTTCCATTGTGAAGATTGAAGAAATTAATGCTTTTTTTTTATGGTGCTGATGGGTTGACACTTGAGAATGTTGTGCCCATTGAGTCGCTTATGCTTAAGTCTCTATCCCACATGTGGTTACTAGATTATGGTTCTTGTTTCCATGTGACACCACATAGAGAATAGTTCTCTACTTATGAAGCAAAGTCTCTTGGCACTATGAGACTTGGTGACTCTTATCAATGTGACGTTGTCAAGATTGGAGATGTGGTTGTGCAGTTCATTAATGGTCAAAATTTACTATGCATAATGTACACCATGTACCTCAACTAGCATGCAGTTTGATGTCAGTTGGTCAACTTGATGACCTTGGTTACAAGGTGGTTTTCTATGATCAATCCTTTCGCATATCAAAGAGCAATATGGTTATTGCAAAAGGATGCAAAGTTGGCTTATATCATCCTTTATTTGTATCATAGAAATACCACTTGTTAGCTATTATTGATCAACCTATGGAACACACTTTGTCAACAATTTGTTGCAACACATTACTCATGGAAAAATTTTCATAAACAAAACCATTGGCAAATGGATTAGCCAAAAGCACGAATAAAGTATTACTCATGATACTCAACAATTTAGTTTGCCAATTTCTTTCAATGTGGGATCAATATCTTCCGTTAATAATTTAGGTTTACGAGACTTCTGGCCCTCCTACATTCAAATTAGAAACTCTTTGAAGAGAACCGCTCCCAACTCTAATGAATGGTGCCAAGCTCTACCTTTTGCACTCTTATTTACATGTAATTGCCCCATCTCTTTTGTACATAATATGCAAGTTTGTCAATTCATATGTTCCCCTCTCTCTCTCTCTCCCTCTCTCTCTCTCTCCCCCTCTCTCTCTCCCCCTCTCTCTCTCTGTCTCTCTTCATACTCTCCATATGGCATAGCTACATGTGTTCCAATTGGCACATATGTAAGGTGCCCACTCCATGAGAGTATCCCTAAGGTAATTATGCAACATTTCCTTCCCCTTAAGTATATTTTTGTCCTCAAAAATGGTATTGGAAGGTCTCTTGAAGAGAAACAATATGCTCATGTAGTAGCTCCCATGGAGCCTCATGTATTTTTTGTGCATGGTCATCTCTATGTGTTGCTTCATCATATCATTCCCCTTAACAAGTCTCATTAGAGATGGACTTAAAGATGGGAAGCCATCAATGCCTACTATCTCCCATATAAACATGACTTCTAAACTATCACTCTCATTATATATAACATCCTCAAATGACATAAGTGTTGGAAATGCAACCTTCCAGAAGAAGGATTGCACATATTCATAGTTTTGGTCAATTTAAGACAAAGTCAACCATGGTCAAACCAAAGCAAAAAGATCAAAATATGCAAGACTTTTTTTATCATGTATTTGGAATGTGCTATGGAAGAACTATCCAATGATATATCACTATACAAGATTTAGAGAGGTTTTGATAGCTCAATACCAAAACCTTAATTTTGCTTTTTCACATGTGCTTTTCACCTCAAAAAGCCATAAAAAATACTCAAAATCAAGGCATACCTCAAAAGCACACAGTGGCTACTTAGAAATGTGGAGACCGTTAAACAATTTGAGAAGCCACAATATTCTTATGTTCATGAACTTGGACATCATTAAGGAATTTCTTCAGTTTTACGTATTTTGAGTTGCGACTTGCAATACTATTGGCCGCCCATGTTGTGCGGATATGAAACATGATGACTTCTATATGTTGAAAATGGCCTATCGCTCCTCCATGGGATCACATCAAATCCAATCAAATTATAAAAGGATTTCAATTCTCACGTGAAGATATCATGGAGTTCTTGCGTGTTTAAGTTAAACATACAATTAAACACATTTCATTTTTTTCCTTCTCTCACACATTTCTTCTTTTTTAAACCGTCGTTTTAGCGATGCTCACTACGAACGTCGCACATCCTGCTGTGCCACATGTCGAAAAAAACATTGTTTTACTCGCATCGTTGTGCACCCGTATTTTTTATAGTGAAAGTAATTAACAATTTAAATTTTAATTGAAATTTACAAGGAGTCGAGTCCATTATGGGATGGGACTTGAACTTCATCGCCAAAAAGAGTTTAGGAGCTTCAAGGAACATATTACCCAATGAAATCATTACACGTATTGCAATGCGTATTTGTAGTTTATTATTTGTCGGCATAGATATAAATGCCATTGTCCATATTGATACGTGTAAAAGTACAAATATTCACATCGAGGAAATATTACACTAGAGAAGGCACGTGTTTGTTGGGGTTGAAGGAGGAGGAACACATAGAATTAGTAAAGGATTGATCTCAAGAGCACAATATATAGCATGGGATGTACAAAACATAACTAAAACATTAGAACTACCATGGTATCAATGCAATGAACTAACAGGTAGCACTCATTTGTAAGGATGTCCTAGCTATGAGTTGTGAACAATACACAAAAGAAAACATACCCAAAGCTATGTGAAACTCTTTCAACTTGTCCCATGGAACAAAATCTGTGAAACTCTTTCAACTTGTCCCATGGAACAAAAGCTATGTGAAACTCTTTTGCGGGCACATAAGCCAAGGTGATCCCTCTTATAACAAAGTCTCTCCATGTACTCACATATCCTACACATGTTTTGTGCAAGCATTGGATTTCTTGAATAGAAAATGAATATGTTATTGTTTTTCGTAATGTAACGGTATATCATTCAACATTCTACATTCTTTTCAACATTGAACAATTGGTATGGTTTCCTCAAATTGCTCACGCAAGCCAAGAATATTTTTAGAACATGGAAAACAAAATGCGAGAGAAATCATGCAAAAATATGTGATGTGATGATGTTTAGGAGCATACACAAATAGATCGATCAAGCACACCCTCCCAATCTGGTGATCGTCACTCACCTTAGATTGTTAGTTCTTGCCAAAATGGAAAAGCAAGCAATTTGGATAAGCTTGTTTCTTATGTAGAGCATATTGACCCAAATCAAAAGTATTTTTCTCACTAGAAATTAAGGATTCCAATCACATTCAAACTTTCTGTAGACTCAAAGTTACTCTTAGGCATGGAGGAGAACCTTTTGAACCCAAGTACAACAACAACATCCCTTGGGTAAGATAATTTTTATCAGCGTCATCCTCCTAAGTGTTGGTTTTGTTTACAAGAGGGCCATGTAATGACTGATTACCCTGAAGCCTAGCCTATGAATATGATCGTAGGAGGAGGTATTTGTGTCGCTAATCTAATGGATAATGTCATTTTACTACTAATACAAGAGCCTTTTGTTTCAATATCGAAGAGTTTCAGATAGGTACCAAAGCTCAGTAAAGAACTTCTGGATCCCAAGATAAGAGTAGTGAAGACTCAAAAAAGAAAGAAAACGGTGGAGCCCTGGCAAATCTACTTTCTATTGAGAATATTCAATGAATATAGCAACAACTAAAGAGTGGGTTCAAGGTTATAATCCTACATTTCTTGATCAATCTCTTGTAACATCTAATGGACACCTTCCAACCACGATGGGCAGCAAGTGCAATTGCAATACAAATGGTAGTCAAGCACTGAAGTAGGTGCAAAAGTTTCTTCATAATCAATGCCATATATTTTTGTGTAACATTTTACTTATATGGATTTGTAGCAATCAATGCTACCATATGACTTTCTTTTAATCTTCTAAACCCACTAAATGCCAATGAATTTTTTATGTTTGGCAATTCACATAACTCTCAAGTTGTTTTTTTCAATAGAATCTAGTTCCAATTGCATTGC
Source organism: Ceratopteris richardii (assembly GCA_020310875.1). Lineage (NCBI taxonomy): Eukaryota > Viridiplantae > Streptophyta > Polypodiopsida > Polypodiales > Pteridaceae > Ceratopteris > Ceratopteris richardii. Next base: position 95,336,213 of record CM035420.1, read on the forward strand.
AGTCATCCAATTTGAATCCTTAGATGCATGCTCAAAAGTGAGTGGCTCTTTGTTACACATAGTTGCAATAAAAACATCCACTTGATGCATGGAGAGATCTTGATCTTATTCTACCAAAGAGCACTCATTTTGGTATCTTGCAATGTCTTGTGTGGCCACTTTGGCATATATCATGTATTCTTGATAGTAATTTGTCACTCATGTAATACATCATCAAAATTTACATCATGGGTGGGTTGAATATCATGTTGATTTTCAGCCATGTTTTTAGCTATGTTTGGCTAGAAATTTTCAGCCATGTTTTGTTACAAATTTTCAAAATTCTCGACCATATTTTGCTAGATTATCTTGTCCACTTTTGGCTCTCAACTCTTTAAATCTCATTTGGATGGTGTACATGGCCATAGTCAAGCACATCACTTTGAAACAAAGGCATAAGTGTATCAAACACATTTGATCGTGAATTGATTGTTGGCTGAAATTTGTTACCCCTAATGTCCATGTGAAAGGCCAAATGACCATTGGAAACTTATATATATATTCTATAATAAAACATAAAGTGGCTCAGTCAGCTATGTGCTCTGTGTGTACTATGTGGTTTTTGCATATTCTCATCAGTTTACTGTGTACAGCATCTGGAGAAGCTCACTTGAAAGAGAATCCACTATGGTGTATGGTGATCACACTACCTCACTGGTATCAAATCAGTTTGAAGCAAAAGTTTTTTATTGTTGTGCGAGTGAAGGGGGCACTCACTCGCCCACACGAGGCTTTCTCCATGGCTTACAACTAAGATGGCAACTTAGGCATTCCTTGTCATTCGAGTCACCAAAGTCACTATTGGTGTTATTGGTTGTGCACGTGGAGGACCTCAATGATCAAGGAAGATGAAGGTTCTCGGTACTTCCCAAGAGGTCACCCATCCCAATATTGTTCCCTCTGGAGCTCGCTTAACTGGCAATCTCTTTCCACTAAGCTACACTCTTTTGGTGTTTGAGGAAGAGGAAAGACTAAGGTTCACATTACCTTGAACACGTTATGGGCCCTCAAAGCTTCGTTCTTTACTCCGAAAGTTGTTTTTGAAGCATTTTTGGGGTGATTCTTTGAGCCATCTTAGAGTACTTTCATGCATAGTTCTCTTTACAAAGGTTCAAGAATATCAAGAAGAGTGTTCTTTGTACTTCTATGAAAATGAATATTTAGCTTTGGAGCTATGTTTTAGTCACACTAGTAAATTAACAAGTTTTCTTGAAAAGTTTTTAGTTGTGGTGGGAGCAACCATCACAACTTTTTGCAGGTTTTTGAGCCTAAAGAATAGAGTTGCAAGTGTTGTTGGCTAGTGTTTGGGCTGTAAATTCAGCCTTTCAATGCCATTTTAATCTATATAATGAGCACATACACACTATGTACTCTTTTGTGGATACCGCTTATGTATGTCATGTGGTCATTGATATAGCGGTTACGTTTTTGCATAAATCCTTTGACATTGATAAAGAGGGTCATGGTGAGGTTTTCTTAACTAGGATACACCCAGATGTTGGGCTCTCTTTGGTGATGTAGGTGGAAAACTTACCCAACCTTGCCATAGGAGACATATGCTAGTTGTTCATACATGATCGATAAGCCTAGTTGGCTTCTTTCGATTAGTGGTTATATGCAACAGAGTAAGTGATTTAGTTTGTAGGTTTACATGTCAGTATCCATAGTTTTATGAGTTTTTTGACAATGTTCATATTCTCATTTTGTAGAGGAGGCTTTGGCAAAATTTTTCATGATTTTTGCTTTTCAACTATACATTAGTCGATTTTACTCCTTGACACATTTATTGGTGTGAGCACATACATTCTCACATAATCCTTTTGGTTAGTCATTGTTGTTAATTATTCCTTTTTTTTTGGGGAGACTCTGTTAAATTTTTCCTAGGATCTCACACTTGGTCATCCTTTTTTTAGCCTTAGGGGTGTTTGGACTATTCTAGATCCATATCATTCTAGTCAATTCTCTATCATCATGGCATCAAAAATCTCATGCACATCTGGTGGATCTGGGTCTAGTGCTATTGTTCCAAATAGGAGTTATAACTTGCAAGCCAAAGCCCATTTTGAGATCCAAACATTTGATGGCATAAATTTTGCTCCATGGGAGAATCAAATTAAAGATGTGCTTAGTCAGATGAGACAATGGAAGCCAGTAAATGGAATCTCAAAGAAGCCTGTTGATATACATGACGATCATTGGGATGACCTAGATGAAATGGCTAGGTCATTTGTTTGCACCTAGCACATAATGGTTACTTTATAGTATTGGACCGTGAAAGTGCAAATGAGCTTTGGAAGAAGTTATGTAATACATATGAAAAAGAAATAGCATCAAATAAGTGTATCTGATGAGAAATTTATACGAACTTTGCATGAAGGAAACAAATAGTGTTGATGCTCATCTAAATGAGTTTGATGCTATATTCTCTCAGTTACAGGCTCAAAAAATGGAGATGGATAATGAAATGAAATTAGTCTTGTTGTCACACCTCTTCTATGTCTAGCAAAAATCATACTCTATGGATGATGAGTCCTTTTATCCTTGCACATAGAAGAAGAGTCCCAAAAGGGGGATAATCCCCACCATCCCGTACTAGTGGTTCTCATCTCCAATCCATAAAACATAATTCCACTAAACTACATAGTTGAATTCCATAACTAAGATGGAACTCCATACAATATCTCACATGGTGGATTCTCATGAATCCCATATCCTATAACTATACTAGCTTGGTTTACATGATTTTAAGAGCACCAACCTACCACATCTAACTAATTCCTAAGTACCAATATAGGTACACTCTAGATCCCCTTTCTATATTACATCATATCTCTCTTGTTTACTTGGGATCAAATCCTCTAAGTTGAGAAAAGGTCAATACAAAGACCTAAAGTGATTCATGTGAGCATGCATCAATGCTCCTTGTGATACTCATAAATGATGCCAAGATTTCCTAAGTGGTATCCATATGGGCCAAGCCATATATAATAGCTAGCCATATGTGTCAATTGACATATCGCCTTCTAATGACTAAAAGTATGACTCTATGTAGGTATTCCTATCAACAACCCATAGCCTCTACAACTAAGAGACTCTCTTTGAGGGTTCCTTACCCCGACTAATTAAAGAGTGACCTTATCCACTCTTTGGGTTACTGTCACATGTGCCTCCTAGTCTCCAAAAATGATATGTGAGACTCAAATGAAGATATCATAATCTTCATTCATGTGCAAATGAATAAGACCATCTCCCCTCAATCAAAGAAAAACATTGGATATCAAATGATACCCCAATCTTAATAAATGTGTATGCTACTCTTAAATGTTCTTTAGTTTCTTAAAAATTAGCATGCCATGAATAAAATTGCACTGATGCCTAGGAGTGAATATACATGTTATTCCTTTCTTTAAATGAAGATGAGTGAACTTTTCATAAATGTTGATCTAAAGAGAATTCAAAAATTCCTACAACTTATCTTCCTATGCATGCATATGCAATAAACTATACATCATGAAAGGAAATCGCAATAAGATAAAGTTAATAGTGAAGGGTGAAGGAAGCTTCCCTAAAAGGAGAGTTCAGATTCTTTGTATGGAAAGATCATAGGCATGTAGGCTGGGTCTTGAAGTGATCTATGGTTTTCTGTGGCACCTATGTTTCTAGATTCTAGTCTCTTTTCCTCTTGCTCTACATCTTTACACATCCATAAATGTGTATCCTCATGCATCCATGAAGGATCTGATCTTTGGAGTGCAACCATTCAATTTCTTCTTGTGTTTTATGGATAGTATTCCATTGCAAGGGTGGTACATCTCTATGTGAATAGTCCTTGAGGTTGACCTTGGTAGTTACCCTAAATGCTATAAGTACAAGGAATTGGTTCCCCAATCCTGCACTATTTGCTATTGTCTCATGAATAGTCTACCCAAAATCATCTCATAGACATGATTCTTTCCAAATTCACATATAGCAAAGGTGTGCATAAACTCTACGCCACAAGTAGTGAGAGTGATTCCTTCTATCAATCCTAGAGGCTTCTCTATATATCTGTCTGCCATTTGTAGCTTCATTCTAGTAAATTGTAAAGTTAGTTTACCCCATTGTTTCCATTGGGAAGTGTTGGAAATGGCTACACCTTCTCGTGAGTCTAATATTGCTTCATCTTGTATACTTGGTATGTGATAGGTAGATAGGTGTTTCCTTCTTCTCCTTTGCTATCCATGGGTATTTCAAGTACTTCTCTTTGTGATCCTACCTTAGAGTGGGATTTAGAAACTTTTGGTAGTTGATTTGCTACATGCTTCCACAACTCTAGTTTGACTTTGAGTAGCTCTTCTAAAGGGAAGCAGCACTACACTTTAGCATTCTTAACTAATTCCATGTTTCTAGGCATAATAGAGTCTTTGTTTCTAATCATTATTGTGGGATCTCTCATCTGAATAGAATTTTTTATTCCCAAGGTCCTGTGAAATGAGGCAATTCTTGAAAGGAATTAGATTTGAAGTCGAATCATTCTCTTGATTGCACATCTTCTTGCTCTCCATAAATAGAGGGGATGTCTTGAGAAAATTGACCGTGAAGATAATATACTTCCTATATTGGAGGGGATGTTCTCTCTCCTTGGTCCATTTCTCCTCTTGTATTTCCCTTAAGAACTCTTGGGAGAGGGAGCTATTCCATTCTCCGTAGATCTAGGAACATAGGCTTTTGGTGGAGGTAAGATTTTTCTCTCGCTTCCACTATCTTGAGCACCTTATGTTGCTAAAGTCTATGCTTTAGCTATCTCTTGATCTAATCTCTCCAATAGTCCTTTGGAGTGTAAATCTAGCTTCATTGATTTTGTTTGATTGAAAAGATGGCTTGCATCAAACACACGCTGGGTTAATTCTATCGTTTTTGCACATAGCTTGGTTGTTGATATATTTAGGTAGTGATGTGCGTGAAGACTCTAGGATCGTCGGGGCACTTTTTTCCCTCTTTAGGAGGTTTTTTCCCCCCGGCTCGTATATACGCCTATTGCCCTAATGGGCAACTTATCTTTGTACATTCTCTAGTAAGGCATTCTGTATTGTGTGTTGTGCACCAAGCTTCTTCTTCTTCCTTGTGTTGTTCGCATGCTTTTGCAGATGTCTAACTCCAACAATTGGTATCAGAGAAGGTCGCCGTTTCATCTAGGGCATCGTCAAAACCTCTCCGGCTGTAGACTCAGAATCACACAAATTTTGGTGAGCATACTCAATGTGTTTCAGAGATAAAAAAGGCTTCGCTTTGTGTGCAGAAATCGCTATCTGAGTTTCGGCCTCCAAATGCACTATCATAGTGCTTGTGCATGCTATTTCATCTTTTTGTGCCAAAGGTATATAACAATTTTGGTTCGCCAGTATAAGCGTCTTGAAGTTTGCTACAAGTTTAGCAGAATTTGTCTAGGCAATCTGTTCAACTTTTTGAGATATAGTCAATTTTCTACATCAAGGTATTTTATTCACCGGCCATGGCTGAAAGCAGTGATGTATTTTGTATGTTGGCTGTTGAGGATAAGTTGGATGGTACCAACTAACCGTTGTGGGATTATATGATGCAACATGTATTGGTTGCAAAAGGACTATGGAACATTGTGCAAGGTGTTGAAAAACGTCCTATCACACCTGCAATTGTTACAACTGTAGGTACTGAAGCTGATGCAAAAGGTGTCGAAGATGATGATGTTGTGCATATTCCTATTCGTGCGACGGTTTCTGCTGCACCTACTGTAGAGCAAATTCATTGGGATGGCAGAGATGCCCATGCACATGCATTGATAGATTTGTCTATCAAAAGTGCCATTATTCCTCACATTCGCTCCTGCAGAATAGCGAAGGATGCTTGGGATACACTTACCACATTTTCCCAAGCTAGGAATGAGGCTCATGTTGCTTACCTCCGAAAGCAGTTGGAGAGTGAGCACATGAATGAAGGTGATTCTATGGACAGTTTCCTAAAAAAGATCAAAGACTTGAAGGAACACTTGATTTCTGCTGATGAGGTTATACCAGATAACTCACTTGTGCAGAAAAGCAAAAATTGTTTTGCAAGTACTATAAAGGAAATGATCATATCATTAAGAACTGTCCAAAATTGGCTGCTAAAGAGACAAAGAAGAAAGAGGCTGGAATGGTTGTTGCAGAGGCCTCTACACCAAAAACAGAGTTTGCTAATCTTGTGTAGGAAGAGGAATGGGTGTTTACTAATTTTTGCAGTTTTGACCCATCTTCTCATGAGTAGTGCATGTCTATAGTAGACTCAGATGTTTGGTACTTTGACAGTGGGGTGACCAAACATATTACCTCGCAATGCAATTTCTTCTCTTCACTCGAGCCTTCCCCTATAGGGAATACTGTTACATGCGCCAACAACTCCTCTTATCCTGTTATGGGAGTTGGTAAGATCATTTTGACTACTGCTGATGGTAGTTCTTTCACTTTGTCAGATGCTTTGTTTGTGCCAGGGATCAAGAAAAATATGTTATCAATTTCTACATTAGCCAAGATTGGCTTGGTTGTGAAATTTATTGATGACAGATGTACAGTTCATGATCTGTCAAATGGTGACGTGATTATTGCTTGTAGCATTTTATGTCATGGGCTATATAAGCTCATAGACTATGAAAGATCTGTAAATGATTCGGCATGTGCAATACATGATTCTCAGGCTATGTCACATGCAAAGCTTTGGCATGCATGCTTTGGTCATCTAAATTTTGCTAGTTTGCTAGGCTTGTAGAAATCTGAAATGGTGTCCTGTTTGCCCAAACTTGAGGCACCCGAAAAACATGTTTGTGAAGGTGAAGGTTGTATTTTGGGCAAAATACAGTGTTCATCCTTTCTAAAAGATGGTTCAGTTCGGGCTACTAAGAAATTGAAGCTTGTACATAGTGATGTCTGTGGTCCTATGTAGACACCTTCTTTTGGAAACAGTTTTTGGTTTTGGCTAAAAATCTGTCAGCATATAAAATGGGCACCCTCCGTTCTGATCGAGGGGGGGAATATATGTCTTCTGATTTTAATGCATTTCTGGCTGAATGAGGGATAAAACACCAGTGTAAAGTATCGTATACACCTCAACAGAATGGAGTTGCTGAACAAAAGAATAGGTCACTCATGGAGATGGCGAGGTGCATGGTCAAGAGTCAGGCCATAGTTTCTGGCTTAAGGCTGTCATGTGTGCAACATATGCACTTAACAGGTGTCCCACTAAAGCGCTACAGTTTATCACTCCATATGAGGCTTGGCATGACCGCAAGCCATCTGTTGCTCATCTCCATGTTTTTGGTTGTCTAGCATACAGGTAGACACTCTAGTGCTGGTCCTAATGAGGCAACTTCTTAGCCTTTGCAAGTTCCATGTGATGATGCAAATTATCCCATTTCTGATGCAGATTTACATGACGCACTTGTTGATGAGAGAACTGATATTGAGGAGGCAAAAACTACCCAAAATGGCTAGTGCAGACTTTGTGTGACAACAAATTAGATGCACCTCTATCATATCGTACTCGATCAGGCTCTCATAGTGCCTCTTTTGCATCAAATTGCTATGTTATGGCTGCATCTAGTCTCTATGATGAGAATGAGCCTATTTCATTTGACAAAGCACAAAATTCAAAAAATTGGATGGCTGCTATGGAATCTAAATATGATGCTATAATGAAGAATGGTACTTGGTCTTTATGTGACTTGCCTCCTGGCAAGAAGGCCATTGGCACTAAGTGGGTATTCAAGCTGAATCGTAAACCTGATGGTACAATTGACAGGTATAAGGTAGGCTTGTTGCAAAGGGTTATGCGTAGGAAAGAGGCATTGATTTTGATGAAACCTTTTCTCCTACTTGTCAAATGACTACTGTTTGTAGCATTTGTGCACTTGCAGCTCATCATGGTTGGAATGTACATTAGTTGGACATTAAAACAACATTTCTGAATGGTGACTTGCATGAAGAAGTGTATGTTTTTCAACCCCATAGCTTTGTGCAAAGAGGGCATGAAAACCAGGTGTGCAGGTTAAAGAAAGCATTATATGGTTTAAAGCAAGCACCACGTGCTTGGTATGAGAAGATACATGCCTATCTGATTGCACATGGTTTTGAGAACAGTCCAACTGAGAGCACCTTATTTGTTAAGCACGCTAATGATGTGCTTCTGATCATTGTTGTCTATGTTGATGACATGTTGCTCACTGGTCCTATTGAGAATCATATTGCTGATTTTAAGGCTGATTTGCATGCCTCATTTGAGATGTCTGATTTGGGGCATTTGCATCACTATTTGGGCATTCAGTTGATGCAAGTTGATGGTGGATTGGCATTGTTTCAAACAAAATATATTGACACATTATTGCAGCATTTTGGCCTGGAAGACTGTAAGCCTATTGCCACTCCTAAGGAGACAGGTTTACGAGTGAGTCTTCATGATGCTGGAGATGCATTTGATGCTGTCCTCTATTAGTAGGCTATTGGATGCCTGATTTACTTGTGCATTACTTGGCCAGATATTCAGTTTGCTATCTCACAGATGAGCAAGTTTATGCATTGCCCAGGTGTCAAGCATTGGCAGGCGGTTAAGCACATCTTTTGCTACTTGAGTGGTACTTGGCTACTTGGGTTTTTTTATCCCAAGGGGGGATCACTACCGCCATATTTGCATGCTTTTTCTGACTCAGACTAGGCTGGTTGCTATGACACTCGTGTGTCCACGAGTGGCTTTTGTTTCATGGTTGGTAGCTCATGTATATCTTGGTTGAGCAAGAAGCAGCCTAGTGTGGCCACTTCTAGTTGTGAGGCTGAGTATAAGGCAGCTTTCACAGCTACTGTTGAGTGTGTGTGGCTCAGCTGCCTTATGGCTGATTTGGGTGTTGGCCAGTCTTCTGCCACCACCACCTTCATTGATAGTCAGAGCGCATTGGCAGTTGCGAGGAACCCTGTGTTCCATGCTCTCACTAAGCACATTGAGGTGCATTATCATTATGTTAGGGAGAGGTTCTCTGTTGGGGAGATCAGATTGGCATATGTGCCCACACATGAGAACATTGTAGACTTTTTCATGAAGGCTCTGCCTAGGGAGAAGTTTGAAGCTTTCCGCAAAGCTTTGGGCTTACTTCCTTTTGTGGAGTGATTTCCACATAGCTTGGCACTTCCTTATACATGAGTGCCAGCTACTTGTTCACCACATCACTCCGAGGGGGGATTTGTTGATATATTTAGGTAGTGATGTGTGTGAACACTCTAGGACCGTCAGGTCACTTTTTTCCCTCTTTAAGAGGTTTTTTTCTCGCAGCTTGTATATACCCCAATTGCCCTGATGGGATACTTATCTTTCTACATTCTCTAGTAATACATTTAGTATTGTGTGTTGTGGTCAAAGCTTCTTCTTCTTCCTTGTGTTGTTCACATGCTTCCGCAAACGTCTAACTCCAACATTGGTCCTTTAAATCTCTAAGTCTGCTCTAGGATAACATTTGTCCAAGTTAGCTGCATTTGGCCCTTCTTGAAGTCGAGCCTAGTAAGTTTTGAACATCATGTCCAAGCCTTTTGGAGTAGGATCCAGTAAGACTGATCCTGCTTGGGGTTGAGCTGGGATGGATGGTGGACTATGAAGTGGTGTGTTGAGTGGTGGGTGTGTCTGTAAGGGGTTTTGAGATGAGAGTTCTACTATTTTTGTTTATGTTTCCTTAGGTCTCTCTTCTAGCTCACTCAATATTCTAGCCCATTGTCTTGTCATACTTTCATGGCTATCCTTTAATATTCTAGTTCTCTTCTTGTCAATGCCATGTGATTCTCTAAGCTCAGATTTCTTTTCCCATTCCATGTCTGGAGTCTTCTCTAGAGCTTGCACTCTAGTGACTACTTGTACAGGGGCAACATTAGTCATACTTCCACTAGGTCCTATTACTAAGCCAATTACACTGACTGTAGTAATCTTTTGAGCATTGGCTTGATTCTTGGGACAATATCAAAGAAGATGTCTCTTTCTACAACCAAGAAAAAACCTTGAATCACTATAGATTGAGGTTGCCCTGGAGGAGGAAGTGTACATTCACAAATAAAGTGATCTCCCTAACATCTGTAACATGGTCCTCTAGGTCCTTGAAGCCTATATATTCCCAATTGAGGTCTAGGTTTTAGGTTCGTGTACATCACATGCATGTAGCCAGACTCCCAACTTGATTCTATCAATGGTGTATCATATTGATAAACCTCATTATGCTCTAGTGATTTAGTGTAATATGTTAGTGGGGTTATCTCCATGTGTCAAATCAAAACTTTTAGCATTAGGATCACTTTCTAAGATTAATTGAGATGTTGGCACTAATGCCCTATTTAGGTTATCCATTGTTGTTGCATACTTGATTGATATTACATTGGCAGGGGGTAATGGTTGTTATCCTAGCATTGGTTGTGGTCTAGGTTGTGCCTGATACTGTGGTTGTTAAGCTTGTTGTGGACTATAGTAAGGTTGTTGTTGGTATTGATTTTGATACCTACCTAGCTGCTTGTAGTTTTTCCTAACTGCCTGCTTGTTGTAGGGGTAATCCTGAGCCAGATGGTTTGTGTATTTTCTCTCTATCATTTGCAATACTTAGTATTCAAGTTGCATATGTTCTGAGCTTGCATGGGACATACATTGTCCATGTGATCTTCTCCACAAGTGTAGCAATGCTTTACCATGATCACTCTATGAGATTATCTATTTTGGACTCCCAAAATTTGAGTTACTTGTTCTACTAGTTCATCTATCGATGTCGTGGGTTTGGGTGTAATGCTAGTGGAACACTCTAAATCCTTGTAGAGTTTAGATATTTCTAGTTCATCACCCAAGTTATCCTCAATATCAATACACATTCTTAAGCATTGTTCAAAGGTACAAGGTTCCTTCATGTAGACATATAACCTTAGCTTTCTGCTCAAGAGATCGTCTAAGAACAAGGAAACTTGTTTAGCTTGAGTAGGTAATTCAAAGATGGGGCATCTCTAATGCATTGCATGAACCTACATCCTACTAACCTAATATTTTTCCTATGGTTTCTATTTGAAGCTATCGATAAAAAATGATGTCTTGTGTCTGATTCCACACTTGGGGAACTCTGTAATGAAAGTGTCTATCAGCTATGTCATAGTCTTATATTTATCTTGGTGCCAAGGTTGAAACCATGTTAGGGTTGTATTCTTCAAACTCATCCCAAAAGCCTTGTATTGAGTGAACAAGTCATCAACCTCTTTTGCTCTAAAATACTTGCTTAAATTTAGTGATGCAATCATAAGGATCTCCCATGCCATCAAAATAATTTTTCATTGCCTTCACTACCTGAGTGGGTCGCAAGATTCTTGGATGCTCTCTTGGTCTAGGCAAAGGGAGGTCATCTATACCTCTTTGGTTCCTATGTCCTTTTTTCTTTGTCATTTCATTTTATCTGTGTCTAGTCTTGATCTTTCTCTTCCCATTGTGTGCACAAAATTCACTTTGGGTCCTCCCTTGGATCTCTCTTTTTGCACTCCGAGGACATGTGAAGATCTTGCTCCGTTTTGACTTTGAGGGTTAGTAGAATTGTGTGAGGGGAAAATATGTTTGCATTTCCAAGTGTACATGTGTCTACTATGATTTGTAACAACATATATCTGTTCAGAAGTGTTGTCCAGGTATATAATCTTTCTTGGTACATCCAGGTTTATATGACGATTCCATCTACATTGCAAGGTTTATCAACTGAATCTCCAAAATGTTTCATCAATCTCCCTGTTAATGAAAAGTTTTATGCTCGTGTTGTCTTGAGGAATCCATTCTGTTGTAGTGATCCTTGTCATGAGTAATTTTCCTCTAGGAGTTCTAGTCTCTTGCTCTTTGCTCTCATGTTCAAGATCTCTTATTTTGGAATCAAGTATGACCAATCCAAATTCATCCATTCTATGAAGAAAGTTGCTTACCGCATACATGGTTCCTTGCTTATCTATGTAGGACCCTTCTTCAAATTTGACCACGAGGCGATCAATCACAAAGGGGTGCTCTATTTTTCTAATTTGGATGATTGATCTTCTTAGCCCGTCCTCATAGACATGAGCACCTAAGCAGTTGGTTCAAATGTATTCAAGTTGAGTCTTATAAGGTCCTTCTGGGGTCTCTAGGTATGCCAATCTTGAACTTCCTATAGGCCTTTCCATGTTGAAAGATATCTCTGAGTCACTGGTGTCTAAGCTCACTACATAGGGGTAATCATTCAATTGAGCCCAAGATCTGGTGGTAAGATTGACACTAGCTTCTGAGGAACGGAGGCTTTTTCGATCAACCTTTCTTATGTGTCTACCTGATCTAAGGTTCATTAATTTGATCCACTTTCTTTTTTAGTTAGTTTAGAGTACACACACATTGCAATGCTTTTTTATGTATCAATCACTTGTTCTTTTTAGTTTTCCTTTGGTCTAGCTCTTGTTTTCAATGTCACATTATCGGGAGTAATCTTTGTTTATCATTATTTCTCATTTGATCGCTTGATTATGTTTGTTTCCTTATGGTTATAAAACTTTACTCATCAATGTTGACTTGATTTGATTAGGGTATCTTGGACTTGATTCGTTCTTATCATTGCCCTAATTAATCAACTTTCGCTATGTGCACTTATCCTAAGCTAGAATTGATTGAGGGGTTTAGTAATCTTCTAACCTCAAGTCTCATGCTTTGGATTTTCTCTTGTGCTCAAGACGCTCACCCAAGCCTTACTCTCATGGGTGATTTTCTCTAATTGGGTTGGAAAAGTCACCCAATCAGCCTCAAAATAGACCCAAAATTGATTGCAAATAAGAAATCAGAATTTCCTGTTTGTCAAGACAGATGATGTCTATCATGATTTTTGTATGCGATGATATGGTGTGTATCGCGATAGATGGATGATCTGTCTTTTGTGATAGATGGACATCTCTCGCGATAAACGAGGTGTCTATCACAACAAATGGATCTTTCATCTATCCTGAAAACCATATGCTAACATGGGATGCTATATGTATGTCCATTTGTGTGTGTTTGTATATTAAATGTATGTCAATGGATTTTATTTGTCTATGTGTGCATATGCATACGTGAATGTATGTGAATCTATATATGTATATGTTCCAATATGTGAATGTGTGTGCCTATGGTTAAATATGTATGTATGTACGTGCATATAAATATGTGAATATGAAAATACGTATGCATGATTTTACATGGAAAGTGCTTATGCATGATTTTACATATTTTCATGGTATATATAGGAATGCTTATGTTTATGTGTGTATATAAATGTGTGTTTGCTTGTGCCTATGTGTCTTAATGTGTGTAGCTAAATGTCTATGGGTGTATGTACCTATGTGTAATATGTGATTGAGTGGACATGAGCTTATGTGTGAAAGTGTAATTGTGTTCTGTGCAAGTGTGTGCATGAATGAGCATCTATGTGTATGTGGTACTTGTGTGTGTATGTGTGATTATGAATGTGCAACAAAGTGACTATGTGCCTATGTATCTATGTGAGTATGTATCTATGCATATATAAGTGTGTATCTAATATATGAATATGAATGTGAATGTTCATGTGTGTATGAGATTATCTTTGTTATTGGATATTTGAATGTGCTTATGAATGTGTATGAGTGGTCATGAGTAATTGGTTTTTGTGTATGTGCGTATGTATATAAATGTAAGTGAATAACTATTTTCATTAAACTATGTATCTATGTATGAATGATCTAATATGCTCTACGTGAATATGTTTGTGTGTGATGTATATGTGAATAATTGTGTGTTTGTAAGACAATGGGTCTAAATATGTATTGGGTGACTATGTATGGTGTATGGCCATATGTGTGTTTTTGTATGTATAAACATAAGCATGAATGTGTCTATGTGGGTACTGAATGTGCAAGTGTTTATATATGTATGTATGTTTGTGTGTGATGATTGTATGAGAATACACACACACACACATATATATATGTGTGTGTGTATGGATGGATGGATGTGAGTGATGAATGAAAGACATGTATGTATGTATGCTTATGTAAATATGTATATGTAATCATATGTAAATCTAAATCTATGTGAGTAAATATAATACATATTGAAATACTAATGAAAAAAAAAGAAAACATATGTGCCTAACTATTTATTTAAAGAAAAACATAAAACATATTTGCCTAACTTTTTACTTGAATATATGTTCTAATTGTGTTTGTGTGTGTGTGTATTTGTGATATGTTAAGTTGTGTGTATGTCTTAGTATGTGCGATATGAGTGCATGTGATAGGAATAATGTGTGTGTATTGTGTGTGTTTCTATATATATTTTTTGGGTTCAAGCATACCTGATGAAGGGCTTTGGTGTGCAGAACAAGAGGAGGAAGGAGGAGATGGAGGGAGAGAGAAGAGAGGAGAGACATGCATAGATGCATGGGAGCCTTGAGACCCACATAATGATCTCTTTTGAGGCAATGCTCTATATATGAATATGGGGGTAAGGTCACATGACCCTTACATCCCCAACAATCTCCCACTTAAGGGTCAATGTGACCATAAGTGGAAAAATATACAAAGAATGATGTAGGACTATACAATAATGTACAAGAAGAGTCCGGATCTCAACCTATACAGATCATCCTACACCAGCTGCCTCGAACAAGGTGTATCCATGCATCTCAAACTGCTCTAGACTCATATCAATAAGAGTCGAGCTCATATCTGACTGATGCAAGAACTAATGAAGTTCTTGCAAAGCTCCCACTTGCTCTATGCCTGTGTCAATCATCGAACGACGGACAACTCCAAGTGCAAATGCTCCAATATCAAAAGCAATGTCTGGTCTCGAGCATAATAACCCGTACATTAGACTCTAGAATGTTGATGAAACATGTGCTATCCTATCTAACCTAAGCATGTCAACCATGCCTGTATCCAAGGCATCCAAAGCACTATCATCAAGACCAACATGTCCTCATATATCTGTGTCAACATCTGGCATGAGCAAATCCAAGAATGACTGCATAACTGCGCACTGTTAAATATCCAAATCAGTCATACTATCAACCAAGGATGTGTCTAGCTGTGCATCCTGAGAGCTAATATGCTCTACCATACACTGTGTATCATAAGAGCTATCCTGCTCTACCACACCAAGTGTATCATCATGCTCCACATGAGCTAACGACACAACATCAACACCAAGGTCAAATTGATGATCACACTCTAACTGAGTATCATCATAATGCTCTACATGAGCATGCATATTATGCTCTAAAGCATCCAATTGATAATCCAAAGTGTGCTCCACAAGAGCGTCCATATGATCAATAAAATCATGCTCTACATAAGCATCATAAGCATCTATATCATGCTGTACATGTGCATCAATCAGAGCATCTGAATCCTGCCATACATGTGCATCATGAATGTCAATAGACCTATGTGTAGGTAGACAAAATGAGACATGACGAGTCTCACATCACACATAAGGCTGAACTCCCACCGAGACGAGACCGTCTCTCACATGGAGTACCTGTAGTGGATACCTGTGCCCAACTTTGGCACCTCTGATAAGCATAAGCTGTCCCAACTACAGCTGAAAATGATGCTCACCAAGGAATGCATAACATTTACTCTCCTGTAACTAGCTAATTGAAATCAAGCTCATAGGGAATGAAGGCACATAGCGTACATGTCTGATTATAAGTGATGCTCCACTAGGTAGCATAAGGCATACACCTCCTGCACCCCTCAATGTCATATGCCATACCATCAGGCATGTGCACACATCCACGACTCTTACCTGAGAATCGATAAAAACACTTGTGATGTGGAGTAACATGAAAAGTGGCTAATGCATCAAGCAACGAAGCCATATGTATGCTCTCCAATGAACAAGAGGAATCATGAGATGAACCATAGAAGAAAGTGATATCACCATCACTAGCATAATCAACTGGCATAGACTTTATTGAAATCACTACCTGACGTGCATCACATGCATGTCTCTGATGTCATCGTCGCATCCACCTAAAGCAATGTCGTCGAATATGCCCCTCACGACCCCTCATACATAGAATCCACAAGTTGTAATCAAATACTGGAGCTTGCCAATGCATCCATATCCGTCCATACATGGTCGGGCATGTCATGAGGCCTCTGTGCATCTCTATGCACATACATATGTAACCCTGCACGAACCAATGTGTGCTACATCTGAGCTTTCCATCTCAGAAAGTTAGTGCCATCAAACTGAGAAGACACCATGCTGGCGATCCAATAGACTAGCAGTGTAACAAGCGACTAGAAAAAATACTATATCCTCAATAGGATCATGCCTGCATATCCATATGCATAACTCATATCACAAATGTCTCGATGGAGAAGGAACCATGTGAACCACCTGTCACATAACCATGCATCTAGCATGCACATAAAACCATGAGCATAAGCCTACTCACAAAGTCTCCAAAGTGACCAAATAGATGTGAAAGAATCGTGGGAAAAATTTGACAGAGTATCCCTTGTAAACTGAGCAATCAAACAAGATAACCAATATCAAAAGAACAATGAGTAATCCGTCACCACCTATCATTGATCCAACCAAAGATAATGGCAACTACATATGCCAAAAACTAATAGCAATACATGCCAATACAATGATGATATATCTCCCACTCAAGAATGAATCTTGCAAGATGGTCCAACCTATCACGGATAACCTCTCACCAAGTCCAAATGAATGGAGATAAAAAATGATCCAAAGCTATCACACAAGCTTCAAGATCCACTAGAGCTCCTTTCTAGCATAAAAGCCGATGAAATTTCGGCAGCATCTCCTTTGTAAAATGGACTCTGAACCAAAATAACCATGTGGGAATCACCATCCACAACATGAAATAAATGAACATTTTCTAATAGAATAGCAAATCAAGGTGACAAACAAGTGTGCAATTGAGGGTCTAATCTGGATCATGTACCTGCAAAGAAAACGAAGATACAAGTACCAACTAAGATCCAATGTCAACTCTCATAGAATTATGTGCAAGCACTAACTAAATCCATAACCAAGTGGCATAAGGAAGATATAAACCACAATGCCAGTATACATCCATGATCAAACTTATGATGACATAAGCCTAAAAAAAGAGTATACCACAATTTCATCTTACATGCCAAACACGTGACAAGATCATGCTCTACTCTCATATGGAGGAGCTACCACAGGGATCATACATGTATAATGCCTTAACGCTCTGAAAATAAGACCTTCCACACCAAAAATTCTCTCTCGAAGAAGTTCCAAAGCAAATTTGACCTCCATGAGTAATTAGGGTTCTTATGGCAAAAATATGTTGCTCCATGTTTTGCTGTTTTAGAGGTGATAGTCTCTGAATCTGAACTTTTTCTCTTCAACAAACTTCAAGAGCTGATTCCTCCTATGTAACAAGATAAAGAACACCTCAATTGAAGGTGTGAAGCTCAAGATACACACAAAACAACATCAGCTATCAATTTCATCTTCACTGACAACACTACTACTTTGTATTTTACAATTTTAGCGACCTTGTACTCAGAACTTGGATCTGTCTTCTGCAAACTGTAGAGGCTATTGTAGGCTATGCATAGTAAGTTGAATCGTCTCATTTCGACTTGTAGAACTCAAGTTATGATCTAAAAATTGACCTGCTATCTTAGTGAATGTAGATTCGTCTTCTACATCAGTCTGTGTTTTTCAAAATTTTGATAGTTTATGACTCTGAATTAGGTTGTTTGCCCATCTGAGAATTTGTAGTTCTCTATGTTAGCTACACATAGAACTTGAAGACGCATCAATCTGAGCTTTGTAGCTAAATGGCTGAAATACTGAACTATTATCGAGAGATGTTGACCAACACTTTCACCTCTTGTGACCTAAGCTTCCATTGAAGCTTCTTGCACACTAGCCTTCAACAAGCTCTGATACCAATGAAGGGCTTTGGTGTGCAGAACAAGAGGAGGAAGGAGGAGATGGAGGGAGAGAGAAGAGAGGAGAGATGCGCACAGATGCGTGGGAGCCTTGAGACCCACATAATGATCTCTTTTGAGGCAATGCTCTATATATGATGTATATATATGAATATGGGTGTAATGTCACATGACCCTTTCATCCCCAACACCTGATATTCACTACATTTGTTAAAGATTTGCCTTAGCTTAGGTATATGAATGTTGGAATGAGCACATAGATCATCGACATAGGCTTCCAAGTTTTTATGCAAGAACTCTTTAAATACATGACACATCAACCTTTGGAAGTTTGTTGACACATTGGTAAGAACAAATGGCATTACCTAAAATGAAAATATACCCCATTCTATTGCAAAAGACATCTTATGCTGGTCTTCTAGGAGAATGGGCTCTTGATTGTAGCCAGAGAACCCATCCAACAAGTGTATATTTCCTTGCCTGTTACTCTTTCTAATAGGTGCTCAATGATAGGAAGCAGATAACTATCTCTAATAGTGGGTGTGTTAACCTTCTTCAAGTTAATGCATACACATAAATTTCCATTCTTTTTGGGAACCACTACGATGGGTGATACCCATTGGGTGTGCTCAATTTCATTAATAAATCCAGCTTCTATCAATTGATCTATCTTTTGATCTTGAGGGCATAATTGTCATTATAGGTGTATGTCTTTTGCTTGGAGGGTTTGGCTTCTGAGGTCACGGGAATCCTATGCGAGCATATGTCAAGCTCTAATCTTTTTAGATCCTTACAAATCCATGCAAACACATCTCTATATTCTCTTAATAAAGCAATAAATCCTTTTTCTCTTCTTCAACCAGGTGGTGTCCTATGTATGTGCATTGTTCTTCACCTTCTTCTATGGTCACAATAATTTTTTTAGTTGTCACTTTGTTATCATAGGCCACTCCTATGAGTGCTTCTCATTTAGGCATTCTGATCATGACTTTCCTATCCTCCACATCATACTTCTTAAAATCTTCAGGGACCTCAAATAAAGATTCTTCCTCTTCTAGTTGGAGTTCTCTCTTCTTTTGTTTTTTGACTTCAATCTTGGTGGTTACCTATGTGGTTAACTTCACATCATTCATAGGCTTTTCTCTTCCTTGAGGATGAGCTTCTATTACATATGGGTATTTCTCCTTGGATGCACAAAAAGGATCCATAATTATTGATTCTAAATCCGAGTCACTTGCTGGTTCAAGTTTGTCTGTACTAGGCTTGCACTCTTTGATAACTAAATCACACATGATTGGTTCTATAGTAAAAACTCAAATGTCATAGACATCTTCATCATAGTGGGGTGTCCATTGTTCTTCATTCATAGTTACATCCATTGTGGCCAAGATTTGTGCCCAACCATGAGGTTCAAACTCTTTGTCCAAAAATACTATAGGTGCATAGACTGGGTCTATAATTGATTTATGAGTTTCCTTTGCACCTACCCCTCTAGCATTTTCTCTTTTCTCTTCTTCCACTAAAACTTTGCACATCCATAGGTGAGTGTCTTCATGCATCCAAGGTGATCTTGATCTTATGGAATGCATCGAATCTGTGTCCTTTATGGCTCTATGGATGGGATTTCGACTGTATAGGGGCATGTCTCTATGAGAGTAATCCTTGAGATTGACTTTAGTTGTAACACATAGGTGTTGCAAATATAAGGAATTGGTTCTCCAATCTTGTATTACTTGCAACTGTCTCATGAATGGTCTTCCCAAAATCATCTCATAGGCCTTGTTTTTGCTAAAGTCACATATGGAATAAGTATGCTCAAACTCTACACCAGAAGTAGTGAGAGTTATCCTTTATCCTAAGGGTCTCTCTATGTGACCATCAACCATTTGTAATTTCATTCTTATTGGCTTGAGTTCTAGTTTGCCCCAATGCTTCCATAAGGAAGTGGTAGCAATTGCAACTCGTGTGCTTGAGTCCAAAATAGCCTTGGTTGTGTAACCTTGATAGGTGTTTCCTTCTTCTCCTTTGCTCATGTCTCCTATCTTATCCAATGGTACCTCTGGTACTGTCTTGTGTGATCCTACTTGAGAATGGGTTTTAGATACTTTTGGCACTTGATTTGCTAAGTGTTTCCACAATTTTGGCTCTACTTTAAGTTTGCTAAGAATGATCCTACTCTAGGTGGTGGTGAATTAATGGGAAGGTTTGGGATGGAGGATTTTTGTGAGTTGTGTGAGATGTGATTTTGATAATCTTGCCTTTCATTTCTCGTAATCATTCCTCAAGCTCTCTCATCTTCTTTGAACATTGTCTCTTAGTTCATTTGTGGCTATCTTTCCAGGCTCTTGACCTTTTCTTAGTTAGACTGCCAGTCTCACTAACATCAGAATTCTTTCCTTGATTTAAGCCTTGGTTCTGTTGTAATGCCTGAACTCTAGTGACTCCTTACACTGGGGTAGTGGAAGCCACACTTCCATTAGAATCTACTACTAACCTAATGATGTTAATAGGAGTGATCTTTGGTGCATTGTTTGGGTTCTTAAGAAAATATCATAAAAGGTGCTCCTTCCCACAATCTGAACAAAAACCTTGAATTGTCACTGATTGAGATTGCATAGGTGCATGTTTAGGACAATCGTGAATGAAGCAATCCCTTTGGCATCTGACGCATGGTTCTCTAGGTGTTGGGAGTCTTATTTGACTTGATTAGGGCCTAGAGTTAGGATTTGCATACATGATATCAGAGTATTTTGGCTCCCAACTAGGTTCACTAGGGTTTTTGTAAGGGTAAGTCTTGTTATAATTTGGTGACTCCATACAGTAAGCCAATAGACTATTGATATGAGTTGAGTCAAAACTATGATCATTCGGGTGACTTTCTGAAATCAATGGTGATGTTGACACTAAGGCCCCATTCAAATTTTCTTGAGCAACTGCATACTTCACTAGGATCACATTGGATGGAGGTGGAGGTTGTTGAACTAACACCGATTAAGGCCTTGGTTGAGCTTGATAGGGTGGCTAGTAGAGTTTCAAAGGCCTAAAGTATTGTGGTGATGGATGCTGATTTGGATATCTTCCTTGATGTTGATATGGCTATGGATAATTCTGCCTAACCAAATGCTTGTTTTATGGGCAATCTTATGCAGAATGGTTAGTATACCTCCTTTCTATTGTGTAGTATTGGCTATTAGGGTTCCCTTGGGGTTGACCCATGATTGGGCACACATTAGCCATATGGTCTCCTATAGTTGTAGCATCATTTCATTGAGACATATCTAGGCATATGCTTGCTAGAGACTCCTAACTTTTGAGCTACCTTCTTTGCCAGTTCCTCAATAGATGTAGATGGTTTGAAAGCTCTAATTCATCACCCAGATCATCCCCAATGTCTATGCACATTTCACTGAGACATATCTAGGCATATGTCTGCTAGGGACTCCTAACTTTTGAGCTACCTTCTGTGCCAGTTCCTCAATAGATGTAGATGGTTTCAGGCTAGTAGAGCTATTCGAATCTTTATAGATTTTGAAAGCTCTAATTTTTCACCCAAATTATCCTCAATGTCTATGAACATGCATACACATTGTTATATGGATCTAGATTTCTTCAAGTACACATAAGATCTCAATTTGGTATTTAACAAAATGTCTAGGAATAAAGAAACTTGTTCAGCAAGTGCGGGTAAATCTAGAGTAGGGCATCTCTCTAAGTACTATCTAAACTATACTCCTACAAGTCAAACTATTTGTTGAGGTGTTTGTTTTAAGCTATGTGTTGCTCTAGCACAATGGTAAGTACCATGTTAAGAAGCTCCACCTCTTTAATGTCAATTTGCGGAAGAGATAGGAGTGATATGAAGATCGTGAATGTGAAATTTAGTGAGAGTGAAGGTGAGAAGCATAGAGATGCACATACACATACACACACACATGTACGAGACAAGCAATACACAATGGAAGGTAGGAAAATAGACTCTATTACTCAAGATCTCAATTACAAGTTCAAGCTCACAATAGCTCTTACAAGCCTACGCTAGCTAACCTAAAAAATGAGCTCTCTAGCTCTTTTTAGATTCTAGACTAGTTTTGATCGGTTTCACATCTAGTGACTAACATAGTTAAAAAATAGGTTCTCGGTGCTATTTGAAGGTCTAAACGATGTCTAAAAATAGTCAAAATTGGTAGGCTCATTCTACCTAAACTCCTCAAGCTCGAGGACTCCTCGACTTGCATAAAATGGAGCTTATAATTACAAAAATGGTTACTCTATGCTACATATGATACATGCATGATGAAAATCACTGTTGAGAGTTTCTGAAAAGTATTTATAAAACGTATTTGTTTGAAAAATAATATGTCTGGATCCCCACTACTTCATGGTGCTCTATCTTCACATACTTCCTCGACCTCTATACCTCTGGCTACTACCAACACCCCCTCCCTCTCGCTTCTGTCGTCCTTAATAGAACCTTGTTGTGGGGTCTGTGAGATATAATTTTGTAGGAGGACTGAGCGAGGGTGTGATCTGAAAGGTGGATACCTCTTGCAAGATCTACTTTGAGTTTTTTCCAATCTATGGGTTGAGGTTCCTCTAGTGGTGGGAGTCTATAGTGCGTGGAGTACACCAATTGTTCACAGGCAAATGATTGGAGTAGATGTGTAGGCCTACTTATGACCTCTAAGTGATACTCCCAAAAACCAATAGTGAACATTTCTTTGAAGGTCATTTTATAGCACGCCGATAAATATTTGATGCGATAGTGCCAGGCATAACACACCCGGAGCGATGGTGTCGTACTCATATCATATGCTAAATCTTGATTGTCATGCGCGAATCCCGGGGTGTTCACATCTGGTGCCTTGACGTGAGGGAAGACTTTGAATACTATCTGCATCATGTCAAAGATTTTGACAATCATATGTGCTGCTACATCATCCATTCGTCGTAAGCAGTGGAGCCAATGGCGAATCGTTGCCATCATATAACCTACTGTGGGTGGGTTGCAGGGTGGTGTGAAATACAAGTAATTGAGCTAGTCTTGGCACGTCTTGTTGTTCTGTACTTTGATTGCAAAGGCCTTCCAGGAGTAGCGTCGTGGTATCGGTCCCCAACATGGGTTATACTTCAAATGGAGTGGTGCCTTGGCCCATGTGCTCATCATTTTTGGGTATTGGTGTAATAAGTCCTAGTGCCAAGTTGGTTGATATATTTCTCCACTCTATGAGTTTGGTGGAAAATCATCTAGCTCAAACTGAGTTGCATGGGAGTGCTTCTTGCCTATTTCCTTTTCAATGGCGAGCTGATATTCTACCATTAACATAAAATAATGTTTGTATTGCAACTCGTGCCTAGAGATATACCTGCGAGGGGCCAAGTGAGCAAAATAAGGGGATTGTAAAATACGCTCATCGATTGTAGCCATTGTGTGTAATTGTGCTTCCACCCTTGCTGAGTGGGTCTTGCCAAGCTCTTCTACAGTCTTCATCCACACGGGGGTAGGGAGTTCAAATGTGGTATGGCCTTTGGCCGTGATGCATCTGCTGTTGGGTGTGTGTAGAAGTGCGAGAGACACACAAGAAGCACACACAAGGAGCACAAACGCAACAAGACACACGGAGAAGACGATGGCTGGAATAGCTCTCTCTATTGATCGATGAACTGAACTGAAGTAGGAGCTGAATAATATCCCTAAGTACAAAGTACCACCACATATGAGAGTATCAAGTATGTGGTAACATGGGGAAAAAACCTCTAGCCAGCACTAGAGTAAAAAGTGCCCATGTATAGGGAAAAGGTTCACATCAAAGCTACTCGAGGAACACATAAATGTAACAAACCCCCCTGGAGAGAATGATGTGAACACATACAGGGAGTGACAGATCAGCCCCCACAAGGTAATAAGCCTAAAGCTTTGCGAAAAGCTTCAAACTTTTCCCGTGGAAGAGCTTTGGTGAATATGTGTGCCACATTATCTTGTGTAGGCATATATACCAAATCGATATCTCCTGCATGAAGGCGCTCTCTCACATAGTGATAATGCACCTCAATATGTTTGGTCCGTGCATGAAACACTGGGTTTCGTGCAACAACCAAAGCACTCTGACTATCTGTGAGAATATGCGTAGCAGCGTCAATCTCCATGCAAAGATCCATCAATAGGCGTCTCAGCCATATACACTCCACTGTCACTGTGAAAACTGCCCTGTACTCAGCTTCACAACTCGATGTCGCCACTGTAGGTTGCTTTTTACTCAACCAAGATATGCATGAGTCTCCAAGGAAAAAGCAATTACCACTAGTGGACACACGAGTATCATAACAACCAGCCCAATCACTATCTGTAGAAGCATGCAAGCATGGATGAACATCTCTGCCATAAAAGAGACCTAAGCTCAAAGTGCCTCGAAGATATCTAAACACACGTTTCACCGCTTGCCAATGCTTAGTGCTAGGGCTATGCATGAATCGACTCAATTGGGAAACTGCATACTGTATATCCGGCCTTGTGTTGCATGCATATATAAGACATCCCACAGCTTGCTGATAAAGAGAAGTATCAAATGCATCACTGGAATCCTCAACCGAGAACCTGAATCCTGTCTCAACTGGCATGGAAACTGGCTTACAATCCTCAAAGTCAAAACACTGAAGTGGTTTCTCAACATACTTTGCTTGATGCATAACAATTCCCCCCTCAACGGATACAAACTGGATGTCAAGATAGTAGCTCAAAAGACCAAGATAAGTCACATCAAAAGTATGCAACAAATCAACCATAAGAATGTCAAGTTTTGCATCACATGACCTAGTCAAGAGTATGTCATCAACATAAAGAACAAGCACTATAAGATCAGCCCCATTTTTGCGTACATAGAGTGTGCTTTCAATCGGACTACATGTGAAGCCAAGAGCAATCAAATGCTTATGTATTTTGTCATACCATGCATGTGGAGCTTGCTTGAGACCATACAAGGCTTTATGCAAGCGACAAACCATATGCTCTTTCCCTTTCATAGCAAATCCAGGAGGTTGCTTCACATAAACTCATTCTGCAAATCTCCATTCAAGAAGGTTGTTTTTATGTCCAACTGATGCACTTTCCAACCTCGATGGGCAGCCAATGCAACCACGGTATGAATGGCAGTCATGCGTGAAGTAGGTGCAAAAGTTTCCTCATAGTCAATGCCATATTGTTGCGCATATCCTTCGGCAACCAATCTAGCTTTGTAGCGATCAATGCTACCATAAGATTTTCTCTTAATCTTATAAACCCACTTTGTACCAATGGCATTCTTTCCTTTTGGCAATTCACATAACTCCCAAGTACCATTCCTATGTATGGAATCCATTTTTGATTGCATAGCACTCATCCATTGTGGATCGTCACATGCATCTTCAAAAGAAAGTGGCTCTTCATTACATGCTGTAGCAATAAGAGAATAATCCACAAAATTACTTGATGCATGGTGAGAGCTTGATCTTGTTCTACCAAGTAAAGGTGCACTCAATTTGCTGTCCTGCAAAGTTTGTTTCAGCCACTTTGGCATAGATTGTGCACTCTTGATAGACATGCGTTCATTATGTAAAACATCTTCAATATGTACATCATGCGTGGGCTGAATTTCGTGCTCAGTTTCAGCCATATTTGGACGCAAATGTTCAGCCATATGTGGCTGAAAATTTCCAACAGTTTCGGCAATTTTTGGCTGAATTTTTTCAGCCATGTTTGGATGGAAATTCTCTGCATTTTCAGCCCTATTTGGCTCGATTTTTTCAGCCCTTTGAACCTCAGTTGGCTGGTCTACATGGCCATAGTCAAGCGCACCATTTTGGAACAAAGGCATGAGTGTATCGAACACATCTTGTGAGCTAACTGTTGGCACTTTTTTGCATTCAAGTAGAGGGAAAACTGAATTTTCAGCAAATACCACATCTTGACTCACAATAATTGTGCTCATCAATGGATGGTACAACCGATATCCCTTACTTTCAGCACTATAACCAACAAATATACATTTCTTTGCCTTGTCATCAAGTTTGTGACGTTGTTGTGATGGCACAAGAGTATATGCCAAACAACCAAACACACGCATATGACCAACCATAGGCTTATGACCATTCCAAGCCTCATAAGGAGTGATGACTCTTAATGCTTTTGTAGGGCAGCGATTCAACACATAATTTGCACACATGACCGCTTCCAACCAAAACTTATGAGGAAGATGCTTTCCTTTAACCATACATCGTGCCATTTCAAGTAGAGTTCTATTTTTACGCTCGGCAACACCATTTTGTTGAGGTGTATATGGCACCGTACATTGGTGTGAAATACCTCTTTCACGAAGAAAAGCATTAAACTCATGTGACATGTATTCACCACCACGATCCGTGCGTAGAGTCAAAAGCTTTTGTGAAGAAAAATTTTCAGCCATAGCTAAAAATGCTTTGAAGCAAGAAAATACCTCATTCTTTGCTTTCATAGGATACGCCCGTGTATGGTGAGTAGCATCATCAATGAAGGTAACAAAATATACATGCTTCCCAAAAGATGGAGTCTTGACGGGACCACATACATCACTATGAACAAGTTGCAATTTTCTTGTAGTGTGTGTGTGACTATCTTTTGGAAAAGAAGCATGATGCATTTTTCCAAGTATGCAACCTTCACATGCATGCTTTTCAATGGACTCAAGTGTAGGCAAGCCAATAGCCATGTCCTTCTTTTGCAAGTAGAGAAAACTATTGAAGTTTAAATGACCAAAACGAGCATGCCAAAGCTCCATTTCAGCCATGGAAGAAGTATGAGCAACTAAGGCATTCGAGGCAGCCCTCTTGTATGTATCCATGCGATACAAACCATTACATAATGTACCGGACATCACGATAACATCGCCATTGCTGAAATCATGAACCATACACTTATCATCAACAAAGTGTACATGAAGTTCAGCTTTGGCAATCAACGGAACTGAAATTAAGTTCTTCTTGATACCGGGCACATACAATGCATTTTTCAAGAGAATCACACCTCCATTTGCAGCCGTAAGCTCAATTTCTCCTACTCCAATAATAGGATAAGAGGCATTGTTTGCACACACCACATGTCCTTTAGGTGCATCTTTCAAAGAGGCAAAAAATCTTTTGCATGATGTTATGTGCTTTGAAGCATCACTATCAAAGAACCAATCCGAATCAGCCTCGCTCACAACCATACATTTAGAATGTAAAGAAGCATCATAATGACATGTAACAACACATGCCCAAAAATCTTGAGCCATGTTAGCTTCATCATTCTTTGCATTTGTTGAATTCTCAACAATAGACATGCCCGATTCCTTCTTCTTTTCATTGCGTTTAGCAAGCTTTATACACTCATCAATAGTATGACCAGCCTTCCGACAATATTTGCATCTCTTCTTCTTTTGCGAATCTCCATCATTAGAGGAATGAGTGGAAGAGGAAGCTTGAGGCTTTGGTTTTGATGAACCAAAAGCTGAACCATACTTGCTTTTCCCCTTTTGTGAGATAGCAAGTGCTTGCGTTCCTTCAATCAAACCACTCCTATTCGCTCTAGATTGCTCTTCTTGCAAAAGAAGAGACACAACCTCATCAAATGCATACATATTAGGATTTCCTTTTGCAACCAAACGAAGTGTAGTAGCAAAGCTTTGAAAAGATTTCGGTAATCCTTTCAACAATGTAGAAATGAGTGATGCATCCGAAATGATCTCATCTATGTTTGCCAATTGCTCTTTCAAGTCCTTGATGCGTGTCACATACACATCCACTGACTCATTTTTAGCCATACATACATCCTCAAGTTGCTTTCTCAAGTATGCAACACGTGCTTCATTACGCACGGCATACAAAGAAGCAAGAGTGTCCCATGCCTGTCGTGATGTAGAACATGACCGAATGTGTGGAACTATATGATGCTTCACTGAAAGCGCAATCAAAGCATGAGCTTGAGCATCTTTTCCATCCCATCTAAGTTGCTCCTCTGTAGGTGGAGAAGGAGAAACCACTATACTCGAAGAAGAAGCTCCATCTGTGACAGTAGACTGTGAAGTAGAAGCACCTGCCGGTCTTCGATCTACATCTGCTACTATGTTCCAAAGTTGTTTTGCAACAAGAACGTGCTTTATCATGTAAAAGACCACATCGGATAGTTAGTCCCATCAAGCTTATCTTCAGCTTGAAGCATGCCAAACAAGTCATTGCTGCCCGCCATTTCACTAAGGAACAAGAATGTGACAAAATCTTCACTTTGATGAAAGCTGAAATGAGTGCTGAAATTTCAGCTCACAAACCGTCACTCTGATGGCGATTCTGACTGCACGAATGGTTTCAAAATGGGGGTAAAACCCCAGTGCACTTGCTGGAAATGTTTCCGGGCTGCTGAAATTCACACTTCTATGCTCCGAAGTCGATTTGCACTGTTAAAGTGCGAGCGCGCCGCGATGTGAAAAACCGAAACTTGAGAAGAAGCTAAACCTGCTCTGATACCACTATTGGGTGTGTGTAGAAGTGCGAGAGACACACAAGAAGCACACACAAGGAGCACAAACGCAACAAGACACACGGAGAAGACGATGGCTGGAATAGCTCTCTCTATTGATCGATGAACTGAACTGAAGTAGGAGCTGAATAATATCCCTAAGTACAAAGTACCACCACATATGAGAGTATCAAGTATGTGGTAAAATGGGGAAAAAACCTCTAGCCAGCACTAGAGTAAAAAGTGCCCATGTATAGGGAAAAGGTTCACATCAAAGCTACTCGAGGAACACATAAATATAACATCTGACTGGGATGGGTTGGGGTTTGTAGGCTTCTTTAAAAGTGTCCTCCACCGGGATAGTCATAGTTTCTTCATCCGTTGTTAGTTTTGGTGGGGAATCTAGCCTAGGGGGTGCTTTGTATTCTGCTATCTGTGTTTGAAGAGTCAATAGCTGGCCCCGTAAAGCATTGAGTTCCTCGATTATCTGAGGAGACGTGGCCGCAAGACTTGGTGGTACATGGTGCACAGATGCTCTCAATTGTAGCATTTTATGGTCTTCTTGGAGCTTCTGATATGCCTCATTCATGCTGTCATAATCCTCTAGTAGTCAGACATGATCTTCCAATAGTATCTTCATGGATTCGGAGGGGACATCTTTGAAACGGCGGGGACTCAAAGGTTCATCCGGTTGATCTAAACCAACTTCAAGGTTCTCTCTATTCTGTTCCTGCAAGTATTGATTCTCTTCTTTTGCTTCTACTAGGTGGCGTCTTAGTAGTCCCATGTTTCTGGTGAACATCACATTGCAAATGGTTTGAGCCCTTAACAAATTGTCAATATCCATAATGGTCTCTTTTGTCTTCTATTCACTTTCAAGTTCAGGTGGTGTGGTAGGTCTCGCGTAGCTCTTGGTAGCATGTGTTAAGGGAGACATTCTCGATTGATAAAGAGTTTAGCTGTGGCTATAAGGCATTTGTGGTTTGCTGTAGCGTCTGATAATTGGAACCTAGAGATGCGAATTCATCTCTCACTTGTGTCATACATATGAACATTTGACGGAATGCAATGTTGATTGTGGGTGATAGTATTAATGGTGAGGTGAGTGAAGATGTTGTGGGTGTGAGTGTTGATGCAAGGGGAAGGGGAAATAGGGATGGGAAAGTGGATGCAGTGGTGATAGTGGAAAAATGTGATGTGCCTAAATGTGGTGGTGAAATGGATGAGGTGAGTGGTGGCGATATGTCCATGTCACTAGATGTTGTGTCGAGTGCAGTGACTGTGAATAGTGGAGTGATAGTGGTTGTGTGAGTGGGTGTGAATACAGGATTTACAAAGGTTGCCGAATAATTTACAGATGGGGTCTCTCGTACTGCTTGGTAGAGAGGGGAAAGAGGAAATAGAGTGGGTCGGGGAGGTGAGATGGGGGAGAAGGTCAATGGAGGGGGAAATGGGAATAGGGGTCTTGGAGGGGTGGGGAAGGAAGGGATGGATGGATGGAGAAATGGACTGGATAGAAGAGTGGAAGTCCTAGGAGGGAGGCTAGGTTGTGTGGATGTGGAAAGTGTGAGAGAAATTGAGGCAAGAAAGGCTTCAACAACCGCACTATTGAAGGATGTGGATGGTCTGGGAGAGGCTCAGTGTACTGGAGAGGCTGGAGGGATGGGAGGTGAAAGAGGAGCAGTTGGTGTGGTGGGTCTCTTTTGTCTTCTATTCACTTTCAAGTTCAAGTGGTGTGGTAGGCCTCGTGTACCTCTTGGTAGCATGTGTTAAGGGAGACATTCTCGATTGATAAAGAGTTTAGCTGTGGCTATAAGGCATTTGTGGTTTGCTGTAGCGTATGATAATTGATACCTAGAGATGCGAATCCATCTCTCACTTGTGTCATACATATGAACATTTGACGGAATGCAGTGTTGATTGTGGGTGATAGTATTAATGGTGAGGTGAGTGAAGATGTTGTGGGTGTGAGTGTTGATGCAAGGGGAAGGGGAAATAGGGATGGGAAAGTGGATGTAGTGGTGACAGTGGAAAAATGTGATGTGCCTAAATGTGGTGGTGAAATGGATGAGGTGAGTGGTGGTGATATGTCCATGTCACTAGATGTTGTGTCGAGTGTAGTGACTGTGAATAGTGGAGTGATAGTGGTTGCGTGAGTGGGTGTGAATACAGGATTTACAAAGGTTGCCGAATAATTTACACATGGGGTCTCTTGTACTGCTTGGTAGAGAGGGGAAAGAGGAAATAGAGTGGGTCGGGGAGGTGAGACGGGGGAGAAGGTCAATGGAGGGGGAAATGGGAATAGGGGTCTTGGAGGGGTGGGGAAGGAAGGGATGGATGGATGGAGAAATGGATTGGATAGAAGAGTGGAAGTCCTAGGAGGGAGGCTAGGTTGTGTGGATGTGGAAAGTGTGAGAGAAATTGAGGCAAGAAAGGCTTCAACAACCGCACTATCGAAGGATGTGGATGGTCTGGGAGAGGCTGGAGGGACGAGAGGTGAAAGAGGAGCAGTTGGTGTGGTGGGTCTCTTTTGTCTTCTATTCACTTTCGAGTTCAAGTGGTGTGGTAGGCCTCGCGTAGCTCTTGGTAGCATGTGTTAAGGGACACATTCTCGATTGATAAAGAGTTTAGCTGTGGCTATAAGGCATTTGTGGTTTGCTGTAGCGTCTCATAATTGGTACCTAGAGATGCGAATTCATCTCTCACTTGTGTCATACATATGAACATTTGACGGAATGCAGTGTTGATTGTGGGTGATAGTATTAATGGTGAGGTGAGTGAAGATGTTGTGGGTGTGAGTGTTGATGCAAGGGGAAGGGGAAATAGGGATGGGAAAGTGGATGCAGTGGTGACAATGGAAAAATGTGATGTGCCTAAATGTGGTGGTGAAATGGATGAGGTGAGTGGTGGTGATATGTCCATGTCACTAGATGTTGTGTCGAGTGCAGTGACTGTGAATAGTGGAGTGATAGTGGTTGCGTGAGTGGGTGTGAATACATGATTTACAAAGGTTGCCGAATAATTTACAAATGGGGTCTCTTGTACTGCTTGGTAGAGAGGGGAAAGAGAAAATAGAGTGGGTCCGGGAGGTGAGACGGGGGAGAAGGTCAATGGAGGGGGAAATGGGAATAGGGGTGTTGGAGGGGTGGGGAAGGAAGGGATGGATGGATGGAGAAATGGACTGGATAGAAGAGTGGAAGTCCTAGGAGGGAGGCTAGGTTGTGTGGATGTGGAAAGTGTGAGAGAAATTGAGGCAAGAAAGGCTTTAACAACCGCACTATTGAAGGATGTGGATGGTCTGGGAGAGGCTGGGTGTACTGGAGAGGCTGGAGGAACGGGAGGTGAAAGAGGAGCAGTTGGTGTGGTGGGTCTCTTTTGTCTTCTATTCACTTTCGATTTCAAGTGGTGTGGTAGGCCTCGCGTAGCTCTTGGTAGCATGTGTTAAGGGAGACATGCTCGATTGATAAAGAGTATAGCTGTGGCTATAAGGCATTTGTGGTTTGCTGTAGCGTATGATAATTGGTACCTAGAGATGCGAATCCATCTCTCACTTGTGTCATACATATGAACATTTGACGGAATGCAGTGTTGATTGTGGATGATAGTATTAATGGCGAGGTGAGTGAAGATGTTGTGGGTGTGAGTGTTGATGCAAGGGGAAGGGGAAATAGGGATGGGAAAGTGGATGTAGTGGTGACAGTGGAAAAATGTGATGTGCCTAAATGTGGTGGTGAAATGGATGAGGTGAGTGGTGGTGATATGTCCATGTCACTAGATGTTGTGTCGAGTGTAGTGACTGTGAATAGTGGAGTGATAGTGGTTGCGTGAGTGGGTGTGAATACAGGATTTACAAAGGTTGCCGAATAATTTACAGATGGGGTCTCTTGTACTGCTTGGTAGAGAGGGGAAAGAGGAAATAGAGTGGGTCGGGGAGGTGAGATGGGGGAGAAGGTCAATGGAGGGGGAAATGGGAATAGGGGTCTTGGAGGGGTGGGGAAGGAAGGGATGGATGGATGGAGAAATGGACTGGACAGAAGAGTGGAAGTCCTAGGAGGGAGGCTAGGTTGTGTGGATGTGGAAAGTGTGAGAGAAATTGAGGCAAGAAAGGCTTCAACAACCGCACTATCGAAGGATGTGGATGGTCTGGGAGAGGCTGGGTGTACTGGAGAGGCTGGAGGGACGGGAGGTGAAAGAGGAGCAGTTGGTGTGGTGGGTCTCTTTTGTCTTCTATTCACTTTCGAGTTCAAGTGGTGTGGTAAGCCTCGCGTAGCTCTTGGTAGCATGTGTTAAGGGAGACATTCTCGATTGATAAAGAGTTTAGCTGTGGCTATAAGACATTTGTGGTTTGCTGTAGTGTCTGATAATTGGTACCTAGAGATGCGAATTCATCTCTCACTTGTGTCATACATATGAACATTTGACGGAATGCAGTGTTGATTGTGGGTGATAGTATTAATGGTGAGGTGAGTGAAGATGTTGTGGGTGTGAGTGTTGATGCAAGGGGAAGGGGAAATAGGGATGGGAAAGTGGATGTAGTGGTGACAGTGGAAAAATGTGATGTGCCTAAATGTGGTGGTGAAATGGATGAGGTGAGTGGTGGTGATATGTCCATGTCACTAGATGTTGTGTCGAGTGCAGTGACTATGAATAGTGGAGTGATAGTCGTTGCGTGAGTGGGTGTGAATATAGGATTTACAAAGGTTGCCGAATAATTTACAGATGGGGTCTCTTGTACTGCTTGGTAGAGAGGGGAAAGAAGAAATAGAGTGGGTCGGGGAGGTGAGACGGGGGAGAAGGTCAATGGAGGGGGAAATGGGAATAGGGGTCTTGGAGGGGTGGGGAAGGAAGGGATGGATGGATGGAGAAATGGATTGGATAGAAGAGTGGAAGTCCTAGGAGGGAGGCTAGGTTGTGTGGATGTGGAAAGTGTGAGAGAAATTGAGGCAAGAAAGGCTTCAACAACCGCACTATCGAAGGATGTGGATGGTCTAGGAGAGGCTGGGTGTACTAGAGAGGCTGGAGGGACGGGAGGTGAAAGAGGAGCAGTTGGTGTGGTGGGTACTTCGATAATCGTGGTGGTATGTACAGTAGAAGTGTGGGGCAGGGAGTCAATGATGATCGTTTCTTTTGCCAAAGATCCTTCAAGAATGAGGCGAGCTTCTCAGGCCTATTGTGATGACTGGCCATCCGTTGGTACACGAATATATTGACCCAGTTTTGATAGTGAGCGAATTCGGCGTGGGTCAAACTGTGGTAGTGGCTTCCTCTGCAAATGTCGTAATGCCTCATTAATGCCTACTGACTTGACGAGTTCCCTGAAACCTTGAATGTAGGCTTCTTCGAAGCCTCTAATAGCGAGTTCTTATTCTACAAGTGCTTGGCTTTCTTCCTCTAAGAGTTTTTTGCATGCCTAGACTGCTTGCATGGTGCGGTATAACTTCTTGATTGCCAATGTGTAGGCGACTACTTCAAATGTCTCATCATCATAAGTATTGGTGTCACCCTGAGTGTTAGTGTGTTGTTCTTGTTCATCAATCTACACATTCTCTTGAGAGTCATGGCTCTCTTGACTAGCTTCATCATCTCCATCTTCATCATCAGTCTCTGTCCTTTCTTCTTCAGAGCTCGAGACTACTTGCTCTTGTGGTTGATCAGCGGGTGTAGTAGGGTAACTTGGGTGTTCATATTCTTGAGAGAAAAATTGTCCTTCTGAAAATTGAAATTCTTTTGAAAAAGCGTCTGACATTTCAAAATCAAACGTGGTATTCATTGGTTCTGCTTCCAGATTGGGTATAGGAAAAGTAAATGCTTCCGCACCAATGGAGGTAGGAATTTTTGCTACTGTAGTGGTAGGTTTTGGGACTGTGCTTGCTTGAGAGGTAATGGTACTAGTAGTACCTTTCGTGATAACCGATCATAACAGTCATATGCGAAAAGTGACAGGGACTCTAGAACTTGTAGGCATGGGATAGATCCTCACATGCGCTTGACTACCCATCCCTTGCTAGATTTTTTGGCTTTCTTGGTGGTCCCTTTGAATGCCTTCAATTCTTCACTTGTCATTGTGCATTCTATAGGCAAGTCATATGCCAAACACGTATACACAATTCTCGTTAGAGCACAACATCCATGGATGACTTTTTTCCTTTCCCATCTCTGCTGCGCTAAGTACAACTGATCAATGATCAAACTTGCAAGATCAACTGTTTGGGGCCCAATACAAGCTAACTACAATCCAAACCAAATACTCTTGTGAGGCATAGTAAAACGATCTTGAGCCGGGAATGAAAAGTGTTGCATACATATACATAATGGCTTAGATAGCTCAGGTGTGATGACCGAGATGTCTTCCCATTTGATAACGTCACCATGCTTCATCGGATCTGGAATCAACCTTTGTTGATATATTTAGGTAGTGATGTGTGTGAACACACTAGGACCGCCGAGGCACTTTTTTCCCTCTTTAAGAGGTTTTTTTCCCCCGGCTTGTATATACGCCTATTGCCCTAACGGGCTACTTATCTTTGTACATTCTCTAGTAATACATTCAGTATTGTGTGTTGTGCTCCAAGCTTCTTCTTCCTCCTTGTGCTGTTCACGTGCTTCCGCAGACATCTAACTCCAACAATTGGTATCAGAGCAGGTCGTCGCTTATTGCTTCTACTCTTCGGTTAATGATGAAAGGCAATCCAAATGCCTTGTCATTTGAGGAGTTAGTATCTGTTCTGTTGCAGGAAGATCAGTCCAGGAAGAACAGGTCCATTATGAGTGTTGCAGATCAAGCTTTCCTGGCTAGTCAAAAGGGCAAAGGAAAATGGAGCTCTTCTACTAGTAAGCAAAAATCTGCAAATGCGGCACATTCAAAGAACCAGGACAAAGATGAGAAAAAATCAGAAAAGCAGAAATTGTTTTGTAAGTACTCTAAAGGAAATGATCATATCACAAAAGAACTGTCCAAAACTGGCTACAAAAGATGCAAAGAAGAAAGAGGCTGGAATAGTTGGCAGAGGCCTCTACACCAAAAACAGAGTCTGCAAATCTTATGCAGGAAGAAGAATGGGCGTTTACTACTATCTGCAGTTTTGACCCATCTTCTCATGATCAGTGCATGTCTGTAGTAGACTCAGATGTTTGGTACTTTGACAGTGGGGCGACCAAACATATTACCCCGCAGCGCAGTTTCTTCTCTTCACTCGAGCCTGCCCCTACAGGGAATACTGTCACATGTGCCAACAAATCCTCTTATCCTATTATGGGAGTTGGTAAGATCATTCTGACTACTGTTGATGGTAGTTCTTTCACTTTGTCAGATGCTTTATTTGTGCCAGGGATCAAGAAGAATCTGTTATTAGTTTCTGCATTAGCCAAGATTGGCTTGGTTGTGAAATTTGTTGATGACAGGTGTACAGTTCATGATCTATCAAATGGCGACGTGATTATTGCTTCTGGCATTTTATGTCGTGGGTTGTATAAGCTCATAGACTATGAAAGATCTGTGAATGATTCGGCATGTGCAGTTCATGATTCTCAGGCTATGTCAAATGCAAAGCTTTGGCATGCACACTTTGGTCATCTGAATTTTGCTAGTTTGCTACGCCTGCAGAAATCTGAAATGGTGTCCTCTTTGCCCAAACTTGAGGCACTTGGAAAACATGTTTGTGAAGGCTGTATTTTGGGCAAAATGTAGCGTTCATCCTTTCCAAAAGATGGTTCAGTTTGGGCTACGCAAAAATTGCAGCTTGTACACAGTCATGTCTGTGGTCCTATGCAGACACCCTCTTTTGGAAATTACCTTTACTTCATGACTTTCATTGATGATTTTTCCAAGCATGCATGGGTATATCCACTCAAAGCAAAGTTCGAAGTGTTCATGTGCTTCAAACAGTTTTTACTTTTGGTTGAAAATCTGTTAGCATGTAAAATGGGCACCCTCCATTCTGATCGAGGGGGCGAATATATGTCTTCTGATTTAATGCATTTTTGGCTGAACGTGGGATAAAACACCATTGTACAATGCCGTATACACCTCAGTAGAATGGAGTTGCTCAACGAAAGAACAGGTCACTCATGGAGATGGCGAGGTGCATGGTCAAAAGTCAGGCTTTACCACATAGTTTTTGGCTTGAGGCTGTCATGTGTGCAACATATGTACTGAACATGTGTCCCACTAAAGCGCTGCAGTCTATCACTCCATATGAGGCTTGGCATCACCGCAAGCCATCTGTTGCTCATCTGCGTGTTTTTGGTTGTTTGGCATATGCACTAGTGCCTGAAGAACATCACAGAAAATTGGATGATAAGGTAGTAAAATGTATTTTTGTTGGGTACAATTTTGAAAGTAAAGGATATTGTCTGTATCATCCACAGACTAAACGCATTCTGGTTAGCCGTGATGTTATCTTTGTGGAAGATGCTATTCAGCCATTGCTTTCATGTACTAAGGAGACATTTGTTAGCTCCAAAGACATGTATGATACTTTGATGCCTCTTTTTATAGGTGGACATTCTAGTGCTGGTCTTAATGAGGCAACTTCTTAGCCTCTGCAGGTTTCATATGATGATGCAGATCATTCCATTTCTGATGTAGATTTACATGATGCACTTGTTGATGAGAGAGCTGATATTGAGCAGGCAAAACTATGCCAAAATGGCTGGTGCAGACTTTGTGTGACAACAAATTAGATGCACCTTTGTCATATCGTACTCGTTCGGGCTCTCATAGTGCCTCCTTTGCATTAGATTGCTATGCTATGGCTGCGTCTAGTCTCTGTGATGAGAGTGAGCCTGTTTCTTTTGATGAAGCATAGAATTAAAAAAAATGGATGGCTGCTATGCAATCGGAATATGATGCTATAATGAAGAATGGTACATGGTCTTTATGTGACTTGCCTCCTGGCAAAAAGGCCATTGGCACTAAGTGGGTATACAAGCTGAAGCGTAAACGTGATGGTACAGTTGACAGGTATAAGGCTAGGCTTGTTGAAAAGGGTTATGCACAGGAAAGAGGCATTGATTTTGATGAGACCTTTGCACCTACATGCCGTATGACTACTGTTCGGAGCATTTGTGCACTTGCGGCCCATCATGGTTGGAATGTACATCACTTGGACATTAAAATAGCATTTCTGAATGGTGACTTCCATGAAGAAGTGTATGTTTTTCAGCCCTGTGGCTTTGTGCAGAAAGGGCATGAAAACCAGGTGTGCAGGTTAAAGAAGGCATTATATGGTGTAAGGCAAGCACCACGTGCTTGGTATGAGAAGATACATGCCTATCTGATTGCACATGGTTTTGAAAATAGTCCAACTGAAATCACCTTATATGTTAAGCATGCTAATGATGTGCTTCTGATCATTGTTGTCTATGTTGACGACATGCTGCTCACTGGTCCTATTGACAAGCATATTGCTGATTTTAAGGCTGACTTGCATGCCTCATTTGAGATGTCTGATTTGGGGCATTTGCATCATTATTTGGGCATTCAGTTTATGCACGTTGATGGTGGAATGGCTTTGTGTCAAACGAAATATATTGACACATTATTGTAGCGTTTTGGCCTTGAAGATTGTAAGCCTATCGCCACTCCTATGGAGACATGTTTATGATTGAGTCTTCATGATGCTGGAGATGCATTTGATGTTGTTCTCTATCAGTAGGGTGTTGGATGCTTGATTTACTTATGCATTACTCGGCCAGATATTCAGTTTGCTGTCTCACAGATGAGCAGGTTTATGCATTGCCCAGGAGTCACGCATTGGAAGGCGGTTAAGTGCATCTTTCGCTATTTGAGTGGTACTTGGCTACTTGGGTTGTTTTATCCCAAGGGGGGATCACTACCGCCAGATTTGCATGCTTTTTCTAACTCAGATTGGGCTGGTTGCTATGACACTCGTGTGTCCACCAGTGGTTTTTGCTTCATGCTTGGTAGCTCATGTATATCTTGGTTGAGCAAGAAGTAGCCTAATGTGGTTGTGAGGCTGAGTATAGGGTAGCTTTCACAGCTACCGTTGAGTGTGTGTGGCTCAGACGCCTTATGGCTTATTTGGGTGTTGGTCAGTCTTCTGCCACCACCATCTTCACTGATAGTCAGAGCGCATTGGCAGTTGCGAGGAACCCTGTGTTCCATGCTCGCACGAAGCACATTGAGGTGCATTATCATTATGTCAGGGAGAGGTTCTCTGCTGGGGAGATCAGTTTGGCATATGTGCCCACACAGGAGAACATTGCAGACCTTTTCAGGAAGGCTCTGCCTAGAGAGAAGTTTGAAGCTTTTCGCAAAGCTTTGGGCTTACTTCCTTTTGTGGATTGATTTCCACATAGCTTGGCACTTCCTTATACATGAGTGCCAGCTCCTTGTTCACTGCATCACTTCTAGGGGGATTTGTTGATATATTTAGGTAATGATGTGTGTGAACACACTAGGACTGCCGGGGCACTTTTTTCCCTCTTTAGGAGGTTTTTTTCCCCCGGCTTGTATATACGCCTATTGCCCTAATGGGCTACTTATCTTTGTACATTCTCTAGTAATACATTTAGTATTGTGTGTTGTGCTCCAAGCTTCTTCTTCCTCCTTGTGCTGTTTGCGTGCTTCCGCAGACATCTAACTCCAACAACCTTTCTCGCTATGTCGGTGTGTGAGTTCCGTGGATCTTAATTGCAGCTCGAATCAAATGCTTTGAACGATAGAACTTCTTGAATGGAGGGTCATTTACCAAAGATGACATAATAAAAGTGCCCGACAAGTCCTTGTTCTTGGAGGTTGTAAGTGTGGTCACCAGGTAGTAGCATCTATAAGAATCCGGTTTGGGCAGTGGATCACTGAAGTATTCCGTAAAACTCGCTCTAGCCCAAATGTGCTTAAGTTTTCGGTATTTTGAAGTGCTTCAAATTCTCTGGAGAAGAACTGATAGTTGCCCCACTTACTACTATCAAAAAGTCAAGATAGCATCAAAAATGAAATCTGCGTTTGCCAAAGGTCCTGCTAAACCTTAGAACCAATGGGAATTACGGTGAAATTTTCCAGTGTATCCCCTAGGAGGCTCATCGATTAGCATTGGTCCTGGGAATCCTTGAAATTCAAGTGGTTGAGCCATGGGATGTGGTTCCACCAGTAATTCGCCAAAATTGACCACAGGTACACTAGGGCAAGCTTCAGGTGGTCCTTCTGTCTGCATGATGATGGATGCAAATGTGGAGAAGATCTGCTCCAAAAGATTAGCACATTAGTATGGAAATTAATCATGATCCCATTAAAGTGAGACCGCAATCCCTTTCCATAACCGATGTGTAACCCATGTAGCCAAGTATTGTGAGGTGGTTTATGGAATGATTTTTGCAAAACTAATGTAGGTCTCTAGACACCTACATGCTTGAGATAGTGCATAGATTTCTTGATGAGATGTTATTACAAGTGATGTTGGGTTATAGTGCGTGAATTTGTACAAAGTTTAGTTGTGAGTGATTTATTACAAGGGAGTTGGTTATTCAGGATGGGGTTAATGTTATACAATTGGTCATGAGAGGGCTTCTGGATACATTTTGGTATCCATCTCCTAAGGGTTGGTGAGTGGGTGGTATGTTTCTACCGAGGGATGAAAGATGATTTTGGATATTGCGGTGTCAATGGATGAGGAGATTTTTGAGGGGTATATGTTAAATGGCTTGAGTGTTGAGCTATAGTACACTATTTGGGTACCCATCTCTACGTGGATGTGGGTTGATTCGTAAGGTACTTCTTGGCGATCCAAATCTGTCAACTGTTCATACTTGTAGAAGAACATTGAGGAGATGTCAGGTGCTGATTCTACTTCTACCTTAACTTCCTCTTGTCATGGTCTGCATTGTTGAAATCTTTTGATGCGTTTTGTCCTTTTGGCACCCATATTTGTTTCCTACTGCTTGCTTTGTGGTGTTGATACTGTTGCTTTCTTTGCATCATTTGGTAGGGTCATCAGTTTGCATTCCTTTGTTGTGGGTGACTCCTTTGTGGCTGTGATTGAGAGGTCAGATGGTCACTCTGCTTTGGAAAATAAGGGAGGTCCAACCTTGCGGAAATTGCCCATTAGGAAGTGCAATTTTTTGTACCATTAATCTAGGCCAGTCCATAGTAAGTGTGGAAGGATGGGCACCGCAAGGTGTTGTGCCCATGTGGCTGCTGATGCAGTCCACCTGACCGCTGATGCAACCCACCTGATCGCTGTTGGAAGTCCACGGGAAAATCTGTTGACACTCCTTTATCTAGCAACTATCCATCACCAAGCTCTCAGGGGTTGACTTTGGAATGAGCATGCTTAGCCGAGGTATCTAGCCAAAGATCTCCTGGTCCTCCGTTGCAAGTGTTTCATATGATCTAGGGTTACATACCTCAGGCGGAGTGTTGTTTGGGAAGTCAAGCGATATCACTTGCTGTGGATCTAAGGTTCCCATCTGCAAGGAACCTTGTTTAAGATTTAGTTCCACTGAGTGATTGTATAGCCAATCTTGGCCAAGGATTAGGGGTTCTATCAGGTCATCGTCATGGCACACTAGTAGCTTCGTTGTCATGGTCACATCGTGTATGAGGATAGGAAGGTCCACCTCACCCATGCAAGGGGTTTCCATGCCTCCTAGCCCTATGAGGTATGCCTCAATTGGCCACATTTCTATTCTTGAGTCCTTATAGTGGGACCATCTAATCACACTAGTCGTAGCACCTGAGTCAATTAAAGCCTTGAGCTCTTGGCAAGGGTTGCCGTGCTCTAGCCTGATTGCAATGAATGGTCTCCTATCCACTATACTAGGATGAGTACTTGACTTTGCTTGACACATGGCCATGGGGTATCTGGTGTTGTTTTCAGATGGTTATAGTGTTCTCTCCCTAGTCCTTGTCTTCTTAAATTCATGCGCTTAATGCCTTCTATAGCTTTTACTTGAGCTTCAACTCATATTCTATTTCTTCCTCCTTACGCTTCTTTGCCAATGTGAGTCGTCTAAGCATATCCTTAGTAAGAGGTTCCTGATATAACTTGACTCTACAGTCACTAATGTAATTAGGCATTATGTCTCCTTCTAGGGTGGCTAATTGTACTGCTCCTTTGTCGAGAGTCTGTTTATGATCATAGGTCCATAACCTCGCTTTTCTAACTTCCGTGCATGCTGTTTCAACGTATACAATAGGACTAAATCTCCTTCTTTTAAGCCTTTATCTTTCACATGTGCATTGAAATAGGCGTTCTGTTGTTTCTTTGCTATATATATACCTGCTCTTGCTTTCAGCCTGGTTTCTCCTAATCGTTCCAAGTCCATTATTGTTGATGATAATTCATGACTGATCCACTGATATTCTTGTGCAACCTTAAGGGTCGGTATCAAGAAGTCCAAATGGATCACAACATTCTAACCAAACACCATTTGAAAGGGAGTTGCATTGAGTACGGTCTTGTAGGCCACTCGATATGCCCAAACAACATGGTGTAACTGTTTGTCCCAATCTGAACGTTTGTTGTTTATGAGTTCGTTAGTACATTACAAAGGATCTTGTTAGTGCTTTCAGCTTGGCCATTGGCCTGAGGATGATATGGTGCAGATTTCTTGTGAATCACCATAAAATCCTGTAACAAATATTCAATGAATTATTTTAGAAAGTGAGTTCCTCGATCGCTCACCAACTCTATAGGCAATCCATATCTTGTAAAGACATTTTCAAATAACAATTTTGCAGTCGTGTGTGCATCATTCTTTTTTGTGGCCTTGGCCTCTACCCATTTGGTAAGATAATAAGCTCATGACCATGTACATGGCTCCCTCTTTATCAATGTATGAGACTTCTTTACAGTCGATCATTGGGTTTTCAAGTCCAACTGGCTGAGCTAGATTCCTAACTTGAAAAACAGAACTTCATAGACCATCCTCATAGATGCGTGTTGACCTAAGCTTTAACTTAGGGACTTGCGGAGAAAGAGACTGTACCTCAATCCCCTCACAAGTGCATATAGTGGGGATACACGCTTTTAATTTATCAATCCGAAGAGTATACTAACCTAGCCGAGTGTATGAAGACATGCAATCACGTAATGGTCAATGCACATGAACTACTCAAGAATGAAAATGAGGTAAATGCTTATCCTAACAAGCTTCAACAGTAGGTCAAGACGAAACGATACTTGGTGCAGCAGCCGTCGGTATTTTGGACTTTTCTCCTAGCTCTGAGCTCCAAACATAGCAAATAGCATATGCGTTTCGAAGCTCTCGAGAAGACGCATCCAATGGCAGTGATTTCACTCAATTCCGACGCTCCTACTTCAAGTTATGACAGAAATACTGAATCGCGAAAATACTTTCCTACGCTTCAGCACTTCCTACAACTCGCACACACCTTTCCTACAGCAAAGAAACACTCTCAAGGATAGATCACACTCACAAGCACTCTTTCCAAGCACTACACATGCATACAAGCTCACGAAAAAGAAGATGAAGAGGGAAGAAGACACAAATTCGAATTTCTGTGCTCTCTATTCTCACAATGGCAAAAAGTCTTTTACAAAGAGTCACATTTGACTTATATACTAGTGCCCTAAAAATGGTCCTTTCACACAAGTGACCGGCACTTTATTCACTAAGAGCTATTTTCCTACTATTTTACATGGGTAAGCTTCTATTCTTCTGTGGGAATGCATCTAGAGGACTCCTCTAGTGCCTTTACAAAGGGAAATATATTACAAAAATGGATATGTTACAAAAATATGTGGTCCAAATCGGAAAAATTTTGGGGCCCGTCTTTTTTCTCTGCTTTGTGCGCTCTTTGGCTCTGCAACACTCTCCCCCTCTTCGCCTCTGTCGTCCCTTGACAGACTTTGCTTCGCGCACGCGTCCAGTGTTCAGTGTTGTCTGAATCTTGATCTTGCATTACGTTTTAGAGGCGCTCTGGTTTGTCCTGGTTGCACATATTGGACCTGGTTGATTTGGTTTGCCACGCACGCCATTAGTGCACATATGCGGATGTAGCTCGTAAGCCTTGATCTGAAACCTCTGCCACTCAAGAGGTTGAAGCATC
Source organism: Ceratopteris richardii (assembly GCA_020310875.1). Taxonomy (NCBI): domain Eukaryota; kingdom Viridiplantae; phylum Streptophyta; class Polypodiopsida; order Polypodiales; family Pteridaceae; genus Ceratopteris; species Ceratopteris richardii. The sequence continues at coordinate 95,379,765 of CM035420.1, forward strand.
CACATAAGTGATACATGTTGGCACTGATTCCTTCTTCCGGCTGCGTGCTTTTCCTTGGTGTGTGCGCCCCTGCGGGGCTTCCTGCAGAGATGCATCTTCAGATTTGTTTTTTAGTGAAACTGTTTCTTTCGTTGCTTTCTTTTTTTCCTCTTCTTACTCGTCTCGCCCTCGACACTGCCCCCCTCCTGAACTCTGTCGTCCCCGACAGGCTTTGATAAGCGCCGGGCATATGTTCTGTATACTTGTTGCTCAGTATCATTCAGCAGATTGGCTTCACGTATCATGATCTGTTTCCATTGTTCAGCTTTTACTCCATCATTGGGTGGTTGTCTGTGATCTGCGAAGAAGCTTAATTCGTAGGCCACAAGTCTGGCATTCAGATTGGATGACATCTTCAAAAATATCTCTGAATCTATTTCAAAAAAGCTTGTAAAAAATGCTTCTTCAAATATTTGCATATACGGGCTTGGCAAAAACATGAGTCTAGAATAATATGCCATTATTGTGGGGCGGCTCGGCATTACTGATAGATCGAAAATAAGTATATCGGTGCCTTGATTAATGCCGATGAAGTTCAGAAATGTATACGCTGCATGTTTGAAGACCTTCAAAATTGTAAGTAGCATACTAAGTATTTTATTTGTCATCTTAACTGCTAAATCTGGTACAGTCGCATAGTTTTGAAGCCAAAATTCTATTGTTTTGATCATATAATCTTCTGTTGGCAAATAGTTATGTGGCGGGCTAGGTAACATCGGATAGTTTAGCCACTGTTTATTAATAGTGCCGCTGCGTTGTAAATCCAAAAATTCTTTGGTATCCCTTCTTCGTGGTATTGGACAAAACGAAGGGTTTACCTGTAATAAGTAAGGTGCGGCTTGCCAGTGCACCCGTAGTGTGGGATGTTTCTCCAAAAATTTTCTCCTCCACACCGGCTGTGCAGCTTCGAACTCTGCTTGAGTGTACATGAATGTGTCATTCTTGAAATTGAGCTGCTCATCTAGACTTTTGTGTGTAATTTTCTTTATATATTGCCTTGTTTTCTCTTTCAACAGTCCATATGGAATGTTGAAAGGCTTGATGATCTTTTCCAAGTCTTTACCTTTGATTTTGGCTTCCTTCATGACCTTGATGACTTCATTCTCAAAATTTTCCGTCAATCGGGACACCACTAGTGCCCGTTCCTTCTGACTTATTTCTGCAGTGTATGGCATTGGATGATCATCATGCATATCCGCCATCTGCTCATGTATTGGAGAATGATAGATCGGTTGAGATAGAGGGCTTACCTCTACCTCGTTAGTAGGATGTTCTTTTTCTGGCACTACTGATGTCCCGATCGGTTCTTTGGCTTTCTGCTGATTTTTTAGCTCTTCAATGCATTCGTCTTTTTCCTTTATCTGTTGTATGGCCTCCCCGAGTTTTTCTTTGGTGGCTAGGAGCTCCTTACCTATGTCAGCTACGTGATCCATGTTTTCACTGTAGCTCTGTACCAGTTTGGCCTGTGCTGAATTCAGCTGCCTTTTGAGCTCACTTATTTCCTGATTGTGCTTAAGTTCTGCTTCTTCTCTTACTGCGCGCTCTTGTTTTAGCAAAGCTTCATATTGTGCGAGTTGATCTCTTAATTCATCTTCTTTACTTTCAGTTGATTCCTGTTGTTTTATTGGTTGGTCATATAACAGTGATTTCATCAACTCTTTATTTCTGTTCCGTAAAGTATCGTTTTCGTCCAGATATAACTTCAGTTGTGTTTCTAGTAGAGTGCTTCTGGTCCTCATTCTTTCTTTTTCTGCTGCAGTAGCATCATATACTTTCTGTAGATCCTCGAGCTGGTTTCGCAGTTGGTGATGCTGAATGCTTAATGATTCATATTGCGTTTGTGTTTCTAACAGCTCAGTGTGTTTGGTGGCTATCTCTTTTTGTACCTGAATTAGTTGTGCAGACAACTGTTCACTCATAACTTGAAACTGATTCTTTTCCTTCATGGCTTTGTCGTAGTCTGCATCTATGTCCATCATTTGTTGTTGCGTGTCCATGGCTGTCTGGATCATTTGCTTTACTACCGGTTTTAACTGCGTGACATCTACATTAAGCCATGTTTTAGGTATTGTGGGTTCTTCTCCAGTAGTCACGTCTTTACCTTGAGCGATGTGTAATGTGGTATCATGGGGCTGCCTGATCTGAAGCTGGATCCTTGGCTCAGCCCCCATGTCTTCATCATGTCCTTGATATGTGTCATCAGGCACCTCAATTATGGTTTCTTGTTGGAGCTCTCATGTTTCCTTATTCACTGGGGTTTGTTCTTCCTCTTTAATAGGTGCTTTGACATGTGTAACCCCAATAGTCGTATCTTCCTTGATGCTCATTTCTGTAGTGTCATTCAACTGAATGACGTGCTCCTGTTCCTTAGCATCATCCACCTTCTTTTCTTGTTTCTTCTGGTTGTCCGGTGTCACTTCCACTTGATCAATTTCTTGTTCTTCTTCGTCATATGTTTCTGTCCTGATATCGGTGTCTAACGTGTCTTTCTCAGGACTGGATTCCGTATTCGTAGTAGAGTCGTCAATGCCCAATTCTTTATATCTTCCAGGTTGTCTTGGAGTCTTTTCTGTACTCTGTTGTTGCTGAACTTGACTTGCTTGTCTATAATGATGTCCTTGGACATTTAGATTCACCTGCCCTTGTATATACTGGTGTGTTTGTTCGAGGGCAGCAGACAAATCTCTTTTTGAAATCGGCATTTGAGCCGTCGTGATCTTAGGCAAAAGATGCGTTCTCTTAGACTGGGGTGTTGCTCGGGCTTCCTCTTCTCGTAAGCGTTTCGTACCCCTCATGGGTTTCTGTGTGCTGGTTCCAGCCTCTTCAACCACAATTACGGTTTTCTTCTTTTTAGGGACCGAAGCGGATTTTGCATACCTTGCTAGCCCTTCTGCTGTTGGCATCTCTCGTAAGCAGTGTTTCATGTCTAGGGCTTCATATATCAATAAGGTCAAAGCTGAACCACCGTTCAGGAACTTCTTTTGCCCCCATTTCTTCTGAGCTTCAAACAATCGTTCTTGTACGTAACCTGTGAGATTCACTTTGTTTCCTATCTGTCGCATGGCATGGGAGAGTAACTGAACTACTATCTTCTGAGGTGCAGTGTATCTGTTCATGCCAGGAAAACAAAAGTGTTGGTGTACCAAACGTACTGCATCTTCAATATCTATTCTGTTAATCTCCAGGAATGATCTTTTCTTGGGGTCATGGCATTCCTCTTTGACATTAGTAATGCCTTCTTGATTCCATCCAAAGGCTTTATTGATCAATTCATGAGTGAATTGAATTGTCTTCCATGTGCCCACCTTGTCCAAAACCTTTGCTTCTGGAACTGAAATCTTTGTAGCAGCCGGCTGCATGGTATTCATTACCTGCGTACATCTTTGGAAATCTGGTACGCATATAGGTATTTTCAAAAATGCTTCAATGCCAGCTTGAGTCCATACTTCCTCGATATGTGGTAACCCTTGTATTATGGTCTTGAAATCCTGTGACATGATAGGGAAATAGTGATCCCTGTCCATAATCTTGATGGTTGCCATAAAGAGAAGTTCCGAGATAGGTTGGTCATCTCGAAACCAATGTCCTCTGACCTTGGTTATTGACCCCAATGGAAGAAGTAGTTCCTCTTCCTGCTGTGTAGCTTCTGAGTCAGAAGATGTCATCTGCACTCAATATAGAGGATGAATTAGTATCTATATGTTTCTTTCAGAAACCCTCCTCCATATGTTGATTAATAATTCGCTGTTGCTCCGAGTGCATGGTGCCGTCCCTTTCCCGTGGGTGTGAGAAAGGTAATACCTGAATTTTTCATGTATTTATATATTTTTTGCTGAAAAGAAAACATAAAAGTTAGTACATAGCCGAAGCGGTTAGTGAAATTTTTTTGGAGTAATATTTTAAGTATGTACGAGTGCTCTCCTATTTCCAAAGGGAAAATGTGCATGACTATCCGAAAGTAGAAGAAGGATGTTCCGAATGCTTGGCCTTGTAATGTGGCCCTATTATGCATACTTTGGATCTTGGCAACTCCTCATGTGTGCAATTGGAAGTAGTTGCACGATGTATGCAGCTTGTCTTGTCTTTCGGCACCCATATTTGCTTCACTTGGGAGGAATGTACTATATTCTCCACCTTTTTGATGAATGTGGTCCGTCTTTGGTAGTATGTCTGCTGATTTTGTTTTGTGAATCTCAAGTCGGGTTGTATTGCATTTGGAGATTCCTTCTTCCTCCAATAAGTCCTTTTTCTCGGCTGCTGTGCCTGTTGACCCTGTTGAGGATGATAGCCCTTTTGATAATGCTCCTTGCTTGGGATGGTTGTCCTTTGGGTACATGACTTTGGGATCCATATTTTTGTTCGATCAGGTTGTGCAGTTATCAGTTTCTTTGGGATCCATATGCTATTGAGTCGTGGTTGCCTGAAGTGTTCGAAATTCTTTGTCTTCCTATTCGATTGCTCACGCTGCTGTCGAAGACTTTTCTGTTGCTGAAGATAGGCCTTCTTTTGGTCTTTCCTTATCCAAGCTCGTGTAGAATGTGGAATGGGGTATATTTTCACGGGTATAGACTTCACTTCTTGGAGAGGAATAGTCTTTCTTGTGCTTTGTGGTTCACTAGGTTGGACTTCCTGTTGTTGTGCACTCTTGTGACTCTCTGTACTCAAAGGTGTAGTGCACGCAGGACTTACGGTATTTTCACATGAAGTACTTGACGATGGGGTTGCTATAGTGCTAGTGAACATACAACCATGACTTTGTTCGTTAGGATGAACTTCTGGCTCTATAATGGCAGCTTTGGGTGGTCGTTCGTCTAGCAAACTAAATACTTCACGAGGTCCTATTCTGGCCGAGATGTATCCTAAAGCCAATTGAATGGTTACCTCATATTCATAGATCCAATCTTGTCCTAACACCACATCTTCAAGCAGATCTTGGTCCTGACACACTAAGAGTCTCTGCTCCATTGTGTTGTTTCCCATATGTAAAGGTAAAGTTATCTCACCTATGCATTGAGTAACTTTTCCTCCTATTCCAACTAGCTGTGCCTTCGATGGCCGTATCTCCTCTTTAAGTTTCTGAGCTAAAGAAAATCTAATGCAGCTTATTGCTGCTCCTGTGTCTATGAGAGCATCCACTAAGTGGTACTCCTTTCGTCCTGCTCCCAAATTCAAATAAGGCTGTCTTCTTTGTTGTCCGGAGTTCTCAGTGGCTCTAAAATTAGCCATTGGGATGAGTTCTTCTCCTACTCGATATCTCTCGTCTCTTTCTCTCATCCACTCTTTCCGTTTTCTGATACGTTCTAGGGCTTCCTGTCTAGCTTCTTCTCGTATGCGTTCTTCTTCCTTTTTCCTACTCTGAGCTCCTAACAGTCGTGCTAGCATTTGATCAGTCAATGGCTCCATGAATCTTTTCACTCTGCATCCACTGATGTAGTTGGGAAGAATATCTCCGTCCAGTGTGGCGAGATTGACTGCACCACTAGTAGAGATTCGATTTATAATCATGGGTCCGTATCCGCGTTTTTGGAGCTTCTTTGCATGTTGTTTGAGGGTGTATACTAGGACTAAATCGCCTTCTTTCAGTCCCTTGTCTTTTATATGTGCATCATAATAAGCCTTTTGTCTCCGTTTAGCGGCATAAATGCCTGCTACCGCTTGCAATCTAGTCTCGTGCAGCTTTTCAATTTGATCTAATTGCTGAGATAATTCATGACCGTTCCACTCATATTGCTGGGCCACTTTCAAGGTAGGTACTAAGAAGTCAATCGGCAAAATTGCATTTTGCCCATATACTAGGTTGAAAGGTGTAGTTCCAATAGCCGTTTTATATGCCACTCGGAAGGCCCAAATTGCGTGATGCAATTGTTTGTCCCAATCTGACCTTCCATTATTGACAATCTTTGTCAATATAGTACATAGGACCTTGTTGGAACTTTCAGCTTGCCCATTAGCTTGAGGATGGTATGGGGCTGATTTTTTATGAATCACTAAGAATTCATTCATTAGCGATTCAATGACTTCGTTTAAGAAATGAGTTCCTCGATCACTCACTATCTCGATCGGTAGTCCAAAGCGTGTGAATATGTGCTCAAAGAGAAATTTTGCTGTGGTTTGAGCATCATTCTTTCTAGTGGCTTTTGCTTCTACCCACTTTGTCAAGTAGTCGGTGGCTACTATGATGTACTCTGCATGTGATCCTTTCGCAGGTGGATTGATAGGTCCTATGAAATCAATTCCCCACTTGGTAAATGCTCTCGCACAAACCATGGGTCTTAAAGGCATGTCATCTCTTCTAATGGGATTTTTTGCTCTCTGGCATGTTTCGCAGCTTCTCACATATGTCTCCGCATCCATATGTAGAGTTGGCCACCACAAGCCTGCAAAGAGAATCATCTTGACCGTTCTGTCTGCTGAGAAATGTCCTCCCGCAGCTCCTGCATGTGCCATTTCTAATACGGAGAGATATTCATTTTCATGAATGCACAACCTTAGCTGGTTATCCTTCCCGCGTTTAAAGAGTTGTTTTCCTAGGATGACGTAATCTTTGCTCTGTTCTTCAAGAGCACGTTTTCTTGCTAGGGTAGCTCCATCAGGGTACTCTCGAGTTTTCAAGAACTTTACTAAAGGCATGCTCCACCTTGGTGCTATTGTAGAATAGCATAACGTAGAGTTCTCATCTGGGATTTGTTCTTGACAGGTTTGACAGGTTGACACATAATTATGTGCATCTCGTTGCATGGTTGGCCAATATATGCCAAATCTCTTGAGTGTTTGCCATGTTCCAATTGCGTTCAAGTGAGTGTTCCATTGATTTATGTGCGCTTTCTGAAGCCACATTTTTTGTTCATCTTCTTCCACGCATCTCATCAGTAGTCCGCTTGAATCCTGGTGGTATAAACTTCCAGCAATAATGTGAAGGTTTTTAGTCCTCCAAAGATCTTGCTTTCGGTTTGGCGTGATCCCATCTTTAGGTCCTAGGGATCAACTTTTCGGCCCATTGAGGACATACTTCCAGGTTAAAAAGATAGGTGTCTGGCAAATCATCAGGAACTCCGCTAGGTGGCTCTCCGTGTTTTAACCTAGAAAGGTGGTCTGCTCTCACATGCGTGTTTCCTTTTTTGACTATTACCTCAAAGTCAAACTCCATTAGTAACAAGAACCATCGTACCAACCTTCCCGTGCTACAAGGTTTATTGACTAAATACAAAAAAGCTTGATGGTCTATGAAGAATTTGAATTTGTTGGCTAAGAGGTAATGTCTAAACTTCTTTACTGCATAAACCATTCCTAAGCCCTCTCTTTCTGTAGTCGTGTAATTTCTTTCGGCTTGGTTTAATTGTCTACTCGCATAAGCGATTGGATGGTCAAGCTTTCCTTCATCAGCCGGTTGAGCTAGGATACATCCAATTGCATAGTTCGAGGCATCAACATGAATATGAAAAGGCTTACTCCAGTTGGGTGATTTTAGAATTGGGGCTGTACTCAGCCTCTTTTTAAGCTCGTTGAAGGCCTTCTCACACTCGTCTGTCCAAGTGAACTGAGTCAATAGACCGTATAAGGGCTTAGCTATTATGGCATACATGTGAATAAACCTACGGTAATATCCACAATGTCCCATAAAGGCTTGTACTTCCTTTACATTTTTGGGTCTTGGTAAGTCCAATATGACTTTAATCTTGTCCTCATCCGTAGATATCCCATTTCTTGAGACTATGTGTCCTAGTATTTTTCCTTGTCTTACCATGAAGACACATTTTTCTGGGTTTAAGCAGACTCTATACTGCCTACATTTGTTGAATATCTTCCTTAATTCCGGTATGTGGTCGGGTCTTTGATTGGAATATGTGCAAAGATCATCTACATACACTTCCATGCTTTTTTTCAAAAATTCCTTGAAAACGTGACACATTAATCGTTGGAAGGTAGCCGGTGCATTAGTGAGTCCAAAGGGCATCACTCTGAATGCATACACACCCCATTCAGTGGCAAATGCTGTCTTGTGTTGGTCCTCAGTCGCAATAGCCACCTGATTGTATCCGGAGAAACCATCTAGGAAGCTATAGACCTCTTTACCTGCTACCCTCTCCAATAGATGATCCGTAATCGGTAGTGGGTAGCTATCACGTATGGTGGCTGCATTCACCTTCTTCAGATTTATACACACTCTCAATTTTCCATTTTTCTTGGGCACTACCACTAATGGCGACACCCATTCTGTGTGTTCTATCTCGTATATGAATCCAGCCTCCAACAACTTATCTATCTCTTCTTTTATCTTGGCTGAATACACATCATTATAAGTATAAGGTCTCTGTTTGGAAGGTTTGGCTTCGGATGTCATGGGGATTCTATGCGCACATATAGAAGGATCTACTCCTTTTAAATCCTTATAGGTCCAAGCAAATACATCCCGGTATTCTCTTATGAGTCGAATCAACTCTCGCTCTTCTTCCGCTGAGACATCCTGTCCTATGAAAGTACATCGTTCCTCTCCTCCTTCCATGGTCACAACTATTTTCTTAGTTTGCTCTTTATTATCATATGCTATTACAGGTTGTGCCTCTCTTTTAGGCATTTGAATAGCAATCTTCCTCTCTTCTACTTCGTATTTTTTGAAATGAGCTGGTACCTCAAATTGGTCTTGAAGCTTATTATCGTCATCTTCCAACTCCCTTTCAACTTCTAATTCTTCCTTTTGTGTGAGATCCTTATGTTGTTCATTGGCATTGATATCCATGTTGGTGGTACTAGTCCCTAGATCCATGGGTTCTGGTTCCATTTCAATGCTCTCGTAGTCCTCCTTCCAGTCTTTCTCAATTACTTCTCCTTCTTCTGCCTCCTGAAGGACTACCATATACAGACTAACGTCATAACCCTCCTCGTCAATACATTCGTTCATAGTTACCACTTCTTCGTTTACACAAACGTCGAGGGTGGCTAAGATTTCCATCCAACCGTGAGGTTCGAATTCTTCGTCTGGAAATACTTGTGGCATATACGCTGGATCTTGTACCGATCTCACTACACCTTGTTTCTGCTGCCAACTTTTTCTTCTCTCTTCTTCCTTTTTTGCAGCTTGGCATATCCATAGATGAGTGTCCTCGTTCATCCAGGATTGGTCACTAGAACCTGCACTATGAATCGATTGATTGTCTTCCTCTTTGTGGATTTGATTCCATTGCAGAGGTGGTACATCTTGATATGCGTACGTATGTAGGTTGATCCTAGTGGTGACTCCTGCGTGTTGTAGGTACACTGCATCTTTTCCCCAATCTTGTACGACCTTTAGCTGTCTCATGAATGGCCTTCCCAAGATCATTTCATAATTGCTTGGCCTTTCAAAGTGACAAATTGCTAAAGTATGTTCGAATTCCACTCCACACGTAGTGAAGATTACTCGTTCCAACAATCCTAAGGGTCTTTCCGTATGTCCATCTGCCATTTGAATTTTCATACGTGTTGGTCTCAATGCTGGTTTTCCCCATTTCTCCCAAATTTCTTTGGTGGCAATGCCAACACCAGCTCCTGAATCTAATATGGCTTTGGTTGTGTAACCCCTATAGGTGATTGGAAGACATGTATTTCCTTCGTCTCCTTCACTAAAGTCTCCTACTTTATCCACTGGAATTCTCACCGTTTTCACTTCGTCATCTACTTCCTTCTTTTCTTCCTTGACTTCCCACTGATTGATCAATTTTTCTTTTAAATGTGGTTTTACCTTTAACAGTTCTTCGAATGTTAAGGTACATGGGATTTTCACCTTTCTAAGGCGTTGTATGATCTCCGATGTTTGAACTGATGGATTCGTTTCTCTTCTCTTTATTGATGGAATGCGATACAATTCTGAGTTGTGCTCGTATTCCCCGGTATAATTAGGTAGTTCCTTTACATCGTCTTCGGCTTCTTTGTCACTTGCATCCATTGGAAAAATCCCTTCTGAATTAAGTTCAGGTATTGAATCCTCTATTTCGTTTTCTGCTTTCAATTCTTCAAAGGGCGGTTCCATTCCCTCTACCTTTTTCCACTTGTCCTCTTGAACTCGCACCCATAAATCCTTAGTCCAATCTCCTTCTGTTTCGGGGACTATGGATCCTTCCTTTCTCTCAATACTAAGTTCATCACCCAAAGGTCTATTTACGTTAGGCTTTTCTTGATTATTTAGACACTCTTGGAATTTTTCTTCGCAAATTCGGTTGTTTGGTAAAGGTGATGCGGGTTTTTCTAACGTTTGTTGGGCAACTTCTATCAATTTTTTGCAGATTTCCAATCTTTCTTTCTCTAAGTCGCCTCTCGGATACTCTCTCTCATGTTGTTCTATGGTAGGTCCTGCTTTTATTCTCGCCTTGTATGCCTGAATCCACATGGCTAATTCTTCAGGCATTGGGTCTGCTAATACCGATCCTACCTCCTTCTTTTCTTCCTCCATTTTGTTTTCTTCTTCCACTTGTGCTTCTTCTATTGATTGCTGTTTACTCTTTTCATTTTCCTCCTTTTGCAATAACTTTTTTTCTTTTATCCTGTCTCTCCTTTGCTTCCATCTTTGGGATCGTTTACTGGTGATATTTTTTTCTGGTTCTTCGGAGTCTTCTACTCTGTGAGGGATGGGTATATTTCCCTCTTTGTCACTTTGATTATTCTCTTCGGTTTTATCAGGGTTTTCTCTAGCCTTAGCTCTTGTTATGGCTTTTAAAGGTATAGTGTACTCTTTGTCACTCCCTGACGATTCAATTACTTCTATCACGTTAATCTGTACGTTAGATGTGACTTTGTTTGGGTTCTTAGGACAATCTCTGAAAAGATGTTCCTTTCCACAATCGCTACAGTAACCTTCCCAAATTCGTTGTGGTGGTGGTGGGTTTGGCAATGTACATTCTCTAATATAGTGGTCACCTCCACATCTGTAGCATGGTCCTCGGGGTACAGAAGGTCTATTCATGGGTCGAGGTGGCATGGTTGCTCTAGGAGCTGTATACATTAATGGTACATAATCTTGCTCGTAGCTGTATGAACTCTCTGGTGTCTCCATGCCATAAGCATATGGGTCGTATTGTTGCCCATATTCCATTGTTGAGCTCTCATAACCTGGGTATGTTCCTTGACTAGGTTCGTAAAATGAGTCATATGGTTCACTACTAGTCAAAGGTGTAGCTGGCACTATGGCCCTTTCTAAGTTTTCCTCTGGTTGCGCTATCTTAACTGGGACAACGTTCTGAGGGTGGGGCGGTTGTTGTCCTAGCACTGGTTGAGGCTGTGTATATCCCTGGTATGCGTATGGTCGTGGTATTGGTGCCTGTGGCTGATATGAGGGATATCTAAAGGCTTCTCCTCCCTGCTGGTTCTGCGGATATCCATAGGGTCTCACATAAGGCTGTGTGGGTCTGGTTTGCCTATTGTAAGGGCAGTTCTCGGTGCTATGGTTTGTGTATCTCTGCTCTATGCTGCAATACTGTAGTGGTCCGGGAACTGAGGGTCTATAAGGAGCATAGGCAGGTGGTGGGACTACTCCTCTACTACACAAGTGAGAAGGATGATCCCCTCCGCACTGCAGACATCTTCTAAGCATAGGCATTCTCATAGGATTGGTGGGATAATTCCTCTGTCCTTGCATATTCAGTTTTTTTGCTAGCAAGTCGGCAATTTCCTCTACGTTGTTTTTAGGGTTTGGTGTGCTACTTGATGACTCTTCACTTTTCACACTACCTTGGGGTATTTTCAAGTCTTCTGCAAGGTTATCCTCTAGGTCTATACATTCCTTCATACACTCTTGCAAAGTTTGAACTCTCTTCACGTACACTAATGACCTCAAGGTTCCGTTCAATAGTCCTTCTAAAAACAATGATACCATCTTGTTTTGTGTTGGTCTCTCTTCTACAGGACATCTATCCACATACTGCTTGAATCTCCTGGCAGCCAATCTGACTGACTCAGTCGGGACTTGTTTGAAGCTGTGGATTAATGACGAAGAATTGTTCTTGATTCCAGACTTAGTAAATTCTTCAATCATTTCTTGATACACTTGATCCATGTTCTGAAAGGTATTTGGATCCAATGGCTGAAACCAGGCCAGGGCTGTGTCTGACAAGGTAAGGCCAAAGGACTCATATTGAATCATGAAGTCATCTACCTGCTCGGCTCTAACTACTTGTTTAAATTCTGCTATGTGATTATAGGGTTCACTCGAGCCATCATAATGATTTCTTATGCATTTGGCCACTTGAATCGGCCTTAGTCTTCTTCCTGTTTCAGGTTGTCTCGGCATTACAGGGTAATTTGGTCTTCCTACTGGTATGCCTGGTCCTCGTACTACCTGTGGTCTGACTGGAGCATGAACTCCTTGTCTTGGGTCAATAGCTGGCTGTGGCCGGTAATTAGGATTAGTGGCAGGCATTGCGAATTGTACATGTGGTCTGATGGGGATCTGGGTTTGTTGAGTTTGTTGTGTTTGTCCCGAATGTTGACTTGAATCATTTTGAGAAGTTCCATGTGGATTACGTGACGTAGTGGCTTGGTCCCTTGGGGGGAACACTGGGATGTTCTGATATTTCAGCTCAGCTCTCTCTAGTTCAGTGACTGGCCAATACCTTCTGTGGTTTTTGTCCAAATATGTAATGATGGTGGAGAATTCAGGATCTTGTAACTCATAGATGGTAACAGGATTAGGAGCAGCTTCCCAAATTGAGGAATGGGCTCTGAGCAGGTGCTCCATCCCGTTGATCAAATACACATCTATTAGAGTGTCATCCTGAGGAACTAAGTCTCCTCTCCAAACTTTAGTAATTGTTGATCTCCCTCTAGGAGTAGTCATTGGTTCTTCAGTTCCATATCCATTTAAGCTTGAAGTATTATTTTCCTCACCACGCTCATTAATGATTTCAGGGTGTTCTGTGACCACGTATTGATTGTCCTGTTTATCCATGTACAGTCCTCCTATGTATTTGACTGCTGGTCTTGGCACTATGTAGGCCTCTGAAGCCTTCCTTAGTCTGGCCACTGATCTGTTTAGACCATCCAAATAGATAGGTATCTCGTTGTGGTTAGTGCTCACATATTCTAAGGAAGTTCTGTATTCACCCTCAATGACGGACATCTGGCCAATCATGGGCACAGTGCCTTGCATATCCTCGGAAGCCATGGGGATTTCTCCTTCTGACTCACTGGAGGTCTCAGAATAGTGTGAACGGTTACTTGGTTCGGCAACACTCCCTACAGAAGAAATTACACTTCTTCGGCTTCCTAGGGTTCTTCCTGATCTCAAGTTCATTCACTTAAGAGCTCTGATCAGTTTTTGGTCCACCTTTAGTCTCTAGAGTTCTAAGTTATGGCTCAGAAGTCTAGGGAAAGCTTAGGCTGGAATGTGACTGAAAGAAAATTTCAAGTCACGATACTTGACTCTCACGACCTCTGAGAAAACGATCGCTGACAGACGACACTTGGGTAAAACGATCGCTGACAGACGATCTTTGATGAAACGATCGCTTGAAAACGATCTTTCCCTAGACGATCTCTGACTGGGAACGATACACGACCTTTCGGTGAAACGATCTACGACCTCTACCCAAAACGATCGCTGACAAACGATACTTGATCAAAACGATCGCTGGAAATCGACACTTGGGTCTAAACGATACTTGATCAAAACGATCGCTGGAAAACGATCTTTGACCAAACGATCTCTAGCAAAACGATCTCTGGCAGGAAGCGATACACGACCGATGATCTCTAGTAGAAACGATCGGTGATACTTGGGCTGAAACGACACACGATCTCTCACTAGACGATACACGATACACGATTATAAACGATCTACGACCTTCACCAGAAACGATCGACGATACCTAACTGAAACGATACCGATCTTTGACAAGTGTCGCGATCTCCGCCAAACGATCGACGATCGACGACACCCGTGACAAACGATACACGACCTTTGACAAATATCGCGATCTCGGGATAACGATACTTGGCAAACGATACGCGATCGACGACCTCTGATCAAAACGATCTCTATCTGAAACGATCTACGACCGCTGTCTGAAACGATCTCTAACGAAACGATCTACGACCGCTGTCTGAAACGATCTCTAACGAAACGATCTACGACCGCTGGGAAATATCGCGATACTCAACCGCAGGAGTAAAACGATACTCGACCGCAGGAGCAAAGCGATACTTGACCCTTTTTCAAATTTTTGTGATGTTTTTTGAGGTTTGATGTTTCCCCCTTTCTCACCTAGCTCTTCTCTCTTACCCTCACCCACTGTATCAATCAATCAAAGACTTTTAACCCCCTGAAAGCCCAAACGACACTCAGCGCAGGTCGTTTTTTCCTTTCCTAGGTTGAAATACTGGAAATTTTTGAGCAAAGAGGTGGTTTAGTTTACCTTAGAAGCACCCATGATCTCTTGGTCCCACTCTTTTGCACAGAACTCTTCCCTATTGCTTGCTTTCCTCGAAACGATCGCTGGGCTCACACGACACTCGACACAGCTCTCCACGATACTTGTTCAACAAGTAACTTGAAAAATGAAAAATTTTTGGCTTTTATACTTGGGAATTCCTAGCTTACAGAAAAAGGAAAATTCTTGAACAAACCTAAAGCCTACTCTACTCTCCACTCCCTCCAATTCTACTTCTTCTACTTACTTCCCTAATCTATCAACTCACTACACACACTCCAAGAATGAGAAGTAGCAAGTGCGGCTGAAAATGACTTACCAAAGAAGAGAAGATTTCCGCTCCTCCAAGTTCTTCAAAGCAAAAAGCTACTTACCATCACGCGAATGCTTCGGTTTGATTCGTCACTCCCCGGCAACGGCGCCAAAAAGTGTGTTGACCTAAGCTTTAACTTAGGGACTTGCGGAGAAAGAGACTGTACCTCAATCCCCTCACAAGTGCATATAGTGGGGATACACGCTTTTAATTTATCAATCCGAAGAGTATACTAACCTAGCCGAGTGTATGAAGACATGCAATCACGTAATGGTCAATGCACATGAACTACTCAAGAATGAAAATGAGGTAAATGCTTATCCTAACAAGCTTCAACAGTAGGTCAAGACGAAACGATACTTGGTGCAGCAGCCGTCGGTATTTTGGACTTTTCTCCTAGCTCCGAACTCCAAACATAGCAAATAGCATATGCGTTTCGAAGCTCTCGAGAAGACGCATCCAATGGCAGTGATTTCACTCAATTCCGACGCTCCTACTTCAAGTTATGACAGAAATACTGAATCGCGAAAATACTTTCCTACGCTTCAGCACTTCCTACAACTCGCACACACCTTTCCTACAGCAAAGAAACACTCTCAAGGATAGATCACACTCACAAGCACTCTTTCCAAGCACTACACATGCATACAAGCTCACGAAGAAGAAGATGAAGAGGGAAGAAGACACAAATTCGAATTTCTGTGCTCTCTATTCTCACAATGGCAAAAAGTCTTTTACAAAGAGTCACATTTGACTTATATACTAGTGCCCTAAAAATGGTCCTTTCACACAAGTGACCGGCACTTTATTCACTAAGAGCAAATTTCCTACTATTTTACATGGGTAAGCTTCTATTCTTCTGTGGGAATGCATCTAGAGGACTCCTCTAGTGCCTTTACAAAGGGAAATATATTACAAAAATGGATATGTTACAAAAATATGTGGTCCAAATCGGAAAAATTTTGGGGCCCGTC
The DNA here is from genome assembly GCA_020310875.1 of Ceratopteris richardii. NCBI lineage: Eukaryota > Viridiplantae > Streptophyta > Polypodiopsida > Polypodiales > Pteridaceae > Ceratopteris > Ceratopteris richardii. The sequence goes on from CM035420.1 coordinate 95,395,487, forward strand.
TTTTTTCTCTGCTTTGTGCGCTCTTTGGCTCTGCAACAATGCGACACCTAATCAGTTGGTCCTAATGTACTGCAATTGAGTGTTATATGGACCTTCTTGCTTTTCTAAGAATGCAACACCAAAACTACCTGTTGGTCTCTCCATACTATATGACATCTTTGAGTCACTAGTCTATGAGTTCAACATGTAGGGACACTCACTGAGTTAGTGAGCCCATGACCTAGCCATATAGTTGACACTAGCCTGAAAAGATCTATTGATTTGTCTATCCCGGCCTAGATATCTACCTAATCTAACACTCATAAGCCTTATCGATTCACCCCAATTTCCTAAGTACAGCCGCATTGCAATGTCCTTTTGTATCAATTACTTGTTCGTTTTATTTTACTTAGATTGTTACTTCTTGTCCACTAATTTGTGTTCTAAGGAATACTTGAGTTCTTATCGCACTTGAATTTTTTTTCGACCAATTTATATTCTTTTCCCTTAAGTTTTGTTGCAACAATATCTTAACTATACTTGAACTTGATTAATTATGGTTTCTTGTACTTATGTCATGCTTATTATAACCCTAACTAGTTAATACCACTAATCATGCTTAACTTAGGCTAAGAATTGATCGAGGGGGTTAATAATGCTTCCAACCTCAAGTCACCTCTCCCTTGATCACACTTGAATGCGCAAGACACACATTCCCAAGCTTTCAATACACTTGCCACCTTGCTTTGGACACCCTTGAATGGCTCTTAATGGACTTGTAAAAGCCAAACTTTAGATCAAACTTTAACTTTAATTGATAGAAAATTCTTATTCGGGTATTTCTTAAAGACCCATTTCCCCCCTTGTATCACAAATAAATCCTCTAGAGCTCCCCTGGCTTCCTAATCCCACTTGAAAGTCAACTTCAAAGAGAGCTTTCCAATGCACTTTAGAGCTCAAAAAATGGATTTTTGATGAGAAAGTTATGTCAGTTCAGGTTCTTGGGGGTCAAACAGACAAACAAAACCTCTCAAGCTATTAATGTACTTGTTTATAGTATTCGTAATTGTGTAAGTAAAAGAGCTTGAAAAAATGCCAAAATTTAGCCCCAATTTTCAAGAATTACAACCTTAATGTTTTAGCCAAAATTGCATGCCTATCACGATAGATGTTGTCTATTGGGATAGACCCATCTTTCAAAATAGATGAGTGTCTGTCATGATAGATGGCCTCTATCATGGGTGGTTGTGTGTCACAATAGATAGTGTCTGTTGTGATAGATGGGTGTCTATCATGATAGATGCTATGTGTCGTCTGTCATGGCCTTCTGTCTGTCATGATAGACAGGGTCTATCGTGGGTCTTGTCTATCACGATAGACGGGTGTCTATCATGGGCCTTGTTTATCGCAGTAGATGGGTGTTTCTTGCAATGGATGGTGTCTGTGGCGATAGACAGTGTCTATTGTGATATATGGTGTCTATCATGGGTCCTATCTATCATAATAGATAGGTGTCTATCATGATAGATAGTTTTCATCATCTATCATTTGTAGTGGATTTTTGATCTATTGTGATTAATAGTGTCTACGGCGATAGATAGGTGTTTGTCATCTATCATCTATCCCCTATCATGGATTTCAGTCTATCATGATAGATGGTGCCTATTGTGATAGAGGATTGTTTGTGATCTATTGTCTATCATCTATCATCTATCATCTATCATCTATCGTCTATCATGGATTTGGTATATCATGGCAGATGAGTGTGTATCATGGGTCCTATCTATCGCGATAGATAGGTGTTTGCCACGATAGACAATGTCTGTTGTTTGTTGTCTATCACCTATCATCTATCATCTATCATCTATCATCTATCATCTATCATCTATCATCTATCGTGGATTTGTTCTATCGTGATAGACAAGAAAAACACAAATTTTGAGGATGTTTCTAGTGATTTGGGATGCTCTAGTAGTGCGGTTTATCGTGCAATGCATGAATACAAGAAAAACCAACTTTCTCTATCTATCATAATAGACACATGACATCGCCTTGGAAAATTTGCAAAGGTTTGTCGTATCTATGGAAGCTGATAGAGATGGTGGTATAGCTAAAACTTGCAGCAAATGCTCACAAACAACAAGAAAATGGAATGCACAAAAGCTCTCTCTCAGTCTCTCTCAAAAATGGAATGAGGGGAATGAGTTAGGGAAGGGAATATGATAGAAAAGCTGAAAATTCATTAAGGAAGGAGATGGAGGTGGGAGATGGTGAGGATGATGATGATGATGGTGATGGAGAAAGTAAAAAAGAAAAAGAAAAGTAAAGAAATTACCAATGACTCCAATGTCACAACTCTACGTCTAACCATCATATGCTTGTCCTCAAAGCTCACTCCTCGGTGATGACGTCAAATTTGGTGTCACTCTAGCACAATGGCAAGCACAAACGTGATGAGATCTATCTCATAGTTGTCAATCTGCGGAGATGTGAGGGTGGTATGATGACCATGAGCAAGTGAAGTGCACAAGTAAGTGAATGAGAAGCACACAAACATGTACATGCATACACACACATGTGCACACAAGGCAAGAACAAAGAGAAGAACAATGGAATACTCTATTAGAAAGCTCCAAGAAAGTATACAATGCTCAAAAGTATGTTCACTCTCCCACTAGATAGCCCCAAAAATGAGCTTTCTAGCTCTTTTTATAGTTTTTCACTAGTGTTGGCCCTATCTAGACCTAGTGTTTGCCCTAGTTAAAAATTAGGTTCTAGGGCTTATTTGAGGGCTCAAATGGAGTCTAAAAATCATGAAAATTGGTACATAGATACTGCTAATACTCCTCAAGCTTGAGGACTCCTAAGCTTGAGAAAAATGAGTTCTAATATACCAAAAATGGTATTTACATTGTGAGCATAGTGATAATGATCATTGCTTGATGTAAATTTAGATTCACATAAAAAAATGATTGGACTTTATTTTCAGATTATGTTTGATTGCTCTATCTCCTTATTCCTTGCTTGCTCTTATCTTTGTTCTTATATTCTTAGGCTCTCTTCTCTACCAAATCATGATTGTTAACCAACATATAGTCTTGCAAAAAGTATAAAAAAATAGATGATACTTGGATTTCATGATACCTGAGAAAAGTGATATCGATAGTATCACGATACTTTAGGTATCAGTGATATGGGTGATATCATGATACCTAAACTATTGGGTGATATCATGGTGCCTAACGTATTGGTGATATGGATGATATTGTGATACCTTGTTGGAGTTAGACGTCTGTGGAAGCACACAAACAACACAAGGAAGAAGAAGAAGCTTGGAGCACAACACACAATACTCAATGTATTACTAGAGAATGTACCAAGATAAGTATCCCATTAGGGCAATAGGCATATATACAAGGGGGGGGAACCTCGTAGAGAGGGAAAAAAGTGCCACGATCATCCTAGAGTGTTCACACACATCACTACCTAAATATATCAACAAATCCCCCCTGCGAGTGATGCGGCGAACAAGTAGCTATCACTCATGTATAAGGAAGTGCCAAGCTATGTGGAAATCACTCCACAAAAGGAAGTAAGCCCAAAGCTTTGCGGAAAGCTTCAAACTTCTCCCTAGGAAGAGCCTGCGTGAAAAGGTTTGCAATGTTCTCCCACGTGGGCACATATGCCAAGCTGATCTCCCCAGTAGAGAACCTCTCCCTAACATAATGATAATGCACCTCAATGTGCTTAGTGTGAGCATGGAACACAGGGTTCCTCACAATTGCCAATGCGCTCTGAGTGTCAGTGAAGATGGTGGTGGCAAAAGAGTGACCAATACCCAACTCAACCATAAGGCGTCTTAGCCACACAGACTCAACAATTGTTGTGAAAGATGCCCTATACTCAGCCTCACAACTGGAAGTGGCCACAGTAGGTTGCTTCTTGCTTAACCAAGATATACATGAGCTACCAAACATGAAGCAAAAGCCACTAGTGGACACACGAGTGTCATAACAACCAGCCGAATCAGAGTAAAAAAAAGCATGCAAATCTGGCGATAGTGATCCCCCCTTGGGATAAAACAACCCAAGTAGATGAGTACCACTCAAGTAGCGAAAGATGCACTTAACAACCTACCAATGCTTGACTCCTCAAAAATGTACCTGCTCATCTGTGAGACAACAAACTGAATATCTGGCCGAGTAATGCATAAGTAAATCAAGCATCCAACAACTTGCTGATAGAGAGCAACATCAAATGCATCTCCAACATCATGAAGAATCAATCATAAACCTATCTCCATAGGACTGGAAATAGGTTCACAGTCTTCAAGGCCAAACTTTGTAATAATGTGTCAATGTATTTTGTTTGACACAAAGCCATTCCACCATCATTTCGCATAAACTGAATGCCCAAATAGTGATGCAAATACCCCAAATCAGGCATCTCAAGTGATGCATGCAGAACAGACTTAAAATCAGCAATAAGCCTCTCATGAGCACCAATGAGCAGCATGTCATCAACATAAACCACAATGATCAGAAGTACATCATTAGCACACTTAACATATAAGTTGCTTTTAGTTGGACTATTCTCAAAACCATGTGTAATCAGATAGGCATGTATCTTCTCATACCAAGCACGTGGTGCTTGCTTTAAACCATATAATGCCTTCTTTAACATGCACACCTGGTTTTCATGCCCTTTCTGCACAAAGCCACAAGGCTGAAAAACATACACTTCTTCATGCAAGTCGCCATTCAGAAATGTTTTTTTAATGTCAAATTGATGTACATTCCAACCATGATGGGATGCAAGTGCACAGGTGCTCCGAACAGTAGTCATATGCATGTAGGTGCAAAGGTCTCATCAAAATCAATGCCTCCTTCCTGCACATAACCCTTTGCAACAAGCCTAGACTTATACCTGTCAACTATTCCATCAGGCTTACGCTTCAACTTGTATATCCACAGTGCCAATGGCCTTCTTGCCAGGAGGCAAGTCACATAAAGACCTGGTACCATTTTTCATGATAGCATCATATTCAGATTGCATTACAACCATCCAATGTTTAGAACTTTGTGCTTCATCAAATGAATCTGGCTCAGTCTCATCATAGAAACTAGATGCAGCCATAGCACAACAATCTGATGCAAAAGAGGCACTATGAGAGCCTGAATGAGTACAATATGACAAAGGTGCATCTAATTTGCTGTCATGCAAAGTCTGCACCAGCCATTTTGGCATAGTTTTCACCTCCTCAATATTAGCTCTCTCATCAAAAAGTGCATCATGTAAATCTACATCAGAAATGGGATGATTTGCATCATCACATGAAACCTACAAAGGCTGAGAAGTTGCCTCATTAGGATCAGCAGTAGACTATCCACCTATAAAAAGAGGTAGCAAAGTATCATACATGTCTTTGGAGCTAACATATATCTCCTTGGTACATGAAAGCAGTGGCTGAATAGCATCTTCCACAAAAAGAACATCACGACTAACCAAAATGTGTTTAATCTGTGGATGATACAGACGATGGCATTTACTTTCAAAACTATACCCGACAAAAATACATTTTAGTCCCTTATCATCCAATTTTCTACGATGTTTTTCAGGCTCTAATGCATATGCCAAACAACCAAAAACATGCAGATGAGCAATAGATGGCTTGTGATCATGTCAAGCCTCATATGGAGTGATAGACTACAACGCTTTAGTGGGACACCTGTTAAGTACATATGCTGCACACATGACAACCTCAAGCCAGAAACTATGTGGTAAAGCCTGACTCTTGACCATACACCTCCCCATCTCCATGAGTGACCTATTCTTTCTTTTAGCAACTCCATTTCATTGAGGTGTATACGGAACTGTACACAGGTGTTTTATCCCACGTTCAGCCAGAAATGCATTAAAATCAGAAGACATATATTCCCCTGATCAGAACAAAGGGTGCCCATTTTGCATGCTCACAGATTTTCAGCCAAAACCAAAAAGTGTTTGAAGCACATGAACACTTCAGACTTTGCCTTCAATGGATATACCCATGCATTCCTGTAAAAATCATCGATGAAAGTCGCAAAGTAAAGATAATCTCCAAAAGAAGGTGTCTTCATAGGGCCACAAACATCACTATGTACAAGTTGCAATTTTTAAGTAGCCCAAACTGAACCATCTTTTGGAAAGGAAGAACGTTGCCCAAAATATAGCCCTCACAAACATGTTTTCTAGGTGCCTCAAGTTTGGGCAAAGAGGAAACCATTTCAGTTTTCTGTAGGCATAGCAAACTAGCAAAATTCAAATGACCAAAGCGTGCATGCCAAAGCTTTGCATCTAACATAGCCTTAGAATCATGTATTGCACATGCCAAATCATTTATAGATCTTTCGTAGTCTATGAGCTTATACAACCCACAACATAAAATGCTAGAAGCAATAATCACATCGCCATTTGACAGATCATGAACTGTACATCTCTCATCAAAAAATTTCACAACCAAGCCAATCTTGGCTAATGTAGAAGCCGATAATAGATTTTTCTTGATCCCTAACACAAACAAAGCATATGACAATGTGAAAGAACTACCATCATTAATAGTCAAAATGATCTTACCAACTCCCATAACAGGATAAGAGGAGTTGTTGGGACATGTAACAGTATTCCCTGTAGGGGCAGGCTCAAGTGAAGAGAAGAAACTGCGTTGCGAGGTAATATGTTTGGTCGCCCCACTATCAAAGTACCAAACATCTGAGTCTATTGTAGACATGCATTGCTCATGAGAAGATGGGTAAAAAATGCAAACAATAGTAAATGCCCATTCTTCTTCCTGCACAAGATTATGAGACTCACTTTTTGGTGTAGAGGCCTCTACAGCAACCATTCCACTCTCTTTCTTCTTTGCCTCTTTAGCAACCAGTTTTGGACAGTTCTTACTGATATGATCATTTCTTTTACAATACTTACAAAAACATTTTTACTTTTTTGATTTCTTTTAATCTTTGTGTTCCCTGTTCAATTGTGCAGAATTAGCAGATTTTTGCTTACTAATTGAAGAGCTCCATTTTCCTTTGTCCTTCTGACTTAAAGATAAGAATCTCATTAAGATTGATACACCTTTGGGTTATAACAATCATAAAACTTAAGTAGCAATTCTAATGGTTTGGGAATTTCTTAGGAGCTAATCGTTGTCTAGCTAACTTGGAGAAGTTTTTTCTTTCCCACTACTACAAAGTATTATATGATTCAAATACTTGATATTTGAATACTCCTAAATTTTCAATAACATGAGAAAAGGACTCATGTTTGAAATCTTTGCACCTCTAGAATGATCCTAAAAAAGAATTCCAAACTTCTTGGACAATATTCTCAAGTTCTGATGCTTGATTTTTGTTCACTTCCTTAGCATCAATTAAAGGATGAATATTACCGTAAGGTACAATTTTGCACACCATCATGAAGGTTTTACATGAAGCTTCATTTACCTTATATGTGATATTATTCCTTTATTTCATTTCTTGATTTTGAAATAAAAGTTATTGTCATTGATCGATCCATCTTTGCTTCTTTTCTATTTTAAACATCTTCTTATGGCCAACTTAGATACACCTTTTTGAAGTATGTTTAAAGTACAAGAATCATGCTTCAATTTTTTGAGTTTGAGGTCTACGGAAGCATGCAAACAACCCAAGGAAGAAGAAGAAGCTTGCAACAAAACACATCATACTGAATGTATTACCAAGTGAATGTACAAAAAATAACTGATGCATTAGGGTTATAGGCGTATATACAAGCTGAGGGAAAAGGCCTCCTAAACAGGGGAGAACGTGCCTCTGCAGTCCTAGTGTGTTCACACACATCACTATCGAAATATATCAACGACAACACCTCTATGCTATTAAGAAATGTTCAATGATGTTTAACTTCGAACATCACACAACGAGAGGATGGGTAATTTGAATGCTTGTAGTAGATAAGGTATAAAGTTCAATTACTGATCTTTGTGGATTTGTTATGAAGCTCAAGGATATTTTCCCTTTGTATCCATGCCAACTGATAGATTCTTCACACAAAAAAGAAGAATAAATTTTTCAATTGATGAAGGATTCGCATGAAAAAGAAGATTCATACTAAAAGATAGGTCTCCTGATGAAAACTCTACAGATGTATATGAGAAACAAAGTAATTGAGATCATAATCTCTATAGAAACTTGTGAAGAAAGTGATGGGGTCACCAAGGTTTCCATGAAAGCTTAGGCTCTAATACTAATGTGCAAAACTAGAACATAAGGACCACCACATGCTAGAGATTTGACTGTCTTCCCAACTTTATGCCTCTATATATAGTTCCTTAGATGAATGGTGAGCTCTAGATTATCTAAACTCCACATATGCATGTGCAATCTTCACCACAATTTTAGCACCTTCCACTAGATTCCATGCTAGATTAGAGTTTTCACAACCAACTTGTGAATGAATGAGTGCTCACCTCCCAACGAAGCCTCACATATATAGGCTCCCTCAAGGGCCAGTTGAACTAGGATGGTTGATACATGTCTGCCATGTGTATCAATTCTTTAAAATCCACTAGAGTGGTCGGTTAATGACATGTCCTAGGCCACTTGAGTTAACTCAAGTGGAAACTTCTAGAAGGCCTTGAAGCTCTTGACAAAAACACACTTCTCTCATGGATTTGAACCCAAGACCTCCTCCTTACCATCATTGAGACTTAACCACTAAGATAAGTTAGTTTCTTGGTTTTACTCTAGAGAAACTTAGGCTTAACTTAAGCCAAATCCACTTTATAAAATTATTTTCCCCTTTTGGAACTCAAAGATAAACTTGATCCCCAACTTGAAAACAGATGGCATGTCTTTTTGGATGAGCATAAGCTTTAGCTCAATCCTGACCTCTTTTAAAGTCGTCTTAGCTTTCTTGAGCTTAAAGTTATGAGATGCTTGTACCCTTTTAGTTTGGATTCCTACATTTGGAATCCTAGCTTAGTACCCATACATGAAAATGAGTGGCTTGAATTCAGTTTATGTATTCTTGGTACTATTATAGGAAAATTTAGCTAGGGGAAGACAATATTTTCCCAATCAACTTGTTTGGAAGTTTCATAAGCTCTTCAACATTTCTTCCAAAATATGCTTGACTTTTATAATCTATCCATCCATCCAGGGATATTCAATTGTACTCATGCTCAATTTAGTTTCAAGTCTACTAAAAACTTCTCACCAAAAGTGACTTGTAAATCTAGCATCTCTATAAGAAATTATCTATGGGAAGACCATAGAGTTGATAAAGTTGATTTACAAATAGCTTTGCCAACTATGGGGTCTTATAAGTAGCCTTGATAGGTTAAATTGAGCTAACTTAGTCAACCTATCTACTACTTCCCAAGCTATCCTTGCCTTTTTGAGTGTGGGATAATCCCATAATGAAATCCATTGAAATAATTTCACTGAGGAATCTAGAAGGTATCCAACAATCCTCTAATTTTTAGCCTTTTTGATTTATTAATTTAACATTTATGGCATTTGGATACACATGTTTGTACATCTTGATGTATACTTGGTCAATAGAAATGGATCCACAATCATTAGAACCAAGGATAAATCTAATGCAAGTTTCAAATCTTGGAAAGTTTTTACTTGTTTCTCTTTCCATTTTATTTTTTTTTGCTTTACCTTAGTTTGATCAAACAAGGTTACTACTAACATATCATAACCTAAAATAAACTTTCGATAATACCTTGCTAGTCCAAGAAAATTTTGTAATTCTCAAGCAGTGTTGGGATCAAGCCATTCAAGAATCACTTTCACCTTTTTTGGGTCAACTTTAATTCCACCTATGGATATAACATGGCATAAATACTTTACTTTTTGGTGTAAAGAATTCACATTTTGATTCTTTAACATAAAGTTTATTGTGTTGCAAAAGCTCAAAGTTTTTCTTTAGGTGTTCCAAATGAATTTTGATTAGAATGTTGAGTATGTATTTAACAATTATTTTATTAAATTCGTAAATGTTGTGAACGACATCACTAAAAACTCATAGTGAGCATACTTAGATTTGAAGGCGCTCTTGGAGATATCACTTTCTTTGACCCTTATCTGATGATATCCATGATGTAGATCAATATTTGAAAAGGCTTTAGCTCCCCTTAAGACGTTGAAGAGATCTTCAAATCGCAACATTGAGAAATTTATTCTTTATAGTTAGATTATTTAGGACCTTATAATACATGCATAGCCTCATTGATCCATCTTTCTTCTACACAATAAAAATGGGTGCAACCCAAGGTCACTGACCATATAAAACCTTTGTCCAGATTTTCCTTGATCTGTTTTTTTGGTTGTAAGGGTTTTGAGATCTTGGCTTGGTTCTTGAAAACAAATCTATAATATGATCAATGTTTCCACAAGAGGGGGCAAGCCATGGGATATTTCCAAAGGGAAGAAAACTTGAAACTCTTTCAAAAGATCCTTAAACCTAAAAAATATTTCTTGAGAAATATAAGAAGAGGCATAAGAAAATTGTTATTTATTATTGGAAGATTTACATAGGTGCAAAAGACTAAGAAGTCTTTAGAACTTGCTTCATTATTTACAAGTTTTTGTATTTCCAAATTAGAAATCAAAGGGGTACTTAGAAAATCATGACCTCCCTTGATTTTGTACATTAATCGTCATGCTAGAATTCCAAAGTATTAGTGTGATAAATTTGGGAAAAAAAGTCCTTAAATCTAGAACCACTCTCTCCCTAGTACCAAATCTACTCTTTTCGTGTGATAAATTTGGGAAAAAAAGTCCTAAAATCTAGAACCACTCTTGTTGATATATTTAGGTAGTGATGTATGTGAACACACTAGGACTGTCGGGGCACTTTCTTCCATCTTTAGGAGGTTTTTTTCCCCTCGGCTTGTATATACGCCTATTTCCATAATGGGCTACTTATCTTTGTAAATTCTCTAGTAATACATTCAGTATTGTGTGTTGTGCTCCAAGATTCTTCTTCTTCCTTGTGCTATTCGTGTGCTTCCGCAGATGTCTAACTCCAACAATTGGTATCAGAGCAGGTTGTCGCTTCATCTAGGGCGCCGTCGACACTCCTCTGTTTGATGTCTCAGAATTGCACAAATTTTGGTGAGCATACTCAGCGTGTTTCTGAGATCAAAACATCTTTGCTCTGTGGTGCCAAAATCGCGATCTGAGCTCGTTTTGGCCTCCGAATGCACTATCACATCGCTTGTGTAGGCTATTTCGTCTTTTTGTGCCAAAGGTATATACCAGTTTTTGTTTGCCAGTTTAAGCGTCTTGAAGTCTGCTACAGGTCTAGCGGAACTCATCTGGGCAGTTCTGTTCAACTTTTTGAGATACAGTCAATTTTCTGCGTCAAGGTATTTTAGTCACCGGCCATGGCTGAAAAGCAGTGATGTATTCCGTATGTTGGCTGTTGAGGATAAGTTGGATGGTACCAACTACCCATTATGCGCTTATATGATGCGACATGTATTGGTTGTAAAAGGATTGTGGAACATTGTGTAGGGTGTTTAAAGACGTCCTGTTACACCTCTAACTATAGGTACTACAAATACAGGTGCTGGAGCTGATGAAGATGGTGTCAAAGATGATATTCTGCAGATTCCTGTTCGTGCTGCTGTTTCTGCTGCACCTACTGCAGAGCAGATTTGCTGGGATGGTAGAGATGCCCAGGCACATGCATTGATAGCTTTATCTGTCAAACGTGCCATTATTCTTCACATTGATTCTTGTAGAACAGCTAAGGATGCTTGGGATACACTTACCACATTGTACCAAGCTAGGAATGAGGCTCGTGTTGCTTACCTCCGAAAACAGTTGGAGAGTGAGCACATGAATGAAGGTGATTCCATGGACAATTTTTTGACAAAGATCAAAGACTTGAAGGAACAATTGATTTCTACTGATGAGGTTATACCAGATAGCTCACTTGTGCAGACTATTCTGAATGGCCTTCCTGATTCATATCAGAGTTTTGCTTCTACTCTTCGGTTGATGATGAAAGGCAATCCAAATGCCTTGTCATTTGATGAGTTAGTCTCTGCTCTGTTGTAGGAAGATCAATCAAGGCATAACAGGTCCATTATGCGTGTTGCAGATCAAGATTTCCTGGCTAGTCAGAAGGGCAAAGGAAAATGGAGTTCTTCTACTAGTAAGCAGAAATCTGCAAATGCTGAACATTCGAAGAACCAAGACAAAGATGAGAAAAAATCAGAAAAGTAGAATTTTTTTTGTAAGTACTGTAAAGGGAATGATCATATCATAAAGAACTATCCAAAACTGGATGCAAAAGAGGCAAAGAAGAAAGAGGCTGGAATGGTTGTTGCAGAAGCCTCTACACCAAAAACAGAGTCTGCTAATCTTGTGCAGGAAGAAGAATGGGCATTCACTACTATTTGCAGTTTTGACCCATCTTCTCATGAGCAGTGCATGTCTGCAGTAGACTCAGATGTTTGGTACTTTGACAGTGGGGCGACCAAACATATTACCTCACAACACAGTTTCTTCTCTTCACTCGAGCCTGCCCCTACAGGGAATACTGTTACATGTGCCAACAACTCCTCTTATCATGTTATGGGAGTTGGTAAGATCATTTTGACTACTGCTGATGGTAGTTCTTTCACTTTGTCAGATGCTTTATTTGTGCCAGGGATCAAGAAGAATCTGTTATCAGTTTTTGGATTAGCCAAGATTGGCTTGGTTGTGAAATTTGTTGATGACAGATGTACAGTTCATGATCTATCAAATGGCGATGTTATTATTGCTTCTGGCATTTAATGTCGTGGGCTGTATAAGCTCATAGACTATGAAAGATCTATGAATGATTCGGCATGTGCAGTTCATGAAGCTCAGGCTATGTCAGATGCAAAGCTTTGGCATGCACGCTTTGGTCATTTGAATTTTGCTAATTTGCTACGCCTGTAGAAATATGATATGGTGTCTTCTTTGCCCAAGCTTGAGGCACCACATGTATGTGAAGGCTGTATTTTGGGCAAAATGCAGCATTCCTCCTTTCCAAAAGATGGTTCAGTTTGGGCTACGCAGAAATTGCAGCTTGTACATAGTGATGTCTGTGGTCCTATGCAGACACTCTCTTTTGGAAATTACCTTTACTTCGTGACTTTCATTGATGATTTTTCCAGGCATGCATGGGTATATCCATCGAAGGCAAAGTCCGAAGTGTTCATGTGCTTCAAACAGTTTTTGGTTTTGGCTGAAAATCTATCAACATGTAAAATGAGCACCCTCCATTCTGATCGAGGGGGGGAATATATGTCTTCTGATTTTAATGCATTTCTGGCTGAACGTGGGATAAAACACCAGTGTACAGTGCCGTATACACCTCAACAGAATGGAGTTGCTAAAAGAAAGAACAGGTCACTCATGGAGATGGTGAGGTGTATGGTCAAGAGTCAGGCTTTACCACATAGTTTCTGGCTTGAGGCTGTCATGTGTGCAGCATATGTACTTAACAGGTGTCCCACTAAAGCACTGCAGTCTATCACTCCATATGAGGCTTGGCATGACCGCAAGCCATCTGTTACTCATCCGAGTGTTTTTGGTTGTTTGGCATATGCATTAGTGCCTGAACAACATCACAGAAAATTCGATGATAAGGCAGTAAAATGCATTTTTGGTGGGTACAATTTTGAAAGTAAAGGCTATCGTCTGTATCATCCACATACTAAACGCATTCTGGTTAGCCGTGATGTTGTTTTTGTGGAAGATGCTATTCAGCCATTGCTTTCATGTACTAAGGAGACATCTGTTAGCTCCAAAGGCATGCATGATACTTTGATGCCTCTTTTTACATGTGGACAGTCTAGTGCTGGTCCTAATGAGGCAACTTCTCAGCCTTTGCAGGTTTCATATGATGATGCAGATCATTCCATGTCTGATGCATATTTACATGATGCACTTGTTGATGAGAGAGCTGATATTGAGCAGGCAAAAACTATGCCAAAATGGCTGGTGCAGACTTTGGGTGACAACAAATGAGATGCACCTTTGTCATATCGTACTCAAGGCCATTGTCACTAAGTGGGTATACAAGCTGAAGCGTAAACCTGAATGGTACAGTTGACAGGTATAAGGCTAGGCTTGTTGCAAAGGGTTATGCACAGGAAAGAGGCATTGATTTTGATGAGACCTTTGCACCTACATGCCGTATGACTACTGTTCGGAGCATTTGTGCACTTGCAACCCATCTTGGTTGGGATCTACATCAGTTGGACATTAAAACAACATTTTTGAATGGTGACTTGCATGAAGAAGTGTATGTTTTTCAGCCCCGTGGCTTTGTGCAAAAAGGGCATGAAAACCAGGTGTGCAGGTTAAAGAAGGCATTATATGGTTTAAAGCAAGCACCATGTGCTTGGTATGAGAAGATACATGCCTATCTGGTTGCACATGGTTTTGAGAAGAGTCCAACTGAAAGCACCTTATATGTTAAGCGTGTTAATGATGTGCTTCTCATCATTGTTGTCTATGTTGACGAGATGCTGCTCACTGGTCCTATTGAGAAGCATATTGCTGATTTCAAGGCTGATTTGCATGCCTCATTTGAGATGTCTGATTTGGGGCATTTGCATAACTATTTGGGCATTTAGTTTATGCAAGTTGATGGTGGAATGGCTTTGTGTCAAACGAAATATATTGACACATTATTGCAGTGTTTTGGCCTTGAAGACTGTAAGCCTATTGTCACTCCTATGGAGAAAGGTTTACGATTGAGCCTTCATGATGGTGGAGATGCATTTGATGCTGTTCTCTATCAGCAGGCTGTTGGATGCTTGATTTACTTATGCATTACTCGGCCAGATATTCAGTTTGCTGTCTCACAGATGAGCAGGTTTATGCATTGCCCATGAGTCATGCATTGGAAGGCGGTTAAGCGCATCTTTCGCTACTTGAGTGATACTCGGTTACTTGGGTTGTTTTATCCCAAGGGGGGATCACTACGGCCAGATTTGCATGCTTTTCTTAACTCAGATTGGGCTGGTTGCTATGACAGTCGTGTGTCCACTAGTGGTTTTTGCTTCATGCTTGGTAGCTCATGTATATCTTGGTTGAGCAAGAAGTAGCCTACTATGGCCATTTAGAGCTGTGAGGCTGAGTATAGGGCAACTTTCACAGTGACTGTTGAGTGTGTGTGGCTTAGACGCCTTACGGCTGATTTGGGTGTTGGCCAGTCTTCTGCCACCACCATCTTCACTGATAGTCAGAGCGCATTGGCAGTTGCGAGGAACCCTGTGTTCCATGCTCGCACTAAGCACATTGAGGTGCATTATCACTATGTCAGGGAGAGGTTCTCTGCTGGGGAGATCAGCTTGGCATATGTGCCCACACAGGAGAACATTGTAGACCTTTTCATGAAGGCTCTACCTAGGGAGAAGTTTGAAGCTTTCCGCAAAGCTTTGGGCTTACTTCCTTTTGTGGAGTGATTTCCACATAGGTGGGCACTTCTTTATACATGAGTGCCAGCTCCTTGTTCACCGCATCACTCCCATGGGGGATTTGTTGATATATTTAGGTAGTGATGTGTGTGAACACACTAGGACTGCCGGGGCACTTTTTTCCCTCTTTAGGAGGTTTTTTTCCCCGGCTTGTATATACGCCTATTGCCCTAATGGGCTACTTATCTTTGTACATTCTCTAGTAATACATTCAGTATTGTGTGTTGTGCTGCAAGCTTCTTCTTCTTCCTTGTGCTGTTCGCGTGCTTCTGCAGACGTCTAACTCCAACAACTCTCTCCCTAGTACCAAATCTACTTCTCCTTGAAGTATTGGATTTCAAGTTCAAATCCCAGAGCATGGTTTCCTAGATGTGGGTGTCTTAATCTTGCATCATAGAAACAAAATTTCTATGCATTGAAGGGATTGTGGAAGTCTCAATCTCTTGACCAAATCATAATAAATGAAATAATGCATTGTTGAATTGTCAACCATGATTCTTATTATGCAACCTTTAATCGATCCATGTAGCTTGAGAAATTCATGGGGCCCAAATCATTGTGGTTGCCACATGTTCTTGGAAACTTGGCATCAATGGGTACTGACATAGTGCATTACTTGAACTTGCCTATAATTTGAATTTTTATTCAAAATAAGCGTGTGAATGAGGTGAATCTATTTTTTCCCTTCCCCTTTGTCAATCTGAGAGGGCCTTGTGTTCCGTCCAACTAGGCAACCCCTACTCTGGTGTCTTGGTTTTAGGCATTTAAAGCACAAGTTTCCTTTCTTCTTTTCTCAAAATTTTCTTGTGGAAGCACATTTTTAAAACCATGTGGTTTTTAGGCATGCATTCCAAGGGCTTAGATCTTTTGCTTTACGTTTCCTTCGAATAGTCTGGAGATTGCTACTATCTTGTTGCATATTTAAAGGTGATTTATCCTCATAGATATGTGCAGCCCTAATCACATCCTCAAGTGATTTAGGAGTGTGACATTTAAACTCATTTTAATATGCACATTAAGCCCTCTCAAAAAGCTGCAAAGCCCTCTAACAAAACTGTAAAGCATGTTCACATGTGTTAAGTTGTTTGGTTGGGCCTTTCACCTCTTGAGGTGGGGGTGAGGGTTCAACCTCTCCCTATGGTAGTACAATTGTGGGCCCTAGGCTAGTGCATGCCTTTATGCAAATTAAACCAATTCCCTTTGGGTAGTCCTTTCCAAGTATTGCCTTCAAATAGCCTAAACCATGCATTGTGGGATATGGGGGTCCCATGGGTACTATGCCCATTCACTTGTACAATCATTCTTTCAATCAATTCAAGCAAGGGAGCTTAGGCTTCAACCAAATTTCCTCTTAAAAAAGCTACAAAGCCTATGAAAAACATTTGCATTTTTCAACTTCAAAATAATCTTTTGATACTCTAAAATGTAAATTTATAATGAACATCGCTTTCGTTGGACCTTATCTTAGGATTCCCAATTTCATTCCACCTCATCTTGGGGAGGAACTCCTTCTTGATGAGGTTAGAAAATTGATTTCAAGTTGAGGGTTTCTATTGAGTCTAAGGGAGACTTATCCACCATGTATAGGCCTTAGGGCCTAAACAAATACTAGCTTCTACTATCCTCACATATTTGGGAGTATTCTTGAGTTGATGGACATCTTGTCATTTTTCCAACAATGTATGCACAACATCCTTATTCCTATCCTTATC
Source organism: Ceratopteris richardii (assembly GCA_020310875.1). Lineage (NCBI taxonomy): Eukaryota > Viridiplantae > Streptophyta > Polypodiopsida > Polypodiales > Pteridaceae > Ceratopteris > Ceratopteris richardii. The sequence goes on from CM035420.1 coordinate 95,412,677, forward strand.
ATCTCTTGATAAGTAAGGGCGTCAAGATCTTTCCCTATGGAAAGATCTAAAGGACGACTTATACCTATTTCTATTCTTCATTGATTAGTAAATAGAGGAGTCATATGATTCATTGAACTCAGATAAATCATAGCACCAGTAAGGGGAACTACATGTGTTTGGGAAATGGGAAAAGCCTTTTCCATAGATAATGAGATGCATGATAAAAGTTCAAATTCATGGGATCTTGTCAATGTTTCCACTCAAGAAACATGCATCCTCATCAGCCAATCCCAATGGGAATCAAGAGATTCTAGGAAACCCTTACTTTAAACAATTCAATTGGAACAATGTTCCTCCCTACAACAAACTGACATATGGACCACCAAGTTGTCATAGAGGGGTCTGAAGGGAGGCAAATGCTCATCTAATAGATTCACGCTAATCGTGTGACTACACACAGGGTGTTTCTTAGTATGCTTCATGATTTGGGTTGAGTTGTCGGTTTTTTGGTGATAAAACCTAGAGTTTTATAATCTATTTAAGTTTAATTTAAGAACTAAGATTCATACGAAAGTATAGTTCTAGCATTTTGATATGCTGCAAAGATCAATTCCTCTTCAGTAATTCGGCTAGTACTCGCTTCAATAATACAATTTTTAATAATAGCTACTTTGTCGTTTTCAGATTGATTTTTCCTTTTAGGGGAAGGTTGGAAATAAGATTTCTTTTTCGTCAGATCCAGGAAAAGCAATTGAACAAAAAGTTTTAAATCTAGACACTCTATAATTGTAAGGTGAAGAGTATAAAGTTTTGGTTACAATACATGCATACATGAACTTGCATACATGCAAAAGTCAGTCATGCATACATGCATCATACATATGCATCTTTTTATAACTATACTTGCATTTATGCACACTTTCCAAACACTATCATACATGCACATGTACACATTCACTTATGCATACATGCACACATTCCTAACACTATCATACATGCACATGCATACACAACTTCATATGCATACATGAACACTCATACATAAAATACCTACACATGCATATCTATCTTAACATGCACATATATGTCTACTTAACAAACAGTCTCTCTCTCTCTCTCTCTCTCTCTTTCTCTCTCTCTCTCTCTCTCTCTTTCTTTCTCTCTTTCTCTCTCTCTATCTCTCTCTCTATCTCTCTCTCTCTCTCTCTCTCTCTCTCTCTTTCTCTCTCTCTCTCTCTCTCTCTCTCTCTCTCTCTCCCTCTCTCTCTCTCTCTCTATCTCTCTCCTTTTCTCTCTACTGTCTGTGTGTGCGTGGCTGCAGAATGAAGAAGGGAGGAGATGGTTCTGTCTCTCTCTCTCTCTCTCCTTTTCTCTCTGCTGTCTCTGCATGCGTGGCTACAGAATGAAGAAGGGGGAGATGGTTTTCTCTCTCTCTCTCTCTCTCTGCAGCAACTATCTCTACTTGCGTCTTCTCTTTGCGTGCAATAGTCTTTGTAGACGTGCACATTTCTTTCTCTATTGTTGTGTGTGAAATACTTGGGAAGGGGATTCATTTCATCTATGGTGATCAACATATCTTGCCAAGATAGCCGCTCATTGGGAAATCTACAGCGCATGCATGCCTCTATGAGAGGTAGATAAAGGAAGAGAACAGAAAGCAGGAACTCTCCATCTCTCTCTCTTTGCCTCTAACACCTTTCTCTCTATCTCTCTCTCTCAGATGTTCTCCGAGCTACCAGGAGGCTCTGATTTATCAGCCATGGGCTTTTTAATTTATATAATAGGCTTATTTATTAATCATACATACATATCTAAATATTTATAATGTTTAGGTACTAATCTATTTATTGTTAATGTTCTTGAAATGAATTTAGACACATGGGGTTAGTAAACATCAACTCATAAATAGAGATGTACATTTTTATAGCTTTTATAACATGGGTCTAATCACAAAGTACAATCTCATAGTCATAAATATTAATCCTAACACATAGGCACACATGTCAAAATATTAACACATATGCAAATATATGTTCATTTATAGAAAACTAACCAATTCATAGGTTTAAATGTATCCACATAAATTATGGAACTCCATATTTATACCCATGCTTAGGTAGGTAAAATTTCATAAACACATAGACATAAGTGCACATAAATGTATCTTTTAAGTATATATAGGCAAACACATACATATGACATAAATCTTCATTCACATTCACATTCATAGGCACATAAACACATACATAATTCAGTGCATTCACATAAACATAGATACACAACCCTATAAACATAGGCACACATAAATAATTATTCATAGATATCCTCATATGGTCATGGACACACATAAAATCACTTAGTAATCTTATAAACATATAAATGAATATAAAAAATGAAGAGCCCAAGTAAGGGTTCAATTAATCTTTCATTCTGAATATATTTTCTTCTTTTTCCTACAGGTGCCCAAGAGAAAAGTTAGTCAATTTAAACCAATACATTAAAAATTATGTGAGAGAGATATCAACCAATAAGCTTTGAATCAAACTTTTTTAATTTTCCATATATTAATTCAAGTGAGGAAATCATTTCAACATCTACCCCCACCAAACCTGCACATCGTCCTCAATGGGCCAATTTGTAGTTCAACAGAAAGGAGTATCAAATTCTTTGGAAAAATCTATAATTTAACTCTAAATAATATTATAAAAAATGCTTCTAATTTCTAATTATGTTTCTGATAATAAAGAAAATTTCTAAAATTACATATATATGAATTAGAAATCGTTTTGATCAATGCATATAGTCAAAAGTACAAATTTAGAAAATCCTATGAAGGTTATTTAGATAATTGAGGTACTTACCATTCCATTAACCCTATTCTTAAGAAAACATTATTTTATTTAAGTATGCTTTCTTTTATTTCTTAGACGTTCGCTATAAGATATATCTAACTAATCCTTCTGTAGCAGATCTCTGCCTCATATAGCCCACATAGTATTTTAGAAGTGGTTTCGAGACCATAACTGAATCATATATATATATATATATATATATATATATATATATATATATATATATATATATATATATATATATATATATATATATATATATATATATTCCATCTTGCAATAGCCATTAATGTGCTGCTTGATGTTCTCATTTTTCTCATTTCTTATTTTTCTTCGCAACTTTTTTGTTTAAGGGGAAAGGCTTAACCCCTAATCAGAGCAGAGGATCTAGAAATATGCTACAGCCAGAACTAGGATCTCATTTGCTAAACGGGTTCAGAAAGTAAAGAATTCTACTAGTATAAAGTAAATTTCTATTTTACCAAGGGTTGCAGTTGAAGTGTTCCTCTCCCCTATCGTCACAACACAATATAAGTTCCCTAAATTAGATCTTCAACTTATATACATATTCCAACTTTAATTTCTTGTTCATTATTTACGTAATTTTAATAAATTTCCTCTTTATATCAGAAACAAATAAAACCCTATTTATGAAATGCATGAGAAGAAACATAAATACTAAGAATAATTAGAATTAATTCACCTGGTTATTCTTCGTTTTCATCTTCATCCTCCAGGAAGTCTTCGTCCAACTCAAACTTACTACTAGCTCTTCTTTTAAACATCTTTATCCTTTGATCTGGCTTTTAATTTATCATTTTTCATCTTTGTTATATGTAAAATAGCTTTGTTAAATAGTAAGTATTTTATAAAAAATCATAATTTTGGTAATAAAAATATTTCATAATCAAAGGACTCTTAAATTCTTTGTATTTGTATCTTGTAAAAGGATAACTTCTTTTTGTTTCTCAAACTGTTTCATATTCAAAGGACAAAATAACTCTTAATTAATTTCATAATCTAATAGCTAAATTCTTTATATTTGAAATATTTTATTTCATCTTCAAATTGGTATTTTATTCATTTAATTTATGATAAACTCATCTATTTTTTACAATGATAAACTCTTAGTTTTCTTGTTCAGTTTGAAAGGTTTTGATTTTGTTGAATTTATGTTCATAGTGTTTTCAATCTATTTAATAATGTTATCAAGAAGTTGTTTTTCTGCTTCACTTGTTTGTTTCATACAATTTTTTGTGGTATTTCGTTTGATCTCTTCTTGCTTAATTCCTTCTTGTTTGCCATGTTTGTTAATTTGAGTTCGTAATTTCCAAACTTTTTCTTGATAAAAAAAACTCATGATTGGCAAGGAGCATCGGAGCAGATGAAATCTCGAAATCTTCAAGTTTCCTTGATCTAACTTGTATTTCATGATTGCATTCATTATGCTTTATATCTAACTATTCTTTCCTAATGGGTTCAAAATTTTGATTTTCCTCTTTGGTCTTACTGTTGTTGATTTCTTTCATTAATTCATGTTCTATTGTAAATATACTCTCACCTTTTTGTTCATTTGCTTTGATGTTCATGTGTATGTTAGGATTTTCATCCTCATACGGCTTTGTTGAATTTGGTTTAGTATGAGTTTGTTTAATGAGTTCCTTCATTCCTCCTCTTCCCAGATTTAATTGAAAAGGTAGTAAATTTTGATAGTTACAAATTTTTTGTTCCTTTTCATTCACTAGTTTTTTTTTTCGTGCATCTTCATATGGCCTACAAGCCCAAAATGTGTGTCCATATTGATCACACCAAAAACACTGCAAAGGTCATTTTTTAATCCTATTTGGCATTCCTTGTGGAAGTTTAGGAGGGGATCTTCTGAAATCATCTAAATGGATTTCAGAAAAAGAGCATGAAAATAGTCCTTTGTATTTTCTTTCATTTTCATGCCTAGCTTTTGCTAGTTCTAATTCTTATATTTGTTTGGACAACAAATCATATTTTCGATTCATTTTTACAATTTCAACATTCATTTCTTCTTTACATGTTCTTAGGCCAACTCCTAATAATTGGAGAGTCTTTGACATAGCATTTATGGTATCATGAAATGTCGTAATAATTCTAAATTTATGTTGTATCTCTTCATTAGCCTTACTCTCCATTTTGACAAATGTTTCTGTCCATGTTCTCAATTTTTCATCAATCATAGCATTTACATAAGCTTCAACACTCTTCGGAATTTGCTCGTGCAAGTCATTTATGCAAGATTAATTACTTTCATTTTGTTTTATAGTTTTCATATTTTTATTTTGCTCAATTTCCATTACTTCCTATTTTGAATCAAGTTATACTAACACTACAAAGAGTGGATGCAAAGATGCAAAGACTCTATCATCATATTCTTAGATATTTCCTCCATCTTACAAGAAACTTATCGCTAGATGATAAAGCCAAGAATATTGGCTTTACCAAATCCTAGGTTTTACTATTACTAACTTCTTTTCTTAAATATTTTTGTTTTCTTAATCCTAAATTTATACTTATCTCTTTGACTTGATCTTTTATATTTATAAGTAGATTTCTCTTTTACTTTATAAGTTTTTAATTTTTTTAGAGCTAAATTTTTTAAACATTTGAATATTTAATTCTAAAGGTTTCTCTAATAATGTAGATAAATTTTAAAAAATGTATTTCCTTGATTTAGATCTTTTGGTTTTTTAACAAAAATTACTATTAATTTCCTTAAAATATTTTCTTAAATTGATTTTGGATAAAACAAGAAAGAAATAAAAGCAACAACTTTAAATCAAAATAATTTAAATCTAAAACCCTTTTTATGCTATAAAATTGTTCTTGTGCAATGAAATAAATATGAGGCAAACAAACAATCTTTTTGTTTTAAAAATCTTTCTTGTTATACAATAAACCTTCTTAATGATCTGTAAAATAGGAACATTAGGATCTAACATAAGTATGCTTTTATTAGCATAAAACACTCATTTGTTAATCTAACATTCAAAACTTAACATAACTTAAACCTATGCTAACTCATGTTAATTAAACTTCTAATGTATATATAACTACATACTCATATGCTTACATACAAACATTATTTTTAACATGCATATTCATACACTAACATGTACTTCTAATGCAATCTCATTTATATCTATTTTGCATTTATGCACAAGTAAACACATCTATTTAACTCATGCACACATACACTTCTACTTACATTCATATGCATATGCATTAATTCTAATATGCACATGCACACACATACAACTCATGCTTTATCACTCATGCATGCATATACTCCTAACATACATGCATACATTTCTAACATATATGCATACATATACTATACATATGCATGCCTATTTACATTACATATGCACATGCATTTCTCTCATGCACACATGCACATGCATACATACAAACATATACTTGCATAACACTCACATGATCACATGCATACACTCATGCATACATGCATTCATGCTCACATGCATACACATGCACAACACATGTTAACATACATGCACGCATGCACTCACAAATACACGTATACATGCAAATTCACTTCACATACTCATGCATTCACTTATCATATGCACATGTACTAAAATACACTACATATGTACATGTACTAAAATACACTACATATGTACATGTTCACATGCATCCCTTCACATGCATACATGCATACTCATATGCACATGCATAAACACACATGCATACATGCAAAACACATTTATGCATACATGCACCATATAACATGCATACATAAACACTAATCACTCATGTATACATACACAACTAACTCATGCTCACATGCATACACATGCTAACATACATGCATACATGAAATCGCATACATGCAAAAGTCAGTCATGCATACATGCATCCATGTTTAGATGCATACACATGCTAACATACATGCATACATGAACTTGTATACATGCAAAAGTCAGTCATGCATACATGCATCATCCATGTGCATCTTTTTATAACTATACTTGCATTTATGCATACTTTCCAAACACTATCATACATGCACATGTACACATTCACTTATGCATACATGCACACATTCCTAACACTATCATACATGCACATGCATACATAACTTCATATGCATACATGCCACTCATACATAAAATACCGACACATGCATATCTATCTTAACATGCACATATCTGTCTACTTAACAAACAATCTCTCTCTCTCTCTCTGTCTCTGTCTCTCTCTCTCTTTCTCTCTCTCTCCCTCTCTCTCTTTCCTTTTCTCTCTGCCGTCTGTGCGTGCGTGGCTACAGAATGAAGAAGGGGGGAGATGCTTCTCTCTCTCTCTCTCTCTCTCTCTCTCTCTCTTTCTTTCTTTCTCTCTCTCTCTTTCTCTTTCTCTCTCTCTCTCTCTCTCTCTCTCTCTCTCTCTCTCTCCTTTTCTCTCTACTGTCTGCATGTGCGTGGCTGCACAATGAAGAAGGGGGGAGATGGTTCTCTCTCTCTCTCTCTGTGGCAACTGTCTCCGCTTGCATCTTCTCTTTGCGTGCAATAGTCTTTGTAGACATGAACATTTCTTTCTCTCTTGTTGTGTGTGAAATACTTGGGAAGGGGATTCGTTTCATCTATGGTGATCAACAGATTTTGCCAAGATAGCCTCTCATTGGGAAATCTACAACGCATGCGTGCCTCTGTGAGAGGTAGATAAAGGAAGAGAACACAAAAAAGGAACTCTCCATCTCTCTCTCTTTGCCTCTAACACCTTTCACTCTCTCTCAGATGTTCTCCAAGCTACTAGGAGGCTCCAATTTATCAGCCATGGGTAAAACCACATGCATTCTCTCTTCCCCCTTCCTCAATGCTCTCAGAAGGGCACTCTTCACCATTGCCGGCCAAAAACTTAAAGAGAACAAGAAGAGCACGAAAACGGGAACACAGTGGAAAGGTGCTCTTATTGCACTAATCTCTATGGCCTCCGATGCAATCTTGCGGTTCTCCACGATGCGAATGCGGCTAACGAGTCACTTCTCTGTATAACCTTGGTGCACAGAAGAAAATGATGGAAGAAGCAATCCAAACGCTCTTGAAGAATTCGGACCACCATCATCATCATACGCGTGATTGTTTATATTGCATGTGTTAAAACCAACTACACTAGAGGTTGCACTGCTGCTTGAATGGTCATTTGCATGAAAAGGAGGATTCAAAGCGGACAAAAATGCATGGAGATATGCACCATGTGCAGCACATTCTCCATATGCATCATGACTAATCTACGTACTGGTAATGCTAGAACATTCCTCTTTGCCATTCGTCCAAGCCCTCGTGAGTTGATCACCTTCCAAATAATTGTTGCCTGAAGGAAGATCTATCACACCATCGACGTCGTCAATAGGAGGCTACAACAGCCCCATCTTCTTTGAATCGCTAAATTATCTGGTCCACATTGTTTCTGCAGTAGTTTGAACTTTTCTGCTACTTGTGGCAGGTAATAAAATCAAGCATAAAATCAAGCATCTCTCTCTCTCTCTCTCTCTTCTTCTTCTTCTTCTCTCTCTCCCTCTCTCTCTCTCTCTCCCTCTCTCTCTTGTCTCTAAGCGCGTTCCCCTACAACAGCCATGGAGGAGGGAGGGGGGAGAAGAGGATAAGAGAAAATCTCTCTCTGATTAGGTACCTGTAAAACAGGATATAACATGGGTCTAATCACAAAGTACAATCTCATAGTACATATATGTTCATTTATAGAAAACTAACCAATTCATAGGTTTAAATGTATCCACATAAATTCTGGAACTCCATATTTATACCCATGCTTAGGTAGGTAAAATTTCATAAACACATAGACATAAGTGCACATAAATGTATCTTTTAAGTATATATATGCAAACACATACATATGACATAAATCTTCATTCACATTCACATTCATAGGCACATAAACACATACATAATTCAGTGCATTCACATAAACATAGATACACAACCCTATAAACATAGACACATATAAATAACTATTCATAGATATCCTCATATGGTCATGGACACACATAAACTCACTTAATAATCTTATAAACATATAAATGAATATAAAAAATGAAGAGCCCAAGTAAGGGTTCAATTAATCTTCCATTTTGAATGTATTTTCTTCTTTTTCCTACAGGTACCCAAGAGAAAAGTTAGTCAATTTAAACCAATACATTAAAAATTATGTGAGAGAGATATCAACCAATAAGCTTTGAATCAAAACTTTTTTATTTTTCCATATATTAATTCAAGTGAGGAAATCCTTCAGACAACGTGCTAGAGAGATGATTATCCTCCAAACCTTATGCCTCTATATATAACTTTCTCCAAGGGATTTCCTACTATGGTAGGTGGATACTAACCATCCAAGTGTCAGCCATGCAACCACATGTGTGCCATGTCCTGGTTGACTTGAGTTATCTCAAGTGGATGCTTCTAGAAGGCTCTTGAGCTCTTGGGGTAAAAAACTCTCCCACGTATCTCATAGGACACTTGAACCCAAGTCCTCCTCATTCACATATGACCTAACCAGCATGTTAGTTTTTCAAGTACATAGTCTACAATTAAGTCTATGGAAGGTAAAACATAATTTTTGCCTATCCTTAAAGGGATTTCTTAAGGGTGAAATCCAAAAGCATGAATATATACTTAGAATTAAGTAGTAGAGAGATTATTGTAAAATCCTTGAGGCAGCTACTTAAAGCTTCAATAAGAAAGGAATATAAAGACAAGAAGTGAAAAGCTCTTGTTTCCATAAATTGGTCGAGTGTAACCAATTGGACTTGAATTTGGGAAATTCAAGAATTTGGAATTATAAATGGTTTTCTTTTGAAAAACCAAAAAAATAAGGATGGATGTTATATCCAAAGGGTTTCAAGTTTTCAAGGCAAAGCACAAGATCGTGAAATGATTGTGTGGAGTCAAAACCTAGAATATCAAGTTAGAGGTAATGTCTCAAAATTTCAAAATTCTTTTAAAGAATTGAAGTAAGAAGGTACACTATAAAGATGTGTTTGGACTTTAGTATTACTCACACATAAATGTGAATATAAAATAGGGTGTATGGGACATCAGATTTTATACTCAAATTGATGTAGGAAAGATGGTATGGGACATCAGACCGTGGGATGATAAGTGTCTTTTAAGCCAATAAGTATCTTTTAATCTTACAATAAATCTTGAAGTAAGATTGGATTCCAATCCTCAAGGGAATTAAAAATTCAAAGGAGAAGTTTAATTTCAAGGAGGATAAAAGCATGATCTTACAAGACACTTCCAGATAAAGTGTTTTACAAAGACACTTCAAGATCAAGTAAGTAAGAAGATCACAAAATAATTAACTTCCAAGAACTTCATTTATAATTTAGATATGGAAAATCATGTTCTTATTTGGATTATCTTTACATGAAATTCATCCTCCTCTAGATTTTAGGAGAATATCAAGATATCATCTTGTTGTATTACCACAAAATCATCTAAATATTCTCAAATGAGATCATTCATCATATGTTGAAAGATAGTTGGAGCATTTGTGAGACCAAACGGCATAACTATATGTTCGAAATGCCCGTACCTTGTTTGAAATGTTGTCTTCCATTTGTATATTTCTCTAATCCTAACAAGGTTGTAAGCTTCTTAAGGTCAATCTTCATGAGGAACTTTGCTTTTCCAAGATGTTCAAGAGCTCTGATACAAGTGGTAGAGGGTATTTGTTTTCTATATTGACTCTATTCAATCGACGATAGTCTAAAAACATTTATATGATCCCATCCTTCTTCTTTACAAATAAGATAGGGGCTCCTACAAGAGACTTTGAGTGTCTAATGAACCCCTTAGTTAGATTCTCATCAATGTTCTTATGTAATTTGATAAGTTCCTATGGGGATAGCCTATAGATTGGTCCAAAAGGTGGTTGTGCTTCTTAAAGTTCCATGGAAAAATCATAAGGTCTATGATCTGGGAGGATCTTTCATTCCTCTTTTCAAAAACATCTTGAAAATCTTGATACTGGCTAGGTAGCTTCACTTGATCATCTTTCTTAGATTCTTGAGTTGGTATGGCATAGACCATATATGTCGATTCCTTCCTTACTGCACGTATGAAGGATTTGGCTCCTACATATGTTGGGTCCTTTTGGATGCCTTGATGAGTGACTTTATTATGTTCCAAATCAATGTTTGGAGTATGTTTCTTTAGTGATGGCATTGCAATGACAACAATATATATCGAACTTAATATTACATTGAAACATATATGGAAATCATGATCACCAAGGTGTAGTTTTAATCATGTGGTTTCTTTGGTAATATTTCTAGATGCTAGAGGTTGTCCATCTACTACTTCAAGTACTACTGGTTTGTTCTTATGAATTACTAGAATCTTGTGTTTCTTACCCAATCCTTCATCCATGAAACATGAGGAGGCTCCTAAATCGACTAGGGCTCCTAAATTGACTAGGGCTCTAACAAAAAGGGTCTTTTTAGGCATGATCAACTTGACAGGGGCAAGACATCTTTTTATGAGTGTTGTTGGAATTATGAGACCCTTTCTTATATAGTGGACCAGTTGTATAGTCTCCTTTAGAACTGAACTTTCTCATTTTCCTACTCTACAAGGGTGTTGCAGAGAACCGAGGACAAGGAAGCAAAAGAAAGAAGTAAAGAAAAGTAGCCCCCAAAAAATTTCAATAAATGGCCCATTTTCTTTTTCCAAAATCCATTGTAAAACCTTGAGAAACCATGTAAATACTCTAGAGGAGTTCTCTAGATGCATGATCCCTGAAGACTGTAACATTACGCATGTACATTAGTAGGAATTTAGTAATTTATAGGAAAGTGTCAGTCTCTTATGTGAAAGGACCAATTTTAAGGCACATGTATATAAGTCACTTTGTGACTCTTTGTAAAGACTTTTTTCTATTATGAAGAACTGACAAGCAGGAATTTGAAATTGCTTCTTCTTGACTGTGTATCTTCTTCTCCTTGAGCTTGTATGTGTGTTTGATGTATGAAATGGATGCCTAGAGGCATTATCTACTCTTTCCCATTCTCTTTCTGCCATTCTAATGTGAGTGTGAAGCATTGTGACTCTTGGAGCGAGAGTTGGTGTTTCTTGCCACTTTGTATTTTGCCCATAACTTGAAGTATATCACTGCCAATGGATGTGTCTTGTTGAGAGCTTTGAAATGAACTTGCCATTGATTATAATCAGGTATCAGACATGAGAGATATGGCTTGATTTGTGCTGCTCCTACAACAAGTATCATGATACCAATTTGCAGTGAGAGAGGTGTTTTGAGAGGTAGATTTTCCTAATTTGCATGCATTACGTGAAGATTCACTTCATTAGCTATCAAGAGAGCACATTTGTTGATGACTTACGTATAGTCTCCTTCATCACAAGTCTCTAAGACATTGTGAGCTTAGATACACACATTTTTGGGGCCGTTGCTGGGGATTGGTCCCGATCAAGGTGCTTTCATGATGGTTAAAGTAATGGTGTGAAAGCAGTGAGCTTGAAGAAGTGATCTAAGATTTGTGGCAAAGTCCAAAATTTCTTGCACTTGTTACTTCATACACTCATTGTGTGTCACAAGTTTTTAGGTTTAGGATTGAGAGTGAAGGAGTAGAGTTAGGGAAGTAGGGAAGAGTGCTTGGAAGTAGGGTAACTTTTTTAATTTCAAAAAACCACAAAATAAAAACTTTTCTACCTTTTTTCTTGAGTCTCTGGTCTCGGCTCAAGGCTAAAAACCAATAATCAACACATTTGGGTTCACCTTTTTTGTGCAACTATTGTAGAGCTCACAGATTAGGTAGGGCATAAACTTCCCAATCATTGGTTGCCATTCAAGGCAAAAATAGCATCACATGGTTTTCCCATAGAACCTTAATGGGGGGAGTGTAGTGAGGGGCTTGCCCCCTTTTGGGGGGTCGGAAGGGGGGCCTATCCCTAGAGATATTGTCAGATTGTATTTTTCTGGCTTTTTGTACCTCTTGGCTATATTCATCTATACCAACTCCCCTTGTAAAAGCTATATAAACATGGACCATCTGTAGCTTTACATGACCTTGCGTACTAGTAAGCCCGTCATCTAGAGTCTATCTATATCGCCATCTTATCTGCACATTGGGAGCACACATGTGGACAACACCATCTTTGTAGTTGCATTACTCTTGGCAATATGAGAATTTGAGTTCTCTATCTCTTAATCTACATCTCTCTTTGTTTGCATTTTTTTCTCAACTTTGTCTAGTGGTCTATTTTTTTTTTCTATTATTTCTTACCTGGAGAACATAAGCTTTTTGCTGTTTATACAAATGTTACACTTTTGGCCTTGAATTTTTCAAAATTTACACATATTAAGGGAGGGTTCACCTGAACGGTGCAACGTCCTCAAAACCCTGCGCACCCATTGTCTGAAAACTAAAAATCTCTTTGCCAATTAAGCACTAAATGTGCACCTCTTTGAAAGGCTCAACAATTTTCTTCATTGACTATATGTTATGTCTACTATTTTGAATGTTTCATCATCAAATTCCTTATATCTCCCTTCATTTACCCCTATGTTTATGCCAAAAGAAGAAAGGTTAAATGGAGCCAATAAAAACCTTTGGAAGGATATAATGAAGGTGTATTTATACACCAATTTATTTTAAGAATTTGTAGAAAGAAGTAAGCATGTTCTCGATACGAGTATAAGTCAGCATGAGGCCTAGCATATTTGGAATGTGAAGGATAAGTGAGATTTGGTGAAATATTTGAAGATTATCAACACATTGCCTCATGTGATCACCAAATCTCTAGTGAACATATGGACATTAGATTTCTTCACAAACTTCCAAAGGCTTATGAAACATTTGTCATTACCCTCTATAATCAAGGGCAAGCCTTAACTTGGGAAGAATTTTGAAGTCCATTGCTTCTTTATGGCTCAAGAACCAAGAATTTTCACAATAAATCACAATGAAGGCCAAAGGACCAACAACTCAAAAAATTATCACAATCACACTAGCAATAGCAACAAGCAAGGCTCAACAAATACTTCCAACAAGAAATCTACATGCAATTATTATGACAAATAAATTCATGTGGAGAAATTTTGCTACAAGAAGACTCTTCCAAGGCATCTATATACAATGAAAACACTGAGCCTTCATCTCATCAATCACATTGCTCAAGTGAAGACTTGTTTTTATCCGATGAAGCCAATGCTGTAGTCACCTCAAGTTCTTCTCAAGAATGGATCTTTGATAGTATCCAATGCCCATATGTGCAAGGATCAAGATTCATATCAAGAACTCAAAGAAAATTCAAGAGAATGTTACTTAGGCAACAACAAAAGTCTACCTATAGAAGGTAAAGGAAAGGTTAACATTACCAACGACAAGGGAGAAAGCAAAGCATTGAACTATGTATTAATTTTTTACCGAATATCTTCATGCATTTACCATGAATAAAGGCTATAAGGATCATAGAAAATAGGTTCTATTTGACAAATACTATGTTGACGTGATTGATCTACACACAAAATCAAAGTCCACATTATTTACAAGATTTCTTGCTTCCTCACCAGAGAATCACTCTCCCAGCTATGGCATGAAAGATATGGACACACTTCATATCTTATGAAGATTTCCTTATCTTAACTTGTCAAAGGATAACTCAAAATCACTAAAGTTAAGATGTTTTCCAATCATGTATCCAAGGGAAATAACATAAGGTTCATGTTCCAAAAGAGACATCTACTCAAGCTAAGAAGTCTCTAGCCCTTGTCCATATGGATCTTTGTGGTCCCATGAATACCACATATTTAAGTGATTTACTCTACTTTATGACCACACTAGATTCAGTTGGGAACTCTTCCTAGAATCAAAATCCAAAGCTTTTTGATGGCTCAAGTCGAAAATGAATCATCTACATCTTTTAAGACCATCTCATTTAATGATTGAGGATAACATCTAGAGCACCAATTTGAGAACTTCCTCAAGCGAAAGGGGATGAAATCACTAAACCTCCCATTCCATCCCAAAATGGGGTTGTAAAACAAAAAATTCAAAGTATCCTAGAAATGGCTTGAAAAATGCTCCACAACAAAAACATTTCTTTGAAATTTTAGGCCAAAGCAGTTCACACTATCATGCACATTCTTAATCGAGGTTTCACCAATGCACTTTCTAACATGACATCATTTGAATCTTATCATGGAAGAACGCCCAATTTCAAGTATTTTTGTGCCTTTGACAAGGACATCTATGTCCACATACCTAAGGAGGATAGGAACAAGATTGCTTCTAAGTCCAAGAAACACATGTTTATTGTCTATATTGATGAGTCCAGATATTATCACCCATACAATCTTGAGCATCATTGTGATCATTTTCAAATATGTTATATTTGATGATAATTCCAAGTACTTTAAAGATCCAAAACCCAACTCTAGTCCAATGATCTACACTTTAGAGGGGGATAGAATTCTCTCCAAACCAGGTCTAGATGCAAGTAGATCACAACAACCAAGAAGGTTCCAAAGAATTCTAGAGAAATAAAATCAAAGAACAAAGTCACTTGATCAATTATGCCCTCATGCATAGGATACAAGAGATAAATGAACCTTCAACTTATCTAGAAGCTAAGGGACATTCAAATTGGGAAGACACCATGAAGTATTAAATTCGAGGCATCCAAGATAACAACACTTGGAAACCTAGACCTAGAATACCCAATCATTAAGTAATAAAAGTCAAATGGATTTATAAATTCAAGTACAAGTATGATGGACCTTTAAAGAATTATAAAGCTCCACTAGGTACCAAAGGATGAAAGAAAAATCATGGCCGGTTATGAAGAAACATTTGCTCCTAGAACAAGATACACCACAATTTGCACATTACTTGCCCTAAGTGCTCATTACAAATGGTCTCTCTACAAATTAGATGTCAAGCATACCTTTCTTAATGGAGAAATTCAAGAACATGTATATGTGGAACAACCTGAAGGTTTCAAATCAAAGGAAAAGAAGATCAAGTATAAAGCCTTCACAAATTCCTCTAAAGTCTAAAGAAATCACCTCATGCATGGTATGAAAAGATACACTCCTTTTTTGAGGACAATAGATTTCAAAGAAGTTCAGTTGATGCGAGCTTGTACATCTACAAAAAAGATTCCATGCTTACCTTTGTTAATACTTTATGTCAAGGATCTGATCTTTATTGATTTTACTAGTGATCGAATTCGACTTCTCATTACTCAAATTGATCAAGAGTTCTCCATGATAGATCTAAGACCCCTTCACTATTTTGTAGGCATGGACGTTTGGCAATTATATGAAGGTATCTTTCTATCACTAAGGAAATGTTATTCTGACCTCCTTTCTAAGTATAAAATGGACCAATGTTGCTCTATTTCCATACCTCTAGGCCCCAACATCAAGATTACCTTGCAGAACACATCATCAATTATGTATGTGCATGCCTATCGATAATGTTTTGGCTCCTTGATCTACTTAGGCAACACTAGACTCAATATCACATATACACTTGATGTTCTTACTAAGTTCTTCTACAAACCTTGTCAAGCACATTGGAAAATTTCCTAGAGATTACTTTGCTACCTTGACCTCACTCGACATCATACTTTCTTTGGTACAAAGGGGGAATCGATCTTGTTGGGTATTCTAATTAAAATTGGGCTGGCGATCCAAATTCACAATGTTCCACCTCTCGCTACATGTTTTTCTTAGCTCAAGACCTATCTCTTGGGAAAGTAAGAAAAAACCTATAGTCAAAATCCTATTTTGCAACATGTGAGCCCATATGGCTTCAACATTTATTCTATAATATTAATATTTTGTAGGACATTCCTACATGCATCCGCACTGACAATATGTCTGCCTTGAGCATTGCCAAGAAACAAGTCTACCACACTCAAAAAAAGCACATTGATCTAATAGGATTTCATCTTTGAGAAGATCCTATCTCAAAAGATTCCTTTTGAGTAGTGTACATCTCAGGAGAACTTGTGAGACATGTTCACAAAGGCTCTACCTTCATTTTTCTCAAGTACTTTATGGACCTCTACAACACTCTCCAAAATAGAATTGCAAAGGGGGTGTTGAAGAAATGATTTCCGTTTATCATTATATTCATATTTCATTTCTATAAGTGAATCTACATTTTTTATTTAGGAGTCACTCCATTTTAAAAAATTAGTTGATTTGGGATCCCTTTTCATTTGCTTCATATAAGGAGGGCATCTGTCCACTCTTTACTTGGTTAGAAGCTTAAGAGCTCACTTCATAGTCTTCTCAAGCTCACTCTTATCAATATCAATATGTGAGTTTTCCCATTTCACGGTCTAATCAATTTTGAGTACCACCCTCATTTTGATTTTGTGAGCACATGTTCTAGTTTCGTTTTTGCGTGTGTACTCTCTATAGATGCAACCTAGAGTATCATAAAGAAGGATATATCAACGTTATTATCTCTTAATATTTTTGCTTCTTCAATATCTTTTCTCATTAGCAAATGCATCATATACATTTGCTTTGGAAATGGGATATTTTATATCCTCACACAAAACCTACGTAGACTAAGAGGAATTGTTCTCTCTAGAAGCTACATTTGACTATATGAAAGAGGTGATAAACTATCATAAACATCTTTGAGTTGTTTGCATGATACATGAAAGTAGAGTGTGAAATATATCTTCCACAAAAATAACATCTCCACTAGCCAAAAGTACATTTGGTGTTTGGATGGCACGAACAAGAGCCTTCAAATTCAAACTTATATACAATAAAAACGTACTTCATAGCCTTATCATCCAATTTCATGTGTTATTTCTCAAGCATTGATGCATATGTCAAACAATGAAAAACATGCAGATCAGCACTCAGCACTGGATGGCTTGCAACCATGCCAAGCCTCATAATAACTAATGTACTATAATTATTTATGGGTCACTTATTTAAGTATAAATAAATCACACATCATAGCCTCAAGACAACAATTATGAGTTAATGTTTAACCATTGACCATAAAAACCTACTTTTTGTCTCATCACCACTAATTCATGTTTTAGTATATTTGACTTTTTTTTTGTGTCCTAGAATGAGATAACAATGTATTAAAATTAGAAGACATGTATTCTTTCCTCGATAAAAACAGAGGCTGCCCATCTTATATGCTGACATGTTTTGTGCCACAAGTAGGATTTATTTCAAGGACATAAAAGCCTTTGTCTTTCAACTGAGTGGATAGACCAAATTCATCTACAAAGGTCAAGAACTAAATTAATTTACCAACAGATGCATGAACGTAGACCATTGAAGACACTTTAAGAAAATGCAATATGATTAGATACCACTGTAGCATCTTTTGGAAAAACAAGAACACTACATTTTACCCAAAGTTCAGCCCTCTTATGCATGTGTCAAAGGTCTTTGAAGTGTATACAAAGAGGAAACCATCTCAAATTTTTCTAGATGTTTCAAATTAGGAAAAACTTAGATAAACAAAACATGCATGTCAAAGTTTTTTATTTAAGATAACTTGAACATCAAGAAGCATCCATGCATAATCATCCATAATATTTTCGCAATGTGTGAGCTTATAAAGACCATGTTATAGCACAAAAAAGTAAAGGATTTCTCCGCTTTCAAACATATCATGAACAATGTATCTATCATCAATGGACTTCATTATGAAGCCAAACTTGGCTACTCTTGACTCTATTAACAAATTCTTTTTGCTTCCTAACATATATAAAGTATTTGTTAATGTGAATGTACTACCGCATCACTAAAAGTAATACTTTGCAACTCTCATAACAAGATATGGGAAATTTTTTGTACATGTTATTATATTGCCACTATATCTAAGCGCAATCGAAGTGAAGATTATACGTAGAGAGATGATTCGTCTGGACGCACCCCTATCAAATATCAAAGTCAACAGAAGATGATGGATCATAGATTTTGATTCTTTGTTATGCACAAGGTTAGCATATTAGTCCGCACACATTGGTTCAGTTGGCTAGGACTTTCACCACTTGAGGTAGGAGGTTCAACCCCTTCCAAGAGCAATGGAGACGTATTCGACCATAGGTCAACTCTATAAACCAGTTCAACCTTGTACTGCCTTTTGGCCGCCTACTATCTGTAACCCTTGCTTTGTGGGATACAGAGGGTCCCATGGGTACTAAGCCCACTTTCACTTACACAGTTGTTCTTTCCATTAATTCAAGCATCTAGGAAGAATAGGGTTTGGATGAACTTCCTCTAAAAAAGAAGTTAGTATACTCGATCTTTGACGTAGAAGTTTTTGAAACTTTTATTCCAACATCTTTCTTATTTGCGTCCTTAGAAGGTTTTAAGATAGTTCTTTATAACATGATCATTTGCCTTATAATGATAGGTCTATTCTCATCTATCTTCCTTTAATTGTGCAACATTTATAGATTCTTGCTTACCTAAAGGAAGAGTCAAATTTTCCTCACACTTCAAACTAGAAATGAAAGTTTGATCTACAACATGCAAAGCAAGTTTGTTCTACCTAGATTAATCCTCGTGTAGCAAATTGGAAACTAGCTGTTCAAGTGAGAAGGCATTTGGATTGCATGTCATCATTAATCAAAGATTGAGAAGCAAATTAATTCTACTACGAATTAGGCAATCTATTAAGAATATGCCTATCGTACCAAGAAACAAATCCATTTCTTTCCTAGAATAAGCAAAATGATGGTTAACTTACATAAGACTAGGAAACGGCATCAAAATTAGGTTTAATGTAGCTCTGGACTAAATACAAGGTAAATATTTTTCAACCAAATGAATCAAGTACAAATGTGTGAGTATAATAAGTATAAAGTTTATTGATGAATTTTTTACCAAAGATGCAATCAAAACAGTTGCATTACTCAAAATAGTAATTTGGATATACTGATCCTAACCATGAACCAATAAGAGGTAAACAAAAAGACTTGATTATGTAGCAAGAAAATTAGTGGATTAATAACGCAATAGCAAGAGACAAGAAATGTTTCGATGATTTTGGCAACAAATATAATGTACTATTTCTTGGAAGAATGCTATGTTAGAAAGATCCTCAGGTTTGGATGTTACTACCAAGAGGATATGTACCCTCATACTAAATTAGTGGCTTAATGTTTAAAGGTTAGATACTTTCAAGAAAACTCTCCTGAGTAAACGAATTATAGAGACAATTAAATATGAGAGATGACATCGTCTTTCTACATGCCAACACACAAAAGAAGTTATCTTTTGCGCAACATTATTATTAAAGAAAGAAACTGCAAAACTACTCCAAAAGTTACTCAATGAATACAACTTAAAATATATATCACATCAAGAGACTCAAATGCTTAACAGAGAAAAGCAAAAGCATGTACTTGCGAATTCTAATCAGATGAATGGTTTTCCTTCATTTTAACAAGAATTTGGTTTTTGTATGTATGGTCTTCTCTTCTCATCCCAGGGATCAAATAGACATCACTTTATTTTTATCAAGATTAGAAGTGTCTCAACTCTAAGTATTTCTATGCATTCATATTTTCTCTGTTTATCAATGCTATTATGGTCCTAAAAGATGAAATGCTATTGCCGTTATAGAAAATGTACTTTCTCCACTCGAGAAAAATTATCCATACTACTTTACCTTTGTCTGTTGAGCATCCAAAATATGCCTCCCAACAAAGCTGAACTTCATGATGATATAATTAAAAATTAAATTACACGAATTTCAAAACTGAGGAAGGTCTTGCCTCCTCTAGTAATGCAAGTATTACATATTACTCAAGTGCCGTAAAATTCAAAGAAAGAACAATGTGCATACATGGTGCATCCCATCTTCCACATTGCATCTAGATCAGAAAACAGGACATTAGAGTTCCAAGCAGGAGATTGGATGTCTGCATATGCAAATCAAGATACCTGTGAGGTCTCCAACCATTATGTGAGATGGGATTTAACGATTTACCATTGATGTTCTTGATGTAATAATAGTCCATGTGTGTTACATGAATGGCATGCCATCACGAGTAGTCCAAAACATCTTCTACATCAACCCTCTTGCGTGTTCCTTCTTTAACATTTTTTCATTTCCATTTCTGTATATTTTCCACAGCCATGAGTGAGCTATGTTTGCTTAAACTTTAAGCTCTATATTGTTGAAACCCAAGGAAGAAAAAAAAACAAGGAAAAGATTATGATGGAGATACACGCATGTCAAATGGTGAACTCTCTGACCACTTTACAGTTCCTAGATGAGAACATGTCTGCATGCTAGAACATTCCAGTTCATAATTCCTTGATAATCCCCTGAAACAAGCGCAAGGCAATTCATGAGTTATTCCAGTACACAACACTTGTGCAAAATCACTTGTTGTCCAAGGCCCGTGTAGCCTAGTCGTTTGATGCCTTACTAGTAACTAGGCTACACACCTTGAATCTATGAGAGGATGTCCTGAGTTCAAGTCTTAACTGGACATATCTATGAGTTCCTGAAAGATGGGTGCCTCTACCTTATGAGATGGGATGTGTGAGTGTGTTTCCAATTCATTGTACTCTAAAAAAAAAAAAAAAAATCATACCTCAGCAGGTGGAGAGAAAGATCCTCTGTAGCTATGAACATGGGAAGAAAAAACAATAACTTTTCTTTTAAGTGGATTCAATCACCTGAGAGATGTCTTGCCGGATTGATGTTAAATTCCTGCCATTGCTCTCGAAGCTCACAGCGTCATCTGGAGTTGACAAATGATCCATGATTCTCTACAATACACGGCCCAAGCATCTCCAATGCTTGCCTCGCGCATCCTCAGTACGTGACTTGGAGATCAGCTTGTCCGTGGACGCTATGGAGCGACTACTGTATTCTTTGAAACTGTAATCTGTTTTGTTCATGGACGCGGGCACCTTGCCCTCACTGTAACAGTCGGAGCAAAGGTTGAAGTCTGATGATACTTCCTTGAACCATAGCCCTGCGAGAGGGCAAGAACAGACAGCACAGACCTTGCGTCCATGGCGGATCCGATCATTTATCTCAAGCTTCATGAGTACGCTCAAGATTCCAAACCCCCAATCAGGGTCATCAAACATCTCCGCAAACTCAGTAAATGAAATGCGCGCTTCCGAGTGACTATCCCGCACTTCCAGAATAAAACTAGCTTCTACAGTTGTAAGATAAACAGCGCGCAACCAGCTGAAATAGAGGAAGGCATCGGCCTTCGAGATGGCTATGGCACCGGTCTCTTCGGAGGATCTCCAAACCAGGGCATCAAATGCAGCTTGCTTGCGTGAATCTTGAGAGCCTGCACAGATCGGAGCGATCAGGGCAAAGAACATGCCAGCATCGACTTTACCAGAGGACGCCTTATCCAACGCTTTCAATAACCTGATATTGATAGCCTTCATTGCGTCATGGAAGACATCTGGCTTCGTGTGATGAAGCAGGTTTCTCAAAATCTTCTCCAGCTCCTCCTTTCGGACGGACTTGTCTGTAGCACCATCATCAGAACGTGTCAATGATAGCTGCCACTCTGAAAACTCTCTTTTTAGATCGTTAACGTCACAATGATTCAGCCTTGTCTGACGCTGGAAATGCCTGATGTCTAATGCAGAAGTTAGCCATTGGCGTGGAGTAGTCTTCTCGTTAGCTTGCTTAAACCGTGAAGCCTCAATGACGAAGGCCCCCTCGCCTTCTGCGAGCCCGCCTGCGTGAGGAGGGCTCTTGTCTACTTTTCTTGAAGAGATAGTTTTCTTCCTTTCCATGCGCTTCAAATGGCGGAAGGCATCATACAACTCAATCCTGTTATTGAGCTTCAGGGCATCTTTAAAAGCTTTCCGAACTTCCTCTCCTTCTCCAGCACCGAACAGAGCTACTGCTTTGTTGAGCTGTGCTCTCCAATGGTTCGGTTGAAGGGTGACCACTTTTGAATACATCTCCGCGGCCCTTTGGAATCTCCCCATGTCCATGAACAGGCTTCCGAGATTGTACAGCGCATCCTTGTGATCTGGCTGGAGATCAATGGCCTTTTGGAATTCGTGAATGGCACGCTCATCATCCCCCAAGGCGTGCAATGTCGATCCAAGGTCGCAGTGAGCATCTGCATAATCATCATTCAAGAAAATGGCCTCTGTCAAAGCCTTCTCCGCGGCCCTATACTCTCCTACGCCAAAGAGCGCCCCGCCTAGGAGCTTCAAGGCTCTATAATGTTTGGAATCTCGGATCGCCGCTTCCTTGTAATGCTCACTCGCACTCAGAAGCATGCCATCTGCTTCAAGGGCAACACCGAGGTTGACATGAATGTGAGGGATGAGATAATCGTATTGGTTCTGTGACATTTCTGCAGAATCCAACGCCGAAACGAAGCAGTACCTCGCCTCAGAATGTCTGCCAAGCAAGTAGAGAGTATTTCCGAGCCTGAAATAGGCACGGGCATCCCCAGGCTTGGTGTCACTCGCCTTCTTAAAGAAGGAAAGTGCTTCGACATGCAGTGAATGATCAGAGAGAGTTCTGCCGATGCCCATATGGGCATCAAAAACCTCATCAGGGTTCGCCAACCTGTCGGCTCTCAGCTGAATTTCACGGAGTTCCCTGCTAAAAGTGACGTAGTCCTTTCCAAGGTCCGCCCAGTGTTTTCTGGTTGCATCATCACTGCTGGCGATGGAGGCATTGGCATGGTCAATATCTTTTGGCCATGCCGGTTCTGACGTACCATTGGTATGACCATCACCACCGCCAACAATTAGACGGCTCTGCTGTGAGGTATATTTGGCCTCCAGTCGTTTAATGATGATCTCAAGGTCTTCTACGAGGCGCCAGGTACTGTCATAAGTGATGCCATTGTTGGGCGACGCCGTCCAAGGGGCCGCATTTTGCTTGCGGAGGGATTGGCGCACGGCATCATTCCTTTCCCTCTCATCTGTGATTGATGAGGATGATCCAGGCATTCTGCCCACTACGTCGGCATCGCCAAGCTCGAGACCAAGAGCATCAAAATCACGGTCTACATCTCCAGCTCCATCGTTGTACGTACGCAGAAGACCATCGAAGCTCAGACCCCAATCCGATACGATGAAACTGCTATATGTGCGAAACACCTCATCAAGAATCGCACCGATCTGTTCCTCGCTGAACTTGACACGGGGATTAACAGCCATAACCAGGGCAGCCATCTCCTCGCGATTGAGGCCTCCATCCTCGTTTGCGTCGAAGCGTTGGAATATCTTTCTTACCTTCTGCACTCGCAGGCTGTCCGACCCGTTGGCGTCCATCGGAAGCTTCTCTGCTTGCCGATACTACACCCACGGCCACCACCAAAAGCATGGACCTCAGCACAGGTGATGAAGGAGGAGAAAACAGCTGAAGCACGGACCAAAATTTCAGACGATCAACCACAAACAGCAAAGCGTTTCACCTACCTACATGTGAAGCTTCTTACGTCTCTGCACAACTCACGCACACACAAACACGGTGATCAAAAGCAAGTGCTTTTCGCTATTAAAAAAAATGCAAAAGCTTTCTTTTTGGAAGCTTTTTTATGCAGTTAAGGGACACGATGTTTCGGTGCCCAAAACCGGCCTTCAATTTGACCATCTGACGTGATAACTACGTATGTAGAAGAGTCGAGTTGAGAGTACAAAAAGCTCAACCAGCAGGATTGCTAGCCTCGAGGTTGAGAATGGGCATTGGACGCCTTTCAAATACTTAAAAAAAAAAAAAAAAAAATTTAAATAAAAAAAATTAGAAATGCTGGAAAGAGAAATACTCAAAATAAAAATACAAATATTCTAAATTAAATAAATTTGGGAGGTTAGAATGAGGATTACATTAAAACTTCATGGTAAGAGGAACAAGTAAAGTTTGGGCTCATCTCTTAAACATAGAGAAGTACTAAAAAAAAGGTGATCTCATGAAGTCTCCTTCTCTAATCTACTTTTACACCGGTGACAAAATATTTACTAATATAGTCAATATTGAGTAATTTATTATCCTGTTTAGTAATTAAAATTGATTCATGCATTTGTCCATCATTAAAATTTGGAAGATGCCTTGAAATGTAGAGTGAACGTCCTCCTAAGATTATAAACCCATATCTATAACTCTGAAATCTAAAAGTTAATTGATCTTTTAATGTCTAATTAGTTCCTTCATATGTCATTGTGGAAGAATTGTACCATGCTGATCCATTAGGAGCTTGGCTTCGATGCATCCCTATTCATGAGGTGCTGTTGGTATTGGCATTGGCCCTTTCCGCGCCTACTGGAGGTCACTTTTCCATTGAGTTGATGCATAAGAAGACTTTGTAGAGCTGGCTTTGTTGGCATATGCTTTGATTAAGTTTTACTTCAGAAAGGTGTTATAATTATTCAGAAATTATGTAATCAGATTCTGTAAATAAATGAAATTCTATGTTAGAGTGTATATTGGTCATCAATATGTTCTTAGGAGATCCTAAACTTGAATTTGGCTGGTCGAAAAATTGTCTCTAAAGTTATTCTCAGACAACATGGAAAGGTATTTAAATTAATGAAGGAAGATACATACTATGCTACTATGCAGAGGTAGCTCCCCAGGGCTCCACATGAGAACAGACACTTAGAAGGTGAAGACCATTTTAAACATTTCTCTAGAATACAGAGAGAGAAGGATCTTTTTCCATCTACTTTGGTTGTACCTATACATTACATTAGACAATTGAAATTCAGAATCAGGTACATTAGAGTTAGGCTGGAGACTCTTCACACCACTCTTATACAACAGTTTTAGCAAAGGGGCAGAAATCTTTCTTGCCAGATTTAAAAACAAGTTGGTTCGTACTTAACCATATATGCCACATAATGTGCCCTCTCCAAATGTTCCAGAGAGCAAAATCCATATGCTTACAACAACCATTTTTCCAATTCAAGTAGTTCATATCTCTAACTCTCGAGCCTCATTTTTGAACTTGGACATGGATCCTCCAAAAATGGGAACTAATAAAGACTAAAACAATGAATTTGGTCTTCGCATTTTACACACAAAAGCTACATGAAGTACACAAACACATTAAATTCATAACCAGTGAATCTTCTTGATGTGCCAAGTTATAGCTCTTGTATGATTCATTCCGTAGCTTAAGACCATTCGAAATTCCATTCCTTCATTTCAATATTCTTTTACTTTTAAATCTGGGTTTGACCAGAATGATCAATCACTACAGTGGATTTTAAATCTTCAATCTCCACATTGTAACTTGCCAGCTAGTTAATGATATACATTGAGGTCCAATCATGTTTATTAATCAGGGAACTTGACTTTAGTCTCCAGCATGAATACACACACACATATATATATATATATATATACTCGTTCAATCGTTTATTTAAGAAAATAAGTTTTGTAACATACAAGGAGATGCTACATGCACATTTAATATCCATTTTGATAATGGAGTGTGCCGAGGTTATGGTCCCAAGGTGGCGGTAGGAGTTCGTTTAGATGAGTGTATTGAAAAGACCATTAAAAAAAAAATGAAGATTCAGCCGAATTCTATTCCCTCGAGCTTTAACTTTGAAATTGCAACTATACAAGTGAACGGGCATAGTACTCATGGGACTCCCTTATGTCACAAAGCAAGAATTACACTGTCCGAAGGCGACATAATAAAGGACTGGTTTCAACTAGAAATAAGGACTTAGTCAACTCACCTAACGTGCGCGGACTAGAGATCATTTTTTTCCACGTTTGCTTTTTGCTGTAATTGCTAGAGCCTAATATTGATCTTTGAGAGATTCAGTCCAAAGCACGGCTTGAGTCTTACATATCGGCTCTTAAAGACATGTAGATGGCCATCCGTACAAGAAGATACAATCGTTAAAGATACCTTCTAATAATCGAGTATCAGAATCTCTCTTGGACGCCTCTCTCTCGCATCATGTCACATGAGGAGTTTCCATTGTCTCTCTCTCTCTTATACACAGGTATGCGCTGCTCTCATGGTGCACACATATATAAGACGGAACTCTCTTATCAGCATGGAGGGAAAGCGCATGAAGTTTCAGCTTCCAAGATTGTAGCGATGGAGTGGAGAACAGGGGGAAAAGGGGGCCTCTCTTCCACTCGCTCCTCATTCCGTCATTGTTATGTATTCACTATCATCTATCATCATCTCCTTTTTCAGCTTTTTGCTCTCAGTATTGTGTTGTTATTCATCTTCCATTGAGATCACAACATTCAATGCCTGTGTTAATCATTGTATGTATTGATGGTTCTTCCCATGTTGTGGTAGCTACCATCATGCCTTCCGTGGTGTTACTGTCGTTATAGTACATTGGATCCATTACATTAGCTTGTTGTTGCGAGAGGGAATGCAACACATTTATACAGAAGGTAGCTTTCTTCATTTAAGTACATTGGATCCATTTATACAGAAGCACCTTTGAGAATTTGTCGTTTCTTATAGTACGTTAGATTGTTGTTAAGTCCAATAGATTGTTGTTATAGTACATTAGATCCATTTAGGTACATTAGATTGTTGTTATAGTACATTGGATCCATTTACATCATTAGATCCATTTAAGTACATTTAGATCATTAGATCCATTTAAGTACATTTCTTATAGCACATAACATCCATTTAAGTACATTAGATTGTTGTTATAGTGCATTGGATCCATTTAGATCATTAGATCCATTTAAGTACATTTCTTATAGTACATTAGATCCATTTAAGTACATTAGATTGTTGTTATAGTACATTGGATCCATTTATACAGAAGGTAGCTGCTTAAGCTTTCTTCATCGTCGGTTTCCATCTAAGCATCTTTGCTTCCATGGTAAGTACAATACAATTCTGCAAGTAATGGTGCATTGGCAACTCAGCATGTTCGATGAGTCGAGGACATCGTAAGTTGAAGCCTTCCTTCCACATCACGTGGAGCACTTAGCTTGCTTCTTCGCTAATGCATTCTCACTGGATTTTGGAAGTCTTGTTTCAAGCTCTCTTTTATGGTAATCCAATCATGGTTATGAATAGTCGAGGAGTTTCATCCAAGTTTTCGTGTCTCTTGGTAGGGAGGTGCTTGCTGTTAGCACTTAGGAACACATCACTACAACATATCGAGGGAATATCGATGGTCAATGTACCGACGGGCAGCTGTCGGTGTCGGTATACCCCTCGGCAAATTTGGGAAAGCTGCATTGCCTCAGAATCACAGCTACATTGCCTCAGAATCGCGACGTCGGTATATACATCGGTATACGCGTCGGTAATTTGCTAGAAATACCGACGCATATACTGACGCTCATACCGACGCTCTCTTTTTAACTGGGCCCGAACCCGAAATTTGCCATTCTGCTCGTTTTGAATGTAGAACTTTTGCTTTCGGGTTTGCACGCGCCAACAGCAGAACTCTATTTGTCATCCTCTATCTCTCTCTCTCCCTCCCTTCCCTCTCTCTCTCTCTCTCCCTCTCTCTCTCTCTCTCCCTCTCTCTCTCTCTCTCCCTCCCTCTCTCTCACTCTCTCTCTCTCTCTCTCCCTCTCTCTCTCTCTCTCTCACTCTCTCTTCGTTTCTCTACCTCTCTCTCTCTCTTTTCTTTTTCTATGTTTTTTCTTTACTATTATGTTCTTTGTTTGGTTTTGCAAGAGATTTTAGGATCAAATCTTTGGAAATTCGATGAAGAAGAACTTCAAGTGGATTTTGACGATCGTGTCAAACAATTCTCTCTCTCTCTCTCTCTCTCTCTCTCTCTCTTTCCCTCTCCTTCCCTCTCTCTCTCTCTCTCTTTCCCTCTCCTTCCCTCTCTCTCTCTCTCTCTAAACACACCTCTATTTTTATAGATCTGACGCTTTGTTAAGTAGATCGCACATATTGTATCACTCTGTTTTCTTTCTTTATGTTTTTGCTTTTCTAATATCTTCTCTCTTTAGTTTTGCAAGAGATTTTTGAGATCAAATCTTTGGAAATTCAACGAAGGAGAATTTCAAGTGGATTTTGACAACTTTGATTCAAAAATTACATAAATGTAAGTAAAACATATATCACTCTTTTATCTTTCTTTATATTTTTGTTTTCCAATATCTTCTCTCTTTATTTTTGTTTGAGAGAGAGAGAGAGCGAGAGAGAGAGAGGGATACATGCATATGCATGCATGCATATACATGCATGCATATGCATACATGCATATGCATACATGCATATGACTACATGCATATGCATACATGCATGCATGCATGCATGCATGCATATGCATACATGCATGCATGCATATGCATACATGCATGCATATGCATACATGCATGCATGCACATGCATACATGCATGCATGCATATGCATACATGGATGCATGCATATGGATACATGCATATGCATACATGCATGCATGCATGCATATGTATACATGAATGCATATGCATACATGCATGCATGAGGGATATGCATATGCATACATGCATGCATATGCATACATGCATGCATATGCATACATGCATGCATATGCATACATGCATGCATATGCATACATGCATGCATGCATGCATATGCATACATACATACATGCATGCATGCATATGGATACATACATATGCATACATATGCATACATGCATGCATGCATATGCATACATGCATGCATGCATATGCATACATGCATGCATGCATATGCATACATGCATGCATATGCATACATGCATGCATGCATATGCATACATGCATGCATGCATATGCATACATACATGAATGCATATGTATACATGAATGCATATGCATACATGCTTAAGCATGCATATGCATATGCATACATACATACATGCATGCATGCATACATACATGCATACATGCATACATACATGCATACATATGCATATACATACATATGCATATACATACATACATGCATGCATGAGGGATATGTATATGCATACATGCATGCATATGCATACATACATACATGCATACATGCATCCATATGCATTCATGTATGTATGCATATGCATACATGCATGCATGTATATGCATACATGAATGCATATGTATACATGCATGCATATGCATACATACATGAATGCATATGGATGCATGTATGCATGTATGTATGTATGCATATGCATGCACGCATGTATGCATATGCATGTATCCATATGCATGCATGCATGTATGCATATGCATTCATGTATCCATATGCATGCATGCATGTATGCATATGCATTCATGTATCCATATGCATGCATGCATGTATGCATATGCATTCATGTATCCATATGCATGCATGCATGTATGCATATGAATTCATGTATCCATATGCATGCATGCATGTATGCATATGCATGCATGTATGCATATGCATGCATGTATACATATGCATATGTATGTATCATGCATGCATATGCATACATGCATGCATGCATCCATATGCATTCATGTATGTATGCATATGCATGCATGTATCCATATGCATACATACTCATTCATGTATGTATATCCCTCATGCATGTATGTATATCCCTCATGCATGCATACATACATGAATGCATATGTATACATGCATGCATATGCATACATACATGAATGCATATGGATGCATGCATGCATGCATGTATGCATATGCATGTATCCATATGCATGCATGATACATACATATGCATATGTATACATGCATGCATATGCATACATGCATGCATATGCATACATGCATGCATATGCATACATGCATGCATATGCATACATGCATGCATATGCATACATACATGATACATACATATGCATATGTATACATGCATGCATATGCATACATGCATGCATATGCATACATACATCAATGCATATGCATACATGATACATACATATGCATATGTATACATGCATGCATATGCATACATGCATGCATGCATATGCATACATGCATGCATGCATATGCATACATGCATGCATGGATATGCATACATGCATGCATGGATATGCATACATGCATGCATGCATATGCATACATACATGAATGCATGCATATGCATACATACATGAATGCATGCATATGCATACATGCATGCATATGCATACATGCATGCATATGCATACATGCGTGCATATGCATACATACATGAATGCATATGCATACATACTTAAGCATGTATATGCATATGCATACATGCTTAAGCATGCATATGCATATGCTTACATGCTCAAGCATGCATATGCATATGTAAGCAAACAAGCATATGCTTACATATGCATACAAGCTTAAGCATGCATATGCATATGTAAGCAAGCAAGCATATACATACATGTATATGTACATTATGTATACAAGCAAGCATATGCATACAAGCTTAAGCATGCATATGCATACAAGCAAGCATATGCATATGTATATGTATATACAAGCAAGCATATGCATATGTATATGTATATGTATACATGTATGCATATGCATATGGATACATGTATGCATATACATACATGTGTATGTACATGTATGTATACAAACAAGCATATGCATATGTATATGTATACATGTATGCATATGCATATGCATATGTATACATGAATGCATATGTATACAAGCTTAAGCATGCATATGCATACAAGCAAGCATATGCATACAAGCAAGCATATGCATACAAGCAAGCATATGCATACAAGCAAGCATATGCATACAAGCAAGCATATGCATACATGAATGCATATGCATACATGAATGCATATGCATACATGAATGCATATGTATACATGAATGCATATGTATACAAGCTTAAGCATGCATATATATACATTGGATGAGATGAGATCTTCATATTGCATCAGATGGGATCTCCACGTACACCTTGGGGTGCACATGATCATGATGAATCAAAGATATATCATATCGGTAATGGAGCTCCAGTTATGGATGCGGCAGGGAAGTCAATGCGACAACGTATACGACAACTCTGCTCTATTGAATTCGGTCATTCAGTAATGCTAAAATGGGCCGAACAGGATAGAGACTCTAAAAATCATATCACACAATGCATATGTGAAGAGTACTGGCGAGCACCTGGAAATCCTGTTATGAGTTCCGATTGGATACAACATACAGCACGCGAGGTCATGTCATGACTATCTTGGCTTTTTATTGTGAGAGCTTGAAGATCAAGTGGATACACATTCAAAAGCCTTTTGCGCCTAGGCTTGCAGCCATCTCCTCACCATAAATGTTCAGCACATGTCACATATCACCTAAGCACATGTCACATATCACCTGAGAAAAAGAGCACGAATCACTCATGATAAAGTTGGCCCTATGTGCAAATGAGATGGTCCTAAGCGAATGCCTATAAGAGCATGAATACAACCTAGGTGGATAGCATAAGAAAAGGATCATATGGACCGCTTAGAAATGGCGTCTTTCAACATCTCCAATGTTTTGCAAGTTTAATCGTACCCCATGCTTCAAATAATGAGATCAACGAGCAACCCTCAGTAAGTAAGAGGTGAATGCGGATGGATGTTAGTTTAGTTGATTGGCACTTTCTCTTCTTGAGGCAGGGGCGAGGGTCATAAGCAAACTTTCAAACGTAGTTTCGTTTTGCTTTTGAGGCATCATTCTCATGTCACCACCTTGGAGCCATCTTCACCTCTTCTTTGTGGAATATAAAGGGTCCCATGGGTAATTAATTGGAGCATAGGCGAATAGGATATGTCCAGCATTCCTTTTTAAAAACAAAAAAGGTGAAAGGTGAATTTGTAGAAACCTCCATGCTTCCATTGTGGTTCAAAATCTAAGGGTTAGTTCAGATAGGGTGGTACATTATTGCTCACTCACGCTTAACTATATGCTCTAAAATTAATATCGAGTGGCTCTTTGCAAAAGCTGAAGGGAAATTCTATATTTATTGGTTGAAAAATTAAAATGATCAATCACAACACAATCTCAACCCTTTGTTATGAGGGGAGTAGCAAGGCTCCAAAGATAGTCGATCCGAAACAGTTTGCTTTTACAATTATGCAATAAAATTTATCCATGTAGAAACCTAAAGTGTACCACCACTTTGTGTGGACCTAGCCTAAAACAAGAATTGATATTTTAAAAGAGACAATCTCAGTGATGCTAGGGATTTATGTGTCAGTAGGATGCCTTATTCTATTTTCTTTCTTTCCGTTCATACTTGAGATCAAGCTAATTCATGAAAAAGGGAGTAAGGATAGCATTGGGAATTGGAGGAAATTAAAATAAGGGGTACAAAATTTTAACCAAAGCACTCACAAATTATATCTCAAAGTATCTTCAACACTAGATTTATAAGGATAAGAAATGCCTCATAAAAGTCTATTCTTAAAAGTTGATTTTGACAAAGCTTATTAATCTCTTGATTGAGATTTGATCCTTTAATCTCTTTTGCACTTAGGATTTGGTAGAGAATTCATCAGGATGGTCTCCATGCTATAGGGGATTGCGTATTCTTGCATAAATATGAACGAAAAACCTTCAGAGTCTTTTGTTTTGAAAATATCGATCCATCAAGGATGTCCTTTGGGACTTTCATAGTTTGCCAGAGATCTCTAGGCCACTATGCCTAATGTAAGTGGCAATAAGAAATAATATAGTTTGAAACTATCAGGATAATCAAAAGGATGGTAGCACGAGGTAGAACTTTAAAAATTGTCTTTAACAATAGTAGAACAAATGTACCCGAAATTATTTGACTAGGAAACTTCAAAGCAAAATGAAAATCCTTGGTTTTGAGGATTGAATCCAAAGAAAAAGGTCTTAGATCATGTTAGAAATTTGATCTATATAGAGAACAAAAAATGATCCATTCTGGACGAGGCATCTGAAAATAAGGACTTTTATACAATCAAACTTGTTGGGCACCAGATGGAAAATTTTGTAATTCTACTATACTATAATTTCTTTAGTGCTTTGAGTTACAGAATGGATGTAAAATCTAGAAGGTTATCTAAAAAGATGCAGATTGTATATGTAAAACAGGTTGGATCATTTGTAATATACAACATAAGAAAGATGCAAAACAAGAAGTACTATCTATATTGCGATTGAATGCATTGCTAGAACTACTAGCCTCATTGATTGCATTGATGGAGGTTATGTGTTCTAGCAAAAAGCACCATTCTTATTTTTTTGCACGAGGGAGTGAGATGTTTGTGTGTATGAATAATTTGCATTGATCGAAATTTTTGAAGTAGTTGTGGTGGTGTGTGTAATAGCATGGTGCAAAAATCTGACTTAAGTTGTTTTAGAATCCATCTTAGACACACAAGTAGTTAACTAGGTGGAAGAGTAAGGTTTACTAGGCCATAAAATTGATAATTGGCTTGGCGCAAAATCCATTGAGGTAATCATTACTTCCAAGCCATGAACCTAATTTTCTTTGTTAAGAAACAATCTTGTTTCTTATGTACTCTACCAAAAGATGGAAATTAGAGAAACATGCAATTGGGTTTTCGTGTATAAAGAAACAAAATCAATCGTAGAATATCCTAAGCATTCACAATAGAATGAAAATGGTGGAAGAAGTACTTTCAAAGATCAACACACTCTCATTGGAGTGAATCAACACCGAAATAAACTTAATCAAAGTCACCCGCAAGTCTAGAAAAGATGGCATGGAATCAGCCCTATTTGTGGCCTTTAGTTTTTCATTCTACCTATACTATAGCAAAGGTGGAACTAGAAGAGACCAACAGCAATATCACTTCGCCAAAGTCTAGAAAGGTCACAATAAAGTTTATTGAAGTTGTATTGAATTTGACGAAAGCTCCACTAGATTTGATCAAAGGTTTCTAGTCCCATTCTTTGATGAAACTCAACACATTATGCTAGAACATAGAGAAGAAAAAGATGCCCATTCTAGGCATAAAAATCGTTATGAATATTTATTTTCTAGGGCACAATATACACCATGGATTACACAAAAAAATTGCATGGTCTTCCTACTTTTGATGCACATGTTTAGAATTTCACAAATAAATCTTGGATAAAAGTGCTAACAATTTAAGACAAACACATCTCTTGAGCAGAGATTTTCTTCTTAACATACTTATGGTACACCTCAATGGGACTTTTGCAACATGAAACATAGGGATCTTGGCAACTTCCAATGCACTCTGACTCGTAGTAAAGATGGTGCTAGCAAAAATTTGGCCAACATTTAAACGAGAAAAAAAGACACTTGAACCACATACACTCAACAATGGTTATGAAAGCTTCCCTATAGTTAGCCTCAGAACTTAAAGTGACCACAACACTTTCGTTTCTTAATCAATCAAGATATGCATGAGATTCCAAGCATGAAGTAAGAACCACTAGTGGATGAAGTGGTGTGATGGAAATGCATTACAAGTGGATTCCTTGCAACGAGAGCTTCACAAGGATAATATTGGGGTATGAAATCTAAGGATGCGGCAGAAAGTACTCTAGATGATCCTTCACGATATGCACAAACCACATAGTGCACAGATAGCATGAACTCAAACTTGCTAGATTTTTCATATGTGATCGAACTTATAGCCTATGGGTGACCAAATTACTAGATGTTTTATCATTGAGCATATACAAAAATATTCAGAAGCCATTTGGCCTTTCACATGGACACTAACAATAAGAATTTCCCACCAAAGGCTAATATGGCCAAAGTGAACTAAGGGAGATAATAAAGAAGTATAAAGGATACCTAAGTGTAATTACAAACTATACTTCCCACTTGATGGGCATGTTACATAGTATACTATTTAATTGTGAAAGATCATGAATCAAGTAACCCCCATCAAGTGACAATAGTGGGGAAAGCTATCTTGTGGTAGAGCTTTGGTCAAAGAATCTGTAGCATTATCTTTAGTATGAACCTTCTCAAGAATAATGTGCTAAGTAGCTAAGAAGCCTCTAATGAAGTGATACATCAACTCAAACTGCTTGGGCTTTGCATGATAAACTAGATTCCTAGCCAAAGCAATGGCACTCTAACCATCATTGAGAAAATGAGGTACATGCTGAGGTATAACCATATCAAAAGTAAGATGTGAAATGCACAATGCTTCCTTACATGCCTCACTAGCTGCAATGTAACATATTTCTATAGTGGAAAGAGCTATTTCTTCTCGAAGACAAGATCTTCAAGAGATAACACCTCTATCAAAGTGAAAAATGTACTCTAATATAGACTTTTAATTGTTTACATAACTAACATAATCAAAATCTATGTAACCAATAATGGATGCATTTCCTCTACCCAAGTATCAACACTTGTTGTTTGTGCCACCAAGATATCTCAAAATCATATTGACTGCTCAACAATGCTTCTTGCCATGATTAGACATGTATCTAGTCACAAACATCACTAAAAATGCAATGTCTAGTCTCCTAGTTACCATAGAATACATGAGAGTACCAATAAAAGATTGATAAGGAATTTAGGTCACGAATTTGTTTTCCTCATCTGATTTGGGGCAATCATCTTTCCTCAATTTCACATATGTAGGTAAAGGTGTACTCAATGCCTTGTCACTGTGCATATTGAACCTATGAAGTACTTCGGATGTGTACTGACTCTGAGACAAGTCTATGCATCCTTATATCTCATCATGAGTAATGCACATGCAAAGAGGATGTTTGGCATCCCTTAAATTTGTGCAACAAAATAGTATGCCACTATCTCTAAATAATGATTCACATATCATACAAGTGCCGTTTTTATTGATTGCTGAGTTATGCAATAGAATATCGTTTAATCAAATATCATCCTCAACACATTTAGAGATACAAAAACTATCAAAATATCCCAATCTTTGTACAATTTCAATGGAAGAAATTAGAGTGCATCGAACCATGAAGTAGACAAAAGGTGATATTTATGAGCAATTGTTAGGATTAAAGACCTTCTCAAGCACTACAACATATGAGGGGCATACTAACATTGTCCATACTAACGGTCATGCCTTGGCATCGGTATGATCGTTGAAAATGCTTGAAAATCACATATGGAATACCAATGCTATGAGCATCAGTATACGCATCGGTAATTTACTAGAAATTACCAATGCTTATACCGATACTCATACCGATGCTTATACCAAGGCAATGTTTTAACCACACCTGAGAGCAAAAATTCGACATTTGCTCGCATTTTGAACCAAAGTTTGCTAATATCGAGTTTGCATGCACGAGCTACATTTTGAGCATATTGTGTACACACATCTCTCTCTTTCTCTCCTCTCTCTCTCTCTCTCTTTCTCTACACACACCTCTATATTTCTCTAGATCTAAAATTTTGGTGAATATCGCACACACTCTAGCACCCTTTCTCTTTCTTTGTGTTTTCCCTTTTCTAATTTCTTTGCTCTTTAGATTTGCAAGAGCTTTTTAGCATGAGTTCTTTGGAATTCGATGGAGGACAACATTAAGTGGACTTTGACGACAACACTCCAAACAATTACATCGAGGTAAGTGATTGTTTTGTTTTGATTGACATAGAATGAGATAGAGAGAGAGAGATGAAAGAAAGATAGAGATCTAGAGAAACATAAAGAGAGAGAGAGAGAGAGAGAGAGAGAGAGAGAGAGAGAGAGAGAGATGAAAGAGAGAGATAGAGAGAAAGTAAAAGAGAGAGAGATATGAAATAGAAAGAGAATGAGCTAGAGAGAGAGATGCATACATACATACACACACATATACATACACATACTCACATACATATTACATACACACGTGCATATTACATACACACTCACATACATATTACATACACACATGCATATACATACACACATGCATATACATACACATACATATTACATACTCACATGCATATGCATACACACATATACATACATACATGCATATTACATACACACACATATGCATACTCATACTCACATAGATACATGTATGCACACATATACATACATACATGTACACACACATGTATATGTACACGCATGCATATGCATACATCCATACACACATATTTGCATGTACACACACATACATACATACACATGCACATATACATACACACTCACATATGTATACACACACATATGCATATACACACACATACATACATACATACACACATGCATATTACATACACATGCACATATATATACACACTAGCATATGTATACACACACATATGCATACATGCACATACACATACACACACACACCACATATACATACACACATACACACATATACATGTTTTAGGGTTAGGTTTTAGGATTATGGTTTTTGACTTTTACACATATACACACATAATACATACACACATGTACACATATACACATGCATACACACATCTCTCTCTCTCTCTCTCTCCCCCCTTACACACACATCTCTTTCTCTCTCTCTCTCTCTCTCCCTACACACACATCTCTATCTCTCCCTCTCACATCTTGGTAAGTGATGTGCGTACTCTTTCACTGTCTCTCTTTCTCTATGTCTTCTCTTTTTTAATTTCTCTTTTCTTTTGTTTTGCAGGAGCTTTTTGGCATCGATTCTTTGGAACTTGACAAGAGACGGCATCGATTGGGCTTTGATGAGAGCAATCAAAAGAATTACATAGATGTAATTGATTGTTTTGTTCTTTTTATAAGTAGAGAGAGAGAGAGAGAGAGAGAGAGAGAGAGATGTTGAAGATAAATGTACAAGCTCATTTTCATATGAGCTATGCTTGGATAAATTTACCAAATTTAAAGATAAAGGAAAAGATGAGAAAAAAAGAAAAAACATAAAAGAAAAAAGTCTAGTCAAAATTCATGATGAGTAAGAGATACAATATCTTGCCTTGTAGTTAGTAGCATGTAGTGGAAAAGTGGTGAGTTAAGAAGGAGGCACAGACTTCTTCACATGCTCATTGCTTATAAAAGTGAAGTGGGAGCAGGTTCTAAACAAGGAGAGAAAGAGACAAGAGCTCCTAGTAGTTAGATATAGTCATTTTGTCATTTTGTCTTCCCTTAGACTCCTTCCAGCCGCATGTTAGTTTGTACATAGCTCTGTTGTGGAGCTCATATCTCAGTGTATATGTAACCATTTCTTGCTTTTAAACATTTATTGGAAAGCTTAGCTTGTTTATATTTTTCATACCAAATTTCTTCTTGAAACCATATATAGTTTGTGAGATATCAATGAAAGAGTGAATTCTAGTTTTTTAGTATACTTGTGTAGACAGGTAGTCTGCCTTGATCGGTTAAGTTACCCAATCAAAACATATTCAAATTGCTTGATTTTTGTCTTGTTGGAAAGCTCTTGGCATGCACTTGTGTTATCCAAATGTGTAATTTAGATGATGTATATCCTGTGAGATATCTATCAGAGAGTGAAGTCAAGTTTTATAGTGTACTTATATGTGTAGGTGGTCAATTTTGATTAGTTGTGTTTCCTAACCAAAACTCATCCAAATTACTTGTTTTTTATGTTATTGGAAAACTATATGTGTCCAATTTCTCTGGATCAAATATCTTTCTCAAAGGATATATATTTAGAGAGTTATCAGTCCGAGAGTGAAGCTCAATTCTTTAGCATACTTGTGTGGACAGGTAGTTCATCTTTGTCAGTTGTGTTTCCTAATAAAAAATTTTCCACATTAAATTATTTATATCTTGTTAGAAAGCTCT
Source organism: Ceratopteris richardii (assembly GCA_020310875.1). Lineage (NCBI taxonomy): Eukaryota > Viridiplantae > Streptophyta > Polypodiopsida > Polypodiales > Pteridaceae > Ceratopteris > Ceratopteris richardii. Next base: position 95,452,146 of record CM035420.1, read on the forward strand.
CTCGGTCCACTTTGATTCACTAAAGGCACAAGTCCATTTGATTTTTGTATTGAGAGCAGCAAGCTATCTAAGGTGCAGCTATTTGTCCAAGTGCTCGACATACAAGGGTTCACTACACATTTCCGTAGGAGAACTCATTCTCCACGAGAGAGAGAGAGAGAGAGAGAGAGAGAGAGAGAGAGAGAGAGAGAGAGAGAGAGAGAGAGAGAGAGAGAGAGAGAGAGAGAGAGAGAGAGAGAGAGAGAGAGAGAGAGAGAGAGAGAGAGAGAGAGAATAAGAGATAGAGAGAGGAGAGAGAAAGAGAGAGAGAGAGAGAGAGAGAGAGAGAGAGAGAGAGAGACAGAGAGAGATGAAAGAGAGAGAGAGACAAAGAGAGATAAGGAGAGAGATATAGATAGATACAAAGAGAGAGACACAAAGATACATACACACACATGTATACATATTACAAACACATATGCATATGCATATGCATACATACACACACACATATACATGTTTTAGGGTAAGGGTTTTTTACGTTTACACATATACACACATAAATACATACACACATGCACACATATACACATGCATACATACATACACATACACACACATCATATATACATACACACACACACACACACACACACACACACATATATATATATATATATATATATATATATATATATATATATATATATATATATATATATATATATATATATATATATATATATATATATATATATATATATATATATATATATATATATATATATATATATATATATATATATATATATATATATATATATATAGAGAGAGAGAGAGAGAGAGAGAGAGAGAGAGAGAGAGAGAGAGAGAGAGATATGGTCATCGGTATAGGCGACTCTATAAGTGTCGGTATCCCCAGGCACATACCAATGCTTATACCGACTATTTTGCCCAGGGGCATACCATGGCTTATACTGTCGCTTATACCGATGCTTATACTGGTGCTTTGGTTCCGACACCTACACCAACCCTTACAGCGACGTCGGGGCAAAATTATGCCCATTCATTTTCCTCGATAGAAGCCTCGATATATGCCCAATATGTTGTAGTGAAGGTTGCTCAACATGGTTTGGAAAGAGGCAGTCATGCATGGTGCTCTACCTAATGTTTTTGAAATTAGGGTAATCAGGCTAAATCATAAAAAAGGGAGTACAAATAGCATTGGGAATTGGAGGCCATTAACTATGCTGTGGAATGTGTACAAATGTTTGTCCAAATCCCTCACAAATCATATCTCAAAACACTAGATTTATAAGGTTAAGAAAGGCCTTATGTTTGGTTCTAAAGCCCAAGGAAAAAGTGATTATACTAGCGCATATGTTCCCGGCAAACACACCAAAATGTTACTCATTTGGTCCAAGGGAAAGTGCCTACGCACAGTGATATGTTGCCCAAACTTTCTGCTACTAGGTTCAAGATCTCACTCCCTAGTATTGATGGAGGGTACGGGAAAATACATGCACTCTCATGCATAACCACTCTTTTCACTCTCTTCCTTTCTTCCCCACATTCTTCATCCACACTTACTCTCATACACCTACCCACACATTCGCTTTTTCCCACCTTGTGCCAAAATGGGTCGATCATAAGGGATGTGCACAACTGATCATGGTCCCAAGGGCTAAGATCACAGATGGGTCACAACCAAGAAAGGTGGGTCTTACTTCCCGTCTTAGGCCTCACGTCTTAGGCCTCAAGTGAGCTCATTTGCTTCATATGAGTAGTTCTAGACTTTGCAAGCCCAATCGACTACTTTTCTCAAAGATGTGGCCCCAGAATACGGAGCAGCAAGGGTAGGTACTTCACCAACAATTGGTATTATGGCCTATCCCGACATCTCTAAACGGGTGGCAACAGAGGGTGGTTTCCACACTCTTGCACTGTAGCTACAACTCTGTTGGTCCTCAGGTTTCCAACCGGAGTTGATATCCAACATTCTAGAGAGGCCTCTCCTAGAACTTTTCTATTTCCGAGAGTGCAACATTACCCTCTCCTTCCGAAGGGGATCAGGAGACATGCATGCTTATCGTCCTGAACGTAATGGTTTATAGTGAAAAATATCCAGCTCGGAGCAAGCCACCTTCTAACAATTGCATTCACCGATCATCACGTACGCATAATTAGTAAATTCACAAACTCCGAGTAGGTTTATCGCAGGTTATAATTTCCCCTTCCTACTTACAACACGAAAAAGAACCATAGTCTACACATGATGATGTCTGCGTTTCAGTTCTCATTTGTTCACAGAAGCAACACTCCTATTCAGCATGTAAGTAGCCTCCAGCTTTAGTCAAGCACAATCGTATGTATGTACACACAATCATATTCATGTACATGCATTAAGTAAAAAAACATTTTGCTACACTTGTAATCTCCTTTGCACACTCCTATTTTCTGCTCAGTATTTTCTCGTGCCCACCACAGGAAGTGATTTTCTGCCGTATAAATTTTTCTTACTAGCCTTCATAACTTATGTCCCAAACCGTGCTTGAACAACACTCATCACTGACGATTCTATGACTTTGGCTGTGATACCTTTTCTAAATCCTTTTCCAAAGTGTTTGCAGTTGACCTTCGTATGTATGAGTCTATTAACAGGTGGGAGTCTCTCTGAGAACTAGCTCCTCACAAAGGATTTTAACTTTATGCATATCAATTCTATTATAACTTAACGCAACGTTTTTTAGTCAATGATCATCTGTACCAATGTTCACAAAACATTTGGAACAGTAAGTGATGGACAGAGCAGCATGACGCATCTTATATTACTATAATGACATATTTCGTACATTTTCAATGTATGTCAGGAAATACCATGATCGGATCCACAGCCAGAAGCTTCAAATAGCTCGCATGTCATCGAAATCACTCGTTAATCAGAGAAGTCGTAGCAAAGAATTGACAGAGTTGATGCAACCTTGACACAACTTCAATCCAGTTGATGTCAGAAGGATTTAATGGAGTCGTGGTTGGCATTTTCTCCACAGCAGTTGCTGCATCCAGAACCCGTCAAGTTCTAAATCTTTCGAAGATTTGTGTGATATGAACTGGAAAAGCACGGAACTAAGGCATTGAATCCACATAATAAGTTGCCCAGACAGAGCAACCCACAGTAAGCCAGCGGATGACTAGAGGTGTGTTCTCTACAGTTGGTTGAAGTCGCTAAGCATTACTGAACCTGAGGAGTGCCAAGAAGGGGCACCCCTTCTGCAAAAAAAACTTGCTGATTTGCCTCTTCCGTTTCAACCTTCACTTCCTCGACTGCCATGGGATTCTCTCCTCCTTCGGCTCCTTTTCATTGGAATATATATCCTTCAAGAGCGCCTCCTGCAACCCACCATATGACCGCCAAGTTGAAGATGGTCCTACCCATGCTATTACCATCATCGCTACCGTTATGTTACAAGTTGTGTGTAGCGGTTGGTCCATCCCCCCCTCGTTAAGAGCTGCGCGCCCCTCCTCTTGACACCCGATAGATCAAAGGAGGGGCCCCCTCCTAGTCGTTGTTGCTTGCTAACCAGAGAGAACACGCTCCATCCCCTTTTTCGGTTTCTCTTGTCAGAGGAAAAAAACGGACCTGCCCCCTATAATTGAATGCACAATACCACATTTGGCATACATCTCAATCAAACTGCTTCCTACTGAGATGTCAGATTCAAGCCCATGAGTAACAATCTGATCATGTACTGCTTGGCCTTCAATGAGTGCTTCTGTGTAGCCACAAACTTTCAAAATGCACAAGAACGTACATCTCCCTGGACTAACTTGCAACTCTTGCATCATATAGAAAAGTTCCAGGGTTCTTTCATAGAATCCATGCATGACATGCCCCGAAATCAGAGCATGCCAAGCATAGACGTTAGGTTCAGCTACCCGTCTTTTCCGTTGAGCTAGGTGAATTACTTGCATTGTTTTCCAACAAAGGCCTATTCAAGAAATCTAGGAATTATTCAAGTCCCATTTATAGTACTTAATATATTAACTTCTTAGGTTTGAGCCCAACCTTGATGCCTCATTTATAATAAAACTATCCTTAATATTAAAGTTTCAATTTAATATACTACAACCAAGAGATAATAACATGTTGTAGTGTGTGAATGAGTTGAAAACTAAAACATTGGGACACAAAGAATTGTCTCAAGATCATGTGTAATTCCCATTTTTCCAGAATAGGCCTTAACAATCCATTTGCTTGCTAAATGATACCCCTGTTTTCCTTTACCAATACCTCCACATGCTTCTCATCAATCATCAAATCCACCCTTCAAGTACCTGAAATCAAGCGTATTTTCCTGCCAAATAGAACCACATTAATGCATTAAAACCAACCATTTTTTTGAGTTAACATACTCCCCTCTTCTTAATTGCGAAGTCGTCCTCGACGAGCCACTCTTGCTGCAATATAATCAAAACAGCCACGAAAATGTCAGTGTACAACTATTTTGCATACCTTCCCATCGAGCCATCGTTCCAAGTGGACCTGCACTCATTGAAGTTGTTAGTGCTCAAAAAATCGCTCATGAATACATTCAAATCAACCACTTCAATTGATTCAAGAACATGCACATATATGCAACTCCAATTCCACATACATTAAATTGTTCATGCATTCCATTATGAAATTAGTCTCAACCAAAATAACACATTCATACCTTTCCATGTTTGACACATGCCACTATCATTGCGGAAAACAGAAAAGAAAATACCGAAATAAACAGCAACAACTGAAATGAATTCAATCGGAGATGCAACATACCCAAAATGCATACCCCATTATTGCACCTACTATTTGCTATGTACACCTATTGCATGACCAGACACTTCCGAAGAATCCCCATCGTCGTCCTACAAAAGCTATCGAGACTCGAGTACAAGTCAAGACCTACATAAAAAACATAGAGTGTCCCACACACTGGAAAACCCTCGGATAAAGCACACAAGTTATAAAGCAAGACCGTTGCATTACCTCGCTAAAGCCTCATCCATAAGTACATATAGAGTATTCGTGCCTTCAAGAATGTTGATTCAAAGTGGGCTGATCTGTCGCAAGCCATCACATACCAATCACATAAGCAAATAACGTTCCCTTCCAGGCGATCATCGCCCTCTCTTCTCTCTCTCCCCCTCAGGAGTGGGGAATAACTTCATATGAAAATTTTATTTTAATCACACGTTGGCCTGTATTGACATTGGATGCGATTCGTGGACCTGACCACCCGATCAGGTTGATTCCACCCATCTACCAATGCAATGCAGCGCACAACACACAAACACACAATGATAACACATAACATATATCAGCTAGCCCATAACGAAGCTGGATGCGGCTCATGGTCGTGACTACCCAGCCACGATGGCTCCACCTACCTACCAACCCGTTATGGTGCGTAGCTAAGACACAAACATATACCTCCCAAGCCTATGGCGAAACTAGTTGCGGCTCGTGGTCCTAACCACTGGGCGAGGATAAATCCACCCACCTACTAGCCCACCATAGCGCATTGGTACGATCACAATCAACACAAATTTTTTTCTTTTCTTTTTTTCTTTTTTTTTTTCTTCGTTTTTACACAGTTAATTAGTTCACCCAAGTCCTGAGAATTAGGGAGAGGAAGAAAGGGAATTTCCCACTTTTCCCACACATGCATGCAAACATATACACTCTAGCCTTTGACAGATCAACCACCTCTTCACTCCATTCTCTCAATTACAGACACTACATATGTATTCATCGATTTGACTTTTCACTTGGTAACTAGAGCTGGCTATGCCTTAGTCCCTCGTATATCTATCCTTAGGTGTCCTAGAATGTGGGTCTCCGGGATGTCTCATGTAGCCTCTCATCGTACTCGCATCCCAACGACTTCCCTAGGGCGAGTCAGGCTCAACTTCAGGAGCTCCGTCATTACTCCCTATCGTTAGCACATTTGCCCAAGCCCACGTGATATCGTTTTCCTCGTTAGGCATTTCCCTCGAAGGATCGAAATAGTAATATCGGTCTCCCGCCCATTCTACATGTCGAGTCAGGTATTCCTCAAAACACTCAATGTAAAATGCAACACCCAAATCCTGGTTTATAAAGCATACCAGCCAATGCGCTTCCTCAACATCGTATTCCGTCTCAAAGTCGTCGACATCTATGTCCATGCGGGCGAATGTTTGGTCTGAGAAATATATCCTTAGCTCGTACAAGTAGAGTTGCGTTATTTGATCTGCCATTTTGTTACTTAACTCCTAACAGTCTCTGCATAACACAAAAAATATTAGAAGTCCAAAATTCTTGAGCTAGCACAGGATAATATTTATGACAATCAACAATCATAACTAACATATGCGCATATATATAAATATATATATAACTATACATGTATGTACAAGGAGTCTACTACGTCTTTCCGTTTGGATCTCGTCTGGCTTCTCCCGTCCTATTGTCACATGAAATATGGTTTAACTCGAAGCGCGTTAACCTTCACGGGAGCATATTCTTCTCCTAAATCTTGAATTTGCATGGAACCATTGGAGTTGAGTTCCACCACCTTAAACGGTCCTGCCCATCTTGTCTGTAACTTCCCCGGGAATTTATAATATTTACTATCATAAACTAGCACCAAATCCCCTTCTTGAATCACATAGGTCTTGAGATTCTTATCATGCCTCTCCTTACGTCTCTTCTGAATAGCTTCCAAACTTTGTTGTGCAATGAGTCTCTTTTCTTCTAGCTTGACCAGTTGTATGTACCTCTCCTTTAATGACTCTTCCTCGCCCAACCTGGCCTCGATGGCCACTCTTAGTGTCGGAACTTCTTTTTCAATGGGAAAGATGGCTTCCTCGCCATATACTAGGGAGAACGGAGTGCTCTTAGTCGTCACTCGGTAGGATGTTCGATATGCCCACAAGGCTTCCAAAAGTCTCTCATCCCAGTCTCTCTGATGCACAGCTACTGTCTTTGTCAGAATCTGTTCCAGCACCTTGTTGGTGACCTCCACTTGTCCATTTGCCCTCGGGTAATATGGAGTGCTTTTTCTATGTTTGATCTTATATAATTCCATTAATTCTTCGATCAGTTCGTTGACAAAATGGGTTCCTCTATCGCTTACTATTTCCAACGGGCATCCAATCGAGTGATAATTTGTTCATACAAAAATTTAGCTACATCAACAACTCGGTCAGTTTTCAGAGCTTTGGCTTCTATCCACTTGGTAGCATAGTCAGTACAGACCAAGATATACCTATTGGATCTTCGTCGTGAGGGAGGATCAATAGGCCCCACAAAATCAATTCCCCATTTCTCAAAGGGCTTAAGAGCGAGCACCGGCGTGAGAGGAGCAGCATGTGCTAATGTGGGTTTGCCCATTCGTTGGCATTTGTCGCATTTCTTACAGTATGTGTGCGAGTCTTTGAACAGCGTTGGCCACCAATACCCGGCCAATAAGATCTTTCTTGCCGTCAGCTCACCAGCAAAATGCCCACCGCAAGGTTCGTCATGCAAAGCCCTCAACACTAGGTTTGCTTCTTCTTCCTCGAGACACCTCCGATAAATGCTCTCATGAACAAAATATCGATAGAGTTGCCCCCCAATGATGCTATGGTGCTTTGCCAATGCTAACAGTTTTTGCTTCTCTCTCTTGCTTGCTCCTGGCGGATATTTAGTGGTGCATAAGAAGTTCACCAAGTCGGCATACCAAGGTACTTTAGTATCAACCTGGAATAGACGCCCATCAGGAGCATCATCGGGCACACCAGAGATTGGCTCGTCATTAACAATTCGAGATAAATGGTCAGCCAATATGTGTGCTTTGCCTGGTCTGGTTACCACTCTGAACTGAAATTCTTGGAGGAGTAGCATCCACCTCATCAATCACCCTGATAGCTCGGGTTTATTTATGATATACTTAAGGGCTTCATGATCCACATAAAACGTGAAATGCTTGCCCATCAGGTAATGCCGATACTTGTTTACCGCAAAGATCATCGAGAGGCATTCCTTCTCTGTAGTCGTGTAGTTCCTCTCAGTGCTATTCAAGTTGCGACTTGCGTAATAAATAGGGTGGTCCAACTTCTTTTCATCGGCTTGGCATAGCACTGCTCCAACCGCAGTATGAGAAGCATCGGTATGCACATGGAATTCTTTCGTCCAGTCGGGTGCTACCAAAATCGGTGCATTTATCAATCTCTCTTTGATCGAGTCGAATGCGACTTGACACTCTTCAGTCCATTGGTATTGTTGGTCCTTCCTCAAAAGATTCGTCAGTGGTGCCGCTAAGGATGCAAAGTTTAATATAAACCGTCAATAATAATTAGCATGCCCCAAGAATCCTCTGAGTTGCCGCAAGTTTTGCGGAGGTGGAAGTTGTCCAATCTTTTCCACCTTATCCTCGTCAACCGCAATCCCTTTTTCGGAAATAACATGTCCCAAAAGCAATCCTCTTCGCACTCCAAATGTGCACTTTTCAAGATTTAATGCGATGCCTTTTTCAATGCTTCTTCTTAAAATAGCTTCGATCCTCTCCATCATGTTTTCATCGTCGCCTCTGATCGCAAAGTCATCGAGAAATATCTCCATCCAATCCTGCAAATAGTCTTGATATGCAGCTATCATTGCCCTCTGGAATGTGGCCGGTGCATTGCATAATCCAAATGGCATCACACGATATGCATACGTACCCCACTCTGTGGTGAAAGTAGTTTTTGATTGATCCTCTTCATGGATTTGGATCTGGTTGTACCCACTGAAACCATCCAAAAATGAGTACAATTTATGGCCAGCCATTTTTTCCAAGATTTGATCAGTAAAAGGCAAGGGGAAATGATCCTTCTTTGTGCGTTCGTTCAACTTTCGATAATCTATGCAAATACGGATTTTCTTATTTTTCTTCGGAACAACTACAATTGGTGATACCCATTTGCTGGATGCGATGGGATATATGAATCCTGCTTCCAATAATTTAGTCAATTCCAACTTGATCAATTTCGAGTAGACTGGATTTGTTCGCCTAAGTCGTTGACATATTGGTCGGGTACCTTCTTCCAAATCTATATAATGTTGGCAGATTCGGGGATCAATTCCTCTCAGATCACTGTATGACCATGCAAAGGCCTTGCCGAAATTTTTGAGTGTCATTTTAATACAATCTCGTACTCCATCTGGTAGCTCTGACCCCACACTCAAGAACTTCTCTGGAAAGACTTCCCATTTTTCCACCTGAGCTTCTCGCGAATATTCCTTATTCCTTGATGACACTGTGATTGGAATGTGCTCTCCGATCACACATGCATGGTTGGCCAGTAAATCATTGTTTTGTTCTGTTTCGATTGAACCTAATTTCTTTAATTCAGCTTTTGCAATGGCTTCCGACGCTTTAGTCTTACTCTTCGCTTCTTTCTCCGATTCTCGACTTCTCTTTAGAATCTCTGCTTCTAGCATTCTAACTCTTTCTCTCAACTGTTGCACTTCCATTGTCGGAGCTAACTCCAGCTCCAGCTGTTCTTTTGAAGTTCCCTTCTCCAGGGATTGAGTAGCTTTATTTTCCTTTGCATCTATACTCAACATGTAGCACTCAAATTCACTTGTATGTGTCAACCATCTTAGCAACTCCTGATTGGAATCGTCGTTATAGAGCAATGGATTTTGATACTCTCCCATCTTCGTGTCTTGCTTCTTAAAGAGCTGCAAGTTGAACCCGTCTTGAAGCAGATTCTTGTAGGTGTCCGTGTTCAAGGAAAACCTAGCTCGTGCAATCTCGTGCCTTGCTTTCTCCTTTTCTTTCTTTTCCATCTCATTGACTATTATTGTCCTCTTCTTGTTGCTCGAGGGTGGGGATACTTGCAATTGAATCCGATCAGACTTTGGCCCTATTGAAATAAAACCTGTGCGCCAGTCATGCACACATTCGGCTTGCACCAGCCATGGCCGTCCAAGTAAGATCGAGAAGGTAGCCTCTGAGGTCCTTGGTCTTACTATCAGATAATCAACTTTAAACTCTAAACCGCCCACAACTGTGCTTACATTCTTCAAAAGACCCGTAGGCTTCACTTGTGTTTGATCTGCCATTCTCAAGGACATCGGCGTTTCTTCCATGTGGTTGAGGCCCAAAGCTTTCATCATGAACTCAGTCATAAGGTTGATTGCGGCTCCACTATCTAATTGAGCACCAGGGACTGCATACCCTTTAATCTCGACTGTCACAGCTGGAGCGTTCGAATCAATTTGCGTCGTAATGCTTTGAATGATCCCTTGGACATCTTTATCTTGTCTCTTTTTATCTCGAGCTTTCCTCGGCTTCTTAATATATTCATTGTAGAATTGTTTCCTATAAGCAGGTGAACATTTTAGCAATGTGCTAATGTCCAGCGTGACTTCTGTGTCAGCCAACAGTTTTACGATATCCACTTCCCCTAAACTTTGTCCTTCTTTCCTACATCTCGGAGTCCTTAATCTTTCAGGGAATGGCGCTATGCCCGGCACAAATTCCTTGGTCACTGGTGGAAGGATCTCAATCTCTTCCCCATCCTCAAACTCCTGCTGCTCATCAAATCCTCCAACTTGGTTTTCTACCTCTTCACGCTCAACGATCTTCTCTTGACTCCCTTCTTCACCTTCGCCTCCTGGATTCTTCTTCGAATACTCTTGAGTCCTTGTGACTACTGCCACAATTGGATCTTTGTGTGGTTTCTTGGCCTCGTAAGCATCCACAAAGTGCATTGACGAGCTAGAGCCTTCTTGAGGGTTCGGTGTCTTGAACACTACTCCGATTGTAGGAACGTGCTCTTGAGCTCTCGATGTGGAATGTATCTGAGTATCAACATAGTTCGAGGACCCTATTGGTCCTTTTTCCTTGCCGGCGGCAGCTCTTCGTTTTGGACAATCTTCATCAAAGTGGCCCTCCCCACTACAGTACCTACATAGTGGGGTATAATCAATTGGTTTCTTTTCGTTTGGACATCTAGATTGAGTATGGCCAAAACCATGACATCTCCAGCACTGGATTGGACCATCTCTTCTTTGATCACGTGCGGCTCCTCTTGGATAGTCTCCTCCTTGACCCTGAGCACCATATCCATAAGTAGGTCTGTTTTCCCAATGAGATGTAGGTGGGACACTTTGAGCGGGCAATCCCGTGTAAGGTCTCTCTCTTGTATCTCCCAATTTCATGGTCCTCTCTTCATAGGCTCTCTTGTTGTAACATCGGTCCTCTGTGTGATTTGTTCTTCCACAAAAAGTACAACGCATTTTAGGCGGTGACCTATCTGTGAATACCCTTGAGACTGTAGGGCATTCTGAAGCCAAATGGCCATAACCATGGCACTTTCCACACCATGTATTTGATCGAAACACTTGATTCGGGTTTGTTGTGACCTCTGGTTTTACTGTGTATGTCTCCTGAGTCATCGTGGCAGCTTTTATAGCTTGCGTGACCAATTCCAATATTCGTTCTTCAGTTAGCGCAGGCTTTACCTCGCCTGGCGTGCTAGTGGCAGCTACAAAAGCTGGGGTCGTCAATGCGGGACTTCCTTGGCCAGGATCTTTCATCGGTATGTTTCCTGGGCCTCCCATTGGCTCGTATAAGAGCTCCATCTTCCTCTGTTGACATAATTGTACTTCCTCCCAAAGCCTTGCTTGTTCCTTAGCATCCATTAAAGTTGCAGGTCTTGTCAGGCTGATATGCTGCTGTGCCGTAGGATCTCTCAATCCCAAAATGAATCTTCTTTTCAATGTCTCATCGTTCGGGGCATTCGCGCCCATCTTTCTTACCAACGTTTCCATTCTCTGAATGTAGTTATCGATGCTCTCATTGACTCCTTGTCGCAAGTAATCCATTTGTTGGGCCAATCTATCTTGGAAGCCTTGTCGTCGAAACTTTGCCAAGAAGGCTTCCTTGAGCATCTGATAAGTTCCACGCTCTTGTGGTGTCAGATTCCCATACCAATTGGCTGCCTCATCACGGAGAATAGCCGGAAAAATTCTCAACCTTTGACCCTGGTCAACTACCTCATTGGCCTCACAAGTAACCTCAAACAGCTGGATAAAACTATCTGGATCTTCGTCCCAAGCACCTGAAAACTTGGTGAAGTCCCCCAAATGAATCGAAATCCGTTGAGCCATTTCAAACACAGGTGTGATGTCAATATCACTTCGATCCCAGAAATTTAGTGCACGTGGCCTCACGATCCCTCCTTCAAACTTCCGCACTTGATTCACGACTCTCCTACGGGAATACACATTTTTGGCTGATTTCTTCGAGCCAATCGAGGTCCACTCACCTGGCGGTTCCCACCTTCTCCTTTCTCTTTCAAGGGCTCTTCTCTGAGCGCGTTCCTCTCTTTGCGTTTGTGTTGCTCTTGAGGATGAGCTCCCCTCGCTCATGTACTAGATCTTGGGTCCGCAAGCTCGGCCAACATGTGGCGCTAGGCGAACCTATGGCACTCTCTTATAGAGACGTGCCAAGCTATTTCCCGGCAAACGCACCAAAATGTTTGGTTCTAAAGCCCAAGGAAAAAGTGATTATACGAGACTTTATTTCGTTCAAACCCCTCGGAATCGGTCCAATTGGATCACCTGGAGCCCATAATTATCTCACAATGGATTCTTCCTATATCTATGCACTAACGCATATGTTCTCGGCAAACGCACCAAAATGTTACTCATTTGGTCCAAGGGAAAGTGCCTACGCACAGTGATATGTTGCCCAAACTTTCTGCTACTAGGTTCAAGATCTCACTCCCTAGTATTGATGGAGGGTACGGGAAAATACATGCACTCTCATGCATAACCACTCTTTTCACTCTCTTCCTTTCTTCCCGACATTCTTCATCCACACTTACTCTCATACACCTACCCACACATTCGCTTTTTCCCACCTTGTGCCAAAATGGGTCGATCATAAGGGATGTGCACAACTGATCATGGTCCCAAGGGCTAAGATCACAGATGGGTCACAACCAAGAAAGGTGGGTCTTACTTCCCGTCTTAGGCCTCACGTCTTAGGCCTCAAGTGAGCTCATTTGCTTCATATGAGTAGTTCTAGACTTTGCAAGCCCAATCGACTACTTTTCTCAAAGATGTGGCCCCAGAATACGGAGCACCAAGGGTAGGTACTTCACCAACAATTGGTATTATGGCCTATCCCGACATCTCTAAACGGGTGGCAACAGAGGGTGGTTTCCACACTCTTGCACTGTAGCTACAACTCTGTTGGTCCTCAGGTTTCCAACCGAAGTTGATATCCAACATTCCAGAGAGGCCTCTCCTAGAACTTTTCTATTTCCGAGAGTGCAACATTACCCTCTCCTTCCGAAGGGGATCAGGAGACATGCATGCTTATCGTCCTGAACGTAATGGTTTATAGTGAAAAATATCCAGCTCGGAGCAAGCCACCTTCTAACAATTGCATTCACCGATCATCACGTACGCATAATTAGTAAATTCACAAACTCCGAGTAGGTTTATCGCAGGTTATAATTTCCCCTTCCTACTTACAACACGAAAAAGAACCATATTCTACACATGATGATGTCTGCGTTTCAGTTCTCATTTGTTCACAGAAGCAACACTCCTATTCAGCATGTAAGTAGCCTCCAGCTTCAGTCAAGCACAATCGTATGTATGTACACACAATCATATTCATGTACATGCATTAAGTAAAAAAACATTTTGCTACACTTGTAATCTCCTTTGCACACTCCTATTTTCTGCTCAGTATTTTCTCGTGCCCACCACAGGAAGTGATTTTCTGCCGTATAAATTTTTCTTACTAGCCTTCATAACTTATGTCCCAAACCGTGCTTGAACAACACTCATCACTGACGATTCTATGACTTTGGCTGTGATACCTTTTCTAAATCCTTTTCCAAAGTGTTTGCAGTTGACCTTCGTATGTATGAGTCTATTAACAGGTGGGAGTCTCTCTGAGAACTAGCTCCTCACAAAGGATTTTAACTTTATGCATATCAATTCTATTATAACTTAACGCAACGTTTTTTAGTCAATGATCATCTGTACCAATGTTCACAAAACATTTGGAACAGTAAGTGATGGACAGAGCAGCATGACGCATCTTATATTACTATAATGACATATTTCGTACATTTTCAATGTATGTCAGGAAATACCATGATCGGATCCACAGCCAGAAGCTTCAAATAGCTCGCATGTCATCGGAATCACTCGTTAATCAGAGAAGTCGTAGCAAAGAATTGACAGAGTTGATGCAACCTTGACACAACTTCAATCCAGTTGATGTCAGAAGGATTTAATGGAGTCGTGGTTGGCATTTTCTCCACAGCAGTTGCTGCATCCAGAACCCGTCAAGTTCTAAATCTTTCGAAGATTTGTGTGATATGAATTGGAAAAGCACGGAACTAAGGCATTGAATCCACATAATAAGTTGCACAGACAGAGCAACCCACAGTAAGCCAGCGGATGACTAGAGGTGTGTTCTCTACAGTTGGTTGAAGTCGCTCAGCATTACTGAACCTGAGGAGTGCCAAGAAGGGGCACCCCTTCTGCAAAAAAAACTTGCTGATTTGCCTCTTCCGTTTCAACCTTCACTTCCTCGACTGCCATGGGATTCTCTCCTCCTTCGGCTCCTTTTCATTGGAATATATATCCTTCAAGAGCGCCTCCTGCAACCCACCATATGACCGCCAAGTTGAAGATGGTCCTACCCATGCTATTACCATCATCGCTACCGTTATGTTACAAGTTGTGTGTAGCGGTTGGTCCATCCCCCCCTCGTTAAGAGCTGCGCGCCCCTCCTCTTGACACCCGATAGATCAAAGGAGGGGCCCCCTCCTAGTCGTTGTTGCTTGCTAACCAGAGAGAACACGCTCCATCCCCCTTTTCGGTTTCTCTTGTCAGAGGAAAAAAACGGACCTGCCCCCTATAATTGAATGCACAATACCACATTTGGCATACATCTCAATCAAACTGCTTCCTACTGAGATGTCAGATTCAAGCCCATGAGTAACAATCTGATCATGTACTGCTTGGCCTTCAATGAGTGCTTCTGTGTATCCACAAACTTTCAAAATGCACAAGAACGTACATCTCCCTGGACTAACTTGCAACTCTTGCATCATATAGAAAAGTTCCAGGGTTCTTTCATAGAATCCATGCATGACATGCCCCGAAATCAGAGCATGCCAAGCATAGACGTTAGGTTCAGCTACCCGTCTTTTCCGTTGAACTAGGTGAATTACTTGCATTGTTTTCCAACAATCCATTTGCTTGCTAAATGATACCCCTGTTTTCCTTTACCAATACCTCCACATGCTTCTCATCAATCATCAAATCCACCCTTCAAGTACCTGAAATCAAGCGTATTTTCCTGCCAAATAGAACCACATTAATGCATTAAAACCAACCATTTTTTTGAGCTGACACCTTATAAAGGGGAGGTCTATCTTAGGGGCTATTATCAACATTTGGTAAGGGTAGAAATTTTCCAAAGAGTTTGATCAAGGTTTTATGTTCTTAAAAGTTGAATTTAATCTCTTCAGTAAATTTTGACCCTTTAATGTCTTATGGACTTAGGCTTTGGTAGCGAATTTGTTAGCATTATTTCCATGCTATGGGGGATCGCTTATTCTTGCTTAAATATGAACGAAAAGCCTTCATTTTCTATTGTTTTGAAAATATCGATCCATCAAGGATGTCATTTGGGACCTTCATAGTTTTCCATAGATCTCTAGGCCACTATGCCTAATTTAAGTGACAATAAAAAATAATAGAGTTTGAAACTATCGAGATAATCAAACGAATGGTTGCATGAAGTAGAACTTTAAAAATTGTCTTTAATAATAGTACAAGAAATGTACCCCAGGTTATTTGACTACAAAACTTCAAAGAAAAATGAAAATCCTTGGGTTTTAAGATTGAATCCAAAGAAAAAAGTCTTTGATCATCTTATAAATTTGATCTACATAGAGAATAAAAAATGATCCATTCTAGACGAGGCATCTAAAAATAAGGAATTTAGTACAATCAAACTTTTTGCGCACTAGATGGACAATGTTGTAATTTTTACTATACTATAATTTATTTAGTGCTTTGAGTTACAAAATGGATGTAAAATTTAGAAAGGTTATCCAAATAGATGCAAATTGTATATGTAAAGCAGTGTTTGATCATCGGTAGTATACAACATAAGAAAGATGCTAAAAAAGAACTATTGGCCTCATTGCTAGTTTTTTCAAATGCGATCGAGCTTATAGCCTATCCATGACCAAAATACTATATGTTTTATCATAGAACATATGCAAAAATGTTTGGCAACCATTTGGCCTTTTACATAAACGCTAAAGCTAACAATCTCCTCTCAAAAGCCAATATGGCCAAAGTGAACTATGGAAGATAATAAAGATTGATAAAGGATACTTGATTGTAAGTATACAAACTCTAGTTCCCACCTAATGGGCACATTAAAATGTACAAGTAACTATGCAAGATCATGAATCAAGTAACCCCCATTACGTGACAATAATGGCGAAAGCTATCCTATGGCAAAACTTTAGTCAAAGAATGTGTAGCATTACCCAAGTATGAAACTTCTCAAGAATAATGTGCTTAGTGGCTAAGAAACCTCTAATGAAGTGATACATCAACTCAATGTGCTTGATCTTTTCATGATAAATTGGATTCTTAGCCAAAGCAATGACACTCTAATTATCATTGAGAAAATGAGGTACATGCAGAGGTAGACCCATATCACAAGCAAGATGAGAAATCAACAATGCTTGTGTTGGGGATTCGTGGACAAGAAGGAGTTTGAGGGTTTGTAGGAGAAAAAGGAGATGATGAAAATGGAATAACAGTGAGAACTTCTGCAAAGGAATACTCTTGGAAACCTTGATTACTGATTATCTTTCAACAATTACAATGACTGCACACAGTCTAATCAATGACTAAATACAACTTCGGAGAATATCAATTACTGAAGACCAATTATCTCAAGTCCCCTGGCAGCGGCCTCTCCTGCACCAATCCTTCACTTGCTTCCCGCTTCCCTTGTGCACACCTTGCACTAAGCTTCCACCAAGCTAAGGAATTGGTATCACGGCGCACACACACAATAGACATTGGGACTCTTGGAATCCAACCCGCCTTCTCTGCACACCTTCCTCTTGACACCTTTTGCACTCTTGAGTGTCGTCGCACACTGGAGGCTCTTCTTGCTTTCTCTCTTGCTTCCTCTGAAGCTCTCCCTTGCTCCTAGCTCTCAATGTCCCCAAGAATAGCCTTTGTCCTTCTTTTGTTGAGTCCGCCGGTTCGCGCACTCTAACTGCAATACAATCTTGGTGTCCTTTCAATGTCCCAAGATTGTCTTTTTGAACTGGTCCTCAACGACTCGCTACTTTGTCCTGTAGTGACTTTAGAACAAGAGTGACTTTCAAAATAAAATTTTTGATTGGGCGGCCTATTTCCACCTTTGCGTACGCGGCCTTCCATACCTTCACCTTTCCTTTTAATTCTTTACTTTTGCACCTTAAGATTTTAAATTCATCCTTTGAACCTTAAGAGAAAAAATACTTTGCACCTTTAGTTTCAACCGGTTAGGGCTCTACAGATGCCCACCACCTAAAGATCTCTCCGTCCCGGAGAGACAACAACAATACAAAGCTGAGAAATTGCAAGGACACAGATATGAAAACAACGAGAAACGGAGGCAAGAAAAGAGATAAAGGGTGTGTATATTATTTAATTAAGAAAAAGTATAAGGCACCTTACAAGAATTATTTAGAAATCAAAGGGAGGAGTAAATTATTGACAAAGCGATAATGGAATATAAGAGCAATTATTATGTGGATGGCAATTTATTGTGTAGGATGGTTGAGATTGTCAGCCGAGGTAGGTGGAGAGGGGGGCAAAGGAGCAGAAGCTTGTTCGATCGTATGCTGTAGCGAACTAAGGCATTGCCTAAGATGATCCCTTTCCCTGCGGATACGTCGGCATGCAGCATTAGCACAAAGCCCTAAGTTGGAGCGATTTTGAAGATCTTCTAAGGCTTTCATCGCAGAGTCGGCCATATCGCAATAATGATCTCTCTCTTCTTTGAGCAATCGCGCCGTTTCGGTGAGAGAGTGCCATTGAGAGTTGGCCATGCGATTGATGTTTTCTATTGTTGAGATATACTGTTGATGAACCGAAGCGGCGGCCGATACTGAATCCAAGGAAATCTGGGAGGCCTGAGCATTGCCGAGAGCGACTACACTCGCGTCCTGTAGTAATTGCAAAAAGGAAGGGGTTGATGGGAGGTCAAAATGCGGAGGGGGATTGGCCGTTGGAGTAGGAGGGGGAGGGGAAGGGGAAATGACCTGCGGAGGAGGAGGAAGGGTTGGAATGGAAGATGGATTGGGAAGGGAAGGATTGGGGGAGGGAAGTGGTTGACTGACAGGGATATTAAGGATAGGGGGTGAGGTGGAATCCGGGGGAAGTGGGGGCATACAGGTGGGGTTTTGAGGGTTGAGCTGTGTTTGAATGAGTGGCGTGAAAGCTGAAGAGAGGGGAGGTCTAGGTATAAGGGGAGGGGTAGGCATGGATGGAGAAGTGGTAGATGCATGAGGGAGAGGGGAAGAAGATTGGGGAGGGAAGGAGGGAACGTCAGGGGGGGTAGTCATGAATGGAGAAGTGGGAGATGCAGGAGAGATAGGTGAAGAAGATTGGGGAGGGAAGGAGGGGACATCAGGGGGTGCGGATGCGGGTGTCGAGGCGGAAGCTGAGTCAATTGAGATTAGAGGGGGGGAGGGAGATGGAGCAATGGACGGTAGCCCAGGGTGGGTAGGGAGATAAGCAACATTGTGGGCAGATTGTGCGGGAATCTGATAGAGCCAAGCTAAGAAGGGTGCAGAATAGATGGAAAATGCATGAGAGCCTCTAGAGATAGCCTCGCGAAGTCGACGGGAGCGCAAAGTCAAGGAACTATAAATGAGGGTTGCGTAAGGGTAAGGACGGCTATGGAGAAAGCAGAAAAGCGGATCGGCGATACGAATATCTGACCAAGGAAGCAAAGAAGTTTGACTACGCAGTAAGAAGAAAAAGATGAACGCATTGAGAAGGGTGGTCATGTGGAGTGAAAACCTAGCATTACTTTGAAAGTGTGTGGTACAAAAGGCAATAGTAGCCGAGGCGGATAGTCCGGAGTATAGGAAAGGGGGAGCACGAAAATGTAATAGGGGGGACCCAATACTGGCGGCAATGTCTGGGATGAAGAGAGTACCGGTTCTAAAATGAGGGAAGAGGCGGATAGCTTCATAAACCTGGGTAAAATTGGCGGGGTTATTGAAGAAAACATTAGCCAAGCCCCACAAGCCCGCTTGCTGAAGATCCTCAATGGAAAACATTTGACAAAGGGCAATGGTAGGTAGGGATAAATGCATTCGGATTTGCAGGTTTAAGTCAGGTGGAAGAAACAGGCGCATATAATCCCCGGTTGGTGAAGATGGGTGGGATGAATGAGACATAGATGGGGAGGGAGAAGGAGGGTGCGGGAGGGGAGGTGGGGAATAAAGGTCGGTGGAATCAGAGTGTATGGAATAAATAGGACTATCAAGAATGGCAGTAGGAGGCGTTGGGTTAGCTTGAACAGATTGTTCTGCCGATGAGGGAGGATGTGGATTGGGATGGTTAGAAGGAATCTCGGAAGTGGGAGAGGATTGATTTTGATGGTTTGGAGGAAGCTGGGATGGAGGATCGGAAATATCACCCGGAGCGGAGGGTTCGGCCATAGTTGTCGACGAAGAAGGGTGCGTGTAGTCGTTTGAAGGCGAATAGTGCGAATAGTGTTGTATGGAGGAGCGGGTGGTGGCTGCGGCAAGGCAGAGTGGGAGATGGCGGAGTGTGGGCGCAAGGCGAGGGGGAGGGTGGCGAGGGAGATGAGTGGGGGGCTGAGAGTGTAATTTAGTGGGTTGCTGAGGGGAAAGGGAGAGTGCGGGGGGAGGTAGGGGGGTGATGGGGGTGGTTAGAGGGGGGAATGGAGGGTTGATGGAGGGGGTTTGGGGGGGTGAGGGGGGTGGGCGTTCCGGTGGCCGAGGGAGTGACGGAGGGGGCATTGTGTGGTGCAGAGGGGGTGACGGAGGGGGACGAGGAGTGATGGAGGGGGTTGGGGGGTTGGAGACGGAGGGTGTGGAGGGGGGTTGAGATGGTTGGAGGCGGAGGGTGTGGGGGGGGGTTGAGGGGGTTGGGGGGGGGTGAGGGGTGGTGAGCGCTGCGGGGTGCCGAGGGGATGATGGAGGGGGTGATGGAGGGGGTTATGGGGTGAGGGGGGTGGGCGCTGCGGGGTGCCGAGGGGAGGATGGAGGGGGTGATGGAGGGGTATTGTGGGATGCAGAGGGGTTGACGGAGGGGGATGGAGGGGGTTTGAGGGGGTTGGAGGCGGAGGGTGTGGAGGGGGGTTGAGGGGGTTGGAGGCGGAGGGTGTGGAGGGGGGTTGAGGGGGTCGGAGGTGGAGGGTGTGGAGGGGGGTTGAGGGGGTCGGAGGTGGAGGGTGTGGAGGGGGGTTGAGGGGGTTGGAGGCGGAGGGTGTGGAGGGGGGTTGAGGGGGTTGGAGGTGGAGGGTGTGGAGGGGGGTTGAGGGGGTTGGAGGCGGAGGGTGTGGGGGGGGTTGAGGGGGTTGGGGGGGGGTGAGGGGGGGTGGGCGCTGCGGGGTGCCGAGGGGATACTGGAGGGGGTGATGGAGGGGGTTATGGGGGTGAGGGGGGTTGGGCGCTGCGGGGTGCCGAGGGGAGGATGGAGGGGGTGATGGAGGGGAATTGTGGGATGCAGAGGGGGTGACGGAGGGGGATGGAGGGGGTTTGAGGGGGTTGGAGGCGGAGGGTGTGGAGGGGGGTTGAGGGGGTTGGAGGCGGAGGGTGTGGAGGGGGGTTGAGGGGGTTGGAGGTGGAGGGTGTGGAGGGGGGTTGAGGGGGTCGGAGGTGGAGGGTGTGGAGGGGGTTGGAGGCGGAGGGTGTGGGGGGGGTTGAGGGGGTTGGGGGGGGTGAGGGGGGTAAATACATATTCTTCCTTCTTCCTTAGCCTATTCTTCTACAGTACAAATTGGCCTGAGCAAGGATGATTTTCGGAATTCTGATGTTGAGGGGAGCAGGTATGAAGAGAAGGCCATATTATATAGATAGGGGAAACGAAGAATGACCTCTCAGAAGTGAATGGATCAGCATAAAAGAGTTTCCAAAAGAGTGGAGAAGCAAACTTTAATTAACATCCGCTCAAGAAGTGAACAAAGATAGGGGTATGATTGAAAGTATTTTGCAGATCTAAAGGCCATCCAAAATTATGCGCCTACTTTATTTAACAACGAATCTTGGTTAATTTTGAGTGGTGCACTCAGCAACAAAGAAAATGGCGCCCAAAAAGAAAAATCCGTGAGCATTTTATTGGACAAACAACCTATTATTTGTACCTATAAAGCATTCCAAACCACTTAGGAACAAAATAATGAAAATGCAAGGTTTATTGCTTTTGGTGGTAACCCTTGAGTCTTGAGATGTTTACCAAGGGTAGGGTGTCGCCAGCCAGAGTTTCTAATTGCACAACACCCCACTGCAGCATCTTTGTAATGCGAAAAGGCCCTTCCCATTGAGGGATCCATTTCCCTTTGGTTTGATTATAAATTTGTGGCCTGTGTAATAGAGCTAAATCACCTGGCTTCAAGTTGTGGTGCCATAAATTTCTGTCATGAGCCTCCTTTCTTTTTATCTGAGTCTCTATCAATTGTTTGGTCGCAAGTAGACGAATCTCCTCCATTTTATGTAGTGCTCCTAACCTCTGAGAGGTATCACAATCCTTCTTTCCCTGCATGAACGCTATCTTAGGTGATCCATGTAAAAATTCAAAGGGCTCGATGGGTAATATGCCATAGACCAATTGGAATGGGGAATATCCCGTGGCCTCTTTGTAGGCTAACCTGTATGCCCAAAGTGTACCTAGGTACGCAATGCCCCATGAAGTGGGTTGCAACATACACTCCTTTCTTAACATTGCAATTAAAACCTTATTTGTGGACTCAGCCTGACCATTTGCTCGTGGATAGTAAGCACAAGAGGTCCTATGAAGAATTCTATACCTGTTGAAGATTTCTTGCAGGACTTTATTGACAAAATGGGTACCTTGATCAGTACAAATTTCAAGGGGACAACCAAACCTGCAAATGATGTTACTATAAATGAAATCAGCAACAGTTTGGGCAGTGCAATCTGTGGAGGCAATAGCTTCAGCCCACTTTGTTGCATAATCTGTAGCTATCAGGAGATATTTTTCTCTTTTTGGAAAGGTGGGAGGGTAGATGGGCCCTACAAAATCTAGCCCCCACTTCTCAAATGGTTGCCAGGAGGTGGAAATAACCAAGGGGTTATTTCTCTGCTTTGTTGGCTTAGGTCCACACCTTTGGCAAATATCACATGCCTTACCCCATTCATCTACATCCCTGAAAAGTGTAGGCCACCATAAACCCGCATCCAGTATCCTCTGACTCATAATATGCCCTGGTAGGTGCCCACCACCTGTTCCTTCATGTGCAGAGTGAAGGACTTCCCTCACTTCTTCTTCTTCCAAACACTTCCTGAACCGGTCATCTTTGCCCTGTTTGTACAATTTATCCCCGATGAAGGTATATGGTCTACTCTTGATGAGCAGGCTCTTCTTTTGTACAGCACTAGCCTTTTCTGGATACAATCCAGTTTCAATGAAATTTTTAATGTCGTAATACCAACCGTGAGCTTTTACAGCAAACAAATGAGCATCTGGAAAGTCATCATTGATTCCACTAGATTGATTCATCATATTTATTCTGGATAGGTGATCCGCCATAACATTGTCTTTCCCTGGTTTATGGACTACAGAAAAATCGAATTCTTGGAACAACAATAACCACCTCCATATTCTACCGGTGTCCTGGGGCTTGTTGAGTAGATATTTTAGTGGTTGGTGATCTGATATAATAATAAATTTTACCCCCAGTAAGTAATGACGGAATTTTTGGACGGCAAAGACCATTGCCAGGGCTTCCCTTTCAGTAGTACTGTAATTCCTCTCAGCTTTGGTCAAGATTCTACTTGCATATTGAATTGGCCTGTCCACTTTAAATTCTTCACTAGGTTGGGTCAAAACTGCCCCTACCGCATATGCGCTGGCATCGACATGTATATGAAAGATTTTTGACCACTCGGGTGTGACCAAGGTAGGAGCACACACCAACCTTGACCGCAATGTCTGATATGCCGTTTCCTCCTCTTCTTCCCATTTGAAAGGTACTTCCTTACCTGTGAGTCTAGTCAGAGGTCTAGATATCTCTTTAGCCGATACCACATGTCCTAAAAGGGTTCCTTCTGTCACAAGGAAATGACATTTATTTGGATTTAGCTTTAACTTAGTTTCTCTGCATCTTTGGAAAATATTCTGCAGCTGCCTCAAGTGCTGGTCCAAACAACCTAGATGAGTTTCCTTTTGAGATCCTGAAAATGAAGAGAAGTCATCCATGAAGATTCTAAGTGATTCCAGCAATAGGGGGCCAAAAATGAGATTGACCGTTCTGTTAAAGGTGGCTGGAGCATTTCTGAGCCCAAATGGCATTTTTACATACACATATGTTCCCCAAGGTGTGATAAAAGCAGTCTTTTTACGATCCTCTGGATGTATTGATATTTGATTATAGCCACTGAATCCATCCATAAAACTATATAATGCATGCCCAGCCACTTCTTCAATGACCTGTTCTGCAAAAGGCATAGGGAACCCATCTGGAATGGTCATCTTGTTGAGAGCTCTAAAGTCCACACAAATTCTGATTTTATTAGTATTCTTCTTTGGTACTATAACCATAGGCGAGAGCCACTCTGAGTGTTCCACAGGAATGATGATTCCCGCATCTTCCATCTTTTGGATTTCCACATAGACAGCTTCGGCATACTTTGGATTAAGTCTATAACTCCTTCCTCTGATGGGTCTGGCTCCATCAATCAGAGGAATTCTGTGCTCTCCATAAGATGCAGGCACTCCTTCTAAGTCTTTATAATGCCAGGCAAAAACATCTGCATACTGGGTCAAGAATGATTTTACCTTTTCCAGGAGCTGTGGGTGGCTCCACAACCAAGTGGGCACCAGAACTGGTTGATTATTGTTTTGAGTGCATAAGTGTATTTCTTGGACCGGATTTCTTGTTACCATATTATCTCCGTGTGCATCTGCTTCCTTGTCTTCTTCTACTAGCTTTTCGTGCATTGCTTCATAAGCAGGTGTATTTTGGACTACGATGTGTTCCTCCTTGTCCTGCATCCATCCTGCAGGGATTTCTTGAATTGGGAAAGAACATTCAACCTCAGAATTTTTTACCTTGTTTTTAGCTTTAGAAACTTCGTTATCCGTTGTTGACACATCCTCCTCCAATTTGTATTTGAGGGGTATCTTCCTGCCTCTTCTGTGGTCAGTGATGGGCTCTCCTAATCCATCAACCTGGACCTTTTCTTTATCTTCATCATAATCCTCAGTCGTGCCAGGATTATCAAGAAAGATTCCAAAACAAGAAGAAGAGTTGCCTGCATGGAGCCAACTTAGAATATCCTCTTCTTCCTCAAAATCTATTTGGGGTTGATCCTCTGCTTCTGTTTCCATGCAAATGCTCACTGTTTGCATCATACTAGTGTTTCCTTGATTGTCTGGGCCTTCTTCTAAATGAATTTGGGTCAGCTCCTGCCCTTTCTTTTGTACCCACATAGTGTCCTTACCCCAATCATGGATGACACTGGCATGCCTCAGCCAAGGTCTTCCAATCAAGAGAGGAAATCCTCCTTCAACCTGGGGCAATCTTAAAACCACAAAATCCAGAATGAATAGATTACCTTGTACTTCAAGTGGAACTTTTGGGATTACCCCCAAAGGCCTTACTTTGCTCTGATCTGCCAAAGTAACCGTGAAATTTGCAGGTCTTGAAGGGTGGAGTCCAATCCTTTTCATGGTATGTTCAGGCATCAGGTTAATGCCAGAACCACCATCTACAATAACACCTTGAAATTCATGACCCTTGATTGATATTGTAAGCCGAGGACTTTTATAATCTGTAAGGGGTGCTTCCCCCTTAATTATCCCTTTATGTAAGATAGCAGTCTTGGCCACTAAGCTTGTAGTAGAAGCCTCATCAATTATCTGCAATAATTCTGACCTGAATTTCCCATCCATCTTTATTAAATAAAAAATACTAACCTCCTTCTTCATTGACTTAAGTAGTTTTGAAGCCTCTGACTCTTTAAGAGAGTGATCTTCATGTGCTTTGCCAAACTCTTCTTGAGCCCTGTTGAAGGCATGCCCAATGGCATCACTGGTGCCTATGAGACATTCATTGTGGTTTGTGTCTGCACTTGTAGTATCTTTATCTTCAATCGCAACTCTGTCTTTGTTCAATTCCTTAATTATCAATTCTTGATTTTCTACCACCTTTGCCGTTCCCTTGCTTCTTGTCTGTACTGCAAAAGATTCCAGTTCTTCTAATTGTACCACTCTAGTAGATGGTGAAGGTTCATTCACCTCAGGGAGTGTTTCCTCCTTGAATACAGAGATCATTTGGAGATGGGGTCCGGAAGTAGAGGCTTGATTCTTAGGACAACAGTTTGTATAGTGATCCCTGGCCTCTAGACAGTTCCTACAGGGAGGTGCATTTTCTGGGAGGGTGCACCTAGATTGGTAGTGCCCACATTCTCCACACCTGAAGCAAATAATTGGCCTTCTAGGCCCATTTGCAAAGTTAGATCTCGGTCTAGGATTATAGTTATTACCTTGGTTTGCTGCTGCTGCCATTACATTTGCTGGTGGCAAAAGTCCTCCTTGTGTCCAATATGTCGTTGTCGGTATTCCCCTTACTTGGCATTCATGGGCCTCATGCCCAATCTTCCTGCATAATTGACAAGTCACATTTAGCAAAGGACATTCACTTACTATGTGTCCTTGCTTGCTGCACATGGAGCACCAGAGTCCGTTCTTAATGCCGCCCCCTTTTAGTTCTTGCAACTCCTGCCTCAGCTGAGCTAGTTCCTCTGCTTGGGCTTCCTCTTCCTTTTGGAGCTTGAGGGCTTCAATCTCTCTTCTCAGCTGAGCTACAGTAGTCTCCTCCTCTGTGTAGGGCTTATTCCTTTTCAAGCCCTCCAGTTCCCTTCTTAACTGGCTCACTGGGTCCTCCAGTTCTGTACCATATGATGGTTGGGAAGAAGATGCACCATACTGGTGCCTTATCTGTTCCAAGCGGGTGGCCGTATTGATGAACTCCTCAACAGAGGCAGTAGGTAGCACTAACTCTTTTATTTTGCATTGGGTGACCACAGGTAGAGGTTTGGCTAACCACTTCTTGACAAAGAAGTCGTGTGGTGGATCCGGTAGTTTAGCCATTAGTGCTTTGGCCCTGGTCACGAACTCGGGGAACTTCTCTCCTGGACCCAACTTCAAGTTTTCCAATTCTTCTATAATGATCTCAGCCATGTTGCCATGCTGAAATTGATTCTTAAAGGCCTCTTTCATCAAATCCCAAGAGGTAAAGTGATTTTCAGCAAACTGGCTAAAGCACTTGTCTGCCAGACCTTCCAATGTGGCGGGGAAGAGTATCAAGAAAGCATCTTCCCTACCCATTAGCCCCCTAGTCTTACATAATGCAAGAAATCTTCGAATGTGCTCATCTGGGTCCTCATGGGCTAAACCTCTGAAGGAGGGAAATTTTATGTTTAATCTGGAGAGCAAGATTTCTAGGTCCACCTGTCCTGCCATGCTTCCTACCGATGAAGTCGATGAAAGTGGACTCGATGATCTTCTGTTCGTCTTTCTTCTTGTCTGCTTGCACTTGATTCTCAAGGTTTGTGACCGGGTCGCGGTCATGAGCTATTCATAGTCCACTTAAAATGAGACACTTGATAAAAGTATGTACCTTTTGGCCCACTGGAGTAATGTTGTCGACACTGGAATATTGTCCTCCAATGGCAATATATAGTCTCCTATGCTCAAAGCTCCTTGGATGTCCCACCGTGCGTGCCAAATTTGTTGGGGATTCGTGGACAAGAAGGAGTTTGAGGGTTTGTAGGAGAAAAAGGAGATGATGAAAATGGAATAACAGTGAGAACTTCTGCAAAGGAATACTCTTGGAAACCTTGATTATTGATTATCTTTCAACAATTACAATGACTGCACACAGTCTAATCAATGACTAAATACAACTTCGGAGAATATCAATTACTGAAGACCAATTATCTCAAGTCCCCTGGCAGCGGCCTCTCCTGCACCAATCCTTCACTTGCTTCCCGCTTCCCTTGTGCACACCTTGCACTAAGCTTCCACCAAGCTAAGGAATTGGTATCACGGCGCACACACACAATAGACCTTGGGACTCTTGGAATCCAACCCGCCTTCTCTGCACACCTTCCTCTTGACACCTTTTGCACTCTTGAGTGTCGTCGCACACTGGAGGCTCTTCTTGCTTTCTCTCTTGCTTCCTCTGAAGCTCTCCCTTGCTCCTAGCTCTCAATGTCCCCAAGAATAGCCTTTGTCCTTCTTTTGTTGAGTCTGCCGGTTCGCACACTCTAACTGCAATACAATCTTGGTGTCCTTTCAATGTCCCAAGATTGTCTTTTTGAACTGGTCCTCAACGACTCGCTACTTTGTCCTGTAGTGACTTTAGAACAAGAGTGACTTTCAAAATAAAATTTTTGATTGGGCGGCCTATTTCCACCTTTGCGTACGCGGCCGTCCATACCTTCACCTTTCCTTTTAATTCTTTACTTTTGCACCTTAAGATTTTAAATTCATCCTTTGAACCTTAAGAGAAAAAATACTTTGCACCTTTAGTTTCAACCGGTTAGGGCTCTACAGCTTGCTTACATGCCTCACTAGCTACAATGTAATCTACTTCTATAGTGGAAAGAGCTACTCCTTCTTGAAGATGTGATCTCCAAGAGATAGCACATCTAGCAAAGTTAAAAATGTACCCTAATGTAGACTTTCACCTCGCTACATAACTAGCATATTCTAAATCTGTATAACCAGTAATGGATGTCTTTCCTCTACCCAAGTATCAGCACTTGTTGTTAGTTCCACTCAGACATCTCAAGATAATCTTAACTGCTTGCCAATTCTTCTTGCCATAATTAGATATATATCTATTCACAACTATCATTGCAAATGCAATGTCTAGTTCCTTATCTACCATAGAATACATGAGACTACCAATAGAAGATTGATAAGGAATTTTGGTCACCAATTCCTTTTCCTCGTCTAATTTGGGGAAATCAACTTTCCTCAATTTCACATATATAGGTAAAGGTGTACTCAATGACCTGCCACCTTGCATATTGAACCTGTGAAGTACTTTGGATATGTACTCACTTGAGACATGTCTATGCATCTTTTACTCTTATCATGAGTAATGCACATGTGAAGAATATGTTTGGCACCCCCTAAATCCTTCATATACAATTTCTCACTCAATTTCCTTTTGAGCAATGACAAGTCATCAGAGAACTTCCCAAAAAGCAACATATGATCGACGTAAATTATCAAACATATACGTTGCCATATGAACATCTCTTTGTGTAGAGATAATGATCCTCAATGATTTGAGAATAGGCTTAAGACTTCATAAAAGCATAAAACTTTTGGTACCATTGCCCAAGGGGTTGTTTAAATCCATATAATCTCTTCTTCATCTTACAAACTAGAATTTCTTTGTCCAAGATCTACATAAACCTTTGTTTGTTCCATATAGATCTCATATGCAAGATCTCCATGCAAGGGACACATTTCCACATCCATTTGGACTAGTGTAAAGTCCTCCATTGCAGCAATCTCAAGCAACATGGTTGCAAAGAGAGATGGTGGATGCAATCTGAAGATGAGTTGGTGCTGCTACAACCACCTTCACATCAGCCAGTTGAGACTTCAGAGGTGCTTAGTAGACCCTTTGAGCTTCCTAAATCCATAGAAAAATCACCCAACTGTTTTCGAACAAGTATCTCAAAAGTTTGACACAAGACAAACTAGTTGCAAAAACGACTAGCTCCCAAAACTTGCTATTTTTATACATACACCTATTGGAGTGCTCTCAACCTGGTAGGAATTAGAAAAATTCCTTTTGGACATAGCAAAGGACTTAGATAGCTTGCTAATACAAGTTTAAAAACTTCAATTGATCAGTTGGGCACTCAGAACAAGATCGAGCAAAATCTGGAACACACACCATTTTTGGGGCTTTATAGAGATTCGACTAGTGAGCAGAAAAACATAGGCTTATTCCAAATGGTAAACCCAATGAACATGAACTTTTTTCTCATAAATTATACTTAGAGAGAAATCCAATGCACTTTAACACTCTGAAAAAGGTTATGTATAGCTCGAGATACGAACTTCTGAAGTTACTCTTTTGAGTGAGTATATCAAAGACTAAAACAGAGAAGAAGCAAATGATGAATGTATAGATTCACATATAATTACAACCACATTGGAAATAAATACTTGCACAATGGGAGTAGAATGATATAGCTATGGATTAAGCTCTTCAATCTCTACAAATGACCATGTAGTGGGCACGAATCAAGCTCTCTAATGGAGACTTCCTTCTTGCTCTTTTTATGGCTACTTTTGGAGGTTGTTTTAAATTTGAATTCAAATAACTTCACCTAAATGTGATGCTAAGAATTATGGAGATATTATCATCATGGATGACTTAAGCCATTCGTTCTTTCATAATTACAAGAGATAAAATATACTCATTTGCAAGAGGTTTTCATATGTCTACACATGACTACAAATGAACATAAATCAAATCATATCAAGCATCTAGGCTTTGGTAAAGTGCACCAAGAGATCCCCCTCAAGCCTAACATGAATGACCTCCAAA
This sequence comes from Ceratopteris richardii, assembly GCA_020310875.1. Taxonomy (NCBI): domain Eukaryota; kingdom Viridiplantae; phylum Streptophyta; class Polypodiopsida; order Polypodiales; family Pteridaceae; genus Ceratopteris; species Ceratopteris richardii. The sequence continues at coordinate 95,482,040 of CM035420.1, forward strand.
TAAGTCTTCAAGTGTCCTTGATTTCTTGCAAGCCAATCATCAACTCAATCTTGTACTATCAAGAGCTTTAGTCAACATGTTTGCACATTGCATATATGTAGAGACATAGGATAGTTGAATATCCTTGCTCATTAGCTTCTCCCTTACATAATGGTAGTGGACTTCAATATGCTTGGTTATAGCATGGTATACCAGATTAGCTGCAAGATGTAGTGAGTTTGTGTTGTCACCAAAAATATGAGGTGTTGAGAATGAAGTCCAAGATCTGTATACAAAGATTTTAACCACATGATTTCTTGAGTTGCATTAGAGAAACCTCTATATTCAGCTTTAGTATAAGATGATGCCACTATTGGTTGCTTCTTGGATGACCAAGAAATGATTTTTGAACGTACAAATGATACATAGTCGGATGTGCTTCTTCTATCATCTCTAGATCAGGACCAATCCGCATCTAAGTAGGCCTTTAGCTCAATATCTAAAGTAAATGGATAAAACAAATCTTCATTCATGTTCCCCTTTAGGTACTTGAGGAATCTCTTGGCCGCTTCCACTATAGCATATATCCATCCTTGTGAGTGTTGCATAATTCAAACTTCCAACCAAGCTTTGACAGCTTGTGATGTCTTCAATTGGCTCTCCTTCATAAGCACTAAGCTTATGAATTTGCTCCATAGGTGTACCTCCACACTTGGTGTTTTCCATCTTGAACTTGATGAGCATGTCATGCACATACTTCCTTTCTGTGATGCATATAACTGAACCTTTGTAGATTAACTCCAATCCAAGAAAAAAAGTGAGTGGTCCAAGATCACTCATTTTGAACTCCTCCTTCATTTGATTATTTGCCTGTTTGATTCCTTCAAGATCATTCCCTCTGATAATAATATCATCAACATACACACATAGACATACCACATCAGATCCATTCCTCTTTATGAACCAAGAGGTATCTACCTTGCTAGATTTGAATCCTTGGTCCTGCAAATAAGTCACCAATATGAAATTCCAAGCTCTTGGAGCTTGCATCAATCCATACAAAGCTTTATTTAATTTGAATACATAGTTAGGATTATGTGCATCCTCATATCCAGCTGGGTGATGAGTTAAAAAGATCAAGTTTTCCAAGCAACTCGATGCCTGGCATCGAATCTCTGTTGATAAGTCATATTTTCATTTATCCTTTTCATTCAGTACTGAAGTGTTTGAAAACATGATGTTGTTGGAGCAACTCGATGCCTGGCATCGAATTCTAGTTGATAAGTCATATTCTAAGTGTGCATGAAATCATCTATAGTTTTGGTGTCCAAAAGATCAAGATTTTATGCGGGAAGTCGATGCCCGACATCGAATCCCTGCTGAAAAGTGGCCAAAAACATCCCAAGTCGATGCCCGGCATCGAATTCTTGTTGCAAGTGGATGCTAGGCATCGAATTCTAATTTTAAACAGGTGCTCTTACTATAACAGGAAAGATTTCTAGTTTTGGAAGGTCATACAGGGTCATCTTCTGAGAGCCATAACTTGAGTTCTAGAGATCCGTTTGATGCATATGATAGCTTGTTGGAAAGTTCTGCTCTTCTAGTTTCAGCGTAAAAAGTTTCATGGAGAAATAATACTTGAGCTAGGAGAAATTAGCAAAATACTGAAGGTATGTCATTTCGGTGACTAGGAATTTCTGTAGAAGCAAAGTTCTCACTTTAGGCTATCATTTCTCAAAGTTTGGAGTGGCAATGAGTTAATGGTGACCATAGAGGTGTTCTAGTGTCACATTAATTCATTTCTTGTGGTGTTTCATACATCAACAAGTGGTATCAGAGCAGAAAGATTCTCGAGAGCAGAAGACGACAAAGGTATGAGAAGTTTTGTAAAGTTTTCCATTAAAGTTTCAAAGGTGAAGCATTTGAAGACACAGAGAATCAAAAGGTTACTTCAAAAGTATCCTCATACACAAAGAACTTCAAAAGGTATTATCCTTTATCCTTTAAGCTCACAGGTTGGAGCAGAAGGAAAGAAGTATGACAGATCATATCTCCATTGACAAACTAGATAGAGATAATTACCCCGCATGGGTAATGAGAATGGAAGCCTTACTTATGAGTAAGGATCTCATGGTATATGTAACAGGTGAAGAAGAGAAGCCAGTATTTGAAGATGAAAGCCGACCAAAGAAAGAGGAACTTGATGCTTTAAGGCATTGGCAGAAGAAGGATGCAAGTGCAAAAGCATACATCTACAATACAATCTCTGATCATTTGCTACCACACATCAGAGGATTGGAATCATCTGAAGATATATGGAATGCATTGGAGTATCATTTCCAAAGTACAACTAAAGCACGGAAAGCAAGTCTATGGTCAGAGTTTACAACATTCAAGAAGAAGCCAAGTCAAACCATTAGTGATTATGTCACTAAGATGAAGGATCTTGCAGATAGTCTTGGATCCATAGATGAAGATGTTGAAGATCACAGATTGATTGCTCAATTACTTGCAGGTTTGAGAGGGGATGAAAGGTGGAAACCTTTTGTCTTATCAACAGAACTTTCATTAAATCATTATGTTCCAGATTTGAACCAGTTGCTTGGTTTGATGCTCACATATGAGCAAGACTTGAAGGGAGATGGAGATAAAGGACAAAGTTGTGCAATGTACATGAAGAACAAGAAGAAAGGAGATAAAGGTAAAGCAAAGGATGAAGAAGAGTCAACTTCTCAAGTTTATTATGCAAGAGGTAAAGGCACTGGCAGAGGAAGAGCAAGAGGTTTTGGAAGAGGAAGAGGTAATCAAAATAACAACAAGAAGGCTTGCTGGATCTGTGGATTGAGTAATCATTTGGCTCATGACTATTGGCACAACCAACAAGGATCAAACCAGAATCAAAACAACAATAGCAGAGGCCGAGGTGGAAGATATCAAAGTAATTTTCAAAGAGGTAGACAAAGTCAAAGAGGAGGCTATGGTAGAGGTGGAGGAAGAAGTTGGGGACAAAATCAATCCTACAACACCACCTACTACAACTATGCAAATGACACACAGAATGAAAGTCATACATCATTGATGATGAAATCAATCAACACATCAGATAAAGAAGATCTAAAGGTATTTTACATTGACTCTGGATGTTCTAATCATTTGTTAGGAAACATAGAATTGATGTCAGAATTGGAAAAAGGTATTTCGAGTCATACAGTTCAAACTGGTGATAATACAAGACATAGTGTACATTCAATTGGAAAAGTGAAATGCAAGAGTGGAGCAGATTTGCTAACCAATGTTTTGTATGTTCCTACAATACCTAAAAACTTGATGAGTGTGGGACAGATAGTTGAAAAAGGTTTTCAAGTCAGGTTTACAAATGAAGGAGTATTTGTGGAAGATCTAGAGAATGGATATAATCAGATTGTCTCTGGTAAGAAAGAAGGTAGACTCTTTACTTTAAGAGTGCAAGGAAACATTGGTCAAGCTTTGCTCACACATCGTGAAGCAGTGATTACAGAACTTGATCTCTGGCATCAGAGATTAGGTCATTTCAATGAAAGAGGAATTAAAGCTATGGTTGCTAATCAGTCTGTACTAGGATTACCAAATGTGCAAAGTCAACATATGGTTTATAAATGTGAAGCATGTCAAATGGGTAAAGCACACAGGTTACCATTTCAGAAGAAAGGATTCAAACATGATGGATTACTAGAGCTTATTCATACAGATGTATGGGGACCAACAAAAGAAGGATCTATCAGTGGCTCAAGGTACTATGTTCTTTTCATTGATGATGCTACAAGATGGATAACATTATATGTTTTGAAGGAAAGATCAGAAGTGTTTGGAGCTTTCAAGCATTTTCATGCATATGGAGAGAGAGTCACAGGTCAAAAGCTTAAGAGACTGAGGTCTGATGGAGGGGGAGAATATTTCTCCCAAGAGTTCAATAATTATCTTTGGAATGCAGGTATTAAGAGAGAAATAACTTGCAGGTATACACCACAACAAAATGGTGTAGCAGAAAGAAGGAACAGGACTTTGGTTGAGTTTGCTAGAGCTATGCTAAAGGAGAAGAACTGTCCAAATTATCTTTGCGCTGAGGCTGTAAATACAGCTACATATCTTGTGAATAGATTACCATGTGCAGCTCTGAATGGAATGACTCCATATGAAGCTTGGTGGGGTAAGAAACCAACACTAGATCATTGTAGAGTGTTTGGATCAATTGCATATGCTTATGTGCCATCACAACTTAGGCATAAACTTGAACCAAAGGCAGAAAAATATGTGTTCATTGGTTATGATGAAAAGCAGATGGGTTACAGGTTGTGGAATCCTTTAACCAAACAATTTCTTGTTTCTAGAGATGTTACATTTGATGAACAGAAAAGTTGGTATGCAGATCAAAGTCATACAGCTGAAGAATTTGAAGAAGAGGTAAGAAGATGTGAGAAAGGAAAATCAATTGTGCAGGTAAATAGAGATGAAGACTATATGCAAGCAAGTACATCCAGAAGTGGATTAACAAGAAGGAATGAAGAAGCTCCTATATTTGATGAAGAAGTGTATCCAGACACATATGAAGAATGTGAACCAAGAAGGTCAAGCAGGACTAGAAGACAACAAGAAAGGTATTCTTATGATACTTCTTACATAACTCAGAAGAACTATGCATATATGGTCAAAGATGATGAAGAACCTCAGAACTATGATGAAGCTAAAGGTAAGAAGCAATGGGAAGAAGCAATGAAGGAAGAGTTCAATGCACTGGAGGAGAACACGACATGGGAACTTGTTCCTAAACCAAATGGTAAGAAAGTAATTGGAAATAAATGGGTTTATAAAGTGAAGAAGCTTGCAGATGGAAGTATAGCCAGATACAAAGCTAGATTGGTGGTGAAAGGCTATGCCCAGACCTATGGCATAGATTATGATGAGTCTCGTAGCTAAGATGTCAACTATAAGGACAATCATTGCTATTGCAGCTTCAAAAGGATGGACTCTAAGTCAATTGGATATAAAAAATGCATTCTTGAATGGATACATATCAGATGAGGTATACATGGAACAACCTCAAGGGTTTATAGATTCCAGGTATCCAAATTTTGTTTGCAGGTTGAGAAGAGCATTGTATGGATTGAAGCAAGCTCAACGAGCTTGGAACTATAGACTGGTGAAGTATCTCAATGATCTTGGATATCAAAGTTCAAAAGCAGACCCAAGTCTACTTATCAGAAGAACAGAGGAAGGTACAATCTACATTTGTATTTATGTAGATGACATTATAATCACAGGTACTTCAGATGAAGGAATCAAGAAGGTAAAGAGATTGCTTGAAAAAGAATTCAAGATCAGTGACCTAGGAAAGTTATCATACTTTCTTGGAATGGAAGTTACTTATACAGATCATGGCATATATGTGTCACAAGAAAGGTATCTTCTGAACTTGTTGAAGAAGTTTGATATGGAAAATTGCAGAGAAGCTTCAACTCCATTTGAAGTTAATCACAAGCTCAGTAAATGGTGCAGACTACAAAGATATGAGGAAGTATCAATCTCTTGTGGGTAGTTTGATTTATGCTACACTAACAAGACCTGATCTTAGTTATGCAGTGGGAGTTTTGTCACAATTCATGCATTGTCCAAAGGACCCACATTGGATTGCAGGTCAAAGAGTTCTCAGATATATCAAAGGAACTATAAAGGAAGGATTATATTATCCTTTTACATCAGATTTGAAGTTGAGAGCCTATAGTGATTCAGATTGGGCAGGTAATCAAGATGACAGAAGATCAACTCATGGTTACATGATATATATTGGTGACAAGCTTGTAAGTTGGTGTTCAAAGAAACAACATACAGTAGCATTATCATCAACTGAAGCAGAGTACAAAGGACTTGTGGAAGCAGCTAAGGAAGTCATATGGATGCAGACATTGTTCAAGAGCTTAGGCATTGATCAAGGTACACCTACAATACATGGAGATAATATGAGCTCACTTTATCTTGCAGCAAATCCAGTATTTCATGTAAGGACAAAGCACATAGAGATACAGTATCATTTTCTCAGAGAAAAGGTAATGGAGAAGGAGATTGAAGTGGAGTACATTTCTACTAAAGATCAGTTAGCAGACATAATGACAAAGAACTTGGATGGTGTGAAGACCAGCAGATTCAAAAGCATGGCAGGAGTAAAAGAAAAGAAGATGATATGAAGAAACAGGGAATGTCAATTAGTGATTGAGGGGGAGCTGTTGGAGAAACACTCACTAATTGGACATATATTTGAAGGTCAAATCTTAGGAAGAAAACACCATGCCTATGTGAAGGGACAAATTCACAAGTGTATCATATTTGTAAAGTTAGTTCACTTTAGTTCTAGAAGTTTTTTAAAATCACAAGAATACAAAAATCTATATAAGTTAGTTTGTATCAACTGACGCGGAGAGAGAGATAGAGAGAAGAAGTAGAAGAAGGAGTTCATTTATACGACTGTGTATAGTCGGGATTCTCTGAGTGAGAAAGCATCTGTAAAACTTCTGAGTTTTCATAGCTATGAGAAAGAACTGAGTAAAGTTCTGTGTATGAGTCTCTCTCCATCATCTCCATAATTACCTACTGTGTGATGAGTTAAAAAGATCAAGTTTTCCAAGCAACTCGATGCCTGGCATCGAATCTCTGTTGATAAGTCATATTTTCATTTATCCTTTTCATTCAGTACTAAAGTGTTTGAAAACATGATGTTGTTGGAGCAACTCGATGCCTGGCATCGAATTCTAGTTGATAAGTCATATTCTAAGTGTGCATGAAATCATCTATAGTTTTGGTGTCCAAAAGATCAAGATTTTATGCGGGAAGTCGATGCCCGGCATCGAATCCCTGCTGAAAAGTGGCCAAAAACATCCCAAGTCGATGCCCGGCATCGAATTCTTGTTGCAAGTGGATGCTAGGCATCGAATTCTAATTTTAAACAGGCGCTCTTACTATAACAGGAAAGATTTCTAGTTTTGGAAGGTCATACAGGGTCATCTTGTGAGAGCCATAACTTGAGTTCTAGAGATCCATTTGATGCATATGATAGCTTGTTGGAAAGCTCTACTCTTCTAGTTTCAGCCTAAAAAGTTTCATGGAGAAATAATACTTGAGCTAGGAGAAATTAGCAAAATACTGAAGGTATGTCATTTCGGTGACTAAGAATTTCTGTAGAAGCAAAGTTCTCACTTTAGGCTATCATTTCTCAAAGTTTGGAGTGGCAATGAGTTAATGGTGACCATAGAGGTGTTCTAGTGTCACATTAATTCATTTCTTGTGGTGTTTCATACATCAACATAAGGCAACTTTACTTTCTGTCATCATCAAACCATGATTTGTTCTCATAAAAAATTACATCTATACTCACAGAAAATCCTTTATTGGTTGGATTGTACAATTTATATTGTCTTTGGTTTTGTTCATAACCAATAAATTTGCACTTCTTTGCCTTGGGATCCAATTTCCCTCTTACTTGAAACTATCTTCTCTACTGAGTGCTTTATATCATCTCCTATTTGCACTTCATGTTTTTTGTGAGGATCTTCCAAAATTAGAAATTAAAGCCACATTTCTTGCTACATGAGCATCCCGAATCAATGTAAAAGATGTGATCATCATCCTTACCTTTCTTTACTGATAGATTCATAATCAATAATGAATCTTCTTGACTTTGGTCCTTTGCATAGTTATTGTAATCTCTTCTTGTTGTAGTTGTTGTTATAGCCTCCATTGTATCTACCTCTATTTGATCCATAACCACCTCTATTAAATCCTCTTCCTATTGAGTTCCTCGGGTTCCTACAACATTCTTCAATAGTATGGTTAGATAAGCCACATATATTGCAAGGTTGAGATGATTGGAATCTCTCTCTGCCTTGCTTTCCACCTCTACCTCTTCCTCTAGCTCTTCCTCTACTTGCAAAGTTCGCTTGGAAAGAGCTACTTCATCTTCATTCTTCTTATTCTTTGGCTTGTCCTTGACCTCAGCTTTATCAGAATATAAGGCAAAATTTTGATTACTTCTTGAGGACTCACCACCTTTTATAATCTTTGCTTCATGAGTGAAGAGTTGGCCCATGAATGTGTTGAGGTCGGGTACATGCATATCCATGTACAAATCCATGGCTATTGTGAAGGACTCCAACTTGTCATTTGCTTTGATTCCATTTATGATTTTTTCCTCTTCAATTACCTCTCCAATGCTTCCAACTTGATCTAAAATCTCCTTCATCTTTGTGAAATAATCAATCACAATTTGCTTGGGACTTTTTTTCATTGTGAACTCCATCCACAATTGGTTCTTCCTTGCTCAAGTGTTGGAGGAGAAGAAAGAAGCAAGTGCATTCCAAGTCTCTCTTGATGTCTTGCATCCCTTGACATAAGGCAAAAGAAAATTAGAGATTGAGTTTAGAATATAAGACCTTGCAAGTGCATCCTTTGAACACCAATTTGAAAGTCTTTCCTCTTCTTCATGTGATGGTTGCCCTTTTTTCCTCATGATTGGCATAAATTCATCTCCAAATGTGTATCCAAAGAGATTCCTCCCTTGAAGATAAGCATCCATCCTTAGAGACCATGCTGGGTAGTTTTTTCTATCCAATTTTTCAATTGTTGATGGAAATCCATCTCCCATGTTGATTGACTATGCTCTGATACCACTGTAAAGAGAGATGTTGGATGCAATCCGAAGATGAGTTGATGATACTACAACTAGCTTCACACAAACAAACTAAGACTTTAGATTTGGTTAGTAGACCCTTTGAGCTTCTTAAATCCACAAAAAAATCACCCAACTATTTTGGAACAAGTATCTCAAAAGTTTGAGTCAAGACAGACTAGTTGCAAAAATGACTAGCTCCCAAAACTTGCTATTTTTGTACATACACGTGCTGGAAAAAATGAACAGTGCTCTCAACCTAGTAGGAATTTGATAAATTCCTTTTGGACATAACAAAGAGCATGGATAGTGTAAGGGATTGAACTCGCAACCTCTTGGTTAGGAATGTGATGGGCTAACCACTTGCCCCAAAAGCCATGGTTGAGGATTACTTCCTAATCCTCTCTCTTAGGGTGTAGTTCAACCATCTCCTACTAGGATTATGTTACATTCTTCCCCCCTTGAACTCCCTCGGGAATGTACCCTGACCAGCTATGGGACTGGTAGGATGTACCCTGGATGTACCCTGGCAGGATGTACCCTGACCAGCTATGGGACTGGCAGGATGTACTCAATCAAGTTCCATCCAAGGATTCCCAAGGAATTCACACATTGCAAGGTAGCTCATTGAAAAGTTCGTTCCGAGAGCTTTCCAACGGTATATTACACGCCTCAATCCGACCTACTGATTGGGAGATACACCCCAATCATTGTAAGGTCCATCATTGAAATCGACGCGCGCCTTCCACAAATCCTACCCTTTCACATGGAGGATGCCCAAGCACCTTTTTTAGAGGCCATTGGGTCATTCCACTTTGCCCAAGCCTACTTCCTAGGCTCTGATACCAATGTAAGGGATTGAACTCACAACCTCTTGGTTAGGAATGTGATGGGCTAACCACTTGCCCCAAAAGCCATGGTTGAGGATTACTTCCTAATCCTCTCTCTTAGGGTGTAGTTCAACCATCTCCTACTAGGATTATGTTACAGATAGCTTGTGAATCCAAGTCAAAACACTTCAATTGATCAACTAAGCGCTGAGAACAAGATCTAGAAAAATGAGGAACACTCCCGCCGTTTTCAGAGCTCCATAGAGATTCGACTAGAGAGCAGAAAAACAAAATTTGTCACAAACGAAAATTAATAATTACAACCACATTGACAATGCATACTTTCACAATGGGAGTAGAATGATAGAGATATGGAGTAAGCTCTTCAATCTCTACAAATAAACATGAAGTGGGCACGAATCAAGCTCTCTAATGGCGACTTCCTTTTTTCTCTTTCTATAACTACTTTTGGAGGTAGTTTTGAATTTGAATTCAAATAACTTCACCTAAAAGTGATGCTAAGAATTAGGAGATATTCTCTCAGCTCATGGATTCATGGTTTCAGGTAGTTAGAGCCATGAATTTCCCTTTTACATCATGGATGAGTTAAGCCATTCTTTCTTTCACAATTACAAGAGATAAAATATACTCTTTTACAAGAGATATTCATATGTCTACACATATGACTACAAATGAACATAAACCAAATCATATCAAGCATGTAGACTTGGGTAAAATGCACCAACAATGGGCAGTCTAGTCTTTTGAATATTGGACATAAGATTTCCTCAAAAGTAGCACCATATTTTTGCTTAAAAACCCTTTGCAATGAGTTGTGCTTTATACTTTGGAGAAGCACTACGTGATGTGAATTTCACCTTATATACCCCTTTACATGGTAAATCTTTCTTACCCTTTGGAAAAGGTACTAAATCTTGGGTACCGTTCTTGTGAATAGAATCCAATTCACTCTTCATGGCATGCTCCCACTTGACATGATCCTCTTTTTGCATAGCCTCTTTGCAACAAAAAGGCTCATTAGCATTGCTTTGAAGATGCTTACATTTGGCTATTCCATTTCAACATCTTCTTGTTTAGTCTGAACTGTTCCTCTTTATTCATTTTATGGCACTCAAAAACATCTATATGTGCAAGTGCAAGTGTAAGTAGCTCTTCTAGTATAATAATTACTTGATGTTTCATCATTTTCTCATCCACAACTCTTTTTATATCAAGTGGCTTTTCCAATAGTGAAATTCGCCTAAGCCTAAGTTGTTTCTTGGTCCTTTTCGTAACTTTCTCTACCTCTTATATATTTCACGCTTTTCATTATCTTTATATTTCTATTCCGTTCTATCGATTCCCTTAATTCATTTACATTTCTTATCTTGTTCATTGATTTTAATTTTTGTCCTCGAAATCATCATTCTCTTAATTTGTACTTCTTTCTCATCATCCCTCTTTCTTTTTTCTTCTATGTTTATCTCATGTGCATACATAAAAAACATATCCATAAGCTCCTTATAAGATGTTTTAGCATGAACATTTGTACTCGATTCATGTATCCTTAGCTCTTGCCCAATATACCTCTCAATATATCTTGAGATCAAAATCTCATGAATAGGAATAAAATATACCTTCATTGAGTGTTCCCTTGAGGTACCTGAATACTCTCTTAGTTACACTCCTACACTATATGAGATATCTGCTCTTGTATGAGTAGCATAGATCAAGCTACCTACCAAGATTTGATACTCTTTAATGGGTTCAATCTTCTCATCTTCATAAATAGTAATTTATGTATTGGGCTAGAAGAAAACTTTCAAACCTAGTTTCTTTTTGTCTTTGGGTCATAATTTTCATATCTCTGCCTTGGGGCCATCTTCACCTCTACTTTGTGGAATATAAAGGGTCCCATGGGTAATTAATTCGAGCAAGGGAGAATAGGATATGTCCAACATTCCTTTTTAAAACCAAAAAAGGTGAAAGCTGAATTTGTAGAAACCTCCATGCTTCCATTGTGGTTCAAATTCTAAGGGTGAGTTCAGATAGGGTGGTACATTTTTGCTCACTCATGCTTAGCCATATGTTCTAAAATCAACATCGAATGGATCTTTCCAAAAGTTGAAGGGAAATTTTATATTTGTTGGTTAAAAAATTAAAATGATCAATCACAACAAAATGTCAGGCCAATACATTTTTGTTCCGAGGGGAGTAGCCTAAATCAAGAATTGATATTCTAAAACGGACAATCTCAGTGATGCTAGGGATTTATGTGTCACGAGGATGCCTTATTCTATTTTCTTTCTTTCCGTTCATACTTGAGGTGTTTAACTTTAGTTATTCTATTTTCTTTCTTTCCGTTCATACTTGAGGTGTTTAACTCTTTCAACTAAGGTAGATCAAAGGATTCACATATGATACATGCACAATTTTTTTGATTTCTGAGTTATCTAATAGAATATGATCTAATCAAATATCATCTTGATCAGGTTTGGAGATTTCAAACCTTTCTCTAAAATACAGAGAGAGAAGGATCTTTTTCCATCTTCTATGGTTGTACCTATACATTACATTAGACAATTGAGATTCAGAATCAGGTACATTAGAGCTAGACTGGAGACTCTCCAGACCACTCTTATACAACAGTTTCAGCAAAGGAAAAACACAAGTTGGTTCCTACTTAACCATATATGCCACATAATATGCCCTCTCCAAATGTTCCAGAGAGCAAAGTCCATATGCGTACAACAATCAAATTTTCAATTCCTCAGCCCATGAGATGGAAATAACAAAAAGACACATTATCTCATATCTTGATGTGTCAAGTTATAGCTCTTGTATGATTCATTCCGTAGCTTAAGAAGGTTCAAAATTCTATTCCTATCAATATGTAGGATACAGCTCTTGAACTTTTGTAGAGTAATCTTATCTGACTGTAAGATGGTCTACTTCATTTCAATATTCTTTTACTTTTAAATCTTTAATCACTCACTACAGTGATTTTAAATCTTTAATCTCCACATTGTAAGTTGCCAATGATATACATTGAAGCCCAATCATGTCTAATCAAGCTAAAACAATGGATTTGATCTTTGCAATTTACACAGAAAAGCTACATGAAGTACACAAACACATTAAATTCATAACCAGTGAATCTTCTTGATGTGCCAAGTTATAGCTCTTGTATGATTCATTCCGTAGCTCAAGAACGTTCGAAATTCCATTCCTTCATTTCAATATTTCTTTTACTTTTAAATCTCTATTTGACCAGAATGATCACTCACTACAATGGAGTTTAAGTCTTCAATCTCCACATCGTAACTTGCCAGCTAGATAATGATATACATTGAGGCCCAATCATGTATAATCAGGGAACATGAATTTTGAAATTGCAACTGTACAAGTGAACGGGCATAGTACCCATGGGATCCCTCTGTATCCCACAAACCAGGGGTTGGACTGCCCGACACAATAGAGGACTGGTTTCAACTAGAAATAACTTGATTTACATTGGCCTAGAAAGAGCATGAAGTTTCAGCTTCCAAGTTTGTAGCGATGGAGTGGAGAACAGGGGGCTGATTCGTGAAGTACAGAAAGGGGCCTCTCTTTCAGTCGCCCCTCATTCCGTAATTGTTACGTATTCACTATCTTCATCTCCTTTTTCAGCTTTTTGCTCTGAGTATTGTGTTGTTATTCATCTTCCATTGAGATCACAGCATTCAATGTCTGTGTTAATCATTGTATGTATTGATGGTTCTACCCATGTTGTGGTAGCTACCATCATGCCTTCCGTGGTGTTACTGTCGTCATAGTACATTGGATCCATTACATTAGATTGTTGTTGCGAGAGGTAATGCAACACATGTATACAGAAGGTAGCTTTCTTCATTTAAGTACATTGGATCCATTTATACAGAAGCGCCTTTGGGAAGTTGTCGGTTTCTTATAGTACATTAGACTGTTGTTAAGTACATTAGATCCATTTAAGTAAATTATATTGTTGTTATAGTACATTGGATCCATTTAGATCATTAGATCCATTTAAGTACATTTCTTATAGTACATTAGATCCATTTAAGTACATTAGATCAACGAGCAACCCTCAATAAGTAAGAGGTGAATGTCGATGCATGTTAGTTTAGTTGATTGTCACTTTTTCTTCTTGAGGCAAGGGTGAGGGTTCAACCCCTCTCAATGGCAATTGATATCTATTGGGCCATAAGCAAGCTTTCAAACCTAGTTTCCTTTTTCCTTCAAGGCATCATTCTTATATCGCCTTGGGACCATCTTCACCCCTACTTTGTGGAATATAGGGGGTCCCACGGGTAATTGATTCGAGCAAGGGAAAATAGGATTCATTTGAAATTCCTCTTAAAAACAAAAACCTAAAAGGTGAATGCGTGGAAACCTCCATGCTTCCATTGCGGTTCAAAGTCTAAGGGTGAGTTCAAACATGGTAGTATGCACTACAACATATAAGTGCCATATCGGATCTTATACTGAAAAAAATACACATGCAAAAAATGTTTGCAGTGTCAAAATAGTTGTCAATATAAGCTTCGATTTCATAACACTGGTATAACCATCGATATAAGCATTGCATTCCTATATGCATCAAAATATGCATCCGTATAAGCATCGGCATACATTGGTATATGTGATGGTATAAGCACCGGTATAAGACATGATAAACATGCCCATATACATGTTGGAGATAAACGTCTACGAAAGCACGCAAACATCACAAGGAAGGAGAAGAAGTTTGGAGCACAACACACAATACTGAATGTATTATTAGAGAATGTACAAAGATAAGTAGTTCATTAGGGAAATAGGTGTATATACAAGCCGAGGGACAAAAACCTCCTAAAGAGGGAAAAAAGTCCCTCGACGGTCCTAGAGTGTTCACACACATCACTACCTAAATATATCAATAAATCCTCCCTGGGAGTGATGCAGTGAATAAGTAGCTGGCACTCATGTATAAGGAAGTGCCAAGATATGTGGAGATCACTCCACAAAAGGAAGTAAGCCCAAAGTTTTGCGAAAAGCTTCAAACTTCTCCCTAGGAAGAGCCTTCGTGAAAAGGTCTGCAATGTTCTCCTGCATGGGCACATATGCCAAGCTGATCTTCCCAGCAGAGAACCTCTCCCTGACATAATGATAATGCACCTCAATGTGCTTAGTGCGAGCATGGAACACAGGGTTCCTCACAATTGCCAATGCACTCTGCCTCTTAGTGAAGATGGTGGTGGCAGAAGACTGACCAACACCCAAATCAGCCATAAGGCATCTGAGCCACACACACTCAACAATCGTTGTGAAAGCTTCCCTATACTCAGCCTCACAACTACAAGTGGCCACAGTAGGCTGCTTCTTGCTCAACCAAGATATACATGAGCTACCAAGCATGAAGCAAAAGCCACTAGTGCACACATGAGTGTCATAGCAACCACCCAATGAGAGTCAGAAAAAGCATGCAAATCTGGCGGTAGTGATTCCCCCTTGGGATAAAACAACCCAAGTAGTCGAGTACCACTCAAGTAGCATAAGATGCTCTTAACTACCTGCCAATGCTTGACTCCTCGGCAATGCATAAACCTGCTCATATGTGAGATAGCAAACTGAATATCTGGTGGCGTAATGCATAAGTAAATCAAGCATCCCAGAGCCTGCTGATAGAGAACAACATCAAATGCATCTCCAACATCATGAAGACTCAATGCTAAACCTGTCTCCATAGGAGTGGCAATAGGCTTACAGTCTTCAAGGCCAAAACGCTGCAATAATGTGTCAATATATTTCGTTTGACACAAAGCCATTCCACCATCAACTTGCATAAATTGAACGCCCAAATAATGATGCAAATGCCCCAAATCAGACATCTCAAATGAGGCATGCAAATCAGCCTTAAAATCAGCAATATGCCTCTCATGAGGACCAGTGAACAGCATGTCATCAACATAAACCACAATGATCAGAAGCACATCATTAGCACCCTTAACATATAAGGTGCTTTCAACTGGACTGTTCTCAAAACCATGTGCAATCAGATAGGCATGTATCTTCTCATACCAAGCACGCGGTGCTTGCTTTAAACCATATAATGCCTTCTTTAACCTGGACACCTGGTTTTCATGCCCTTTTTGCACAAAGCCAGGGGGATGAAAAACATACACTTCTTCATGCAAGTCATCATTCAGAAATGCAGTTTTAATCTCCAACTGATTTACATTCCAACCATGATGGGTTGCAGGTGCACAGATGCTCCGAGCAATAGTCATACGGCATGTAGGTGCAAAGGTCTCATCAAAATCAATGCCTCTTTCTTGTGCATAACCCTTTGCAACAAGCCTAGCCTTATACCTTTCAAGTGTTCCATCAGGCTTATGCTTCAGCTTGTAAACCCACTTAGTGCCAATGGCCTTCTTGCTAGGAGGCAAGTCACACAAAGACCAAGTACCATTCTTCATTATAGCATCATATTGAGATTGCATAGCAGCCATCCAATTTTTTGAATTTTATGCTTCATCAAATGAAACAGGCTCATTCTCATCACAGAGACTAGATGCAGCCATAGCATAGCAATCTGATGCAAATGAGGCATTATGAGAGCCTGAATGAGTTCGATATGACAGAGGTGCATCTAATTTGCTGACATGCAAAGTCTGCACCAACCATTTTGGCATAGTTTTTGCTTGGTCAATATCAGCTCTCTCGTCAACAAGTGCATCATGTAAATTTTCATCAGAAATGGAATGATATGCATCATCACTTGAAACTTGGAAAGGTTGAGAAGTTGCCTCATTAGGACCATCACTAGACTGTCCACCTATAAAAAGAGGCAACAAAGTAATATACATGTCTTTGGAGCTAACAAATGTCTCCTTAGTACATGAAAGCAATGGCTGAATAACATCTTCCACAAAAACAACATCACGACTAACCAGAATGTGTTTAGTCTATGGATAGTATAGACGATAGCCTTTAGTTTTAGAATTGTACCCAACAAAAATACATTTTACTGCTTTATCATCCAATTTTCTACGATGTTGTTCAGGCACTACTCCATATGCCAAACAACCAAAAACATGCAGATGTGCAACAGATGGCTTGTGATCATGCCAAGCCTCATATGGAGTGATAAATTGGAGCGCTTTAGTGGGACTTAAGTACATATGCTGCACACATGATAGCCTCAAGCCAGAAACTCTGTGGTAAAGCCTGACTCTTGACCATACACCTTGCCATCTCCATGAGTGATCTGTTCTTTCATTCAGCAACTCCATTCTGTTGAGGTGTATATGGCACTATACATTGGTGTTTTATCCCACGTTCAGCCAGAAATGCATTAAAATCAGAAGAAATATATTCCCCCCGATCAAGACGGAGGGTGCCCATTTTACATATTGATAGATTTTCAGCCAAAAGCAAAAATTGTTTGAAGCACATGAACACTTCGGACTTTACCGTCAATGGATATACCCATGCATGCCTAGAAAAATCATTGATGAAAGTCACGAAGTAAAGATAATTTCCAAAAGAAGGTTTCTGCATAGGACCACAGACATCACTATGTACAAGCTGCAATCTCTGAGTAGCCCGAACTGAACCATCTTTTGGAAAGGAGGAACACTGCATTTTGCCCAAAATATAGCCTTGACAAATATGTTTTCCCGATGCCTCAAGTTTGGGCAAAGAAGACACCATTTCAGATTTCTGCAGGCATAGCGAAGTAGCAAAATTGAGACGACCAAAGCGTGCATGCCAAAGCTTTGCATTTGACATAGCCTGAGAATCATGTACTACACATGCCAAATCATTTATAGATCTTTCATAGTCTATGAGCTTATACAGCCCACGACACAAAATGCAAGAAGCAATAATTACATCGCCATTTGACAGAACATGAATTGTACACCTGTCATCGACAAATTTCACAACCAAGCGAATCTTGGATAATGCAGAGACTCATAACAGACTTTTCTTGACCCCTGGCACAAACAAAGCATCTAACAAAGTGAAAGAACTACCATCAACAGTAGTCAAAGTGATCTTACCAACTCCCATAACAGGATAAGAGGAGTTGTTGGCGCATGTAACAGTATTCCCTATAGGGGCAGGCTCGAGTGAAGAGAAGAAACTGTGCTACGAGGTAATATGTTTGGTCGCCCCACTGTTAAAGTACCAAACATCTGAGTCTATTGCAGACATGCACTGCTCATGAGAAGATGGGTCAAAACTGCAAATAGTAGTAAACAACCATTCTTCTTCCTACAAAAGATTAGCAGACTCACTTTTTGGTGTAGAGGCTTCTGCAACAACCGTTCTAGCCTCTTTCTTCTTTGCCTCTTTAGCAGCCAGTTTTGGATAGTGCTTTATTACACAAAGTTAAAACAGCCTGCACAAGCACTCCGATAGTGCATTTAGAGGCCAAAACGAGCTCAGATCGCGATTTCGGCAACACAAAGTGAAGCCGTTTTAATCTCGAAAACATAATGAGTATGCTCACCAAAATTCATGCGATTCCGAGACTACAACAGGAGGAGTGTCAACGGTGCCCTAGAGGAAGCGACGACCTACTCTGATACCAATTCTTGGAGATAGACGTCTGTGAAAGCACATGAACAACACAAGGAAGGAGAAGAAGCTTGGAGCACAACACACAATACTGAGTGTATTACTATCGAATGTACAAAGATAAGTAGCCCATTAATAGGTGTATATACAAGCTGGGGGGAAAAAACCTCCTAAAGAGGGAAAAAAGTGCCGTGGCGGTCCTAGAGTGTTAACACACATCACTACCTAAATATATCAACAATACATTGGCAGGAGTAGTCCCGTGAGAGATCCAATACTGTGATTTGGCAACCTGATAAACAGTAGGTGCTCGCAATATAAACTCTAGAAATTGCTCTAGGTCATGGAATCTGGAGTGAGCTTTAGATTCTGCCATCATGCTGTGTAATAGATAACTTGAATAATTAGCATATGGATAAGAAGGGTAATACAAAAAAATAGTAGTCTACAAAAAACAAATAATAGAGTTAGAAAAGCATTAGACTAAAACTTCATATAATTGTAAACACAAATAAGAATGTAAAATTTCTTGCATCATAAGTTCCTTATTCTAGCATCCTCTTAGAGATCTGACACGCAGAGCATATCTATCTCTACATTGGTGACTTCCAAATCTCTTGGTATGGCAGCCTCTTGCCGATCACCATCCTTATACAGCATAACGTCCATTACCTCCTCATATACCTGGTCTTCTTCAAATGCCTCTTCTTCTGGGACAATGATGTTTTTCCTCTTTGACTACTGCATGCATCTCAGAGTCCACTACAGATGGAACTTCTTCTATGTCCATGTCCTCATAAATTTATCTAGTACATGGAGCAATTTGTAAAACAAATAACCACGATGGTTCTCTCAGATTTTGTGTAAAGACAACCTAATCACAATATTTCCGAAGCACAAATGTGTATCTTTCATCCATCCATAGCTTTATAGAGTCTACTTGAAGCAAACTACTCTTGTCCCACCTAACTACTGTGTTTCTTCCAATGATGACTACTTTGAACCACTTCATATGAAACAGAAAGTAGTTGAACCTCTTGAATGATAGCTTCAAGATATCGTGGATCACTCTACAATACTTGAGTTGGCCTTTTTGGGCATTGTCATCTCTTTCACTGGCTCTACTTTTTTGGAGAAAATTGACCATCAGTATCGAAAAAAGACCTATTTTCATTGATGCATGCAATCTAAAACTATCGTCCATGAGACCATAGAGCACCGTGTTGGAGGAATTTCATTACCATCTAGCAAAAATTGATCTTTCAAAAGCCTTCAAGGGATAAGCAATACCAACAATATTAGTAAATAAACCTATTTTGATGTAGCAATGAAAGTTTCAATTCCACTCTACCCAAACAATTTAGAGACACTACCATCCAACCATCCATAAATGGATTGAAGATTGAGCATTGCAGACTTTAGAATTTATCTCAGACATGAAAGTAGTTAACTAGGTGGAAGAGCAATGTTTACTAGGGTAGAAAATTGACAATTGACTTGGTGCAAAATTGGAGCGAGTCATTATTTCTAAAGCCAGAACCCTATTTTCTTTGTTAAGAAAGAATGTTGGCCCTTATGGACTCTACCAAACGAAGGAAACTAGAGATACATGCGATTGGGTTTTCGTGTATAAACAAGAAAATCAGTTATAGAATATCGTGGCATCCCCCAAATCCTTCATGTCCAATGTCTCACTCAAATTATTTTTGAGCAATGACAAATAAATAGAGGAATTCCCAACAATCAACATATGATTGATATAGACCATCAAACATATATGCTACCATATGAAAATATCTTTGTGTAGGGACAGTGATCCTCACTGCTTTGAGAATAGCATTGGGACTTCATGAAAGCATAAATCTTTTGGTACCATTTTCCAAGGGATTGTTTAAGTCCAAGGGATTGTTTAAGTCCAAGGCATGATGCAACATAGAAACTACTCTTAACTGGATATTTCTATCCATCCTTTGAACCACACCATTTTGTAATAGGGTATATGGACTTGTAAAATCTTTATGGATTCCTCTAAGTTGACAAAAAAGGTTGAATTCATGTGGGGTATAATCATCTCCATTATTTGCACGTAAAGCCTTGAGCTTAGTTCCATTTTAGTTTCAACTGAAGCAAGACATTTTCTAAAATTAGGGAATACTTCATCCTTTGATTTGATAGGATATACCCAAAATTTTCTAGTGGCACCATCTATGAAAGTGACAAAGTAAAGAGAACCACATAATAACCTTGTGGGCATAGGAGCTTACACATCTGTATGAATCAGATTGAAGGGCTGACTTGAAGAGTGAATGTGTGCCTTATGCACATTCCTAGTTTGATTTCCATATTGACAATGCTTTCAAAATGATAAATCAAAGAAAGATCAAACAAGCAACTAGCTAGAATGAGAAATATTTTTTGATTCCACTATGAGGTGTGTGGTTGAGAGGTCTAAGACAATTATCTGAATCTTGTGCAAGATCATTTTTCTATTAGAAACAACCATCTCATTCAATCAATTCTCTGCCAAAATCACCTTCATTAACAAAAAGATAAAGACAATTATAATAGCATCACAATTGCACCTGTGTAATTCAAGCAATTAAATCTGAATAGCGCAAATGAATTGATCTTATCTATCCATTGACTACCTTGTATTTTTACTTGCCAAGGTTATTGTATCTTCAAGAGGAAAATAAAAAAAAAAACATTTTTCTTTTTGCAATTCATTGTGCTTTATAAGTTTCTCTAAAGAAAAATTCAATGTTATTTCAATTCATTAAGTTTACATGGAAATCTAATCACCAAATCATGTAGAACCAACATTGTCATATAGCCTCAATAATTACATCAATTCTTTTCATATCATTTTTTCTATCATGGATATGTCAGTACTTTATCTTCTCTACATTAGGAAAAAGGGTGAACCCTGCATGGGCCTTGTAAGGATCCCTAATTTTCAGGGATTAAGCCTCATTCTGCTGTTGTCTAAGGGGACAAAGTGTATTTAATAGGGCACTTTTTAGTAGGCTGGAGTAGGATTTTTTTAAGGCTTACTAGGCTCCTCTCTCTCTTCTTTTAGAGAGAGAGAAAGGGAATCTACTTTCCACATCATCAAACTCGAGCATGTATGGGAATAAAAAAATGATTTTTTTTTTTTTAAGTCTCAATTTCAGTGTTTATTTACTTGAAAGGGCTCATTTTTTAATATATATGTCAGAAGTGACCTTTTTTGAGTTTAGTTTTTAATTTTCCTTTTGAAAAAGCAATATTTTTAAAATCCCTCCAAAAGTAGAGTGCCACATCATCAAATCCGTAACTACTCTTCACCCAAAAAATGACTTTTTCAAAATTTCAACATTTTTGGCTATTCTCAGTGGAAAAACACACTGTGACCCATCCTCATCCAAGAAAACAAACTTTTCTTGAGAAAATCATGCTCTAGCATCTCTTCCAAACAAATTTCTGGTCTCTTTCTCAGTATTGTTTAATTGTTGGAAAAGATGGTGTTGACACCTATTACAAACCTCACATTAGGACGTCCTCATGCCCCAGCATCAACAAGTATCCATGTTCGTGTGCCAAGAGAGTTTGCTCCAAATACACAATGCAACAATGATGTGAACTCTCAAAATGAGCGTCGTGAAGCTGGAGAAAAGAATATTGATCTTTGGACTCATGGTTCATTATACCCTCCTGATCCAATGTCTTCTTACCATCCAACATTCCATAACCTCTCAACTTTACTTCAGTTCATCGGTGCCGGTAAAGCTGGGCTCTTAGGTTATTGTCAACGATTATCTACACATTCAACTGCCATTACTAAGTATTGGATTCAACAATATCAACTAAATCATACAAGGTTGGTCACTTTGAAAGCACAATCATATCTTTACAAGAAAAGCTTGCAGAGCTTGAAAAGCATATGGAAGAAAAGGAGAGAACAATTGAGACATTTAAAAACACTGTCCAACACTTGAGAGAGACTCCACTTGGGATGCGACGTAGGAGACGATCATTAACATCCTTTGACTCTCTTTCAATTGGTGGTGGAGCACGCAAACGACGAGTTTTTGCAATAAGGTTTGGCTTGTATTTGTTTCTCTTTTTGGAAGACTTTTATATGTATATATATATATATATATATATATATATTTCTTGTTATGTAGGTCATTTGTTGAAGATGTTAATGCATCATCAACAACAGAGGATCAATTCAAGTTATTAAATTCTTGTTTGACCAACAAGCAGGTGGTTAGTATTTTGGAGTCACGGATAGGAAACCTTATCAAGAAGAAAGTGATTAAAGATTTCACAAAAAAGTTACAAGATATTATCACTC
The DNA here is from genome assembly GCA_020310875.1 of Ceratopteris richardii. NCBI lineage: Eukaryota > Viridiplantae > Streptophyta > Polypodiopsida > Polypodiales > Pteridaceae > Ceratopteris > Ceratopteris richardii. The sequence continues at coordinate 95,504,463 of CM035420.1, forward strand.
CTAGAGACGTGCAGATGGTATGTGATGAAGCAGGAATTAGTACTAAAGGATACAGTGCATTGTACAACCTTTTGAAGCATTCATTAGAAAGAGAAGGTATTTTACAGAATATGTTTCCATCTCCTTACAAGGTATCGCTAAAGAAGTCAATGTCCAATGAAGATATAACTAGTATTCTTGGAAACTACTTATATATAGAGGATATTATGCCTATGTCTATTTATCATTTATCTACATCCAAAAAAGAGTTGAAAAGCGCAGTTGGAAATGGATTTCCTTACACAAAGTACAACAACATATTCGTGGATTTGGAGAGGCTTCAACAGGCAATGGTTCAATTTTACAAATCTACTATACCAGGTATGTGCACTATTGTTACCTTGATATACATTGTATTTTGATGTTATAAAGATTTTGCTAATTTATGCAGATTGTAATACCAAATTACAGTTTATATTGAAGTTAGATGAATGCCAGATTATAAAGGGACGACGAATGGAGAGATTGAGTTTGACACTCATGAATGAAGCTATGAGAAATGCCATATCTGATGAAAGTTGTAACTCTAGCTCTAAGTCTACATATAGTGTTCAATCCGAGAAAGAAATATGATGGTTAGGTGCTATTGAAGTACCTAAAGAATCCAATGATGTTCTTTCATGGATTTTTAGTAGGACCCCATGGATCACTAAAGTAATACTTTCTCAAATTCATGGTGCAAAGCTCCACATAGAAAACTTTGGTGATTTTGAGATAGATTGGCACTTGGGTGGGGATTTAAAAACTATCAAATGCATGTTAGGTTGCAAGAAAGGTGCATCTGCTCGTTATCCATGTCCATTTTGTACTCGAGGCTACAAAGTAACAAAGGGACAACAAAAAGTACTATCTAGCTTAGATGAATACATAGATGCACCTACTTCCACGGAATGGGATAGACCTTTGTTAAGGTGTCCAATGTTAGAAATACCTAACCGTGACACATTAGATAAAGATTGGAATCCCATTATTCCATTTCCATTAGTTAATGTTCACTTTTGCACATTGCATGCTTTCATGAGAATATTTGATAGATTATTGAAGCTCCACATAGAATATGCATTTTCCATGAAGCAAATTGATAAATCTGTACAAGCAATCAAAAAATTGGAAGAGTTGCTTAATTCGATTGGTTGTCATGGTGGTAATGTAACTCTAGTTGTCAAAAAACCTGGTGAATCACAAAATAGTTTGCAACAAGTGTCAATGACAGGGAAGAAGGCAAGAAAATTTTTCAGAACAGGTGTAAGCCCTAAGAAAAATGAATGCAGGGAGCTATGGAAAGACTTGTGCATGATCACCACTGATAATGATTCTCAAATTGACCTTAGTAATAGGCGAAAGAAGGTTTGGTCATGCTTAGATAAGTTGGTAGGTTTAATGAGTCTTAATAGCTCCAACAAAAATGACCGTCAGTTGTTTCAAGATACATTAATGGAGTTTGCAAAGTGTTTCATCCTATCTTGGGGAGAGAGCAATATTACACATTACATTGTAAGTTTTCTTATTTTTTCAATTTTCTTGTTGATAAGATTGTGTTATATGTACTTATATCATTTCAGCATATTTTATTTGCACATGGAGCATTTTTTATGCATCGATATGGTTCATTGGAGATTTTTAGTACACAAGGAATGGAGAAGTCACATTACAAGGCTAGAGGTGTTTACTTCAAGAACACACGACATGGTGGTGGTGCAATGCAATCAAACTATATGGAAGAGATGTTTAATTGGTTTTATCGTACTGCATTTTCAAGGACATATGCAATGGAACAAGCCAAGGAGTCGAAAGTTGCAAAACTTGCAAGATTTAATCAACACAACTTAGCTAGTGAAAAATGGAAGTCATCATTGGGACCTTTACGTCATGCTCAATGGCGGGCTACAAGAACACGACAGGGTTCATCATGGAAGTGAAGTCATTTAATACATTCATGGCATTTTCTGAATAATTCATAAGGTTTGCTACACACTAATCTCTTGTTTGCAATTTTTTCAGGTAATTTTTAAATTTTTAAACTATTTTTTGTCCATTCAGATGTGAACAGAACCTTTTTAAGTGAAACATTATAAAAGGAGACTCATTGTCTCATTTCAACATTCTAGCACTATAGAGGATGGCACGAACAAAGCAAACTGCAAGGAAGGATCCCATTAACTTTCCTAGCTATGTGCAAGGCACTCAGAAGCCACCATGGATGAATCACCACAAAAGGCGATGTAGTGTCTCGCGCTCTGCATCCCATCGCGAAACAGGTGGTGGCCATACCTCTGGGAGTGAACAGTTGCATGAACAAGTGGAACATGGGCAATCCAGGGAAAAGGCCGTAAATCAACCCCAATCACCACCATCATCATATGATGAGCCTCCATCACCAAAGAGACCAACAAAGACAAGGGTGAAGGAGCGTGCTCATAGACAGGTAGTTTCTGATGATGATTTTGATGAATCGCATGAGGATGTGTCTCAACAACGTTCACAATCAAGTGAGGAGAGTCAAACATTGCCACCATGGGGTAACGAAGAAATACCTATAAATCATAGGGTTACTGTAGCGGGAAAGACACTACCATCAAATCAGGGGGCCATACCCAATGATCAAGAGAGAGAGCAAAGCCAGCAACAACATCCTGAACAAGGAGAAAGCTCAAGACGTGTGCAATGGAAGAAGAAATTCTTTCAACCTCGTCGTAGACCACCCCAACCAAGACCACAAGAAAATGTCCAACGAAGACCACCACCACCACAAGCTAGAGCACCACAACGAAGAAGAAGATATACGAAGGCATTTGCATAGATAAGGCACTATCAAAAGACAGCTGAGCTTCTCATACCTAGAAGACCCTTTGCAAGGGTTGTTAAAGAAGAGTTACAAAGGTATTGTGCAGGGTTAAGGATCCAAGCTCTAGCTTTAGAAGCTTTACAAGAGGCAGCTGAAGCATTTTTGATATCAATGCTAGAGGATTCCAACCTGTGCGCCATCCATGCTAAGCGAGTCACTATACAACCGAAGGACATACAGTTAGCTAGGAGAATTAGGGGTGATCATAGCTAAGTTTTGTAACTGATCTCTATGGACAAGAGATTTTTTGTAAATATTGCCATTTTCAATGAAACATTAGCACTTTTCCTCTATTCCATTTATAATCTCATTATTTAGAATGAAACATGAGCAGTCATTTTATATTTTCATGTGTTTTCTTGTGATAATCTCTCATATATGAATGATTGTTTTCTTATCTTGTCATTTTGATCTAGTGATAATATCCTTGTACTGAAATTTCTTTTTTATTTAAGGTCATGTAGGTCTTGTAGGGCATTGGGAGGCCAAATAAGGCCCTGCCAAACCTTTGAAATATGAAAGAGGGATCATGACTAGTAAAGCTAGTTCAGGGTTAGTTAATATGAACAAATTTTGACCTCCCTATACCTTTGAAACATATGAGCAGAGCATTTTGAAGTTTAGAACATTTGCATTCTTGAAAATATCCATCTAGTGAAGGTTCAGTCTCATGTAAGGTAACCTTGGGCATGTCAGGATCTTTAGTTTCATTCTTTTGGACCTTCTTTCTCCCATTTAAGGTCTTCTAGGGCATTGGGAGGCCAAATAAGGCCCTGCCACAGAAACGCGGGAGAAGGCCCTGCAAAACGTTTGCAGGGCCTTCTCCCGCATTTCTGTGGCAGGGCCTTATTTGGCCTCCCAATGCCCTAGAAGACCTAATGGAGGCCATACCAAATGATCAAGAGTCCAAAAGAATGAAACTAAAGGTCCTCCCAATGCCCTACATGACATCAATACATCACATGCAGGTCCAAAAGAATTTTAGATAATATACTGAAAAAGAAATACTTGAGACAAATGTAAATAAAGCAAAGTGAAAATTTGATATTAATTCAATTGTTTACATCAATTGGCTTTGAGTTTCTCAATGACTCTCTTTCGACGCTCCAAAGCCATGGGTAGGGTGTAAGTCAAAATTGAGTTTGCTATTTGATCAACATTTCTAACACCTAGACCTAGAGATATACCTATTTGGCCTAAGACCTTTCCACGGAAGTTGGAACCTAAGGTTGTAGTTACAAGGGATTTCTTAACTAAAAAGATACAATTACTCCCCTGTGTAATGGTTGATAAACAAAGAAATTTACTTAAGGCCTTTAGACACCATGTCATGAAGTGGCCCTGAGGACTGAACTCTTTATGGATAATTACAAAATGGTCTTTGGGAAGTTTCCCAATGTAGTTTGCAAGGGATGAGCCACCTCCACGAGCCACTCGATCACCTCCGCTCCTTGCTGCAAACTTGTCGACTTCAATCACCTCCTGCACAAAGTTTTATGATTAGTAGCTGCATGTGTTTGTAAGAATGAATGACATGAATTGAAGATACTTACATCCTGAACTCTATCTTCTTCTTCTCCTCTCTCTTGAAGTTGTAAATTAATGCTAGAGTGGGACATCCCACTCTGCTCGATTACTGGTGAGGCGGGAATTTTTGATTCCAATATCCTTTCTTGTGCATTATTAAATTGTTCTTCTGTGATATGTTCATGTTCACTTGTGAGTATGTCATTGCAAACCAATTTTATTGTGTCGGCCACTGAGTCACCAAATGGCAAACACTTTTTCTCCAACAACTCAGAGGTACTATCCAAAGGACACTCTGACAAAGTACAAAACAAACTTAGGCATTCATCAAGCCGTAGCCCAAATGCCTTCTCTACATCATGTAAAAACAAATATTCTTGTCCCTCGACAAGAACCACTGAAAAAGTTTGAATCTCCACCTCTGGAATAGTTGCTTCTGGCTCCGAAGAGGTGGATGGCTTAGGCACTTCTTTCAACTTATCATCCACACCAAGAGGATAAGTTTTCTCAATAGCTTCTCTCTCTAATAGGAGATTCAAGGGTTCTTGAGGTGGTTCCTTTTTATCCTCGACAAAACCACCTGTAAGAAGATGAGGGATCTCATGAGGAATTGGTTCTGGTTCCTCATTCACAAAGAAAATTGTGGCAGCAATGAATGAAAGATATTTTGCACCCATCTTGCGTTTCCTATTCAATTTCCTTATAAGTGGCACAGTTTCATCAAGAAGGTGCCCTGCTTCCTCTGCAATTGCCTGGAACCGTTTCAATCGTTTTGCAAAAGCCTCATCACCTTTGTGAATGTAGGTCAGAAGGTCACATGGAACCCAAGTTCCATCATATGGTGGTATTTCAATGGAGAAACGCAATATATGAACTTGCATATATTGAAGTAGCTCCTCCAAAGCATCGGCATTCATTTGCACGGTTCCATGGAGGTCAGGAACCTTGGAGAGAAGATCATATAGGTCATGTTGACCTTTATAATCTGAATCCTCCAAAAATTCTAGAAACTTGTGGCGTGCACTCTTAGTAGGTACAGAGGTGGAAGCCATAGCTTGCAAATGCAGACTGTTCTAACACTCAATGTGGTTGCAAAAGTGAGAAATGAGGAGAGAGGACTCCTATTTATAACTTTTCTAGAATTTTTAAGTGATGGGTCCCACTTTTTCATAGAAGTCACTTTTCCTTAAATTAAAACATAAGTCTTGAAAAGGAAAACTTTGACATTTGAGATCACATCAAAGGAAATAAACAATAAGAATGCTCTTTCAAGAAAAACCTTGAGAATGTACAGATACAAGTAGAATGTGGCCAAAATATCCTTGAAGCAAATGTGAAAAATTTTTCATTGCAAAAATAGGTTTGTTTACAGGTTTCACAGTATCTTTACAAAAAAGAGTTATGACAATGAAATGTCAGTTCCATCCATGCTCCAATCTGCAAGAACCTTGATTTTGTCTTCCAATCTCTTTCCAATCTGTGGACAATTCATAAAAGAGTAAAACATTTTCAAATCATGAACAATAGTGATAGAATAAGATATATATATATATATATATATATATATATATATATATATATATATATATATATATATATATATATATATATATATATATATATATATATATATATATATATATATATATATATATATATGGAATACAACTCTTACCTTGTTCCCTCGTATTCAAAATTTGAAATCATGAAGATCGTCATATCCCATGATAAGTAAGTGCTCTCTCAAGTTGGCCAAGTTCCAATGTTGATTAACTAAAACCACCTCCATATCATTGTTTGGTAACTTCACATTAATTTCAAATGAAGCTAAAGATCCCTCCGAGCTTTGCAAAGGTATCCACTCTCCTAGTTTACACATCCAACGATCATAATAAAATCTGATGTACAATGAGGTGCGATGTTTTAAATAGCGAAACCCTATACCTGTGTCACCAATTCTACAACGATATCTATCCCCTTTTGACAATCCTTCTACATAACCCTAGTTTTCCCCTAACAATCCTTCTACTGCTTCGTATGTAATATCTTTACGTAGGAACATTGTAGGAGTTTCTACAAAAGGAATGCCTTGAAATATGAAAACAAAGCAATGGATTGGTAGAGTCCAATGAAGACCTATTGATCTAGATACTCGTGTGAATTTCAAAGAGTTATGTATGTCCATCACCATCTTACGCTTGAAAGATGATATGGACCAAAAATCAGGTTTTGGCCACTCTAAACTAAGAAGAGAGTCAACTTTGATAATCTCCAACCTTCCATATTCACCATCTGTGGAAGGAACAATGTACTTGTGAGTGTAAAAGAAGATCCTTTCATGAATAAGTTTAGCAGGAGGTACATCTGGAAACACTAATGCCCCAATGTTTGCATGTAATGCTTTGAAAGTTCCCGTGAGACTATGAAGTGGTTGCTCTTCCACTAAACTAGAAGGAAATATGACTGTAGCAATGAAAAACATATGAGATGAGTAATTAAGACATTTAACACCATGAAGCATTGAGAAAATAGAAATACTCACAATGGATTGGATATCTAATTCTATTGGAGTTTTCTAACTTCATGGTTGAAACTGTGAAGACATGTTGTACAATAGCAACCATCGCACCATGTGTTTGCTGCTTGAAGCCTAAGAGCTTACCTTTCCAATGAAGATCCAAATTTCCACGATCTCGAACACGATGAGGACCAAGTCCAGATGGCTGCATGTACACCCATGCACCTTTGCAAAACTCTTGTGGTAGCCAACTTCCTTCCATTGTTTTGATGTTGTGGCACGTCATTGTGTGAACTTCGTCCTTTGGTCTCCTACGAGCTCTGGAGCTTCCCATGGGAGTAAGAGTTGTTGTCATTGCTGCAGAAGTTGGGAGAATGGTAGGAGGAGAAACAATGCTTCTGTTGTATGGTATGGAGGGAATAGAGGTGAAAAATATGACTTTTTGGGTTTTGGGTATGAAAATGGGAGTTTGAAGAGGGAAAATAGAGTTTTTTGAGTCATTTTGAAAAAAGTCACTTTTTTAGTCCACAAACATGCACGGATTTTGAATTAGAAGTCAAAAATAGCACTTTTGACCCTGAAAAGTGATATGGAGGTCATTTAATGGTATTATGATGAGTTTTACAACTTTTAAAAAATTTTGAATTTTTGGGCCCAGCCTGATTACGAGATTTCTTCTCTCTCTAGAAGACAACCCTAAACATAGAGGAATCTTGTCCCCTCTTCCCCCTTCAGCCTAGTATTTTATAGGGTATAGACTGTGGCCACCACCCTCTTCTGATTGGTCCATCACTAATCACTCCTTGAGCTAAAAGGCCCATCCAGGGTTCACCTTTTTTCCTAATGATCCATATTGCAAATCATCTTGTGAAGGTGAACTATTTATCTATAATCAATGCTTCTTCTGACTTTGTGCATTGGACAGTGCCCGAGTAAACCATGATGATCATGCTTCTTCCCCATCTACTTGCATGATCTTCTTTATAAACCAGAGAATTGATTGTCTAGTTTCTTCCTCATTTTGTTTAAGTTTATAGCTGTTTGGTGGAGTATTGAATTCTGAATTTGTTGCTTAGATGTAGCATATCCTTGACAATGGATATGTACACATTTTGTGATGACCCAAAAGGTGAATAGTATACAAAAGTACATGGGCAATAAATAAAATATACTCTTATGCAAGTCCATGTGATGTAACCTTAAGTCACATATACTTTAACATATACTCTTATCAACACTCAAGAAGATAGGCTTACCATTTGTGTAACTTTTTCTTTATCAAAACATGGTTTCATTGGAATATCATATACGATTGGAGATTATGGAGGGAAAAATTTTCATTGGAATATCATATACAATTGGAAAAATTTTTGAGTTTTTTGCTCTCAGTATTGTGTTGTCATTCATCCTGCATTAAGATCACAGCATTCAATGCCTGTGTTAATCATTGTATGTATTGATGGGTCTACCCATGTTGTGGTAGCTACCATCATGCCTTCCATGGTGTTACTGTCGTTATAGTACATTGGATCCATTAAATTAGATTGTTGTTGCGAGAGGGAATGCAACACATGTATACAAAAGGTAGCTTTCTTCATTTAAGTACATTGGATTCATTTATACAGAAGCACCTTTGCGAACTCGTCAGTTTCGTATAGTACATTAGATTGTTGTTATAGTACATTAGATCCATTTAAGAACATTAGATTGTTGCTATAGTACATTGGATCCATTTAGATCATTAGATCCATTTAAGTACACTTAGATCATAGGATCCATTTAAGTACATTTCTTATAGTACATTAGATCCATTTAAGTACATTAGATTGTTGTTATAGTACCTTGGATCCATTTATACAGAAGGTAGCTGCTTAAGCTTTCTTCATCGTCGATTTCCATCCAAGCATCTTTGCTATAGTACAAGTGTACAAGTGAATGTGTATAGTACCCAGAGGACCTTCATATCTCAAAAAGCCGAGGTAGACACAAGTGAATGGGCATAGTACTCATGAGAGGTAGACACAAGTGAATGGGCATAGTTCTCATGGGACCTCCGTATCCCACAAAGAAGAGGTTAGTCTACCCGAAGGGACACAATAGAGGACTGGTTTTAACTGAAAATAACCTGATTTACATTGGGCTTATGCCCACACTGTCGTGTCATAAGTGGGGATTGAACCTTCATTTCCACTTCAAGAGGCAAAAGGCCCAGCAAACCCAACTAAAACGCAGACTACAGACCATTTTTTTCCCATGTTTGGTTTCTGTTGTAATTGCTAGATCCTAGTATTGATCTTTAAGAGATTCAGTCCAAAGCCCGGCTTTGGTCTTACATATCGGCTCTTAAAGACATGTATATTGCCATCCGTACAAGAAGATAACCACCTTCTAATAATCGAGTATCAGAATCTCTCTTGGATCCCTCACACCATGTCACATGAGGAGTTTCTATTCTCTCTCTCTCTCACACACACAGGTATGCACTGCTCTCATGGCGCACACATATATAAGAAGGAGCTCTCTTATCAGCATGGAGGGAAAGGGCATGAAGTTTCAACTTCCAAGTTTGTAGCGATGGAGTGGAGAATAGGGGGCTGATTTGTGAAGTGGAGGAAAGGGGCCTCTCTTCCACTCGCTCCTCATTCCGTCATTGTTATCCATTCACTATCTTCATCCCCTTTTTCGGCTTTTTGCTCTCAGTATTGTGTTGTCATTCATCCTGCATTAAGATCACAACATTCAATCCCTGTGTTAATCATTGTATGTATTGATGGTTCTACCCATGTTGTGATAGCTACCATCATGCCTTCCATGGTGTTACTGTCGTTATAGTACATTGGATCCATTACATTAGATTGTTGCGAGATGGAATGCAACACATGTATACAGAAGGTAGCTTTCTTCATTTAAGTGCATTGGATTCATTTATACATAAGTATCTTTGGGAACTCGTGAGTTTCTTATAGTACATTAGATTGTTGTTATAGTACATTACATCCATTTAAGTACATTAGATTGTTGCTATAGTACATTGGATCCATTTAGATCATTAGATCCATTTAAGTACATTTAAATCATAGGATCCATTTAAGTACATTTCTTATAGTACATTAGATCCATTTAAGTACATTGGATTGTTCTTATAGTACACTGGATCCATTTATACAGAAGGTAGCTGCTTAAGCTTTCTTCATCGTCAATTTCCATCTAAGCACTTTTGCTGTCATGGTAAGTACAGTACAAATCTACGAGTGATGGTGCAACGTAGCTGCTTAAGCTTTCTTCATCGTTGGTTTCCATCTAAGCACCTTTGATGTCATGGTAAAAACAATACAAATCTGTGAGTGATGGTGCAAGGTAGCTGCTAAAGCTTTCTTCATTGTCGGTTTCCATCTAAGCACCTTTGCTGTCATGGTAAGTACAATACTATTATGCGAGTAATGGTGCATTTGGAACTCGGCATGTGCGATGAGTCGATGACATCGTAAGTTGAAACCTTCCTTCCACATTACGTTGAGCACTTAGCTTGCTTCCTCGCTAATGCATTCTCATTGGAATCTGGAAGTCTTGTTTCAAGCTCTCTTTTACGTTAATCCAATCATCGTTATCGATACTCGAGGAGTCGCATCCAAGTTTCTGTTTCTCTTGGTAGGGAGGTGCTAGCTGTTAGTACTTAGGAACACATGACTATCTTGGCTTTTTATTGTGAGAGCTTGAGATCAACTGTATACACATTCAAAAGCCTTGTTCAGCATAAATGTTCAGCATAAATGTTCAGCACATGTCACATATCACCTGAGAAAAAGAGCACGAATCACTCATTTTGGTACGTCTTATTTGGTAGCTCAAAATTTAGTGAAGAATAATTTTGGCACAATGCGTAATATAAGAAACAATGGGCACAACTAACATGAGCTCTAAAGACTTTGCTCTTGCAAACATAGAAAAGTAAAAGTTGATCTGATGAAGTCTCCTTCTCTGATCTACTTCTACACCGGTGACAAAATATTTACTTATATAGTAAATATTGAGTAAACATATAATGATATTTAATAATTATAATTGATTCTCGCATTGGTCCATCATTAAAATTAATTTGGAAGATGCCTTGAAATGTAGAGTGAACTCCTCCTAAGATTCTAAACCCATATCTATAACCTCTGAAATCTAAACATTAGTTGATCTTTTAGTGTCTAATTAGTTCGTTCATATGCTATGATTTGGTTAAGTTGTACTTCAGAAAGGTGTTATAAATTATTAAAAGAGATGTAATCGGATTCTGTAAATAAATGAAATTCTATGTTAGAGTGTATATTGATAATCAATATGTTGTTAGAAGATCCTAAACTTGAATTTGGTTGGTCGAAAAGCTGTCTCTAAAGTTATTATCAGACAACAAGGAAAGGTATTTAAATTTCAATGAAGAAAGATGCATATTAAGCAGAGGCAGGACCCCAGGGCTCCACATAAGGACAGCCACTTACAAGGTGAAGGCCATTTTAAACCTTTCTCTAGAATACAGAGAGAGAAGGATCTTGTTCCATCTACTATGGTTGTACCTGTACATTACATTAGACAATCGGAATCAGAATCAGGTACATTAGAGATAGACTGGAGACTCTCCAGACTAATCTTATACATTACATTAGACAATTGGAATTCAGAATCAACTACATTAGAGATAGATTGGAGACTCTCCAGCAGGGCCTAAAATTGACAGGCATTTTGCTTGTCATTGGCCATTTTGCCTGTCAGAACAGGTGTTTTTTGAAACTTCCTGTCAAATGACAAGCTCTCAAAATTCCTCTTATGAAAGGTAGAAGCAAAATTTTGCCTGTCATATGACATTTTGTCTTGGCTGTGAAATTTAGGCCTTGCTCTCCAGACCACTCTTATACAACAGTTTCAGCAAAGGGAAGTAGAAATCTTTCTTGCCAGATTTAGAAACAAGTTGGTTCTTACTTAACCATATATGCCGCATAATGTGCCCTCTCCAAATGTTCCACATAGCAAAGTCCGTATGCTTACAACAACCAATTTCTCAATTCCTCAGCGGAAACAACGAAAAGACAAATTATCTCATATGTTCATCATATATCATGCCAATTAAGAAAAAAAAAACAATAATTTAAAGACAGTGCAAAACTTTTCCATCAATTTTTCTGAAAATTTTGAAATTCGGTTTCTTCTTAATTTCGACAAAAGCTAGTGGCTCAGGTGTCCCCCCTGAAGCACTTGATAGTAGACTAGAAATGAATCATAGGAAACTCGGAAGTGAATAAAAATAGTTCATATCTCTAACTCTGGAGCCTCATCTTTGAACTTGGACATGGATCCTCCAAAAATTGGAACTAGTAAAGGCTAAAACAATGGATTTGGTCTTCGCAATTTACACAGAAAAGCTACATGAAGTACACAAACACATTAAATTCATAACCAGTGAATCTTCTTGATGTGCCAAGTTATAGCTCTTGAATGATTCATTCCGTAGCTCAAGAACGTTCGAAATTCCATTCCTTCATTTCAATATTTCTTTTACTTTTAAATCACTCACTACAGTGGATTTTAAATCTTCAATCTCCACATCGTAACTTGCCAGCTAGATAATGATATACATTGACGCCCAATCATATCATGAATACACACACACACATATATATATATATATATATATATATATATATATACACACACTCTTCAATCGTTTATTTAAGAAAATAAGTCTTGTAGCATACGAGGAGATGCGACATGGACATTTAATATCCATTTTGAGAGTGGAGTGCGCCGAGGTTATGGTCACCAAGATGGCGGTAGGAGTTCGTTTAGATGAGTGTACTGAAGAGAGCATAAAAAAAAAAACGGAGTCGATGAAAAATGTTCATAAAGAGGAAAAGGTCAATCGAGAAAAAGACCAGTCATCAACCTAATGATGTGCTGTTGAACCATATATTTCGACGTCGAAGATCGGCGACATGGCCGCTCATTGCCCGCCCATTTCCAGAAGTTCCTATTGTTATCTACTTGCCGAGATTGATCTTGCAATCTGCCTAGACGAAGTTAAGATTGTTTGCCGTTAGGGGGTGGAGTCTTGGAACCTCCTAATTGCTAAGCGGTTATGGAACAAGGGGTTCAAGCAGTGGAAACAACTTTGGAAACAAGAGACCGGCCAGTGAATCAGGTTCAAAGACTTAGACCCGAGACATAGAGTTACCCTCGAGGAATGGACTTTTCTTCAGGGCAGGTGTTTAGCATGGGACCGCTCAACTACTTGCCTTCTCTCCGGATAGGATCTTCCTTGCCTGGAGGGCCTCAAATGGAGCAATGTTAAGAAACTATCTAGAATCCCCAACTTCAAAGAGAACTTAGATGTTCATCACACCCTTAACAAATTGTGGTGCCTTTCTTGGACCAAACTTCGATGGGAACTAAAGTTCATGTCTATTTGGCACCCCTTAATTGAGATAAAAAAGTTTGTTCTCATGTGGCAGATCTTGCATAATGGTATTTGGTCCAATGTAAGGGCTAACAAAATTTGTGGGGTTCTACCATGGTGCAAGCATTATCATCGATGCATGAACGATGCATGGTATTTGGTTCACCTTTCCTTTGATTTCCCCAAGTCCCGTGTTATCTGGCATCACGTGACACGGGTATTGAGACTCATGAACCAAATCAATTGGTAGCAAATGATGTTGGGTGAGGTGGTTGGCTGCTCCTCAAGGATGTGGAATGCCATCACGGGTGAAACTCTTTGGAAGATTCGGAGGGAGCGATGTGCTGTCAATTTGGCCAAACTCGAAAAGAATGGTCGATTGAGAAATCCTTGTTTCTTCTAGGTAAAAGAATCTCGCGAGAGAAGAGATCTCCATCGTTTAGGCACCACTATATTTATCTCCTCGAAGATAACAAGCTAAAACCCAAATGGGTCCCGCATGAAGGAGATGATAGATTTATCGGGCTCATTTGTAATGCCTGCTAAGTTACCGAACTTGTCCCTTGCATTGTGGAATTTGGGGGGTCCCATGGGCACTAGTCCCATTCACTTGTAACATTTTTCCTTTATTTTAATTAAAGTCCAAGAGAATAGGCCAAGGCCGAACTTCCTTAAAAAAAAAAAAAAATTGGAGGTTCAACCGAAACCTACTCCCTCGAGCTTCAACTAATTTACCGAACTTTAACTTTGAAATTGCAACTATACAAATGAACGGGCATAATACTCATGAGACTCCCGTATCTCACAAGGCAGAGGTTACACTACCCGAAGGCGACAATAAAAGACTGATTTCAACTAGAAATAATTTGATTTACATTGACCTTAGGTCCTCATTGTCGTGCCCTAATACACGTATGATCTGTACATAGCCTTCAAAATTGAAGGGCATGGTCGACCGTCAAAATACAACACTGCTTCCCCACCTCAAAAAGTGAAAGTGAAAGACTTAGTCAACCCAGCTAACGTGCGTGGACTAAGTGAAAGACTTAGTCAACCCAGCTAACGTGCCTGGACTAGAGACCATTTTTTTCCACGTTTGCTTTCTGCTGTAATTGCTAGAGCCTAGTATTGATCTTTGAGAGATTCAGTCCAAAGCACGGCTTGAGTCTCACATATCGGCTCTTAAAGACATGTAGATGGCCATCCGTACAAGAAAATACAATCGTTAAAGGTAGCTTCTAATAATCGAGTATCAGAATCTCTCTCGGACGCCTCTCTCTCGCATTATGTCACATGAGGAGTTTCCATTGTCTCTCTCTCTTATACACAGGTATGCGCTGTTGTCATGGCGCACACATATATAATATATAAGAAGGAACTCTCTTATCAGCAGCATGGAGGGAAAGGGCATCAAGTTTCAGCTTCCAAGATTGTAGCGATGGAGTGGAGAATAGGGGGCTGACTCGTGAAGCTTTGACAAGGGGCCTCTCTTTCACTCGGTCCTCATTCCGTCATTGTTATCTATTCACTATCTTCATTCATCCCCTTTTCCAACTTTTTGCTCTCAGTATTGTGTTGTTATTCATCTTCCTTTAACATCACAGCATTCAATGCCTGTGTTAATCATTGTATGTATTGATGTTCTACCCATGCTGTGGTAGCTACCATCATGCCTTCCTTGGTGTTACTGTCGTTGCAGTACATTGGATCCATTACATTAGATTGATGTTGTGAGAGGGAATGCAACACATTTATACACAAGGTAGCTTTCTTCATTTAAGTTCATTGGATCCATTTATACAGAAGCACCCTTGGGAACTCTCGGTTGTTATAGTACATTGGATCCATTTAGATCATTCGATCCATTTTAAGTACATTTGGATCATTAGATCCATTTAAGTACATTTCTTAGATTAGATCCATTAAAGTACATTAGATTGTTGTTATAGTACATTGGATCCATTTATACAGAAGGTAGCTGCTTAAGCTTTCTTCATCCTCGGTTTTCATCTAGGCACCTTTGTTGTCATGGTAAGTACAATACAATTCTGCGAGCAATGGTGCGATGGGAACTCGGCATGTGCGATGAGTCGATGAAATCATAAGTTGAAGCCTTCCTTCCTCATCACGTTGAGCACTTAGCTTGCTTCCTCGCTAATGCATTCTCACTGGAATCTGAAAGTCTTGTTTCAAGCTCTCTTTTATGTTAATCCAATCATCCTTATCGATACTTGAAGAGTCTCATCCAAGTTTCCGTGTCTCTTGGTAGGAAGGTGGTAGTTTTTCTTTTTAAATGAAGGTTCAGTCGAGGCCTACTTCTCCAAGCTTTAACTTTGAAATTGCAACTGTACAGGGAAGGGCATAGTACCCATGGGACCCCCCCTATCCCACAAGAATAGGGGTTTACATAGCTGGGTTAAAATGCAGTCATAACTATCGTGGGGCAGGACAAACGGTGGCACATCAGCCACAAGATACAACTTTCCAAGGTAGACATGTCTCTTACATGATGTCGGTGGGGGTTGAACCCTCGCCCCCACCTCAAGAGGCCAGAGGCCCAACCACCCGGACATTTAGCACTTAGGCTGTGTTTAGATAATGCGACACATTTTCTAGTATCAGAAATGGGTGGCGTTGTCTCTATTCACATAGAGTGGCAGAAGCACGTAAAAAAAAAAGAATATATGTGCAATAGTATTGGCAATATAATAGAGATAATCAATCAGAAAGCTCTATCAGAGCAGTACAAAGTTATTTCGAGGGGGGGAGCCCACCTTACAAAGTGGTGGACCTAGAGTTCTTGTGTTTATTTTTTAGCAAATGAATTGTTTCCATTTGAAGAAGCAAAGCGTGCCAACGCAGCCTTAGGAACACATGACTATCTTGGCTTTTTATTATGATAGGTTGAGATCAAGAAAAGGATAACCTAAGAAAAGGATAACCTAAGAAAAGGATCATATGGACCGCTTAGAAATGGCTTCTAATTTCAACATCTCCAATGTTCTGCAAGTTTAATCATACCCTATGCTTCATAAAAGGAGATGAACGAGCAGGGGCGAGGGTTTAACCCCTCTCAATGGTGGTTGATAGGTATTGGCCATAAACAAGCTTTCAAACCTAGTTTTCTTTTGCCTTTGGGGCATCATTCTCATATCGCCTTGGGACATCTTTAGCTCTACTTTATGGAATATAGGAGTCCCATGGGTAATTAATTCGAGCAAGGGAGAGTAGGATTCGTTCGAAATTCCTCTTTAGAACAAAAAGGTGAGAGGTGAATGAATCGAAACCTCCATGCTTCCATTGTGGTGAGTTTTTGATGCTTCCATTGTGGTGAGTTTTTGAAGTTAGGGTAGTCAAGCTAATTCATAAAAAAGGGAGTAAGGATAGCACTGGGAATTGGAGGCCATTAAAATATAGTCCAGAAGGGGTCATACAATTCTGCGAGTAATGGTGCATTGGGAACTCGGCATGTGCGATGAGTCGATGACATCATAAGTTGAAGCCCTCCTTCCACATCACGTTGAGCACTTAGCTTGCTTCCTCGCTAATGCATTCTCACTGGAATCTGGAACTCTTGTTTCAAGCTCTCTTTTACATTAATCCAATCATCGTTGTCGATAGTCGAGGAGTCTCATCCAAGTTTCCGTGTCTCTTGGTAGGGAGGTGCTAGCTGTTAGCACTTCGGAACACATGACTATCTTGGCTTTTTATCGTGAGAGCTTGAAGATCAAGTGGATACACATTCAAAATCCCTTTGCACCTAGGCTTGCAGCCATCTCCTCACCATAAATGTTCAGCACATGTCACATATCACCTGAGCACATGTCACATATCACCTGAGAAAAAGAGCACGAATCACTCATGATAAAGGTGGCCCTATGTGCAAATGAGATGGCCCTACGCGAATGCCTATAAGTACATGAATACAACCTAGGCGGATAACCTAAGAAAAGGATCATATCGAGCGCTTAGAAATGGCTTCTTTCAAAATCTCCAATGTTCTGCAAGTTTAATCATAGCCTATGCCTCATAGAAGGAGATTGTAGCAAGTCTACGATCCAAGGGTCTGGCCGGTTCAGCTAGCGAAATCGGACACCGTTTGTTCATCCATGTGTATGACCAAAGATCTCGAGTTTAGACTTACTAGGAGGTCTTGTGCTCTTGTGAACAAGTGATCCACTTAGCTTAGTGGTTAAGTCTCAAGGATGTGAAGGAGAGGTCTTGGGTTCAATCCCCATGAGGGACATAAGGAGAGTATTTTGCCCAAATATATATATATATATATATATATATATATATATATATATATATATATATATATATATATATATATATATATATATAATTGTGTCTATGGTGTGAGTTCAAAATTTTAATAGTTTTGGACTGTTTATTAAATTAATTTATTTTATTGAAGCAAATTATATGACTAAAATGTACTAATGGTTTGTATTATAGTTTATATTTAACATGTGATTTAATTCTTTAATTGTATAACTCATTCATATTATATGTGTGTTTGTGTGTGTATATGTGTGTATGTGCATGTAGTTGCGTGTGTGTATGTATGCATGCACATGTAGTTATATATCTATATTTGTTTCTATGTGTGTATGTGTGTGTATGTGTGTGTATGTTTATGTGTATATGTGTGTCTATGTGTATATGTATGTGTATGTGTATGTGTGTATATGTGTATGTCTGTATATGCATGTGTATGTGTATGTGTGTATGTGTGTATATGCATGTGTATATATATGTGTGTATATGCATGTGCATATGTATAAGCATGCATGTGCATATGTATGTGGATGCATGTGCATGTGCATGTGCATGTGGATGAATGTGCATGTGCATGTGCGTACATGTGTATGTGCATACATGTGTATGTGCATACATGTGTATATATATGTGTATGTGTGTGTTTGTGCATATGTATGTGTATGTGCATATGTATGTGCTAATGTGTGATGTATGCACATGCATGCGTATGTGCATACATGTGTATATATATATATGTATGTATATGTGTGTATGTGCATATGTATGTGCATGCATATAAGTATGTGTCTATATGGGATGCATGCACCTGCATGTGCATGGGCATGTGCATATGCATGTGTTATATATGTTTACAAATATATATGTGCATATGTATGTGTATGTCTATATGTATGTGTTTATGTGTATGTGTATATGCATGTGCATGCATGTAGATATGTTTGTGCATGTGCATGTATGTGTATATGTGTATGTGTAAGTGTATGTGTATATGTATGTGTGTGTATGTGCGTGTGTTCGTATATGTATAAATATAGGTGTGTGTATGTGTGCATACATGTTTATGTGCATGTGCATGTGTATGTGTATAAATATTTATAACTTTATCTAACTTGAAAAAGAATATCACAAACAAATATTTTTTATCAAAAGTGCTTTCATTCAAAAATGATTTTGATCGAATTTGCTTTTGATCGCAAATACTTTTGATAAAAATTAATTCATATCCAATTTTTTATTTGGGTTTATTCAAAGATCTCCGAATAAATTGAACATATTCGGTAATTTTCTATTATTCAGTTAAATAAATGCAACATAGGCACCACATCAAAACCCTAATCATTCATCGAGGAACTAGCTAAGTGAGTGGGTCAAAGGCTAGGAAGGAACTTTTAGAATAGGAAGAATGAAAAGGTGTCACAATTAAACGTTTCTACTCTTGTGGAAGTCATGACATGGCCAATGCATTTCCCATCCAATCCTAGAATGCACTAGTTCCAAGCTCATATTATTGCGATATTGAGAGGAAATATGTCAAACATGTAGCACATGATTGACCATACAATAAGCAGGCAATTAGGAAGAACTATCAACAACCATATAGGTATCAACCATAGTTCCAAGATCAATTTTATTACAAGAACCTACACCCCTAACTACAACCTAGGCCACAACATCTATTAGGTGAGTGACCACCACCTCTTGCCAATGTAGTCTTAGTTAAGTATGCAGCAACAAAAGAAACCAAGATAGGGCATTAATACCAATGTATCTTTTGATCATAGAAAATGATCCCAATGTGAATATATTTGACTCTTCACATTGTGATAATGTACCCGCATACTACAAAGAGTCACTAGAGCACCTTGAGACTTATATGTATGAAGCCCCTCAAGAGGAATATAATTGGGAACCTTATTATGTTAATGTCATATACAAGAATCCCAATCCTAGACCCTAGATGAGGAACGTTAGGGCACAAGATCCTAGAGGACCATGTTTTAGATGCCAAAGAGATCACTTCATATGTGAATGTCCCCACTCTCCATCTCTAGGACAAACTCAATCTATAAAAATTCAAGGTTTTTGTTTTGTGTGTGGCAAGGAACATCTCATATTGTGAGTGCCTTAAGAGCCCATCAAAAGTCACCCCAATCAAGGTAATGAGCAAAGTGCAAAGCTTGAATGGAAATCCAACCAGGTTCATTCCAATCTATGCAATTACCCATGCATAAGCTTTGTAGTAAGACAAGCAAGGGGAGCAAGAAAAAGACTTTAAGTTAAGTGAAATTGGAGAACCCAATAAAAATAAATCCAAAGCATGGAAAAACACTAAGGAAAGAGTGAAATGAAAGTGGACAAATAAACTAGAAAAATTAGAGGGCATCCTTAGAGAAATCAAAGCCATATTTGTGGAACTAACATCTCAAACTCCAACACTTACGCCACCCATATCTAATTATGCTTCAATCCTCATAGGTCCCATTCTTGGAGACTTAGATATGATGTTCAAATCATACTAGGCACAAATTAAGTAAGGAGATAATGTAGTAGAACTAGATAAAAGTTATCCCATAGCAGATTTAGAGATGAGAGAAGACGTTATGCATGAAAATGGTAGAACTAGCTCATATGTTTGAGGCTAGAAAGCTCTTCAACCAAAGCAACTTAGTCAAAATAGAGTTGAATTTTCAAGGATTATTAGAATGATTATGGAAAATGGCAATGAAGCTTGAGAATTTGGTGCCTCAAAAGGCTCATCCCATTGGAAGTGAGAAAATATATTTCTTTCCATAATAATTTGATATTCCTAACTCTGTAGAATTTGGAATACTTCTTTCCTTTACCCAATATTCTTAGGCAATCTTTTGGAAAATCCAAGAAGAGAAATGGGTCAATGAGGAAAGGAACCCCCCTTCTATTCAAGAGATCGATGATCTAAAAGATCAATTTCTCTAGGAAATTCTATCCCTATATGGATATCAAGAAGAAACTCAATTAGGAGAAAAGTTAGATTTTGAGTCTAACTCTTTGCAAGAGTTACCATAGCTCATAGATCCATGAAAATCCAAGTCTCTTCAAATCAAAACCCCTATGATACTAGTGAGAAACAAAGATTCAATCATACCAAGGAATACAAAGGCTATGAAGAATGCTAAAGGGCAGTTTCATCTCACTTTAGAAGATCTTCCGAAGGTGAAACTAGAGTTATGGAAACACATATAAAATCAAGTTCTAGAACTTAATTCCTCTTAGGTAAATGTGGTACCCAAAAGAAAAGTCGTAGAAATTTTGATACCTATCTTCCCATTACCTACCAACGTCACACCACTAAGGGAGTTCTGGATTTAGGCATAAGTATCTCCATTGCAATCACATCCTTATGGATGTGATGGGGCAAATTGGTCTTATGACCCACAAGAATGAAGCTTCAAATGGTAGACAACCATATTGAAAGACCATTTAGGGCTACGCAAAGGTATTACTCTCACAACTTGTGGTGTAGAGTCTGAATATACATTTTCCATATGTGAGTTTGGGAAGAACCATGCATAGGAGATGATCTTAAGTGGATCCTTTATGAGACTATTGTATATATTGCACGATTGGAATACCAACACCTTGTACTTACAATACTTAGGGGTAACGACAAAAGTCAATTTAAGAGACCACACACATAGATATGTTCTACCCCTACAATGGAACTCTATAAACAAGATACAAGAGAACTCAGAGTCAGTACACTGGATCAAATCTTTTGAGTCATTTTGGATGCATGAAGACGGACATTTGTGGATATGTAAAGTAGTGGAAGAAGAGGAGAAGCAATTAGAAGCTATAGAAAAAGGATTTTGATAGAAGACTAGATCAACATATGCCCCATCCTATGCACCCATGATATTTTGAGATGAGGAATTCAAACCCCATGGTTGCATGGAAATAGTAGTAACAATGGAAATAGGGGTGAACAAAGAACAATGCACTCCCAATTGGGCTAAATATCCCTATCCATGTGTGAATCCTTAAGATAAGATGAAGAGGAAGACCTAGAATCCATCATTATGAATCCCTTTTGCAATTATGAGGACAGTTACCTATATTTAGTCGATGCAAAATTATATGAGAGAAGTGAGTTTAAGAAGGAGATATTATTAACCCATCAGATAGAGAGTGATGAAAAAAAAGAAACAAAATAAAAACCCACTATTGAAGGAAGAAGAAGAATACCTATTCAAAGTATCTTAGAACTTAAAAGGAAAAAATTGAAATTGAAGATAGGGAAATTTTGGTGAGGATGCCAAAAAGAGAAGCCTTCATGGGAGAAGCTTACGAATGGGGAATCTATGCCTTCCCAATGATGCCACTTGTGTTTAGTAATTCCCCAAATACCTTCAAATGCCTCATGTCATAGAATGGGGAATCTATGCCTTCCCAATGATGCCATTTGTGTTTAGTACTTCCCCAAATACCTTCAAATGCCTCATGTGTCATGTCTTTAAAGTTTTTTTGAGCTCTTGAGTGAGGAGATTCATAGAAAATCTAGGGTTAACACTCAAAGTGGAGATGCATATAATGTTCATGATTCTTACCAAGGAAAGAATCAGCAACATGGTAGGAGCAAGAACAAGAAAAAAAATGGTCAATGAAACAAGAGTAGAAGTAAATCAAGGAACATGCATGTCAAATGCCATTATTGTCATAAGAAAGGAAACATGAAGAAAAATTGCTATGCATTAAAGAATGCTAAAGGTAAAGGTCAAAATGTTGATGCAAGTGCCAAAAGTAGCTAAGTCCCAATCTTAGATAGGATCAAATAAGATCGTGTTAGAGATTCCATTTGATAAAATAGGAGATATAAGTGAAGGAGAAGAAGTAAATACCTATCTTCCTTGTTGGAACATCAAGCTTACACTATGCTTGAGGTGGATTTGATCTACATTAAAAGCTAACTCTTGGATTGCGGTGAAAGAATATCCATTGGAGAGTTCTTTTTTCTTATGCTCACTTATTGTATTTTTCTAAAAGATCTTTCATGGATCGTTTACCATTGTGAAAGCCTTGAGCTTTACACCTGAAAGCGAGAGCTCAAATTCCACGAATTTGTGGTATTTGCAATGCAATCAATCAAACCAATCAATCACCTAAAAGTAGATCAAACTAGATCACACTAGATCAATCTCTACGTATTCCTGAAAAATAGGACTTACCACTATTGAGTGTCTGGTTCATTCCAATAGCATATTTTTCTTATTCCTTATAATCTTGTGCACTCTATACACTCAACCCTATGTGTATCACTCCCATAAAAGGGTTTTTTCTAATTGTAATCACCTTGGTTGCTATGAGCATTGTTGGTGCAAGACAATCAACAATTGAAGCTCTTTAAGTCCGCAGAGAAGTCAGCAAAAATTTCCTTAAAAAGGGTCACCGGAAGGCACCGGAACAGTACCGGAAGGCACCGGAACAACACCGGAAGATTACAGGAAAGTCACCGGAATGTTATCAGAAATGATCAATTTTACAGATTTTAGTTCATGAAGAGTTGAAGGATGAAAAGAGGAAGAAAAGAACAAAGTTTGAAGCTTGGAAGAAGAACCGGGAAAAAGTTGTACACATATGTACAGTAGTATAGTCCGCGTTGTAAGTTTGTACAAATTTATCTATAAATACCTGAAAATGTCGAGGCGCGTAGTATGAGAGGTAGGCCAAGAAGGCTAAGGTATGAGAGGTAGAAAGAAAAGTCTGAGAGACATATACGAGAGAGAAAGGAATAGGAGAGAAGAATGAGTAGTTAGATGTCATGAGACATATGAGAAGTTAGTTGAGTTTTCCTCTCATCACTCAACTGTAACTTTCTGAAGAATCGAAGAAAAGTTGCGCCGAAATTTCTGTGTGTTCTTCATCTGTGTTAGATGATTTGTGAAATCCTTTTGAGGATATCTAAGTCTATAGTTAATCAATCTATAGCTTAAGTTTCAGAGTTTAATTGTAAACAGAAACCGAGAGTTGTCAGTAGGAACATTCGTATGTGTTGAGTGTTCAAGGTTTACTGAAACAGGCGCATTTTCGGTGATCAATGTTTTGATCATTTCTCAGTGCATACTGTAAAGTTTTGCATGATTGAGGGCTTAATCTTTAAGTTAGAAGATAAGCTACTCGTAACCAGAAGCATTTGCTTAAACGGGTTCTATTCAAGGAGAACCAAGTCTTAGAAGTTACAGGTGTAAAGTCGACTGTTCAAGAGTAACAGTTTCAGACAAAAGTAACCTGTGAAGATTAATTTGAAGAAAGTGTGAAGCAGACTTATGTGTTGTGAAGGTTTTGACTTACTCTTGGTATAGAAGTGTTCTAATCTCAAGAGTAGGTTATTCTGAAGGAGATTAACACTCTCCGACAGTGGTATCAGAGCAACTACAGTGGTATCAGAGCCAGGTACAGTAGTATTAGAGCAGGAGACACTAAAATCAAAGAAAGGAGGTTTCCGACTGCTGCGGTTACAAAGAATTCTACAACCGAAGGACTAAAAGGTGAAAGCTTGAAGGCGAAACCTGAAGAAGAGATCATACGGCATCAAGAAAGACAAACGGAGTCCAATTTGAAGTAAAGGTACATACATTACTTGTAAAGGTTAAAGTTTTCAATATACAGGAAGACACAAGATGGGAGATTCTCTACAGATAGAGAAACTGGATAGAGAAAACTATCCTGCGTGGTCAATGAGGATGGAAGCTCATCTTATGAGCAAAGATTTGATAGCTTATATCACAGGAGAAGAAGAAAAGCCACAGTTCAAAGATCCTAGTGTTCCGACTAGGGAAGAATTAGCAGATTTGAAAAATTGGATGAAGAAAGATGCGCAAGCTAGAAGCATTATCTATATGGCAGTAAATGATTACTTGTTACCTCATATTCGAGGTCTTGAAAGTGCAACGGACATTTGGAATGCTTTGGAGGAGCATTTCCAGAATACTACTAAGTCAAGAAAGGCATCCTTATGGGCAGAGTTTACAACCTTCAAGAAGAAGGCTTCTCAGTCCGTGTCAGACTATGTGACAAGAATGAAAGACATTGCAGATGCATTAGGTGCTGTTGACGAAGATATCGAAGAAGATAAATTGGTAAGACAAATTCTTACAGGCTTAAGAGGTGATGACAAATGGAAGCCGTTTATTTTGTCTACGGAGTTATCGCTTGATCATTTCACTCCAGATTTAAATCAGTTGCTAGGACACATGCTAACATTTGAGAATGATGTTAAAGGAGATGGTGACAAGAGTACAGGTCACGCAATGTACTCGAAAGATAAAAAGAAGAATAGCAAAGGAAAGCAACAAGCGAATGAAGATGAAGGAACAACTAGCCAAGCCAACTTCCTAAGAGGAAGAGGAAGTGGTAAAGGTAGAGGAAAAGGCAGAAATAACAAAGATGGAGGCAAAGCCTGCTGGATTTGTGGTAAGACAAATCATTTAGCTAATGAATGTTGGCACAATACTCAAAGTAATAATGGATATAGTCAAAGTTACAATGCAAGAGGAAGAGGTGGCAGAAATCAAAGAGGAAATTTCAGAGGAAGAGGTGGTAGGAGTTACTTTGGAAGAAATACAGGTAGAGGATTCCAAAGTCAACAATATAACAATACCTACTACAATTACGCTTCAGAACAGAAGGAAGATTCAACGATGATATTGAATGCTACCTGTGAAAGTCAGAATGAAGATCAAAGAGTCTTCTACATCGACTCAGGATGTAGTAATCACCTGAGTGGAAACATATCATTGATGACTGATTTGGAGAATAAAGTTTCTAATCATGTTGTTCAAACAGGTGACAACACAAAGCATAAAGTGCAGTCGATTGGATCAGTGAAAGCCAAAGACGGCAGTACCTTATTGGGTAAGGTTCTGTATGTTCCTACAATTCCTAAGAATTTGATAAGTGTAGGACAAATTGTTGAAAAAGGATATGAAGTAAGATTCACTAATGAAGGAGTATACGTGGAAGATCCCAGTCAGGGATATAAACAGATTGTTTCAGGAAAGAAAGAAGGAAGACTGTTTACACTGAAGATTCAAGGTAATATTGGTCAGGCAATGTTTACATATGAAGGACAGAAAATTTCTGAGTTAGATCTTTGGCACAAAAGGCTTGGACATTTCAATGAAAGAGGTATAAAAGATATGGTTAACAATGGTTCAGTGCTTGGATTGCCTAATGTTGCAGGTCAACATATGACATACAAATGTGAGGCATGTCAGTTTGGTAAGGCTCATAAGAATTCTTATACCAAGCATGGTTTTATGCACTCAGAGAAGCTAGAGTTGGTACACACAGATGTGTGGGGACCATCAAAGGATTTCAGTATAAATGGATCAAGATATTATGTGATTTATGTTGATGATGCTACCAGATGGATCACTATCTATGTGATCAAGGATAAGTCAGAAGTATTTAATACATTCAGACATTATCATGCGTATGCAGAAAGAACTACAGGTCATAGACTGAAGAGACTAAGATCAGATGGAGGGGGAGAGTATTTCTCCAACGAGTTCAGTGAATACTTATGGAATGCAGGTATAAAAAGGGAAATTACTTGCAGATATTCTCCTCAACAAAATGGTGTTGCAGAAAGAAGGAACAGAACTATTGTTGAGTTTGCGAGGTCCATGATGAATGAGAAAAAGTGCCCTAATTATTTGTGGGCTGAAGCTGTAAACACAGCTACTTATTTGGTCAATAGGTTACCATGCAAAGTCTTGCAAGGTATGACACCATATGAAGCTTGGTGGGGTAAAAGACCTACCCTGGATCATTGCAGAGTATTTGGATGTGTGGCATATGCATATGTGCCATCACAATTAAGACACAAATTGGAACCTAAAGCTGAAAAATATGTTTTCATTGGTTATGATGATAGACAGATGGGATACAGGTTGTGGAATCCATCCACGAAACATTTTCTGGTATCGAAAGATGTTACGTTTGATGAGCAAAGTTCTTGGTATACAGGAACAGTTAATAACAATACAGGTGATGAAGAAGAAGTGAGTCAAAAGAAAGGTAAATCAAAGGTTCAAATAATTGATGAAGAAGAAAATTATGAAGTGCAGGAAGAAGTTGAAGAAAGGCCAAGATTTGATCCTGAGTGTGAAGAACCAGAAACCTCAAGGACCGGAGAACTCAGAAGGTCATCAAGAAATAGATGGCAACTTACAAGGTACAGTTATGATACTTCATTTTTGGCTACGAAAGATTATGCTTACATAGTGAAAGCAGATGAAGACCCTTCTACATATGAAGAGGCAAAAGGTAAGGAAAAATGGGAAAAAGCTATGCAGGAAGAACATGATGCATTGGTAGAAAATCAAACATGGGATTTAGTTCCTAAACCAAATAGCCAGAAGATTATTGGATGCAAGTGGGTCTACAAGACCAAAAGATTTGCAGATGGAAGTGTGTCTAGATATAAAGCTAGACTTGTTGTCAAAGGGTTTGCTCAGACTTATGGAGTTGATTATGATGAGACTTATAGTCCAGTAGCAAAGATGACAACTATCAGAACACTCATAGCTGTTGCTGCGAGCAAAGGTTGGAAGCTATGTCAGTTAGATGTGAAAAATGCTTTTCTGAATGGTTATATTTCAGATGATGTGTTCATGGAGCAACCTCAAGGGTTCAGAGATAAAAGATATCCAGAACATGTGTGCAAGCTCAAGAGAGCTTTGTATGGCTTGAAGCAAGCGCCGAGAGCGTGGAATTACAGACTTG
The DNA here is from genome assembly GCA_020310875.1 of Ceratopteris richardii. Taxonomy (NCBI): domain Eukaryota; kingdom Viridiplantae; phylum Streptophyta; class Polypodiopsida; order Polypodiales; family Pteridaceae; genus Ceratopteris; species Ceratopteris richardii. The sequence continues at coordinate 95,531,874 of CM035420.1, forward strand.
TAAAGTTCTTGAAAGAACTTGGTTTCCAGGTGTCTGAAGCAGATAGTAGTCTGCTTATAAAAGCAAGTGATAATGGTTTCATATACATGTGCATATATGTTGATGATATAATTCTTACAGGAACAGATGAGTCAGGTATACAAAGACTCAAGAAGCAAATGGAAAAGGAGTTCAAGATAAGTGACTTGGGAAACTTGTCTTATTTCTTGGGTATGGAGATCACATATACTCAGCACGGAGTATTCGTGACCCAAGAAAGATATTTGAAGAACTTGTTAATCAAGTTTAAAATGAATGATTGCCGGATAGCACCTACTCCAATGGAGGTGAACCACAAACTGAGTAAGTTTGGTGGAGAAGAATTCAAGGATGTGAGACAATATCAGAGTTTGGTTGGTAGTCTTATCTATGCTACGTTAACCAGACCTGATCTATCATATGCAGTAGGAGTATTGTCTCAGTTCATGCACTGTCCAAGGAAAGAACATTGGATCGCAGGACAAAGGGTGTTGAGGTACATTAAGGGTACACTCAAAGAAGGTTTGTATTATGGTTTTACATCAGATACAAACATCAAAATATACAGTGATGCAGATTGGGCAGGTAATCCAGATGACAGAAGGTCAACCTATGGATACATGTGTTATGTGGGAGATAAGCTAATCTCCTGGTGCTCCAAGAAGCAACATACAGTTGCTTTGTCGTCTACCGAAGCCGAATACAAAGGCATGGTTGAAGCCGCAAAGGAAGTGATTTGGCTAAAGACTTTAATGAAGAATTTTGACGCTATACAGAGGACTCCAATTATATTTGGAGATAACATGAGTTCATTATATTTAGCTGCTAATCCTGTTTTTCATGCCAGGACTAAACACATTGAGATTCAGTATCACTTTCTAAGAGAGAAGGTGATGGATAAAGAGATTGAAGTAATTCATACTTGAACGAAAGATCAGATAGCTGATATGCTTACAAAAAGTTTGGATGGACCTAAGTTACAAAGGTTTAAAGATATGGCAGGAATAAAGAAGACAGAGAAAACCTCAATTGATGATTGAGGGGGAGCTGTTGGTGCAAGACAATCAACAATTGAAGCTCTTTAAGTCCGCAGAGAAGTCAGCAAAAATTTCCTTAAAAAGGGTCACCGGAAGGCACCGGAACAGTACCGGAAGGCACCGGAACAACACCGGAAGATTACAGGAAAGTCACCGGAATGTTATCAGAAATGATCAATTTTACAGATTTTAGTTCATGAAGAGTTGAAGGATGAAAAGAGGAAGAAAAGAACAAAGTTTGAAGCTTGGAAGAAGAACCGGGAAAAAGTTGTACACATATGTACAGTAGTATAGTCCGCGTTGTAAGTTTGTACAAATTTATCTATAAATACCTGAAAATGTCGAGGCGCGTAGTATGAGAGGTAGGCCAAGAAGGCTAAGGTATGAGAGGTAGAAAGAAAAGTCTGAGAGACATATACGAGAGAGAAAGGAATAGGAGAGAAGAATGAGTAGTTAGATGTCATGAGACATATGAGAAGTTAGTTGAGTTTTCCTCTCATCACTCAACTGTAACTTTCTGAAGAATCGAAGAAAAGTTGCGCCGAAATTTCTGTGTGTTCTTCATCTGTGTTAGATGATTTGTGAAATCCTTTTGAGGATATCTAAGTCTATAGTTAATCAATCTATAGCTTAAGTTTCAGAGTTTAATTGTAAACAGAAACCGAGAGTTGTCAGTAGGAACATTCGTATGTGTTGAGTGTTCAAGGTTTACTGAAACAGGCGCATTTTCGGTGATCAATGTTTTGATCATTTCTCAGTGCATACTGTAAAGTTTTGCATGATTGAGGGCTTAATCTTTAAGTTAGAAGATAAGCTACTCGTAACCAGAAGCATTTGCTTAAACGGGTTCTATTCAAGGAGAACCAAGTCTTAGAAGTTACAGGTGTAAAGTCGACTGTTCAAGAGTAACAGTTTCAGACAAAAGTAACCTGTGAAGATTAATTTGAAGAAAGTGTGAAGCAGACTTATGTGTTGTGAAGGTTTTGACTTACTCTTGGTATAGAAGTGTTCTAATCTCAAGAGTAGGTTATTCTGAAGGAGATTAACACTCTCCGACAGTGGTATCAGAGCAACTACAAGCATTTGAAGTTCATTGTCTCATCCATAGATAGTAAGGTTTCCATAAGTTCAAGGGTTGGTATTGTGTCGGTTGGATGGACCAAACTTTGCACTTTGCAACTCACTTTTCTACGTCCTACAAGCTTCTCCAAGTTCTTTTAGTGGTATTAGAGCTAGATGAAGATGGATGAGGGCTTTCCCTCAATGATCGAGAAGCTTGATCGACACAACTATGCAACTTTGCAAATCAAAATGGAGGTCTATTTGCGAGGTAGAAATCTTTATGGAATCATAGCAGGTGATGAAGCTATGCCTATTCTAAGATCCAAAGGAGGACCTACACAAGAGGAGAAAGATAAGCTCACACTTTGTATCTCAAGGGACTTGGGATGCCCTCAAGGCTTTCTTTTTTGCTAGTACCAAAGCAAGGAAGAATCATATTTGGAACGAGTTCAACCAAATGAAAAAGGCACCAACAAACTATCACAGAGTTTGTTAGCAAGGTCAAGGAGGTTGCATAGCATCCATTAGAGAGCTAATTGAAGAAGAGTCTATCATGAGGTAGATTCTCAATGGGATTCGAAGTGATAAGTAATGGCAATCCTTCACCATGGCTTATGATCTCATCATGGATGTGCAAACTCCAGACTTCAACATCTTTCTTGGAAAACTCTTCAATCAAGTGGCAAACAATAGCATAAAGGAAGGTAACTCCTATCATGGTAATTCAACTAGTTCTCTATATGCAGAGCAAAAGGATAAGAAGTTGAAAAGCTAGAAGAAGGAAGAAGATGAAGAGGAGACTTCCCAAGCCAACTTTTCAAGCAAGAGCAAGTGGAAAGGGAAGAAGAAAGGACCAAAGCATGAAAAAGCCAACAGTTAGAATGTTCAACCTTTTTCCATCTGCGATAAGACCAACCATACCACTCAAAATTGTTGGTACGATGGGAAGACCCAGAAAGGAAGTGGAAGAGGTGGATATGGAAGCAATAGGGGCAGAGGTGGACACAACTTCAACAATAACAATAGAAGCTATAACAAAAGGGACTTCAACAATTATTCAGAAGATGAATCACATGAAGACTCATTGCTTCTTATAAATCTAATCCATAAAGAAGGTAAAGAATATGATTATTTGTTCTACATAGATTCTAGATGTTCAAATCATGTTGCAGACAACATTGCTCTTGTATCTGATTTGGAAAGTCCAAAGCATAGACATGAAGTTCAAACAGGGGATGGCACAAAGCACAATGTGGAGAAAATTTCTAATGTCAAAGCCTCCAATGGCAAGAGAGACATTATGAGTAAGGTTTTATATGTACCCACTATCACTAAAAACCTAATAAGTGTAGGCCAAATAGTTGAAAAAAGGCTTGCAAGTTAGGTTCACCCATCATGGAGCTTTTGTGGAAGATCCATGTCAAGGCTTCAAAAAGATAGTCAGAGGTGAGAAGCATGGTAGGTTATTTACTTTTGAGGTAGGAAAAACTAGGAACATAGCTCTATTCACTTTTGGATCTAAAACCCTAAGTGAGCTTGAAGTGTGGCATAAGAGACTTGCTCATGTGAATGAAAGAATCGTGAAGGATATATGCAGGGATCAAAGTGTTCTAAGACTACCAAACATATCAAAGCAACACATGAGCAATAGGTGTGATGCATGTCACATTGGGAAGGCACAAAGACAACCATTCAACCACAAAGGCTACATCCGCAACACCTTATTCGACCTAGTACATACAGATGTATGGGGACCAAGCCAAGAACCTTCATTGGCAGGATCAAGGTGTTATGTCTCATTTATTGATGATCATCGTAGATATGTTGGTGCAATTAAGCCCAAGCCTACATACTTGATCACTTCACATAAGATTGATGTATTGGCATTTCACTTGGAAAGCTTCATATGTACAACCTCTTGTAACTTTGGATTATAATTACCATTGTAAAAGGTCACTAAACCCATGAGGACTTAGGAAGCATATAATCTCGTATCTTTTAGTTGTTGAGACAAGAGAGAATCAATCCTATACTTTAGGATTCACTTGATTGGTAGAGATTTGAATTTGAATTCAAATCTTTGGCTCCAACAAAATGTATAAAAAGAGGACATGAAAGGCCCGTGTGTATCTCTAGGTTTAGAGATCCTTTCCATGTACTTTCATTGAGAAGAGGAGCTCACCTCATAGCTCACTAATTTCTCACTTAATGACCAATGAATTATTTCCAATGACATTGTAATTTTACATGGTTTAATACATACATGATCATGACTTCTTACTCTCACATCTCTATCATACTCCATCAGAACCGTGAAATTGTCTGAGCTTGTTCTCACTATACAATTGGTCATTTCTCTTGATTTAAAGCATTATATCTTCAGAATACTCTCTACTTTAATCCTAAAAAGTTTCATTAGTAATGCTTCTCACGATCATCAGATATTTATCAAAACATTGCTCATTGGTCTATGATTGTCAAGGCTCATAAATGTCAAAATGATTGATTTATTTGCTAAACATATCTCTCTGTATACAATTCATCATTTTAGATGAGTGTAAGCTAATTGAAGTTCCCTAAAAGGAATTCTATGAATTGTTGTTGTACTCAGAGAATGGTTCAAAGTTTTTAGTAGGTGTCTCAACCAAATAGTTAGTTTTGGACATTGGATTAGATCTATTTTATCCTATCATTAGTGTATCATCTTCCAAGAAACATATGTGATTATTTATGCTTATTAGCTAGCTAAAGAGGCCCACAACACTATCTAGCCATTACTTATAGCCAGTGTGAAGTAGGTTTTAGCTACACCAACTCATCTCTTGTGATTATCCACCATGTCCTCCAACAACAGTATCAGAGCAAGTTCAATCAAGACTTAAGGACTTGTGCCAAAGAGACTAAACCTCATTTGCAACACAAGTGCATATAGTGGGAAATTGACACACGCTTATATGTCAATCCGATGAAACGACCTAACCAAGTGTATGAAGACATGTGCACACATGATGGAAAATGAAGTGGTTCAGCTGATATGCATGAGAAAAGAGTAATCCACCTCTCAAACTCACTAAAGGACTGAAAGTGTCTGCCGCAATACCTCCTACAATAGTTTTCAGTAAATCAAGGATTTATCCCAGCTCCAAGCTCCAAGTATAGTGAGTAGAGTACTCTTTTCAAAGCTCTTGATGAGAGGCATCTATTGGAAGTGGTTTCACTTGATTCTGACAACTGTCCTTCAAGTTATGACCAAAATAGTGAATGGCGAGGAGTACCCACACTCACGCCACAACTCCTACAAGCTCACACACACACTACAGTAGCTCAAAAACAGGGGGAAGGGGTAAACAACAGTCTTATACACACATTTCAGGCATTACACACACATAGAAGATCAAAGAGAAGATAGAAATCTACAGAAAAAGGGAAATTCGAAATTCAGCAAAGCTCCTTCTTCACAATGGCAAAAAGTTCATTCAAAGAGTCACAAAGTGACTTATATACATGTGTCCTAAGTTTGGTTCTTTCACACAAGAGACCAACACTTTATTACTAAAAAGTGAATTTCCTGCTAATTTACAAGGGATATTTTACAACAAGTTTGGATTATGCAACTAGAGGACTCCTCTAGTGCATTTACATGGATTGAGGGAATTCTCTAAGACTTTGAAGAAGAAAAATCATGCCCATCAATTTGAAAATTTTGGGGCTCTTCTCTTGTGCTTCTTTGCTCTGCAACACTCTCCCCCTCTTTGTCTCTGTCGTCCCTTGACAGGCTTTAGCTTCTCGTCGGCTGCTTGCTTAAGTCTTCTGAATACACACACCCAGTGGTCGAAGAAGAGATAAGGACAGTCAGAGAATTTGCTATTTTGTCCGAAATATGTTCTTTGCTTCTGTTTGCCCCTTGGTATTCCATACATCACTAATCTGGGTTGCTGCATTCAGCCGGGCTGCCACGCACGCCACTAGTGGCTAAGAATGTGCTGTTCTTAGTCACGCGCTTCAACTTTTCCGCCTCTGCCTCTTTCTAACTTTTGGTCTTCTGATTTGTTTTTGTCTTCACATATCTAACCTTGTTGTATTGCTTTGAGCATGTTTACTTGGTTGCCCACGCATGCTATCAGTGGAAGGATTATTACCTGCCAAATATCTTCTTCCACTTCTTCATGTATACTTCCTGGCCCTGGTCCGTCCTTCCCATGAAATTTCTTGGTTCTGATTGTTCTTTAATTCAACTCCTCAAGACCTGGATGTTTCGCGTTGTTGCGCATTGTTGCCTGATGCGTGCCCCTGCGGGGCTTTGGGCAGAGGGTGGTTCTCCTGCTTTGTGATCTTCATTCTTTATTGAGCAGTTTTTGACTTTGATCTTCTTCTTCTTCTCTTCTTGCTTGATTCCCCTTCCACATGTCCCTCCTCCTGAACTCTATCGTCCCCGACAGGCTTTTTGTGGTGACGTGAATAGGTCTGTATGGCTGCTTGCTCTCTTTGGTTCAACAAATTAGCATGACATATCATAAATTCTTTCCATTGTCCTGACTTCACTCCATCCTCTGGTGCTTGCCGATGAAAAATGCTTCTTCAAATGTCTGCATGTATGTGCTTGGAAAAAACATCACTCGTGAATAATAAAGCCATGAGCGTTAAGCGGCTCAGAATGGTAGAAAGATAAAAAATGAGTGCGTCAGAGCCTTGCGTAATGCCGATGAAGTTTAAGAATGCATATTTGGCGTGCTGGAAGACTTTGATTACAGTAAGTATCATACTAAAAATTTTATTCGTCATTTTGACCGCTAAATCTGGGACAACCGAGTATCTTGCAAGACAAAATTCGATGGTTTTTACCATATACTCTTCTTTCGGTAAGTTATTATGCGGTGGACTAGGTAACAATGGATAATTCAACCATTGATTATTTATGCTTCCCTGGCGCTGACCTTCCCAAAATTGCGTCCAGGTGCGTCTGCGGGGTACGGGACAAAATGATGGATTGACTTGAAGCACGTATGGTGAAGCTTCCCATTGTACCCGTAGTGTGGGATTTTTTTCCAAAACTTTGCGTCTCCAAATGGGATCAACCTTCTCGAATTTTGCTTGAGTATACTTCAATGTATTTTGGCTGAACTGGAGATTTTGGTCCGGATCTTTATTCGTCGTAGTCTTTATATATTGTTGCGTTTATTCTTTAAGTAGTCCATATGGTACATTGAAAGGCTTCAAAATTTGATCCAAATTTTTGCTTTCGATTTGGGCCTCCTTCATGACCTGAATTATCTGATCTTCGAATTCAGCAGTAAGCTGGGACACCAGTAGTGCCCTTTTTGGCTGGCTCAATTCTGCAATGTCCCCAGTATTATGTTCAATTTGGACCTCCTGTTCCTCCCTTATCGATGAATGATGTGAGGGGGGAGAGAGAGGACGTACCTCAATCTCCTTAGTAGCCTCGACGGATTTTGGAACTACTGGTGTCCCCTCAATGTCCTTGTGTGCTAGTTGATCCTGTAGTTGTTTTATCATTTCCTTCTTTTGCTTAATTTCTTCCTGTGCCTGCAAAATTGTTTCCTTATTCTTTTGGATTTCCTCTATCACTATCGCGAGTTGATCTGTATCTTCTTTCTTCCATTTGGCTCTAAGAGCGGCGGTGTCTTCCATGTACCTCTTTTCCCATTCGACAATGGTGGCCTGCTCCTTTTTGAGATGATCTTCATACTTAGTTAGCTTTTCTTCCAAGTCTTTGATATCCTTTGCTAGGCTTCCCTGAATCTCAACGGGCTGATCACTTAGAAGAGTTGTCGTGAGCTCCTTGTTTCGGTTCCTTGGGTTTTCTCCCTCTTCCATGTATACCTTTATTTGTGATTGTAGTATTTTACTTCTTGCATTCATCCGCGCTTTCTCAGCCTCGCTAGCTTCAATTTTCTTTGTTAATTCCTGTAGTTGTGCTTTCAATCCTTCATTTTCCATGGCTAGAGTTTTGCACTGTTGCTTGAACTCTTGAACTTCATTTTGTTTCTGTTGTACTTGTTCTCTAACAAATTTTAATTCTGCTGAAAGACTCTTACTCTTTTCTTGAAGCTCATGCTTGTCCTGCATCGCTTGATCATAGTCTTCATTAGGGTCAAGCATTAATTGTTGTGTGTCCAGTGCGGTTCTGATCATGTCTTGTACTATAGGCTTGAGTTGAGCAATGTTGACATTCAACCATGTCCTCGGTATGCTTGGAGCTTCTCTAGTTTGCACATCTTTGCCTTGTTCTACATGGATGGTTTCATTGTGGGGCTGTCGAATTTGTGGTTGTATTTGATGGAGAGTGTTAATCTCCAAAAGAACAAATTAACCTTGAAGTTAGATCACCTCTATATCAAGGTTAACCTTAGACTCCACCAAACTTAGAGATCATTCACCAAATTATCAGAAATATTGAAAGTTCTGAAAAATTCAACTTCTCTGAAAAGTCTGCTGTAGATTAGTCACTCATTGACTAATCAATCCTGTAAAGTTTTTGATAAAACTTTGCACAACACTTCGCCTTAAGGTTGCGCAACTTTGCCAAGTTAAATCTCTCAAAAAGATTAAGTACACTCTGAGAAATGTGTGAAACACTTTACCTATGTCTGAAAGTGCTTCTCTGCAATGGCGACTTTGACACCTGCAACTTCTTAGCATTGGTTCTCCCAACTCTGAACCCGTTTGATCAAGATCTTCTAGCCATAGATGGCTTACCTTCCAACTTAAATTTTAAGCTCTCATTTGTGTAAAACTTTACACTGTGGACTGAGCACTGACCATTTCTTTGAAGATGAAATGTGCGCCAGATTTCTCGACTCTTATAACATTTTCACATATGAATGTTCCTAAGCAAAATTCTCACAACCTGATTGAAATTAAACTCTCAAATTCTAGCCATAGATAGATTAGCTATGGACTTAGATACGTGCAGAAAGATTCTTCAAAAGATTAAGCATAGAAGGAGAATGAGAGAGAAGATCGACGCGCAGAATTCTACTCAATTTTCTTCTTCATTACTTTTCACACATATGGTTGATGATACATACAATGTTCATCACTTCTTCACCTATTCTTCTCTATCTGATCTATATCACTCTCTCTATTTATGAATACGTATCTGTAGATATATATACGAGTCTAACTCGTCATCCTTTTTCAAAATACATTGAACTATTTACAAGAGTAATATACAAAAGAAACATTTCTGATTCCATTTTCTTCCTCTGAAAGTAATCTTCATTCTTCCATATGTCTTCTCACTTTGATCTTCATAGAATCACTATTGATGATTGTTCTGCTCCAACAGCTCCCCCTCAATCTTCAATTGTGATTACCTGTATCTTCTTTATTCCTGCCATATCTTTAAACCTCTGCAATTTAGGTCCATCCAAACTTTTAGTCATCATATCTGCAAGTTGATCTTTTGTAGGAGTGTGTATGACTTCAATTTCCTTCTCAATGACCTTCTCTCTCAGAAAATGATACTGTATTTCAATATGCTTAGTTCTAGCATGAAATACAGGATTAGCTGCCAAGTATAATGAACTCATATTGTCTCCACAAATAATAGGAGTCACTACAAGAAAAAGGGGGGCGTAGCGACGCCCCCGAATCGGGAAAAAAACGAAAACCGTCGCTTATGCGACGAAACCGTCGCATAAGCGACGGTAAAAATTTCGGATTTTTTTTTTTGGCCGAGCATTGTCGCATAAGCGACGACAGCGTCGCATAAGCGACGCTCAACCAGAAGCGTCGCTAGTAGCGTCGCAGGTTAGCGACGCACTTAACGACGATGGCAAACTGCAGAGCGTCGCATATGCGACGCTCTGGAATGTAAAAAAAAAAATTCAATTTCCCCGGCACATTTGTGCCGGGCCTTGAACGCGAGGAAGAATACAGACCGAGAGAGAGAGAGAGAGAGACATACAGCGCGCGAGAGGGAGAGAGAGAAGCGAGACATACACAAGGTATGCGCACACACACACTCACACACACACATATACACGCATAGACACACACACACATACGCAGACACACACACACATACACACAAATACACACATAGACACACATACACAAGACGCGCACACACATACACACACATAGACGCTCACACACATACACACACATATACACTCACAGACACATACACACATAATGATGCATCCACACACATACACATGCATACACACATAGACACACATATACACACACACACACATATGCATACACACACACATAGAGAGACATACACACACATACACATACATGCATACACATACACACATAAACACATACACACACATAGACACATACACACATAAACACATAAACACATACACACTCATAGGTACACACACATACACATAGACACACACATACACATAGACACACACACATATAGTATATACACACACATGCACACATAGACACATACACACATACACATGCATACACACACATACACATGCATACACACATACAGACACATATACACACACATACACACACATATATGCATACACACGTGACACACATAGAGAGACATACACACATAAACACATACATGCATACATAATGCATATGCATATGCATATAATGTACATACATACTTACATGCATACATAATGCACATGCATAGATACATACACACACAGGTACATACACACATAGACACATACACACACATGAACACATACATACTCATAGATACACACACATACACACACAGACACACATACACATAGATGCGCACACACATACACACACATAGACGCTCACACACATACACACACATATACACTCACAGACACATACACACATAATGATGCATCCACACACATACACATTCATACACACATAGACACACATATACACACACACATATGCATACACACACACATAGAGAGACATACACACACATACACATACATGCATACACATACACACATAAACACATACACACACATAGACACATACACACATAAACACATACACACTCATAGGTACACACACATACACATAGACACATACACATATAGTATATACACACACATGCACACATAGACACATACACACATACACATGCATACACACATACACATAGACACACACACATACACACATACACATAGACACACACACATACACACACATACACACATAATGATGCATACAAACACATACACATGCATACACACATACAGACATGTACACACACATACACACATAATGATGCATACACACACATACACATGCATACACACATACAGACACATGTACACACACATTCACACACACATTCACACACATTCACACACATATACATACATGCATACATATTGCATATGCATATGCATACATACATACTTACATGCATATGCATACACACACATATGCATACATACATACTTACATGCATATGCATACACATGCATATGCATACACATGCATATGCATACACATGCATATGCATATGCATACATAATGCATATGCATACATAATGCATATGCATATGCATACATAATGCATATGCATATGCATACATAATGCATATGCATATGCATATGCATACATATGCATATGCATACATAATGCATATGCATATGCATACATAAATACTTATATGCATACATAATGCACATGCTTACATACACTGTCATAATGTATACACACACACATACACACATAGACACATACACACATAATTATGCATACACACACATACATATGCATACACACACATATGCATACATACATGCATACACATACACACACATAGATACATACATACACACTCATAGACACACACACATACACATAGACACACACACATATACACACACATACACACATAGACACATGCACACGTAATGATGCATACACACATACACATGCATACATAGACACACATAATAATGCATACACACACATACATATGCATACACACACATGCATACAAACATATACACACATATACACACACACATGCATACACACATATACACACACATATACACATATACACATATACACATACACATGCATACACACACACATGCATACACACATACAAACACATATACACACACACATACACACATAGATACATACACACGTAATGATGCATACACACATACACATGCATACATAGACACACATAATAATGCATACACACACATACATATGCATACACATACATATGCATACATACATGCATACACATACACACTTAGACACATAGACACACATAGATACATACATACATATAAACACATACACACTCATAAACACACACACATACACATAGACACACACACATATACACACACATACACACATAGACACATGCACATGCAATGATGCATACACACGTACAAATGCATACATAGACACACATAATGATGCATACACACACATACATATGCATACACACACATGCATACATACATGCATACACATACACACATAGATACATACACACACGTAGATACATACATATACATAAACACATACACACTCATAGACACACACACATACACATAGACAACACACACATATACCTACACACATACACACAGATGCATACACACACATACACATGCATGCACACACATACACATGCATACACACACATACACGTATATATATATTGATTTCTAACCATTTTGTTTTATATGTTAGGTATTATGGATCCTAGTAAAGAGAGAAAGGCGAAACTCACTCTCATAAAAAGTCTTATGAGAGCAAGAGTTCCGTCAGATACTCTAGGGGCCATAATGCGGGACTACGCAGACATGTCCGATGAGGAGCTGGATTATACGATCCAGATGCTTACGCGATCAGACGAGGGCTCTTCTGCGGATCCACATGCAGGAAGAGAGCTATCTGCTCATAGGTATGTTTTTTTTCATAATTTTTTTTAATGATATTATAGCACATATTTTTATTTATTTCTATCTATTTATTTTTAGGACACCTATACCACCTCCAGCACGTGATAGCAGAGCAGAGTTGCCTATGAGGACATGCATAGGCACCTTAGGACTAGAGTGCGACATAGAGCCGGAGGGGAACATTGTGTACATAGGGAATGGATTGGAGTTCAAGAGAAGAATGCGGGCACTATGCGACTCTTACCTGCGCTTTATCCACTTACCATGGAAGTAAGTAAAAGTTTTACATATAAATTGAAATGTATATCTTATGTTTTATTTACATTATGTTTTTTATTTTTGTAGTGAGCATGATGAGAGGGATAAAAAGTACGTGCTTAGTTCACTTGAGACAGAGTTTGGGACAGGATGGTCCCTTAAGTGGTGTTTAAAAGAGATGCGGACACTTATGGCTCATCGTCGCGACAATGCACGGTATGTATGTATATGAGAGAGAGAGAGAGAGAGCTATGTATGTATGTACGTATGTATGTATCTATATATGCATCTATGTATGTATGATGTCATTCCTAAAATCTATTACTCTATGTTTACTGAAAGGCATGTATATTAACTTATATATGTATCTAATATACATGTTTCTATTTTTGTAGTATGTATGTATGCATGTGTATCATGTATGTATACATCTATGTATCTCGACAAAATTGAAGCTGCATATTTACAAATCATGATTATCTAGAGATTAGAATCTGAATTCTGAAGTGTGTGATAACTGAAATCTGAAATCTGAATGTTCAGCTGCATATTTATATATTTTATGAATCTGAATTTTGAAGTGTGTGAACTGAAATCTGAAATCTGAATGTTCAGCTGCATATTTATATATTTTATGAATCTGAATTCTGAAGTGTGTGAACTGAAATCTGAAATCTGAATGTTCAGCTGCATATTTATATATTTTATGGCTGTTTTCTGTTATATTATATTATTTATTATTATTATTATATATATATATATTATTTTCAGATTTTTTTAATACTTTTTTTCTCACACGTATGATATCACGTATGGTATTTTTTTTGAAATTCCATACTTTTTTCATACTTCCATACCCGTATGCGTTGGAAGTATGTTTCACGTATGGAAAAACTATGTATGTATGTATGTATGTATCTATATATATATATATATATATATATATATATATATATATATATATATATATATATATATATATATATATATATATATATATATATATATATATATATATATACATATAAAAAAATCTAAAATAAAAATGTATATACATATACATATAAAACCTTTTAGCCATATGTTTGAAGTATATATACACCTCCGACGTCCTACTAGAGAGATGTCTCTCCTCCCAACCTTATGCCTCTATATATAGCTACTCGAATCAACGAGGATCATGATTCATAATATATGTAAAGATATATACACATCATGTAGATAGGATACATAAATATAAAATGGAGTAGATATATTATGCTTCACACATACATGCCTAAATGCACACATAAATATATATATACATACTAACATATTTACATGTACATATTTACACATACATGTACATGCCTACATGCACACATAAACATATATATACATGCATACATATTTACATGTACATATTTACACATAGACACATATACATATATACATGTACACAATTATAAACACTTGCATATATTACGTACATGAATACATGTATACATATATCACACACATGCAAACACATACATATACATGAAATACATATATATGCATACTAATATATGTATACATATAATACACATGAATACACACACATATGCATACATACATGATAAAAATTTACTCCTCGAAGATAAAGCTATATATAAAATAATTAGGCATACCCCCGAGCTTCATGTTCTAACTTAGAAGAACATGATTTCATCTCTCTAGTAGGATTCATCGTTATTCAAGTTAATAAAAAAAACCTATTATATATATCCATTCAGAAGCTTCAAGTTACTATCTAATCTGCTCATATGTTTTCATTATTGCCATCATTTTGGTAAGACATCAATATAGTCTCATCTTCATTATCCTTATTGATTTCATTTATTTCTTCTATTGTTAAATCTATGTTCTCATGAATCACATCATCTATTGGTGGATTAATATCTATTTCTGGTAATTCCTCTTCCTCATCAGTAGAATCAGCATGTAGAGAATTATCCTCTTCATCAAAAAGATTAGTATCATTATCACGTATAATGAGTCTAATTTCTATTCCAGATGTTGATGTATCAGTATCTGATGCTGAATCATCAAGAGGACTTTCTTCAATCTCTCTAACAATAAACTGTTCAAACAATGACCTACCTCTAGGTTGCACATGAATGACTTGCCACCAAGGATGAGCATCTGGGTTTTTATAAAAAAATGCTTGTTCAATATGCCTAGGAAGAATATATGGTTCTTTAGTAGATCGCATTACCTTGGAAGAATCAATTGCCCAAAACCCAGATAATTCCTTTCTTATTGTAGAATTACTACCTTTATACTCCGCTCGATACCAGTCAACCTTCAAAATGACCTATCACAATATATAACAACAAAAACGTCCCATTATTAGGTGCTTAAAAAAAAACTAACTCTAAAAAAAATATATAAACTTTTTTCTACCTGTTTGAATGTACGAAATGAAATTTCGTAGATACCAACAATAGTTCCTACGTAACCAAGTTCGCCATCTATAAGGTTCGTGTCTTTTGAGCTAGCATGTGATAGTTGCTTGAAACAAGCAACAATACTAGAATCCTCTGTTTTACGTAAAGAATCAATGGATTTGATTCTAATATGCTGTCCAAAAGCCCACATATTAGTGAACATTCGAGCCTGCAAAATAAATTGAATTAGTAAATAGAAACTAACATACATATATGAAAAAAATAAAATATATATTTTAATAAAATTACCTTTTGTTCACAACCCATCATTAACTCTCTTTGCTCATCTGAGATTTCTTCATTATTTGCGTTGGCGCGTTGCAAACGACTATATAGCCAATCCGTGAAAGAAGGTATATCTGTAATCTCATTATTATCGAGATTACGTCTAGATCTTTTGTTTTTTCGCCTTTTACTTTGGAGACTTTGAAGTTCCTCGTACTCGCTAACGAATGCTTGCATGCATTCGCTATTATATGCTACAAAAGTGGAAACATCATTTTTTTCTTGAAATGTAAATAAGAATGGAACCCCCTTACCTGATAATACCTCATCGGTTATTTTTGAAGAAGACTCGTTGGTCCATGCACGTGGAGCTTCTTCATGAACTCTTTCAAGGTACTCACTAACGTAATACATGCACTCTTCAAGCATCCAACCCTTTGCCATGGATCCTTCTGGTTTTGCTCTTTGTCGCACATAACCTTTTAGTATTCCCATAAATCGCTCGACCCAAAACATCCATCGAGTGTTGACAACACCGGCAATCTCTATCTCATCTACAAGATGGACTAGTAAATGAACTTGAATATCAAAAAATGAAGTAGGAAGTTCTTTTTCCATCAAACATAGTAGCTCTTTGCATTCACGTTTTTTTTGTGGGATCGAATTTTTATCGATCTCTTTGGATGTAATCCACCTATACAAATCATAAAAACAATTGTAAAGAAGTTAATTAAAAAATAAAAGATATCCAATATTCAAACATATTAAATATAAAAGTATCATAATTACCTTATAAGTGATCCAAGACGATAGATGACATCTCGTACTCCTTTCGTTGTACATCCATCGATAACCAAAGGTAAAATATGTTTCAAAAAGTTATGCCAGTCATGGGTCTTTAATCCAGATAAGCTCTTATCATCCATAGTAAACATGTTTTGAAACGATGCTCCATATCCTGTAGGAGTCTTGATCAATTGAATTCTATTGTTGATAGTTTGTATCTCTTTTGTCGTAAGTACCCAAGGAGCAGATGCATAAGTCGTTTCTTGTCGATGTCTATCAAAAACTGGCCATAACTTTGGTTTGGATTTTTGATCTTTCAAATCATTTCTTGATGTTGTGGTATCTTTTAGTCCAAGAAGATGCTGCCATAGTGAATAACCAATATTTTTGAATATATGCATAGGATCAAGAAGATGACATACTTTTAACTCTTTCCAATACTCCAAAGAATACCATATTGATATGTTCTCTGCGAGTGCCAATTTCCCTTTACCTTTGTTCACATACTCATTATCTGAATCATCACTGAAGATTTCTGCTTCTGGATCTATCAGAGGTCCATCTGTCCATTTTTTATACCAATCCATAGGCGTCATAGGTTTTGGACACTGACCTGTTTCAAGCTTTCCATTAAAATGTATCGCTTCTCTTTTAGATCTTAATGGATGATCATCAGGCAAGAATCGTCGATGTCGAAGATAAATATTTTTGTTGAGATTCTTACTATAGATTGATCTCAACCAATCA
Organism: Ceratopteris richardii; assembly: GCA_020310875.1. Taxonomy (NCBI): domain Eukaryota; kingdom Viridiplantae; phylum Streptophyta; class Polypodiopsida; order Polypodiales; family Pteridaceae; genus Ceratopteris; species Ceratopteris richardii. The sequence goes on from CM035420.1 coordinate 95,549,374, forward strand.
CCACAATATGGACAAGCTTTATAACCCTTAGTAGATATTCCTGCATCATGGAAAATGATAAAAATATAATTAGATTAAATCATATTTATTTACATGCATATTGAATAAAAAAATTACATCAATACCTGAACAAACGCCATATCCAGGAAAATCGTGAATAGTCCAAGCCACAATACCACGAATCGTAATATGTCTTTCATTGATGCTTTTTGATATATCAATGACATTAATACCTCTCCATAACTCTTGAAGATCGTCAATGAGAGGAGCAAGATATACATTCATATCTTTAACTTGTCTTTTGCCTGGGATTAAAAGTGAAAGCATTAAATGTTCCTTTTTAATGCTAAGATATGGCGGAAGATTATAGTTTATGACTACCACTGGCCATGTTGACCATTTACTGGATTTCATGGAGAATGGATTAACCCCATCTAATGCAACTCCTAACTTTAGATTCTGTGGATTTTGTGCAAATTCAGGCCATGTAGAATCAATATGCTGAAAAGCAACACTATCATGAGGAATTCTGATTATTCCATCAGTACTTTTGTGATCATGTCCCCAAGTCAAAAGCTTTGATAATTCGGGGCTTTGAAACATATGTCTAATCCGTGGAGCCAATGGAAAATGTCTCAATACCTTATTCGGGATTTTACCTTCTTCACCCTTATATCGAGGAGATTGACATTTGGGACATGTCAAAGAGTCTGCATATTCACCTCTATATAAAATACAATCGTTAGGACATGCATGTATACATTGATAATCCATACCAAGATTGTTGATTATCTTCTTCATTTCATCATGTGAGGTAGGAAGAATATTTTGACTTGGTAAAAACTTTTCAGATAATAACCTGTAAGTTTATCAAAAAAATGATATATTAAAGAAAGTAAATAAATAAGTATACATATATATATGCATATAATTTTATATATGTGTATGCTTATGTGCATCTTTCAAAATATTCGTAAAAAATTTGATTGTTTGGATGACAGGATACGATTGTTTGTTTTGGAGGATATGAAGTATGTATCTTCATTGAATGATTTGTCGATTCACGCATATGTTCAGTTTGAAAGTGTACTGAGAAGCGGATTTATAATTTGTATTCAAAGAATTTGGCACTGTTTATAGGCCATACGATGGTGACCTGGATGAATCGCATGCACAGAGGTTACTCAAGATAGAGCAACCTGATTATAAGGGACTAGTACTAGCAGGATTCCTGGGGTATGCAGTAAACCTCTTGCATGTATATGTGTGATCCTCTCAAGCCACCATGATTTCCACTTTGTATCCTAAACTTCAAATGCGCCTCATCATTGACATGCAAGAGGTTTACTGCATACCCTAGGAATCTTGCTGGCACTAGTCCATTATAATCAGATTGCTCTATCTTGAGTAACCTCTGTGCATGCGATGCATCCAGGTCACCATTGTATGGCCTATAAACAGTGCCAAATTCTTTGAATACAAATTATAAATCCGCTTCTCACACTTTCAAACTGAACATATGCGTGAATCGACAAATCATTCAATGAAGATACATATGTCATATCCTCCAAAACAAACAATCGTATCCTGCCATCCAAACAATCAAATTTTTTACGAATATTTTGAAAGATGCATTAATAGTTTTAAAAGATGCGCATATATATAAGTAGATAGAAAATTGAAAATTATACCTTAATAGTGTCGAAACAGATACATTACTCCATCCAAAACGATTTTGAAGGTTGAGAATAAGTAAGCTTGCACTTAGTCGTGTCAAACGACTTCCTTCATATACATGCTTTAGACATTCCTCTCGAAGATATTTCTCATTTTTAGAAATATCCATGCTCTCACTGTCATTTTGATACCAATCCTCAATAAAATCTGCCATGCCATCATCTTCATCATTGTCACACAAATCTTGTACTTTATCATCTTTTGAATATAGATCTTTCAACTTTGCATATTGCACAGGATTAGTTTTGCGTAGCCTCCTCATGGAAGCTTCTGATAAATGAGGTCTTATTGGTAATTGTGAATGTTGTGGACGAATATCATCAACATCATACGTTGGAATCTACACATATAAACAAAACTCATTAGTATTCCATAAATGAATAAAAATTAAACTTCAAATATAAAATTAAGTATATAACTTATTAAATATGGATAGAAAATTTTTATTCTCTCTAGCTAAAAGGTGCTCTTGGAGGTCTACGCCATCCATAATTCACTAATAGTTCATCACCAGCATGTAATGTAGTAATAGCATTGACAACTATGTATCTTGATACATCTCTACTCATGTATGGTGGTTCATGACTATTTTCACGCTCCTCAAATGTGCAATTAGTCCTTGAACTATTATGTAACCCTCGACTACTATTTATTAAACCTGCTATATTTCCATGTGTGTAAGGTCTTCCATCAATATATAATCTTTCATTTTCTGCATGTAAAATCCTTCTACTAGTAAGAGATGCTGCGTTCAAGCATATTCCATAAGTACTCATGCTTTGAACATAACGTGAAAGTCGATGCCAATCTCCCCATCCATATATAGGACCACAAAATGACATAAGAGTGACTTCAGAGTTCGGAGGCACATACAAATCCTCTACAATAAAGAGACCACGACCAGCATTTGTAATAGTGGATGGAGCAATCATATAGCGATTACCCCAAAAGTTGAAAACCTCTCCATCTAAAGGAAGTGGTCCTCTATTCCATCCTCCATATCTTCTTCTATCATATGTTTGTACTAAAGAACGATCACGAGCTGGCAATGGATAATCTCCAGCCGTTTCATTCTCTAAACCAGGAGGTAGAGGATTTCTAGAAACCTCTGCTTGTAATTGATGAACAGCAAGTCCATGACGTGTACGAGGTATATTAACATTATGAGAAAAATCATTATCATCATCATCATCGAGCAAGTATTCCTGTATATCAATAATAATTTGATTTTATACATGGTTTTTAAATAAAAAAATGACATTAATATATATAGAAAATACATACCCAAGCATTATCACGTTGACTAGGTGATGGTGCATGCTCAAAAGTACCATACTCTGCCTCATGTTCAATACATTCCAATCGTGGTCTTCGATACGTGCCATAACAAGAGTTACACCAACATATAATATGCTCTTGATAGTAAAATTCATCATAATTCCTATCGGAGGACACATGTGAAGTCGTTGCATGGGTAGGAGGTGGTGGAGTACCCTCTGATTGATCAGAATCTGCACATCATAAGAAACATAAAAAATATATATAAGTTATGTATCCATCAAATATAGTTAAAATTAAATATTTCATATACTTACAGTATAAAGTCGTTGCACGATGAGGAGACGGTGGTGGAGTTCCATCTGATTGATCAGAATCTACAAATAATGGTATTTGATATTAATAATTTGATTATCTACATAAATAAAAAATTCACATATACATATTTACACATACACACATATTCACATATACACATTTATACATACACACATATTCACATATACACAACACATATTATTGTGGGATAAATGCATGTATTTTGTATGAATGTGTATATGCATGCATGTGTGTGTACGTATATATGTGGATATGTATATGTGTGTTTATGTTATATGTATGTATATGTGTATATATATACATATATGCATGCGTATATGTTTGCATGTATATGTGTATGTGGGTATGTGTATGTGTATGTGTATGTGTATATGTGTGTATAAATGTGTATGTATTCTGACTTTTTTTAGAGATTAAATTAACAGGAGATATTGTATGGTCGAAAAAAATAAGAGGCGAGCTAACATACCACCTGAGTCGTGGCAGTTTTTTCGTAGACAGCTACGTCTTCAGGAGTCATTTCCTCAGCAGAAGGTACACAAATTAATAGTTTATATTTATAATTTTTAGATATTTTAGTAATTTTTTAATTTAATTTATGTATTTTTTTCCTTGAATAAACAGGCTGCTGCAAGGAAGAGAGTGGAGTCGGGCCACACTTCGCACTTAGGCCAAATGGGCCATAATGGTTTTGTAGCTACATTTGTAAGTATATGTGTTATTGTGAGTATATTTTTTATTTTAGTTAAAATGCAAGCAACTAATGTTTTTTATTTGTTTCATTGCAGCGAAAGGATTATGGCCGATATCCTACGAAACACGAGATCGAGTATGCTACACATTTTGGATATCGGCGTTTGAGCGAGTATATACAAGATCATCCTGATGCCTTTGTGAGTATTTTTAAATTTTATATAATTATTTTGTTGTTATGAATGTTTTAATTATTTTATTGATTTATGTTTGTTATATGTAATACAGGAGTATTATGGGGAGACAAATATGGATGAGGTGGAGAGACAGACACAGGAGGGACGATCTCGATCGTCACAGGGTGATCATGAGGATGAGGATGAGGAAGATCCATCTGATCATGATATTGCTGATGATGATGATGATCATGATGACGATGATTAGGATTTTAGACGTTGATTATGACATTGGATTATGTATTTACATTGATATATACATATATTTATCTATATATTTTTCATTTCAGTCATGTTTTGAATTGTGTGTATGGTATTAAGTAATGAAGAGTTTTGTTCTATTGATTTTTATTATTGTTTATATTAAGCATGTGTTTTAATACTTTAATTATATAATTCATTCATATGTGTGTACCTAAGTGTATATATGTGTGTGTATATGTATGTATGTGCATGTGTATGTGTGTGTATATGTATGTATGTGCATGTGTATGTGTGTGTATATGTATGTATGTGCATGTGCATGTATAAGTGCATATGTGTGTATGAGTATGTGCATGTGCATGTGTATGTGTGTATATGTATATGCATGTATATGTATAACTCTATGTGTATGTGTGTGTATGTGCATGTATATGTGTATATGTGCATGTGTATGTGTGCGTATGTGTATGTATATGCATGTGCATGTATAAGTGTATATGTATGTATCAATATGTGCATGTTCTTGTGTATGTGTGTGTATATGTATAACTCTATGTGTATGTGTGTGTATGTGCATGTACATGTGTATATGTAGGTATATGCATGTGTGTGCGCTTCTTCGTCATGTATAAGTGTATGAGTGCATATTAATAAGTGTGAGTATGGTATGTAATGAAAATAACACAATTCAAATGATCTACAAATAATAGAAATTGTACTTACAATTGTGATCCATAGTTTTTGCTTGGTTAGCTTCTTGAATAACCTGCAATAAAAAGAGAGAAGAGAAAGAGAGGAGAGAGAGAGAGAGAGAGAGAGAGAGAGAGAGAGAGAGAGAGAGAGAGAGATCTAGAGAGAGAGAGAGAGATCTAGAGAGAGAGAGAGATATCTAGAGAGAGAGAGTGAGATCTAGAGAGAGATCTAGAGAGAGAGAGAGAAAATTCAAAGAGACAAAGATGTAGAAAGAGAGAAACAAAGACAGAGGGAGACAATAACAGAGAGCTTAAGCAAAACAACAATTCTGCATATACTTGCTTCAGTTCGTAAGCGCAGCGCAATTGCGAACGTTGGAGAGCTCTTCGATCGGATGCGTGAAAATGCCGATTGCAGAGCCTCCAACGTTTTAATTTTTGTCCGTCAACAGATCGTCGCATAAGCGATGCAACGCGTCGTCGTCTAAGCGATGCAATAGACCGTCGCTTATAAACCGTCGCTTATGCGACGCTATTAAGCGTCGCTTAAGCGACGCCATTAACGAGCGTCGTTTATGCGACGTTAAGCATATACCGTCGCAAATACCGTCGTTTTTTGCGTCGTATAATCGACGGTCCGCGCTCGACGGTATTTCCGACGCAAGTTGCAATTTTACAGCGACGAAATTCTGTCGCGTTAACCGTCGCTACACGCCCGTATTCCTTGTAGTGAGTACTCTGAATCACATCAAAAACTTTCAAAAGTGTCTTTAGCCATATTACCTCTTTTGCAGCTTCCACCATACCTTTATATTCTGCCTCTGTGGATGACAAAGCAACTGTATGTTGCTTCTTAGAACACCATGAAATCAATTTGTCTCCTACATAGCACAAGTATCCATGTGTTGATCTTCTATCATCAACATTACCTGCCCAATCTGCATCACTATATATCTTAATTCTTGTATCTGAAGTAAACCCATAGTACAACCCTTCTTTGAGTGTACCCTTGATGTACCTAAGTACTCTTTGTCCTGCAATCCAATGTTTCTTTCTAGGACAATGCATGAATTGTGAAAGCACACCAACTGCATATGATAAGTCAGGCCTTGTCAATGTAGCATAAATCAAGCTACCAACCAAACTTTGATAGAGTTTCATATCTCTGAACTCTTCTCCTCCAAACCTAGACAATTTATGGTTCACTTCCAAAGGTGTAGGTGCAACCCTGCAATCTTCCATTTTAAACTTGGTTAGCAAATTTTTAAGATACCTTTCTTGGGTCACATATACTCCATGTTGAGTATAAGAGATCTCCATTCCCAAGAAGAATGATAGGTTCCCCAAATCACTGATTTTGAACTCTTTCTCCATCTGCTTTTTGATCATTTGTATCCCCTTATCATCTGTTCCTGTAAGTATTATGTCATCAACATAAATACACACATAAATGAACCCATCTTCACTTGCTTTGACTAGCAAGCTACTATCTGCCTTTGATACTTGAAAACCAAGATCATTCAAGAATTTTACAAGCCTATAATTCCAAGCCCTTGGGGCTTGCTTCAACCCATACAAAGCTCTCTTGAGCTTACATACATAATTTGGACTCACTTGATCTTTGAACCCATCTGGTTGCTCCATGTAGACTTCATCTGAAATGTAACCATTCAAGAAAGCATTTTTAACATCTAATTGAGACAACTTCCAACCTTTACAAGCAGCAATTGCAATGAGTGTCCTGATGGTTGTCATCTTTGCCACAGGACTATAGGTCTCATCATAGTCCACTCCATATGTCTGTGCATACCCTTTCACAACAAGTCTAGCTTTGTACCTAGACACACTTCCATCTGCAAATCTCTTTGTTTTGTAAACCCACTTACATCCAATAATCTTTTGACTATTAGGTTTAGGAACCAAATCCCATGTTTGATTCTCTATCAATGCATCATACTCCTCTTGCATAGCATCTTCCCAATTCTTCTTCCCTTTGGCTTCTTCATATGTAGAAGGGTCTTCATCTGCTTTTACCAAATAAGCATAATCTTTAGTAGTCAAGAATGAAGTGTCATAGCTATACCTTGTAGGTTGCCATTTGTGCCTAGATGATCTCCTAACTTCTGCACTTCTTGAGGTCTCTGGTTCATCACATTCTGGATCAAACCTTGGCCTCTCTTCAACTTCAATCTGCACTTCATTACTCTCACTTTCATCAAGTAATTGAATCTTTGCTTTACCTTTCCTTTGTTCCACTACTTCTTCATCATCTGCATGTACATTATATTTACCTGCATACCAAGTACCTTGCTCATCAAATGTAACATCCTTGGATACAATAAATTGCTTTGTGGATGGACTCCACAACCTGTATCCCATTTGCTTATCATCATAACCAATGAATACATACTTCTCTGCCTTAGGCTCCAACTTATGCCTCAATTGAGATGGCACATATGCATATGCCAAGCATCCAAATATTTTGCAATGATCCAAGGTAGGTTTCTTACCCCACCAAGCTTCATATGGTGTCATGCCCTGCAAAGCTTTACAAGGCAATCTATTGACCAAATATGTAGCTGTATTAACAGCCTCAGCCCACAAATAATTTGGGCAATTCTTCTCTTTCATCATGGACCTTGCAAATTCAACAAGAGTCCTATTTCTTCTTTCTGCTACCCCATTTTGTTGAGGAGAGTACCTACAAGTAACTTCTCTCTTTATACCTGCATTCCACAAATAATCATTGAACTCATTTGAAAAATACTCTCCCCCTCCATCTGACCTTAGTCTCTTCAATTTTTGTCCTGTAATCCTTTCTGCATATGCATGATAGTGTTTAAATGTATTAAACACTTCTGATTTTTCCTTAATCACATAAATTGTGATCCACCTGGTAGCATCATCAACATATATGACATAATATCTTGAACCATTTATACTAAAGTCCTTTGAAGGACCCCACACATCTGTATGCACCAATTCAAGTCTTTCTGAATACATAAATCCATGCTTAGAATAGGACTGCTTATGAGCCTTACCTAATTGACATGCCTCACATCTGTATGTCATGTGTTGACCTGCAATGTTAGGCATTCCAAGCACTGAATCATTGTTAATCATTTCTTTGATACCTCTTTCATTAAAGTGTCCAAGTCTTTTGTGCCAAAGATCCAATTCTGACACCTTCTGCTCTCCATATGTGAACATAGCATGTCCAACATTTCCTTGTACCTTCAATGTGAAAAGCCTTCCTTCTTTCTTTCCTGCAATAACTTGTTTATACCCTTGACTAGGGTCTTCCACATAAACTCCATCATTGGTAAACCTTACCTCATAACCTTTTTCCACAATTTGACCTACACTAATCAAATTCTTTGGAATTGTGGGAACATAAAATACCTTACTCAGAAGAGTGCTCCCATCCTTAGCTTTGACTGAACCAATTGACTTTACCTTATGCTTTGTATTATCACCTGTCTGCACTGTATGATTAATTGCATTGTGATCTAGGTCAGTCATCAAAGCAATATTTCCACTCAAATGATTACTACATCCTGAATCAATATAAAACACTCTCATGTCCTCATGTGAGGTTTCACATGTATTCATAATGAGAGTTGAATCCTCCTTCTGATCTGATGCATAGTTGTAGTAGGTGTTATTATAGGATTGACTTTGGAAGCTTCTTCCACCACCTCTTCCAAAAGAATTCCTACCACCTCTACCTCTGAAATTTCCTCTCTGAAATCTACCACCTCTTGCTCTTTGATTAAAGTTCTGATAATTACCATTGTTTTGATTATTGTGCCAACAATCATGAGATAGATGATTGGTCTTACCACATATCCAACAAGCTCTTGCATTATCTTTGTTGTTTCTGCCTCTTCCTCTACTTCTGCCATTTCCTCTTCCTCTTATGAAGTTTGCTTGGTTTGATGTACCTTCTTCTTCACCTGATTGTTGCTTTCCTTTGTTGGCTTTCTTCTTGTCTTTAGAATACATTGCATGACCTGCACTCTTATCAACATCTCCTTTGATATCATTCTCAAAAGTTAGCATATGACCTAACAATTGATTCAAATCAGGAGTAAAGTGATCTAATGAAAGTTCTGTAGATAAAATGAAAGGCTTCCATTTCTCATCTCCTCTTAGTCCTGTGAGTATTTGTCTTACCAATTTGTCTTCTTCAATATCTTCATCAACTGCACCTAAAGAATCTGCAATGTCCTTCATCTTTGTCACATAATCAGAAATTGATTGTGAGGCCTTCTTCTTGAAGGTAGTAAACTCTGCCCATAGTGAAGCCTTCCTTGATTTGGTTGTATTTTGGAAATGCTCTTCCAAAGCATTCCAAATGTCACAAGCACTTTCAAGTCCTCTAATGTGAGGAAGCAAATAGTCATTGACTGCCATGTAGATGATGCTTCTTGCTTGAGCATCCTTCTTCATCCAATTCTTCAAATCTGCAAGCTCCTCCCTAGTTGGAACACTAGGATCTCTGAATTCTGGCTTTTCTTCATCTCCTGTGATATATCCTATCAAATCTTTGCTCATAAGGTGAGCTTCCATCCTCATAGACCAAGCAGGATAGTTCTCTCTATCCAGCTTCTCAATTTGGAGACTATCTCCCATCTTTACTTCACCTGTAGCTTCAAATCTTTAACCTTTACAGATAATGAATGTACCTTTACTTCGAATGTTGCTCCTTCTGATCCTTTTGATACTCTTTGTATGTCTTCCTTTAATCTTTCTTCACACTTTGACCTTTTGCACCTTCGAAATGTAAAGTTTTGTATTTCTGCAATAGTCGGAGTCTCCTTCACTTTAATTTTGACACAACCTGCTCTGATACCACTGATGGAGAGTGTTAATCTCCAAAAGAACAAATTAACCTTGAAGTTAGATCACCTCTATATCAAGGTTAACCTTAGACTCCACCAAACTTAGAGATCATTCACCAAATTATCAGAAATATTGAAAGTTCTGAAAAATTCAACTTCTCTGAAAAGTCTGCTGTAGATTAGTCACTCATTGACTAATCAATCCTGTAAAGTTTTTGATAAAACTTTGCACAACACTTCGCCTTAAGGTTGCGCAACTTTGCCAAGTTAAATCTCTCAAAAAGATTAAGTACACTCTGAGAAATGTGTGAAACACTTTACCTATGTCTGAAAGTGCTTCTCTGCAATGGCGACTTTGACACCTGCAACTTCTTAGCATTGGTTCTCCCAACTCTGAACCCGTTTGATCAAGATCTTCTAGCCATAGATGGCTTACCTTCCAACTTAAATTTTAAGCTCTCATTTGTGTAAAACTTTACACTGTGGACTGAGCACTGACCATTTCTTTGAAGATGAAATGTGCGCCAGATTTCTCGACTCTTATAACATTTTCACATATGAATGTTCCTAAGCAAAATTCTCACAACCTGATTGAAATTAAACTCTCAAATTCTAGCCATAGATAGATTAGCTATGGACTTAGATACGTGCAGAAAGATTCTTCAAAAGATTAAGCACAGAAGGAGAATGAGAGAGAAGATCGACGCGCAGAATTCTACTCAATTTTCTTCTTCATTACTTTTCACACATATGGTTGATGATACATACAATGTTCATCACTTCTTCACCTATTCTTCTCTATCTGATCTATATCACTCTCTCTATTTATGAATACGTACCTGTAGATATATATACGAGTCTAACTCGTCATCCTTTTTCAAAATACATTGAACTATTTACAAGAGTAATATACAAAAGAAACATTTCTGATTCCATTTTCTTCCTCTGAAAGTAATCTTCATTCTTCCATATGTCTTCTCACTTTGATCTTCATAGAATCACTATTGATGATTGTTCTGCTCCAACAGTATTTGTGGTTCTTTTTCTTCTTCATTCAAATCAAGAACTTTTGTGGCACTCCCTTGAAATGTGACATCCATGGGGGAGGATTCTACCACGACCCTTATTGGTGTGAAGGGTTCTGCTTCTTATACTGTCTCTTCTTGAGGCTCTTTCTTTGGTATCTTGATTGACACCTCGCACGTATGTGTTGCCTCCTTGATATGACTAGTGGAAGTCTCATTGATTTTTATCACATGCGTACCTTCCTGGTTTGCTTCCTTACTTGCGGTGTCCTGATCAGGGTGCATAGTGTAGTCGTTCGTCTTTATGCCCTCTTCTTCTTCATTGTAGTTGACTGCATTCAATTCCACCCATTGTTCATCATCCTTTGATTCACTTTGAATATCCACATTCAATAATGAAGTGTCAGGTTCTTCTTATGCATCCGAAGATGAGCTTGAATTATCCAGCCCAATTTCTCTATATCTGTGTACTTTGGTGAGTTTCCTTTTCACTTGCATCTCTTGGTGGGCCTGCTGATAATGGTGCCCTTGTACTGGTAAATTGACTTGCCCTTCTATATATTGATGTGTATCCTCGAGGGCTTGAGTTAAATCTTCCTCTCTAAGCGGCCTTTGCTCTTCAATCCTTGTCTTTAGAAGCACGTGCATTATTTTCATGGCTGGAACTTCCTCTTCCACTTGCTTTACTTCCCTTAACCTCTTTGTGCCTCTCATTCTGGGTTGAGAGCTAGTTTCTGCCTCTTCCACAATCTTGACTCCTCTTTTCTTTTTAGGAAGTGTGGTGACTTTGACGTACTTAGCAAGAGCAGTCGATGATGGCATTTCTTGCACGTGCTCTTTGATCCCTAAAGCATGGTAAATTAATATTGTTACAACGACGCTTCCATTGAGGAACTTCTTATTATTCCATTGCTTCTTTGCTTCGAATAGTATTTCCTATATGTAAGGAGTTAGATTGAATTGATTTCCAATCTGCTTGATTGCATGTGAGAGCAATTGGACAATTATCTTCTGAGGGGTCATATACCGATGCATGTTTGGGAAGCAAAAGTGTTGGTGAATAAGTCTGACTTCCTCTTCTATGTTGGCTCTGTTAATGTCAATGAACGTTCTAGTTTTTGCCCCTCGACTCTCTTCTTTCACGACCATGTTTCCATCTTTTTCCCATCCAAAATCTTCCTTGATCAAGTCATGTGTAAACTGAATGACAACCCATTCGCCTACTTTATCCATCACTCTAGCCTCCGGCACCAATGGATCATGCAGTGCTGGCTGTAATGTGTTCACGACCTATGTGCACCTTTGAAAGTCGGGCTTATAGATTGGTAATTCAAAATATTTATGAATGCCCATTTTCTTCATAATGGCAATGGTAGATGGGAGTTCATGCAAAATTCTGAAGTCTTGGGATATGATTGGAAATTGATGATGTATATCCATTATTTTTCCATTTGCCAGGAAAAGATACTCCCTAGCCGGTTCATCTTCTCTGAACCAATGTCCCTTTGCTTTGGTGATACTCTGGAGTGGAAATTCCAATACTTCCTCTTGTACTGTTGCTTCAGAATCTTCAGAAGCCATCTGCACTTGTAAGGAAAAGTGCATTAGCTTCAATGGAAAGTTTAAAAACTTGTATAGTGCATTGCAGTGAGTTGTTGCCGTTTCATCACTCTATTTCCCATGGTTCCATAGGTGAGATCTCTTACTGTTGGAGGATAAACACTCCTATGTGCACAACAAAAGCAAATGAACCCTCCTAGGATCCTGAAATTTTTCAGACATAGGCTCTGTATTTTCTGAGTTTCTCTGAGTATATGCAGAGATTGAAAATGAAATTTTGCAGGCATAAACTAGACTTTAAAAGCTTTCAAATGAGAGTAAAATCACTCCATTTGGATACTGGATGATGCCTCAACCAGCTGCAACAAAACAGATAACTTGATCTCTTCACAGAGTATGAGCTAACTAGACAGACACTATTCTGGACATTTCTCTGCACATGTGCAGGAACTGAACCTGAGACTTATAGCAGATAAAGTAGAACTTATAAGCTTTCCAACAAGACAAAAATCATTGCAAATGGATTCCGGATGAAGGAGAAACAACAATTACAAGACCGGGGGGTCTGCCAAAAACATCTAGATAGATAGAGTGTGTAAAAGTGAAATTTCTGCAAAATATGCAGAGAACAGCTAGTAGGGGGTGTGCTTAAGCAAGGGGGCAGCTTGGGCACGTATTTCCACGACTCTAAGTCATAATACAACTCATTAGAGGTTTTAAAGACCACCTACTAACCTCTTTAACCAATCAAAAACATATACATGTCAAAAGTGAGGTCCAATCACATCAAGAGGTGAGCTAAATCTTCTCTAATCAACTTCTTTCCATTATGGGCATAATTGGATGCCTCAAACTCGTGGAAATCAGCCTCCTTTGATTGTGGATGATGTGGAAGGTTCAATTTGGGGCATGTTCCCACACTCTTGAGCTTGAAAAACTTTCAACACTCCCCCTCAAGCTCAAGTCTTTTCCTTTGTTGCTTCAGCCTATGTCTCTTATGTTGATAGCTTCCTTGAATCCTCCAAGCTTTGTACCTTCAAGAAACTTTGTCATCATGTCTGCAACCTGCATTTTAGTGTTCACATACCTTATATCTAGCTCTGAGCTTGAAAAACTTTCAACACTCCCCCTCAAGCTCAAGTCTTTTCCTTTGTTGCTTCAGCCTATGTCTCTTATGTTGATAGCTTCCTTGAATCCTCCAAGCTTTGTACCTTCAAGAAACTTTGTCATCATGTCTGCAACCTGCATTTTAGTGTTCACATACCTTATATCTAGCTCTTTTGCCATCACCTTTTCTCTAATGAAGTGGTAATGAACCTCTATGTGCTTGCTCCTTGCATGAAACATGGGATTGTTAGCTAGATAGATGCTTGAAATGTTGTCTCCATAAAGAGGAAACTCCTCCACTTCCACTTCCAAGTCCTTAAGTATCTTCTTAAGCCATAATAGCTCACATGTAGCCAATGCTAAACCTCTGTACTCAGCCTCTGTGGATGAAAGAGCAACAGTGGGTTGCTTCTTAGAGCTCCAAGAGATCACTTTTGTACCTATCATGAAAACATAACCCGATGTACTCCTTCGATCATCCTTGCTACCTGCCCAATCAGCATCACTATATCCTTTGACACTTAGATCAGCATCATATGAGTAAAATAGACCTTGGTTGATGGTGTGCTTGATGTAACGAAGCACCTTTCTTGCCGCCATAAGATGATCATGAGTAGGTGCATGCAAAAATTGAGAGAGAACACCTACTACATATGCAAGATCAGGTCTAGTGAATGTAGCATAAATTAATGAACCAATTATGCTTCTATATAGTGTAATATCTTGTATAGCCTCTCCTTGACCTGCAACCAACTTTGTATTGGGCTCCATGGGCTGAGAAAGTGGCTTACAACCACTCATACCAAACCTGTATAGCACATCCAACAAGTATTTTCTTTGAATCAAGAAGATGCCATTGTGTGCATAGATTACCTCTATTCCCAAGAAGTACTTTAGTGTTCCAAGATCAGATATCTTGAACTCCTTCCCTAGCTTTGATTTGATATCTTTAATACCTGCAATATCACTTCCTGTGATGATCAAATCGTCCACATAGATGCATATGTATACCATCTTGTCTCCTTGCTTCTTCATGTAAAGTGATGGATCTGCAACACTTTCTTTGTATCCACAACTTGATAAATAATCCACTAACCTCTGATTCCAGGCCCTTGGGGCTTGCTTTAGTCCATATAATGCTTTCCTTAGCTTGCAAACATGATTTGGGTACCTCATACTAGCAAATCCTTGAGGTTGGCTCATGTAGATTACTTCTTCAAGCTCTCCATTGAGGAAGGCATTCTTCACATCCAACTGATATAAGCTCCATTTCCTTGATGTGGCCACTGCAATCAAAGTCCTAATTGTTGGCATCTTGGCTACGGGGCTGAAAGTTTCATCATAATCTATCCCGTAGCTTTGGGAGAAGCCTTTCGCCACCAACCTTGCTTTGTACCTAGCAATGGAACCATCTGAATTTCTTTTAGTTTTGTAAACCCACTTATTACCTATCACCATCATGCCTTCTTGAGCTGGTACCAAGCTCCAAGTATGGTTCTCATCAAGTGCTTTGAGCTCTTCCTTCATTGCCTCTTGCCATTCCTTGCAATCCTTAGCTTCTTCATAACTAGTTGGTTCTTTGTCCTTGATTACCTGAGTCATGTATGCATAATGCTTTGCAATGAAATTATCATATGTTAACCTTTGTACTGGATATCTTACTCTTGAAGACGTTCTTTCACTTCCTTTTGGTGTGGTTGCCATCTTCTTTCTTTGTTTGGCCACTCCTGGAGTTTGAACTTCTTCTATCTCTTCATCTTCCAACATGCTCTCGTCCACATAGCTTCCTTCTTCAACTGAAATCTTCTCTTTGCCTTTGACTTTGCTTTCTTCAGAGCTGGTCTCTCTTTCCCTAAGCCTTCCACTCCATGGTGAGGGTGTCCTTGTGTTGCATGAGTTGCTTGGACCACTCAAATCCATGCTTTCTTGAACTCTATCATCATTCTTCAAATCTGTCTCACCTATGTCTTCAACCTGCAATGGACTTGTGCATGCATACCAAGGCTTCAACTCATCAAAGACAACATCCCTACTTACCTTCAGCTCCTTGGTGATGGGATTATAGCATTTATACCCCTTTTGTTCCATAGAATATCCCAAAAAAATACACCTTTCAGATTTGGCATCTAACTTTGACCTGAACTCTTGAGGTACATGTACATAGCATATACAACCAAAGATTCTAAGATGTGAAATGCAAGGTTTTCTTCCACTCCATGCTTCCTCAGGGGTTAGATGATGTATACCTGATGTAGGACATCTATTCATGATGTATGTGGCTGTATATGTAGCCTCTCCCCAATAACAATGCGGCATATTCATTTCATTGAGCATACACCTTGCTACCTCTGCTATGTGTCTGTTCTTTCTCTCTGCTACCCCATTTTGTTGAGGGGTATACCTGCATGTAAATTGTCTTTTGATGCCATTGACCTGCAAAAATTCAGAAAATTCATGGGAGAAGTACTCTCCCCCTCCATCGGATCTCAAAGTTTTGATAAACTTGCCAGATTCCTTCTCCACCTGTGCTTTGAATTTCTTGAAGTAGTGGAACACATCTGATTTGTTTCTAATGCAATACAACCACACTTTCCTTGAAAAGTCATCAATGAAGGTTACAAAATACCTATTTCCAGCAAGGGATGCTTCTCTTGTTGGACCCCAAACATCCGTGTGAATGAGGTCTAAAACATTTGCACTTACATAGGTACTCTTCTTGAAGGGCAGCCTTGATTGTTTTCCTTGTTGGCAAGCTACACAAATTTCATGCAACATTTTAGATGTAAAATTTGGTAGGCCTCTTACCAAGATCCTCCTTTGCATGTCCTTGAGCTTTTGTAGGTTGATGTGACCTATTCGTTTATGCCATAGATCCAAATCTGCTATCCTCTTGTCTCCATATGTGACATACATTGAATGGTGTGGCTGATTTATGTCCATTGTGAACATTCTCCCTTGCTTTTTTCCTTTTGCTATGAGCTTGAAACCTGCCCTTGGATCCTCAACAAAACATCCTCTTTCATTGAACCTAACTTGATAGCCTTTTTCTACCATTTGGCCTACCGAAATCAAGTTTTTGGTAATAGTAGGGACATGTAATACCTCTGATAAGCACTTTGCTCTTTGATTTCCTTCCAAACTGATATCTCCCACATGTTGAATGGTATGCTCTGAGTTATCACCTGTTTCCACATGCCCTTGATGCTTTGGGACCTGCAAATTACTAAAAAGATCCTTTCGACATGACATATGATTGCTACATCCACTGTCTACATACCATACATCTTCACTAGCTTGAGTTGTATCTTCACCATACCTCATGGCAAGTAAATAATCATTCCCTTGGCTGGATGATGTGTTTGCATAATTACCTTGCCCTCTATAATTGTTGTTGTTGCTTTGATTCCCTTGTCTTTGAGCTCTATGATAGCATTCATTTGCAAAATGACCGGGCTTACCGCATACAAAGCATCCATTTGAAGTGGCTTGTCCTCTTCCACCAAATCTTGCACCTCTTCCTCTATTTGTGGCTCTTCCACCTCTTTGACCTGCATTTTCTTGTTGTCCTTGACCTCCTTGGTTGCTTTGATATCTTCCTCTTCCTCTTGTAGCACCTCGGTTGTGTCTTCCTCTTCCTCTACCTGCATACAACAATTGCCCTTGGCTATCCTTGGCATTATGACCACCAAGGTTCATCTCTTCTGTCACCATGAGAGTGATTAGTTGATCAAAATCAGGAAGAGAGTCCCTTACATACACTGAAGTTGTGAAAGCCCTCCATTTTTCATCATCCCTAAGTCCATTTAGGGTGTGGGCGACAAGATCGTCATCATCTAGGGCACAACCGATTGACCCTAGTGCATCTGCAAGCTCTTTAACCTTTAATATGTAATCATTAGCACCTTGAGAGGGGCTTTTCCTAAGATTATTTAGCTCATTCTTGAGCTGAATTTTTCTAGCTTTTGTGGAGGTTGAGTACAATCTCTCCAAGCACTCCCACACCTTCTTCGATGTATCCAAATCTTGAATATGCCCTACCATAGAGTTGCTAATATGTTGAGATAAAATGAAAATGACCCTTTTGTCCCTTTCATCCCACTCTGTTACTGCTCTTCTCTGGTCATTGGTTGGATTTACCTCATCTATGTAGGGTTTTGGCTCTCCACCACTCACAAGTCCCCACAAACCTTTCCCCATCAAAAAATTGCTTATTCTAAATCGCCATGGTTGGTAGTTTCCTTTTTCGAGCTTCTCAATCTGAGCATTGAGATCAGCCATGGTGCCTCCTAACTCTTTTGAACCTCCCCCTTGATGCAATGAAGTTGAAAAGGATGGCTTTTACCTCAAAAAATAGAGCTACTCCTCTTGATGAAGCTTCGTCTTTGATTTGATGATGTATTTGCTTCCCCTTGTTGTTGACGTGCCCGTTCTTTGCTTCCTTCCTTCAAAATTTGATGAAGTCTTCACTTCACTTCAGTAGCTTCTTCTTCTCTCTTTGATACTCCACTTATAGCTCTGATACCACTGTTGGAGGATAAACACTCCTATGTGCACAACAAAAGCAAATGAACCCTCCTAGGATCCTGAAATTTTTCAGACATAGGCTCTGTATTTTCTGAGTTTCTCTGAGTATATGCAGAGATTGAAAATGAAATTTTGCAGGCATAAACTAAACTTTAAGAGCTTTCAAATGAGAGTAAAATCACTCCATTTGGATACTGGATGATGCCTCAACCAGCTGCAACAAAACAGATAACTTGATCTCTTCACAGAGTATGAGCTAACTAGACAGACACTAATCTGGACATTTCTCTGCACATGTGCAGGCACTGAACCTGAGACTTATAGCAGATAAAGTAGAAATTATAAGCTTTCCAACAAGATAAAAATCATTGCAAATGGATTCCGGATGAAGGAGAAACAACAATTACAAGACCGGGGGGTCTGCCAAAAACATCTAGATAGATAGAGTGTGTAAAAGTGAAATTTCTGCAAAATATGCAGAGAACAGCTAGTAGGGGGTGTGCTTAAGCAAGGGGGCAGCTTGGGCACGTATTTCCACGACTCTAAGTCATAATACAACTCATTAGAGGTTTTAAAGACCACCTACTAACCTCTTTAACCAATCAAAAACATATACATGTCAAAAGTGAGGTCCAATCACATCAAGAGGTGAGCTAAATCTTCTCTAATCAACTTCTTTCCATTATGGGCATAATTGGATGCCTCAAACTTGTGGAAATCAGCCTCCTTTGATTGTGGATGATGTGGAAGGTTCAATTTGGGGCATGTTCCCACACTCTTGAGCTTGAAAAACTTTCAACACTTACCACATCTTTTTATTTCTTTTCCTGAAAGAAAACAAGCGTTAGTGTAGCCGAAGCATTTATTTATGTACATAGTATGTCCATTCCTAAGAGAGTTGAAGCTATGATCTAATCTCAATTGGAGAATGTGCACCACTAATTTTATCATGTACATCATGTGCCGAATGCTTGGCCTTGTAATGTGGCCCTATTATGCATACTTTAGGTGCATTTGATACTTCATGAGTGCAATTGGAATCTTTGTCGTTTTGATGGTCCACTCCTTGCAGTCGCTTGGGTTTCCAAATCCATTTCGTGGGCGCTTGGATAGGTCATTTTCTTTCTTTGGTTCCTCGGGCTTCATGTGTTTTCTTTGTTTCCTCTAGTGTCCTAGTAATAGAGCACCTACTCTTCATAATTCTAGGACGAGTCTATTTTTGCTTTGTCACTTGAATGTCTTGATGTAATGTATCCTCCTAATTGCGTATTTCTTGCTTGGCTGCTTGTTTAACCTTCTTGGGGATCCATATTTGCTGTCATGCTTTCTGAGCTTCAATCAAAGACTTAGGGAGCCATACTTGCAAGAGTAGTGTTGTTTTAGATGTTTGTAATGCTGACTTGTTATTCTTCTTATTCTCCCTATGATTTGGTGATGACGTTTCCGATTTCTGCACTTGATCTTTGCGTACCCATTTGAATTTGTTCTTCCCCTGATATAAATGTCTGAATGTTTTCCTCCACATTGGTGATCCAACTATCCTATGAGGGACTTCATGAGAGTTGGTTTCCTGATTGTTTGGCCATTCATCAACTGAGTAGGGTGGTATCACCTTTTCCTTGGATACATTATGGTTTGAGCTTCTTGCTTCTTTAAGACTAGTTTCTAACGTATGGGGACTGGAATCATGTTCTACTAGCTCTTTTTTGCATCCTTCCGCACTCTCGATGGTTGTTGGTTGGAGTAAAGGCTTCTCTCCTAATAAACTAAAAATTTCCTTGTGCCCGATTTTGGCTGAAATATAGCCTTGAGCTAAGTTGATGCTCACTTCATTCTCAATGATCCAATCCTTTCCTAGGATCAGATCTTCTATTAAATCCTCATCTCTGCACACTAAAACTCGTTGTTCCATGGAATAATTTCCTAGGTGGAGGGATACGTTAGTGGTTCCTATGCATTCTATGATTTGATCCCAATTCCTATCAGCTGAGCTTTTGTGGGCGTCATCATCAGTTGAAGATCTTTAATGATCGTATTACATATGCAACTAAGTCCTGCTCTTGAATCTATCAATGCATCTATCAATTTGTACTATGTCGTTCCAATCCCTAGGTTTAGGTAAGGTTGTGACCTGTGAGCTCTATTCGCGTCAGATGTATGGACTTGGTAGTTAGCCATAGGGATAGGTTCCTCTCCTTGGAGATAT
The DNA here is from genome assembly GCA_020310875.1 of Ceratopteris richardii. Classification (NCBI taxonomy): domain Eukaryota; kingdom Viridiplantae; phylum Streptophyta; class Polypodiopsida; order Polypodiales; family Pteridaceae; genus Ceratopteris; species Ceratopteris richardii. The sequence goes on from CM035420.1 coordinate 95,569,819, forward strand.
CGTTCATCTCTTTGTCTAATCCATTCTTTCATTTTCTTGATGCGTTCTAGGGCTTCTTGTCGAGCCTCCTCTCTAATCCGTTCTTCCTCTTTCTTCCTATTTTGAGCACCTACTAGACGTGCTAACATTTGATCCGTCAATGGCTCCATGAATCGTTTAACTCTGCATCCACTTATGTAGTTAGGAAGAATGTCTCCATCTAGAGTGGCTAGATTCACTACTCCACTAGTAGAGATCCTATTGATGATCAGAGGTCCATATCCGCGTTTTTGTAGCTTCTTGGCATGTTTTTTTAAGGTGTAAACCAGGACTAAGTCTCCTTCTTTAAGTCCTTTGTCTTTTATATGTGCATCATAGTATGCCTTTTGTCTTCTCTTGGCTGCATAGATTCCTACCACCGTTTGTAACCTAGTTTCATGTAACTTCTCGATTTGTTCTAGTTGTTGGGATAATTCATGTCCGTTCCATTCATACTTTTGGGCTACTCTCAAAATTGGGATTAAAAAATCAATTGGCAAAATTGCATTCTACCCGTACACTAAATTGAATGGAGTAGTTCCAATAGCCATTTTATATGCTACTCGGAAGGCCCAAATTGCATGATGCAATTGCTTGTCCCAGTCAGACCTCCCATTATTGACAATCTTTGTCAATACTGTACATAATACCTTATTGGAACTTTCAGCTTGACCATTGGCTTGGGGATGGTATGGGGCTGATTTTTTATGGATCACTAAAAACTCATTCGTTAGGGATTCTATTACTTCGTTAAGGAAGTGCATTCCTTGGTCACTCACAATCTCAATTGGTAATCCGAAACGAGTGAATATATGCTCAAAAAGGAACTTAGCAGTGGTTTGAGCATCATTCTTTCTAGTAGCCTTCGCTTCTACCCATTTTGTCAAGTAGTCAGTGGCTACTATGATATACTCCGCATGTGATCCTTTGGCCGGTGGATTAATGGGTCCAATGAAATCTATTCCCCACTTAGAGAATGCTCTCGCATAAACCATAGGTCCCAATGGCATGCCATCTCTTCGAATTGGGTATTTAGCTCTCTGGCATGTCTCACAACTTCGTACATATGTTTCCATATGTAAAGTTGGCCACCACAAGCCGATGAAAAGGATCATTTTTATCGTTCTTTCGGCTGAAAAATGACCTCTTGCTGCACTTGCGTGCGCCATCTCTAATATGGGTAAATACTCTCCTTCATGAATACATAATCATAATTGGTTGTCTTTTCCTCTTCTAAATAGGTTTCTTCCTATGAGAACATAATCCTTGCTCATCTCTTCTAGGGATCATTTTCTTGCCAAGCTAACTCCTTCCTCATGTTCTCTTGTCCTGAGAAATTTTACTAAAGTTTGACTCCATTTGAGTGCTATTGTTGAGAAAGGTATTGTTAGACGGCCGCCGGAGTAGGACAAATGTATGCCGGATGTAACGGAATTTTTGAAATTTGCGCGAAAAGTTGGTACGCGCATTCTGTAAACATCTTTTTAAAGCAATGAGAAAAGAGTGATCGAGACCCGTTTTCTCAGAAGTTGTTTGAGTATTGTCTGAGTTGGTGTGGTGTCATCGGGAGATTGAGTCATATTTCTATATTGTTCTGATCAGTCTGTTCGTCTATTCCTACTGTAGTGCAGAGTAATGAATTTGTAGTATCGAGTGTGAATCTGTTTGTTAACAGTTGTGTTTTGTATTCACTGTTGATTCTGATCACAGGGAAGGACTAATATTGGTAATAGTATGAACGGCAAGTTGGAGCACTGATAAGTTTGGTGATCAATTAAACTGTGATTAGTATGCCTGTTGATTGAGTTCTGCATACGGTAAGCCTGTACACCCTCTGGTATGGCCGTCTGTCTGACTACTGTCCGGTATACCTATCTGTCCTGAAGAAGTAAGTATTGAGTTGCATAAGTTTAAGTAAAGTTGAGTAACTCTATTAGTTTGCGAGTCAGAACCAGACTACTGCTCCGTTACCATAGCAGATTAGTCTGTAAGTTCGACGTCCTAGTACGCAGAAACAGTTACTAGTCAGTTAAAGCTAAGTACTGAGCTAAGACGCGATAGAGTATTTACGGTTGTGTAAGGATTTGGGAAAATAGTACAGGTCCTCTGTCTAACAGACCCCTACCACTCCCAAGAACCCACTTGATCTGATAACGCCTTTCAGTAATAGAAAGTTTAATACAGTTTACGGTGAATCACTATTTTACGTTTAATATTTGTTCGGTAACGATTTCGGCTAGTCAGTAACACAGCGTCACTATTTTACACATAACACTTGGCGTCGTCTGTGGGAAGGTGGCATCAAGATTGCCAGTCGTTTGTTAGAATCGCACATCTAGATTATCGTTCGATTGGAAGTAGCAACAGCACCAGATTGTTGCAAACTGTTCCGTTAGTAATACTACGCGATTAGTACAAAAGATGATACATGCCGGTTACTCGATCCGGTGAAACATATCCCAAGAACCATAAGTCTGGAGTACTAAAGCCAACTTTGGGAGGTAGAAGTACAACTAGGACTGATCTAGTTGTCAAGAAAGTTAAGAACGTTAAAACTAATTCTGGTCATAGTCCGGTGGATTCTGTTACGCCTCTGATAGATTCCGGTACTATTTCGGCACAGTCTGTCAAAGATATAGTAATTCCAGAACCTACCAAGACCCAGTTGGAATCTAGTTTAACACTCCTCGAAAAAGATTCAGATTCATCTACGATTAGAAACACTTTAGTCAAAGAAATCGGCGAAGGCAAAAAAACGCCGAATTCGGGCACAATTTCGGTTCATTCCGATGAAATTTCGGTAAGAGAATCACAGTTTTTCGATGACGATGTAGCATTTTCTGCTGAATCTTCAGCCCATCTGTCGTGCTTGGAAGCAAGTTCCCATACACTGGACATCAAGGAGGAAGGAAGGCTGTTCGAAACAGAAATTCGAAGCATATTAGACAAGATAATCACGCCGGAAAGTGCGTCATTCGACGATACAGATTTCGGTAGTTCAGAAGGAAAGTATAACACGCTCACGATGAACGGACAACAACAGTTATGTCCACCCAGGCCACCTCCAACGGGAGTGACGTACACAAAGTTTGGTGGATTTCCAGGAGATGATCCGGATGCTCATGTGCGTACGTTCGAGATAAGTTATGCAGTTCTCAACCATCCACAGGATCAGACCTACAAAGCCATTGTCTTCCAATCTACACTTGTCAATGAAGCAGCTGTTGGAAACAATGCCAAATTGGTCAATACATTCATTGGTCAATACTTGCTACAGCATGTGTAGTCTTGATTTGGAGTCCTTCTACAAACAGACGTTGGTGAAAAGGATGTATAGCATTTCTACTCATTGTTTCGTATGCAAAACCATTAGGCGACGTGGGTAAAATAAAAGTCTCCTATAGAACCCACCCGGGTTCAAATCCCAACGGCAGCGATCACGTTCAATTCTTTTTTGAAAAGCATATCAATTAAAACAACGAACGGATGAGCGACGCCGTTTTTCCTCGGACAGTTTTTGCGTTTTCATTACACAAATAACTATCGCTTATGCTTTATTGAGCAATTGCTTTATTATCAGCTTTTCAAGAGGGACAATCTACTATATAAGGAGAGTATTGGATCATTGTCATGTATCCTTCACCTAGTTTTCAACACAAGCCTTGAGCTTGGACCTCACTAGAGGTGGTGTTTCTTCTAGCACATGGGGCAGCCATGGTGCTAATTTGAAGCATGTTGAGGAGCAGCTATGGAGTTCTTCTTGGTGATTCTTCTTGGAGAAGATGAAGGGTGTGCTCACACTCTAGCTCATGGAGAGGAGGTCATATCTTGTTCATGGCAAGAAGACTTGATTATTAGCAGCTTGATGGTGAGGATCGCCCATCTACATGATGTATTTGAAGATCATCTTCTACAGGAAGATGTTAGGTTGAAGATTATCTTCTACGAGAAGATGTCTGGATACTTCAAAGACATTGGATGGGACCATCTACATGATTTTGAAGATTATCTTCTACAGGAAGATATTAGGTTGAAGATTGTCTTCTACAAGAAGATATCTGGCTACTTCAAAGACATTAGATGGAGTTTAACATAAGATTCACATCTTATGTTAAGTATTCAGGTACATATTCTCTTTATGCACACAGATACTACTTGAAGTTTATGGAGGTCGTGGCGTTCATATCAGGAGGAGTCCTATTCGGCATAGGTACAAGAGAATCAGTACTTATATGCTTTATGCATATTTTATGAGGTGTTTAAGAAGGTGTGTTCACATGAGTTTGAGGATTTCTGTTCACATTGATCCTTCCTCTTTCAGTCACTCATATTCACTCTTCTATAACCTATAAGGTCACACATCTCATGTATATTCAGATTACTGCCCACACATTTGAATATGTTTGTTACATTGTACATTCACTCATTCATCTATTTCTCATCACATAGAATGGTTGAGAATTTTTCTCCCACATTGTACATTGAACATTGGTATATATGATACTATGAGTAAGCGATGGCTTACGTAACACCTTACACATGTCGTCTATTCTTTCTCTGTCTCATCATTTGTATGATTAAGTTGTGATATGTTCATGTTTTGTCAATATGGAAGATTGCTGGAATTAATCTTGTACATGACTGGAACTATGGAACCATGGACCTGTGACATGAGCCAAGGGCCTACCTCACTTCCAAGAGCAGCTAGATGGCTTACAGAATATGATATTAATCATTTCGGCACCTACGAAGCACTACGCGATGCTTTTCTGCAGCGATTCAGGCTAAAAAAGAATCCAACCGAAATTTTTGACTATCTGCAGAATAACAGACAGAAGGCAAATCAAACCGTACAGGAGTATGCTACTCTCTTCAGAACACACTTAAGGCAGCTTCCGCCGGCCCATGCTAACTTACCAGATGACGTTATTACCCAGTGGTTCATCAATGGCTTGACTCCACAACTTAAGCAGATCATGATCATAAGATGTGTCGGAGCTATGACACTCGATGCAGTCATTGCAATGACTCTGCAACTGGAAAACAAAGTCGACGGATTTACAGAAGATCTGGAGTGGGTAAAAACAAACAAAAATGTTGCTGAAGATATGACCAGACAAGTATACTGCATCACATGCAAAAATTCAGGACATACTAGTGCTAATTGTGCACTTAATCAGACATTCTGCGCTATCTGCAACACTGCCAAAAACACCACCAAAAACTGCGCATACAATGCTAGAGTACAGGGAACAGCGACGGTCAATGCAATTATCCAGGAACAAGGGCAGCCAGCCAACCACTATGTGCCTCCACAAATGAGAAACAACCAGCAACTAGGATATCGAAATTACCGAGGACAAAGGAATAACAACTATAATGCAAACCGCTGGCAGAACGGACCACCACCGGAGAATCCCAATTTACCACCACCACGCTGTCATTTTTGTGGTGAATTTGGACATATTAGGAGATTTTGCAAGGATGCAGCTGAGTATGATCAAAGGAAGAAGGAACGTCAAAATCCAATGACCAACATGGTAAAAATCACACCGGTGGAGACACAGGCTGCTGCAGTCCAAACCCGTTCCGGTAAACAACTGCAACCGACAGCAGAAATATTTGAACCAGGGATACGTGAACAACACAGAATGTACAACAAGGCTAGTCAATGGACCACAACAGAACCACCAGTCTTCCCAGAGCCTATTCCGGTAACCCAGCCATCGTTAACAAAGGAAGGAATACAACAAAGGGAGTTAGCAGCAGGAACATCATTAGCTGCTGATACATTACCAACCGTAGACACCTCCGCATCAACAGAGGCATCAACTTCAACATCAGTAGAGCCTGTCAATCAATATCAACAGGCCTGGGAAATCCTATCTAAGGCATCTATCACTCTGCCTCTGGGCCAATTACTGGCATTAGTACCTGGAATTCGCCAACAGTTCCAACCACAGTTCAGTCCGGTGCCTTCTTGTATTCCGGCGATAGCAGCAGTTCAACCGGAACCTGATTCTACGGTTGATCATTCAGTTCCCTTGATTACAGTATGGTATAAGAATCATAAGATTACACAGGTATTAATTGATGGAGGCTCTGGTGTTAGTTGCGACTGCGGCATTATGCGAAAGGTTAGGATGGATCGAAATCGAACCAGTTCAATTTTTTGTCAGAATGGCAGATCAATCAAGAGTCCATCCCGTAGGACTTGTGCGGAATGTACCCATCACCTTGCAAGGTACGACCTTTAAAATGACCTTTGTGATACTAGATCAGTCGGAATCCACTTTGGATTACAACCTTCTTTTCGGCCTACCGTGGCTGAAGCATGCGAAGGTAATACAGGATTGGTCTGCACAAGAGCTTACGTTTAAAGATGCCAATCGTAGATATGTGGTAAAATTAGATGCTATACAACCTTGCGAGCTACACGCTAGACCGTATTTTGCTGAACCAGTCCATATGCTAGATGGATTGTCAGATGATGAAGAAGAAGAGTTTCTGAAGAGTAACGTTGATTTAATTTCCTTAGGGACTATTGATCTACAGCCCGTTGTAGATAATTGGAATGCTTCAGTCTGTACAATAATACCAGTCACAGAAGAGGCTAAGAAGGAAGACATTGTTTCGACACATGACGATGAACTGCAGCAACTTCTTAAACCAACAGACAACACAGAGGAACATCAACAGTTTTATGTCCCTGAAGATCAGCTGATCACTTACAATTTAGGAGATGAAGATCATCTGCATCCTGTGAAGATAAAGCAAAACTTACCGGAAACATTTCAAGCAGGTTTAATCCAGCTACTCCGAGAATTCACTGACGTATTTGCATGGGACTACAAAGACATGAAAGGATTGGACCCCCGTATCTTCCAGCACAGGGTCATGCTGAAGCCAGAAGCAAGGCCGATAAAGCAAACCAGCTACCGGATGAATCCCCATTATGCATCTCAGGTAAAGGCAAAACTTGATAGGTTACTAAAAGTCAGATTCATCGTGCCAGTAGAGCATGCTGAATGGATCTCTCCGATTGTGATTGTGCCAAAGAAAAACAAGCAATTGAGAATCTGTGTAGATTACTGGAAATTAAATGCAGCAACCATATCGGATCCCTTTCCAATTCCCTTTTTGGATACCATGCTTGATAGAGTAGCAGGCCACGAGATGTATTCATTCCTAGATGGATACAGTGGCTACAACCAAGTAAGAATGGCCGAAGAAGATATACCAAAAACTGCATTTATTACCAACTGGGGTGTCTTTGCTTGTACGGTAATGTGGTTTGGATTAAGAAACGCACCAAGCACATTTCAAAGATGTATGCAGGAGATATTTTCTCCTTATCTCACTTCCTTTATGCAAGTATATCTCGACGATTTTTCAATTTTCGGTAAGATGATAGCACACCTGTTCCATTTACTGTGCTGCTTTCAGAAATGCAGAGAGTATAGACTCTGCTTGAACCCAAACAAATCTGTGTTTGCGGTTTCATGTGGCAAGTTACTTGGCCACATTGTATCTGCACAAGGTATCCAAGTAGATCTAGATAAAATTTCGGCAGTATTAGAAGCTCCGGTGCCCGCTACTCAAAAAGAAGTTATGCGCTTTATGGGCCAAGTACGGTGGCATGGGAGACACTTACGGTGGCTTGCTCATCTGGCTATACCACTAAACAAGCTAATCAGCAAAACACCTCGACAATTTGAATGGACCCAAGAATGCCAGATAGCATTTGATCATTTAAAACATTTATTAACACAAGTTCCTATCTTACAACCGCCGGACTGGGATCACCCATTTCATGTATTTGTTGATGCTTCAGATATAGCAATAGGAAGTGTGCTGATGCAACAAATTGATAAATGGTTCATACCAGTGTATTATGCAAGTCGAAGATTAGCTCTTGCTGAGAAGAATTACTCAGTAACAGAAAGAGAATGTCTTGGGCTAGTATATTCGGTCAAGAAATTCAGACATTACTTGCTAGGTCGTAAATTCACATTTCATGTAGATCATGCTGCACTTGTCTATCTAGTTCGACAACAACATCTAGGTGGTCGATTAGTGCGATGGGTCTTACTTTTACAGGAATTCGACTACGAAGTCATTCACCGACCAGGCAGTTCACATGCCTTAGCAGATTTCTTATCACGTTTAGATTCCGGTGAAGCTCCGGTGGGCATAGATGACACGACACCCGTGATTTATGTGTCAGAACCAATTAATGAAGATTCTGCAGGCCCACCTATCCCATTTTCATATTATGATCAGATCTTGACCTTTCTTACTGATGGTTGCCTTCCCTCTCAGACTTCTAGAGCAGTATGCAGGAAAATTGCAGTCTTCAGTCGTCGATTTCAGTTAATTGCTGGAGAATTATATTATGTAGATCACACTGGAATCCTACTTCGCTGTATTCTACAATTCCTTCCGGTGGCCATTTTGCAGCAGACTTAACTCACCGGAAAATACTGCAGAGTGGTCTCTGGTGGCCAACGATGTACAGAGATGTCTCACAGTTTGTCAAACAATGTGATACTTGTCAAAGATCTGGCCAGCCTTTGCAACGTCATCTCTTTCCTCTGCAACCCATCTTACCATTGGAACCTTTCCACAAGTGGGGTCTAGATTTTATCGGTCCAATTACACCACCAGCAGTCTTCAGTAACAACCGTTACATACTGACCTATACAGACTATGCAACCAGATGGGCAGAAGCCTGGGCTTTACGGTCTGCTACAACAGTTACGGTAGCAAAGTGTCTGCTAACCGATGTCTTTCCACGTTTTGGCTTACCACTAGAAATTGTCTCAGATCAAGGCACTCATTTTGTAGACAATTTAATGAAGGCACTTACACAGTCGTTCCACGTTACACATAAATTTAGTTCTCCTTATTATCCTCGTGCCAATGGATTGGCCGAAAGTATAAACAAATCTCTGCTGAATATCCTTCGAAAATTGATCATGGAATCACCGGAAAGATGGGATCAACTGCTACCTGCAGTATTATGGGCATACCGGACTACCTACAAGGTAACAACGGGATTGACACCTTTCAAATTAGCTTATGGCCTAGAAGCAATAGCACCAATGGAGATAGTTATACCAAGTTTACGAGTAGCCATTACCTAGAAATTACTACCAGAAGACTCACTGTCATTTCGGATGGACACTCTCAGAGAGTTAGATGAGCATCGATGGCTCAGTTTCTTAACTATGCACGAAGTTCAACTAAGATAGGCAAGGACGCACGATCGAAACCTGAAAACTCCAGTGTTTTCGGTAGGACAGCTTGTACTTTTCTATAACGCAAAGTCAAATAGATCCGCAGGCAAATTCAAATTACGGTGGTTCGGCCCTTACAAGATCGTAGAGCAAATCAGTCCAGCAACTTTTCGGTTGACTACGTTGACCGAAAATCCACTTCCAAAAGTAATCAACGGCTCGAAGCTGCGGCCATATCAAAGCGCTACTAGTCCGCATTAAATCATTTGGCGGTGGACCGCATTTTTTTTAGCTTTTGTTTTTTACTTTTCATTCTGTTCTTTTTCTTCTTTTTAATAGCCTTTGTTTTGTCATAAGCCGCCCTCCTTACCAATTAATCAAGTATGCATGCCAAATTAAAAGCAATATCATTCCAGCACCGCACAATGATAACCATCACTTCCTACCCCCCCCCCCCACTGTAATGACTGTACTTAAGCTCTTCGGTTGTGCCGAAAAATGCTATTGTGTTCTTGTGATTGTAATTGTGTGTTCTATGTTCTATGTATCTGTGTGTTGTGTCCTATGTATTCGTGTTCACAATGGAAGCGTTGGCGAACTACACAGCCTTCTGTGATGGTATCCCTATCGAGGTAGGAGAATACCTGCGTATTCGAGGGTTGGCTAACTTCGCTGAGCTGCCTTGGCACTCAGTGGAAGCCCATCCCTTCTTCGCACAAATTATCCCAGCCATCGCCCAATCTCCCATCACCAAACGACAATGGCTCTTCCCCTCCTTACCATCTAGAACCGTCATAACCTTCCAGGCCTTCGCCGAAGCCTTCCGTCTCACCCCACAAGGCCGCGAAAATGGCCCAAGCATCCCCGTAGCTCGAATGGTAGAACTTTTTCCCCAATTTTCATCAAATGAATACGCCATTCTCTGTCGCCCCGAACCTGAAAAAACCGCATTGTAGTTCTTAGTTGCGATCCTTAACCTCCAAAAATGCACATACGGTATCTCTCGCCCATTCTATTCCGCCATCGACCTTGCCGCACGAGAACCTGTTAATTTCGCCTCATTTTTCTTTCACCGAATCCATAAGGAGTGCGTCCCCATAGTGAAACAAGTCAACAAAAGAACCACCCCTCGATCCAGACTTCCCCACATCCTTTCTTTCCTCTTCCCAACCATACTCGCTGCTCAACCACCACCACGAGGACCAGTCTTAAGGCACGAAGAGTCAGTTCAACTACTAGAAGATGAGGAAGAAGAAGATGAAGAAGAACTCAACCAATTGTTCCGCCGGAAACGCATCAGAATTAGCTCCTCAGAAAGTGAAGCACAAGGCTCAGCCGGAAAGGAGAAAGATAACGATAAAAACGAACAGAAGAACAAAGAAGAAACCTTCCATGATACAGCAACTTCAATGCACAATGAATCATCGGCAGAACAACAAGAACAACAAGATCAAGCAGAGACGGAAATAATTTCGACCGAAAAAGAATCAGAGCAAAAGGAAAATGAGCAGCAATCTAATCAAGATGCACTAGACAAGCTATTGAAGGCAGTGGAATCCATAGAAGCACACAATGTAGAAACGGAACAAATAAACAAGGTAACAACTACTGACTCTGCCCTCCCCAAAACCCCACCTGCTAACCCCATCTCCCAACCAGAACCACACCACAGCCCCATCAAGCCCAGTCTCCACACTGGAACTTTTGAAGCCTCGACATCCTCCCTTAACTATTCACCTCCAAACTCACAACAACTCCTCGCCGGAACCTCGTCACAACCTCGTCCTCCCATGCCATCCTACCCCATTCCATTTTTTTCGGAACTAGAAAATATGGGTCACCTTTTAATTAACATATCCCAACAACTGCCGCAACACTTGAAGCACGCCACAGACAGTGCCCGAGAAGAATTCCAAAGGAAATTGGAAATAATGGAGGCAGATATCACCTCTCTTCAGGAAGAATTACAAGCAGCAAGAGCAGAAAATCATGCACTACAAGAGCAGATCAAGCAGCTACAGGCTACACTCCAAGTATAAGAAGAGAGCTCAAGCCAGAAAGAAAAGAAGAAATGTTGATAGCTACCGACGCGGAAATAATACAGTTAAAACAAACACTCAAAGATACTGAAGATACAAGAATAGCACTAGGAAACCTACTGGAAGAAACAAGAGTCCAGTTGTAGGACACAATACAGAACTATCAAGAGCAGCAGAGAGAAGCAAAGCAGGCAATAGAAGAGTTACAAAGAACAAAAGAATCCTTAGACAATGTCAACAACATGCTGAAACACCAACTAAACAGAGAATCTAAATATCAGAAGGATTTAGCAAATGCCCGCAGAGAACGGGATGCTTACTACCAAACCATAGAGTTCCAAAACCAACAGTTTGAAAGATTAGATAATCAGGTACGCAACGAGAAAGACAGAATCAACGAGATGCAGAAACAAGTAACAGACATGAAGATAGCAAGAGATGCGGCATTATCAAACGAATTTTATTTACAAGAGGCCTTTTTGCAAACACAGGCCGAAATTTTGCTCACCGAAGCCATTGCCCTCAGTTCCGTTAGAGTAGATGCACAGATTTTAGAACCCGACACCCTTAAGCAATTATTAGAAACCCTTAAGAAAAAAATAGCCCAGACATTTAGATTAGCCAGGAATATGTATTTAGAAGGTATCATAGATGAACAATAGTTTTGTAATCAAAATCACTTGCGGGTTCGAGTCCACCGTGCGTGCCAGTGTTAGACGGCCACCAGAGTAGGACAAATGTATGCCGGATGTAACGGAATTTTCGAAATTTGCGCGAAAAGTTGGTACGCGCATTCTGTAAACATCTTTTTAAAGCAATGAGAAAAGAGTGATCGAGACCCGTTTTCTCAGAAGCTGTTTGAGTATTGTCTGAGTTGGTGTGGTGTCATCGAGAGATTGAGTCATATTTCTATATTGTTCTGATCAGTCTGTTTGTCTATTCCTACTGTAGTGCAGAGTAATGAATTTGTGGTATCGAGTGTGAATCTGTTTGTTAACAGTTGTGTTCTGTATTCACTGTTGATTCTGATCACAGGGAAGGACTAATATCGGTAATAGTATGAACGGGGAGTTGGAGCACTGATAAGTTTGGTGATGAATTAAACTGTGATTAGTATGCCTATTGATTGAGTTCTGCATACGGTAAGCCTGTACACCCTCTGGTATGGCCGTCTGTCTGACTATTGTCCGGTATACCTGTCTGTCCTGAAGAAGTGTGTATTGAGTTGCATAAGTTTAAGTAAAGTTGAGTAACTCTATTAGTTTGCGAGTCAGAACCAGACTACTGCTCTGTTACCATAGCAGATTAGTCTGTACGTTCGGCGTCCTAGTACACAGAAACAGTTACTAGTCAGTTAAAGCTAAGTACTGAGCTAAGACGCGATAGAGTATTTACGGTTGTGTAAGGATTTGGGAAAATAGTACAGGGCCTCTGTCTAACAGACCCCTACCACTCCCAAGAACCCACTTGATCTGATAATGCCTTTCGGTAATAGAAAGTTTAATACAGTTTACGATGAATCACTATTTTACGTTTAATATTTGTTCGGTAACGATTTCGGCTAGTCAGTAACACAGTGTCACTATTTTACACATAATAGTATGGACATATGATCATCGGGGATTGTCTCCTGACATTTTGCACAATTACTTACATATTCATGGACATTCTTGGGCATCTCAGGCTAGTATACTCCTAACCTCTTTAATTCCCTGATGATTCCATGAGTCCCTTGGTGTGTTCTCCATTTGTTCACATGTGCTTGTTCGATTAGCTTCGTTTGTTTGTCTTCCTCGACACATCTTAGCAATACCTCATTGGGTTCCTTATAGTACACGCTTCCTGCAATAATATGCAAGTTCCTTGATTGTAAAATTTCCTTTTTACTCTCCTTATTAATTGATTGTTGTGGTCCATGCGTACGTATAGGAATTAATTTCTCTGCCCACTTTGGGCAAACTTCCATATTAAACAAGTATGTGTCTGGTAGATCATCGGGTACTCCATTTGGTGGTTCTCCATGTGTTAACCTTGAAAGATGATCCACTCTTACATGGGCGTTTCCCTTTTTTACCTCCATTAATAGGAGGAACCATCTTACCAATCTTCCCATGTTGCAAGGCTTATTGACTAGGTACAATTGAGCTTGATGGTCTATGAAAAACTTGAACTTGTTGGCTAAGAGATAGTGTCTAAATTTCTTTACTGCATAGACCATTCCCAATCCTTCTTGCTCGGTAGTGGTATAATTCCTTTCAGCTTGATTCAGTTGTCTGCTTGCATAGGCAATTGGATGATCTAATTTTCCTTCATCAACTGGTTGGGCTAATATACATCCTATTGCGTGATTAGACGCATCGACATGAATATGAAAAGGCTTGTCCCAATTTGGTGTTTTCAGAATTGGGCATGTGCTCAATCTCTTCTTTAACTCATTGAATGCCTGTTCGCACTCTTCTGTCCAAGTGAACTGAGTTAAGAGACCATATAGGGGTTTGGCGATTATGGCATACATGTGAATAAACCGACGGTAGTATCCACAATGTCCCATAAATGCTTGCACCTCTTTCGCATTCTTTAGTCTAGAAAGTTCTAAGATGACCTTAATCTTGTCCTCATCCGTGGATATTCCATTTCTAGAGACTATGTGTTCTAGGATCTTCCCTTGCCTTACCATGGAAACACACTTCTCTGGATTTAAACAGACTTTGTACTGCCTGCATTTATTGAAAATCTTCCTCAACTCAGGAATATGATCGTGTCTTTGATTGGAGTATGTACATAGGTCATCTACATATACTTCCATGCTCTTTTTCAGGAATTCCTTGAAAACATGACACATCAATCATTGGAAAGTAGCAGGTGCATGAGTGAGTCCAAAAGGCATCACTCGGAAAGCATAGACTCCCCATTCGTTCACGAATGCGGTCTTATGTTGATCCTCAGTAGCAATAGCTACTTGATTGTATCCAGAGAATCCATCTAAGAAGCTATATACCTCTTTCCCTGCTACCCTTTCCAATAGATGGTCTGTAATGGGTAATGGGTAGCTATCACATATGGTGGCTGCATTGACCTTTTTCAGGTTAATGCACACTCTTAGTTTTCCGTTTTTCTTAGGTACTACTACTAATGGCGATACCCACTCGGTGTGTTCTATTTCATATATGAATCCTGTCGCTAGTAACTTGTCTATTTCTTCCTTAATTTTAGCAGCATAGATCTCATTATATGTATAAGGGCGTTGTTTTGATGGTTTTGCATCTGCTGTCATTGGTATCCTATGAGAACAAATCGAGGGTTCCACGCCTTTGAGATCCTTATATGTCCACGCGAACACGTCTCGATACTCTCGGATCAGTTGTATGAGTTCCTCTTCCTCTTTGAATGATACATCTTTGCCTATGTATGTGCATCTTTCTTCTCCGTCTTCTACTGTTACTATATTTTCTTTTGTTTGTTCTTTGTTGTCGTATGCTTCTCCATCTCTAGCCTCTTGTTTAGGCATTTGAATGGCTACCTTTCGCTCTTACACTTCGTACCTTCTAAAATGTTTGGGAACTTCGAACCGATCTTGTTGTCAGGATCTTGCTCACGCGCATATGGAGATTATGGGCACAGAAAACACACAGAGAATAGACGCAACAAGAGACGAGACAGAACGCAGTATTGGGTGCAATCTCCCCCCATGCACTCTGTTTCGACAGTCCACAGAGTGCATGTATTTATAGGAATTTTGATTACGTCGAAAAGAGTGGTTACAAGAGGGCGGCTTCGAAAAGCAGGCGTGAAACTAAAAGTTGATAACTTTTATGGAAAGCCATTGCTTTCAATAACAAAAACTACGGTCTTCAATGACCCTTATTCTGACCATTACTTTTCTAACAATAGAACCTTCTACGCGGGTTTATTTACAAGCTAAATAATAATTATTCCGATTATTGATGTTTGCCCTTTCACGCCTTGCACGCTCCTCACGAACCTTCAGCTGCTATATCAAAAACATCAAAAACATATTAATACATTAATAATATAATACTTTAACAATGCATTGTTCAATAATATACAACATGCCTCTCAGTTGACAAGCAACTGACCTCAGTTGATAAAATAATTTAACACTCTAACAATTACAATACATTGTTCAACATATTCCATGTTACTCTTACAATCCAACAATGCATTGGCTATTCCATATTTCAATCCAACAATGCATTGGCTATTCCATATTTCAATCCAACAATGCATTGGCTAACATATTCCATGTTACAATCCAACAATGCATTGGCTATTCTATATTTCAATCCAACAATGGATTGGCTATTCCATATTTCAATCCAACAATGCATTGGCTAACATATTCCATGTTACAATCCAACAATGCATTGTTCAACATATTCCATAAGGTATAACATGCCCCTCAGTTGAACAAGCAACTGACCTCAGGTGATAAAATAATAAACATGGATGGCCAATCACATGTTTCATCACTCAATAAAGAAAATAGGCATGTGCCATGTAAAAATACATGCATGGAAATGTTCATGGAGCTGGTACATTAATGTGTTGGGGTATGATATACAGGATTTAAGTCAAAATGTAATCCAAAAGTGATGACAAAAATGAATATCTGGATATGATAAAATAATAATCAATTTTCTAATCATGAATTTATACTTGAATGCATGTGCATATGAATTTTGTAGAAATTTCGGCAGCATAACGGCGTGATTTTGAAAACCGGAAAATTTCCGACAAACAATTTCCATGATACATAAAGAGACCAAAAGGGGATTACACACCCTGACATATGTATTTTTTTCTCCTCGCTAACCTGCAATAAAATACATACCTGTCCCTGCAATAAGAATTCATGTACCATACAAGACAAACCATGTTTAAACGATGCGTATATTCCATGTACGATGCAAAACATGCATGCCCAAAATATAAGTGGATGCAAAAAGAAGACAACTATGCATATAAATTGACAAGAAATGTATCTGGATGGTTACAAAGTAATTTGCCGATGTGTGCAAGTGCTGAAGATGATCCACCCCTTTATCATAATAGCATGACAATATGCCTTCAGGAATCGAGGCTTCGAAAAGATGATTAAAAAAAAGTTTGTTTGATGATGAATGGGTAAAGTCCAAATTCTTTTGATCTTGGAAGAGAAGCTCAAAAGATATGTTATAGCCACTCTATAAAGAGATCGGAGATATCTTTCCATAGCAATAAAACAAAATCTCAAAAGTTAAAGGTAATATGCTCCTATAGACTAAATTCAATATGTAAATACATCACAATTATCAAACATGTAAGGTAAACTGTAAAGGTAAGAATGAATCTTTAAACTCTTCTTGAAAAGCCTTCCAGGTGCGTGGACAATCTGCACGACGAGAAAGATCATTCCACCATAACTGCGCTCGTCCTACCAAATAATTGGTGGCAAACTCAATTTTCTTATTTTCTGAGTATAACCCATCGGAAAAGAAATCGTTGAATAGGGATAGCCATGATAAGACAAAGCGGCCATCTTTTCGTCCGTCGAATTGAAGCATAGCATAACGTCCGTGTATGGCTTGTTGAAGTGCTTGAAGTTCTTGGTTCATAATCTCTAACTCTTGTTCGAATGAAACTCCAGGTAAAGGTGAATTACTGTAATCAGCCATGGTGCTCTTGGATCCTTGCTCTCAACCTTGCTTGGTATCTTGAACACTCACTCAAGTGCCACCCAATGATTTTGAAGGAATTGACACTTCCAAGCAAGCTCATTGGAAAGTTCGTTTTGAGAGCTTTCCAACGGTATATTACACGCCTCAATCCGACCTACGGATTGAAAGTTACACTTGATTCTTTGTTGGGTCCATCCTTGAAATTGCCGCGAGCGCCTTGCACAAGTACCAAAGAAAGAGAACTTGAATAACAACTCCAAGAGATGGTGGAGTGGTCAAAGTACTTCCCTTGAAAGTAGGAGGTTGTGGGTTCAAATCCTCCTACCTTAGGGACTCTAAACCTCTCTATTACCACTCAAAAATTAAAATTGCCTCGCGCGTAGCCAACGGTCGCCAAGGGAGCCTTGGGTGCCAATGTTGCCAATGTATTGCCTAAGTTATTGCCTTAGTCGACACCTTGGAGTAAACGCAGGTTCTGGTTCTGGAACTGGAACAAGAACAGGAGCAGAAGCAGAAACCAAAACGGAAACAGAAATCGGAATCGGAATCGGAATTGCGAACAGAGAACAGATCTGTATTAACACGTGCAGAGCTCTGATACCACTGTTGTCAGGATCTTGCTCACGCGCATACAAAGATTACGGGCACAGAAAACACACAGAGAATAGACGCAACAAGAGACGAGACAGAACGCAGTATTGGGTGCAATCTCCCCCATGCACTCTGTTTCGACAGTCCACAGAGTGCATGTATTTATAGGAATTTTGATTACGTCGAAAAGAGTGGTTACAAGAGGGCGGCTTCGAAAAGTAGGCGTGAAACTAAAAGTTGATAACTTTTACGGAAAGCCATTGCTTTCAATAACAGAAACTACGGTCTTCAATGACCCTTATTCTGACCATTACTTTTCTAACAATAGAACCTTCTACGCGGGTTTATTTACAAGCTAAATAATAATTATTCTGATTATTGATGTTTGCCCTTTCACGTTTTGCACGCTCCTCACGAACCTTCAGCTGCTATATCAAAAACATCAAAAACATATTAATACATTAATAATATAATACTTTAACAATGCATTGTTCAATAATATACAACAGATCTGGGTCTGGTCCAGTTTTACTCATTTCGATTTCTTGTTCTTGTATCCTGGGAGCGGCTTCTATTGCTAGGATCTTGGTCGATTCCTGTTTCTCTCTGGTTCGAATGGTGTTCAGGTAGCTTTCTTCGGAATCGAATTCTGGTTCCATTTCTATACTCTCATACTCCTCTTTCCATTCTTTTTCCAAGACTTCCCCTTCTTCTACTTCCTGAAGGACAACCATGTAAAGATTTACATCATAGCCTTCCTCATCTACACACTCATTCATTGTCAAGACTTCCTCATTCACACACACATCTAAGGTTGCTAGGATTTCCATCCATCATGCGGTTCAAAGGTCTCATCCCGAAAGATTTGAGGCATGTACCTTGGGTCCTCTACAACACTGTAGTTAGGATGTCATATTGGCCATATCTGTCTGTTGTCTTCTTCTTTCTTGGCTTCCTTACACATCCATAACTGAGCATCCTCGTGTATCCATGATTGATCGCTCGATCCAGCACTATGAATGGATAGGTCATCTTCCTCCTTGTGTATGGGATTCCATTGTAGTGGAGGAACATCCCGATAGGCAAACGTATGCAAGTTTATCTTGGTTGTATTTCCTTGATGTTGTAGGTACAACGAATCTCTTCCCGAGTCTTGTACTACTCGCATTTGTCTCATGAAGGGTCATCCTAATATCATCTCGTAATTATTAGCCTTTTCAAACTTACAAATTGCTAGTGTGTGTTCAAGTTCAACTCCACACGTATTCAATTTGATTCTTTCCAATATTCCTAAGGGTTTCTCCACATGACCATCTGCTAATTGAAGCTTCATGTGTGTGGGTCGTAAGGCAGGCTTTCCCCATTTCTCCCAAATCTCCTTGGTGGCGATTCCCACCCCGGCTCCCATGTCTAGTATAGCCTTGGTCATGTGCCCATTGTAAGTGACAGGTAGACATGTATTGCCTTCGTCTCTTTCACTAAACTCTCCCACTTTATCAACTGGGACTTGTATTTTAGAAGTGTTTTCTTTTCCATTTCCTTTCTTTTCTTCCTTCTCTTTCCCCAATTCTAATTGGCTCGCTAATTGCTTCCATAATTGTGGCTTAAGTTGAAGTAACTCTTCCACGGTCAGTTTGCATTGTACTTTTGTCTTCTTTAGTTCCATTAGATTGTGTGAGCTCTTTTATGAGTTTCCTTTTCCTTTTCCATGTATTGTGGGTGCTCGTATTATTATAGACTCCCTTTTTTATTCCCCCATGTAATTAGGTAAGGTTGAAATGCTCTGGGTTTCCTCTCTATTTCTATCGAGTCTTGATGCTTCCTCATATACTTCTCCTAGGCTGGGGTCTGGTTGATAGACTTCCACATCTATTTCCTCAAAAGGGGGCTTGGTCACTCCATTCCTCTTCCATTGTTCCTCTCGGATTCTATTCCATAACTCCTTCGGCCATTCAGCTTCTAGGTCAGGTATGGTCGAGATTAGTTCATCTTGAGTTCTTATCGCTCTTGTTTGCCTCTAAGTTCTTTATCCAAGGCTCAAACGTGTTCTTTATATTGATTATCTGGTATTCTCATCTCTGGTAGGGCTGGAATAGTCTTTTCTAGGGTAGCTTGTGCAACCTCTATAAGCTCTCGACATATTGCAAGCCTTTCTTTTTCTAATTCTCCTAGTGGGTAAAGTTTTTCATATTGTTCTACTTTCGGTCCAGTCTTAATTCTAGCTTGGTAAGCTTTCAGCCACATGTCTAGGTCATCAGATTTTGGGTCAGCTAAAATGGATTCTGGTTTCTCTACCTCTTGGATAGGTGGTGGAATGGGCACTTCTTTCTGAATCTCCTGTTCTTTTTGTTCTTTCATGCTTCTAGTTTGTTTCTTATTATCCTGACTTTTGTTTTTCATCCATTTATTTTTGAGTTTTTCTCTTCTTTCCTTCCATTTCTGTGCTTTAATGTTTTGGGTATTCTCACGTAGGTCCTCAGAATCTTCAACTATTTGAATCTTGGGGCTTACTGTTTTTTTGCTCTCTCGTTCCTGTTCTGGGTGTTTTCCTTTTTGTTCTTTCGTTTGAGCTCTAGTAATGGCCTTTAAAGGTACTGTATATTCCTTATCACTTCTAGATGCTTCTATCACTTCAATTACCTTAATTGGTGCAGTGTCTTGGACTTTGGTTGGGTTCTTAGGGCAGTCCCTGAAAAGGTGTTCCTTTCCACAGTCATTGCAATATCCTTCCCAAGTCCTAGGTGGTGGGGGATTGTAAGGTCGAGGGAACTCTCTAATAAAATGGTCTCCTCCGCATCTATAGCAAGGTCCTCTCGGCACACGTGGTCTAATAGGTGGTCTCATGGGTGGTTGTACTTTAGGTGCATTATACATCAAGGTTGCTACCTCCGTTCCATAAGCTTGATCATATCCTTCATATCCATAATAAGCCGAATCATAAGCTGATTCATACTCTAACGTGTTGGCTTCATATGGATAATAGTCTCCTAGGGCCAGCTCATATCCAGGGTTCGTTGATTCCACATTGATCGTCGTCAATGCTGGCACTATGGCTCTTTCCAAATTTTCTTCTGGTTGAGCATACTTCACAGGTACTACTTGTTGAGGTTGTGACAACTGTGGCACTAACACTAGTTGTGGTGGTGGATATGGTGCTGGTTCATAAGGTTTCGGTGCTCGTGCTGCTGTTGGATAGGGATTGTATTTGGGCATCTCTCTGCCTGGCTCTCTAGGTGGATATCCGTATGGTCGATACTGTAGAGGTTGGAAAGGTCGTACTTGCCTATTGAATGGGCAGTTCTCTGTAGTGTGGTTGGTGTATTTTTCGTCTATGTGGTAGTACAAGGCAGTCCCTTGTTGGTGTTGTCTGTTGTATGGATATGTCGGATGTGCACTAGTCCCTCCTCGCACACACATGTGGGTGGGGTGATCTCCTCCACATAGGCTACACCTTCGTAACATAGGCACTCTTTGGGCTGGGTGTTGGTAAGTTCTTTGTCCCTGGACTCCTAGTTTCTTTGCTAATAACTCCGCCAATTCTTCCATATTACTGGAGTTGGATGTAATGGTACTCCGAGAGTCTTCTAATTTAGTGGGACTGGGCGTGCTCTTGAGGTCCTCAGCTAGGTTATCTTCTAGGTCAATGCATTCCTGAAGACATTCACTCAAGGTTTGTAATCTCTTCACGTAAACTAAAGTTCTTAGTGTTCCATTCGTGAGTCCATCCAAAAATAATGAAATCATTTTTTGTTGTGTGGGCCTTTCTGCAGTTGGGCATCTATCAACATACTGATTGAATCTTCGGGCAGCTGTTTTCACTGTTTCATTAGGGTTCTGTTTAAAACTATGGATTAAAGATGCAGAATTGTGTTTAATCCCTCTCTTAGTAAATTCCCAAATGAATTCTTGAAAAAATTGCTCCATGTTTCCAAATTGATTAGGATCTAATGGTTGGAACCAAGTTAGAGCCGTTCTTGTGAGGGTGAGTCCAACAGACTCATACTACACAAAGAAGTTGTCTACTTGTTCTGCCCTTAGAACTTGTTTAAATTCAGCGATGTGATCATAGGGTTCTCCCAATCCATCATAATGATTTCTTATGCATTTGGCCACTTGGATAGGTCTCAATCTTCTCATGGGTTCTGGCGGTATAGGTACTACGGGAAAGACCAGGACTGCTGGTCTAATTGGGGGTATCCCAGGCTGCCCTCCTACTGGTGGTCGTGGTCTTACTGGTGGTCGGTACTCGTTGCCTACTCCTGGGTCGGTCTGATTGTTTGTTTGCACTCCTGGAGTCGCAAATTGTACATGAGTATGGCTTGGACCACTCCGTTGGCTAGTTTATCCTGACATGGTGTGTTCTGTCTCTTGTTGATTTCCAAAGGGGTTCTGTGAAGTAGTTGCCTGATCTCTTTGAGGGAATACAGGCAACCCCATGTATTTCAATCGAGCTCTGTCTAAGGCAGCAACCGGCCAATATCTCCTCAGCTTTTTGTCCAAGTATGTGATTCTAGTTTCATCTTCTGGATCCTTCAGCTCATAAAACGTCATCCGGTTTTCTTCTCTTCCTAGAGCAGGTAAGTCCGTTTGGAGTAATAAGTCTGATCCATAGATCATATATACTTCCAACTAGTAGTCATCTTGAGGTATCAAGTCTCCCCTCAAGACTCGTGTTACTTGGGATCTACCTCTAGGGGTCGTCACTAGCTCCTCAGTGTTTGGTCTTCCGGGGTTTTCTTGTTCCACTAACTCTCCCCTTTCATTGATCATCTCAGGAAATTGAGTCACTATGTATATGTGACCTATCTTGTCCATGTATGCTCCTCCTTCGTACTTAACAGCAGATCTAGGCACGATCGTGGCATCCATAGAGGTTACCATCCTAGCCACTGATCTGTTTAAGCTATCCAGGTAGATGGGAATCTCCTGGGCATTAGTAGAAACATACTGTAAGGAGGTACAGTACTCTCCCTCTACTGCGGTCATGAAGTTTCTACTTGGAGTTGGACCATGCATATCTTTTGAGACCATTGGTATCTCCTCCTCGGAGTCACTAGAGGTATCTGAATAGACAGAGTGGTGACTGACCTGAGCGGCACTCCCTACAGAGGATAAGACACTTCTTCGGCTACTTAGCACTCTCCTTGACCTCAAGTTCATTCACCCTCCTGAGGCTCTCTAGGTCTCTAAAACTCTCCTTGAGTGGCTCTCCCAATGCCTCAAGTTTGCCTTACAAAATGCTACAAAAGCTCTGGACGATACCACTTCTAGGCGATACTGCACGAGGTGATACTGCCCTGGGTGATACCAAGCTGGCCACGATACGATACCGGAAACCTAGGCGATACGATACTTGTAGTAGCAGACGATACGAGAGATAATGTAAGTTCCATGCATCTAGCAACAAACCTATTTTCCATGCAAGAACCAAACACATAGAGGTTCATTACCACTATCAGAGAGAAGCTCATGGCAGAGGAGATTGATATTTCTTTTGTTCCAACTAAAAAGCAAGTACTAGATATGATGATGAAGGCACTTGATGGAATAAAGCTTTTTAGATTCAAAGCTATGGTAGATATTCAACTAATTAGAGAATGAAGACTCAAGCATACTTTAGATTGAGGGGGAGTTTTTGGAACATCAAGCTTACACCATGCTTGAGGTGCATTTGATGTCTTCAAAAGCTATCTCTTGGATGACGGTGAAAGAATATCCATTGGAAAGTTCTTTTTCTTATGCTCACTTATTGTATTTTTTTTAAAAGATTTTTCATGGATCTTTTACCACTGTAAAAGCCTTGAGCTTTACACATGTAAAAGTAGAAAGGGAGAGCTCAAATTCCACGAATCTATAGTAGTTGAGCTGCAATCAATCAAGCAATCAACCACCTAAAAGTAGATGAAACTATATCTTCACTTTTCCTAGATTGTAGGAAAGTGATTTCATTCCCTCCAACAACTCTCATCACCTTCATTTGAATTAGAAATCCACTTTTAGATTCCTAGATCACTTCTAGAGTCTATATAAAGGCTTCAAAACACTTTGTACAATACATAGAAGCAATATACATACATGGGTGACCATCATTGTCTTGCTCCTTCATTTTTCTGCATCATCTTCTTTGCCAATAGTAAGCTTGCACAGGCTACTGCTCTCTCTACAGAGATCCAAATTGGAAGACACATGGCTGATTGGAAATTTATTAGTGTCTCCTTTATTCTTTGTAAATTTTTATAGCATTTGGTTTAGTAGATTGGGAGGAATAGCAGTTTTTCTATCTTGGGGTCATAGATCACTTCTAGAGTCTATGTAAAGGCTTCAAAACACTTTGTACAATACATAGAAGCAATATACATACATGGGTGACCATCATTGTCTTGCTCCTTCATTTTTCTGCATCATCTTCTTCGCCAATAGTAAGCTTGTCAAGGCTACTGCTCTCTCTATAGAGGTCCAAATTGGAAGACACATGGCTCATTTGAAATTTATTATTGTCTCCTTTATTCTTTGTAAAATTTTATAGCATTTGCTTTAGTAGATTGGGAGGACTAGCACTTTTTCTATCTTGGGGTCAATCTCTACATATTCTTGAAAAATAGGAGGTACCACTATTGAGTGTGTGATTCATTCCAATAGCACATTTTGCTTATTCCTTATAATCTTGTGCATTCTATACACTCAAACCTATGTGTATCACTCCCATAAAATTATTTTGTCTAATTGTAATCACGATGGCTTCTATGAGCATTTGAAATTCATTGTCTCATCCATAGATAGTAAGTTTTTTGAGCTAGTCAATGTGCAAACCTATCGGTTTTGTATCGACTCCTTCTCCTTCATGCTCCAAAGTACATAGTGCATCTTATTGCACTTATCACATGCCTATAAGGTATATTTGAGTCTCCATAAGCGCAAGGGCTGGTCTTGTGACAATTGGTAGGGCCAAACTTCGTCGCTTCGCAACTCACTCCAAGTTCTTTCATTCCTATCACTTATTAGGGCTATAGAACAAACATTATTTTAGATTTAGGAGTGGCAATTGCAATTGCTACCACTTCCCTCTCAAAACATTGGAGCAAGACAACTCTTAGGCCAACTAGAATGAAGTTGCAAATAGAAGATATACAATCTATGTAGAGTTTGAACACACATTTTCCATATGTGACTTTGGCAAGAATCATGTCTATAAGATGATTTTAGGAAGACCCTTCATGAGACAGTTGCATATAATGCAGGACTAGGGAACTGATTCTTTGTGCTTAAGACACTTAGGTGTAGCTACCAAAGTCAATCTCAAAGACTATTCTCATAGAGATGTACGACCCTTGCAATGGAACCCAATCCATTGAACATTAGGAAAAATAGAGTTCGTACATTCCATAGGTCTAGGATCCTCATGGATGCATAAAGACACCCACTTATGGATGTGTAAAGTTGTAGTGGAGGAAGAGGATAGATTAAATGTTAGAAATGTAGGTGCTAACAAGAATCCTAGATCTATTCAAGACCTATCCTATGCATCTGTAGTGTTTCTTCATGAAGAATTTGAAGCTGTTGGTTGGGTAGAAATCCTAGCCAAAATGGACATAGTTGTCAACGAGGAACAATGGATCCCTCATTGTGATGAAGATGGCTATGACATATTGGTTTTTACAATAGAAACACTTATGATTAATCCACTCATAGAAGAGTGTAAGCCTAGCACATCTGCACCCACAGAACTCAATGATGAGGATGAAGAATCCGTCGTCATGGAACCTTTTTGTACATCAAAGGAAGAGTATCTTTATTTGATAGATTCTAAGACTCAAGAACATGATAGATGTAAGTATGAGAAGGAGGTAACCACAATCAAATTTGATATAAGTAAGAAAGATAAAGGCAAAAAAAGGTTAACCACACAAGAAGAAAAAGAAGCCTTGTTTGAAGTGACAAAGAAGTTCAAGAAGTATGAGATAGAGGATATAATGTCATGATAAGAATTCTTAAAAGAGAAGTAATTGTAGGAGAAGCCTATGACAATAAAGATAAGACTAAAAAAATTGTAGTGATCATAGAAGATGGGGAACATATATGTACATACATAGGATACTACTTAAGTGATTCTACTGATAAGGCAATAGTAGAAACAATCCAGACATTATGGAGCTATTCATAAGCCTTCTTGAAAGGCAATGACCATAGCACAGACTACATTATGTGAAAGCTCAAAATCATGGAAACTATTGATTCCTATGAGCTACTTGAAATGACCTTGGGAATTGATGTATAGCCTTCAATGGTACCAAATTTATCTAATCCTTCCATATGACTTCCTGCATACCTTCTTCTCCATCAATCTTAGAAATGCAAAAAATGTTAATGCACTCTATGCCATAGTCATCAATTGTATTGATTATCTATTGACTCTCATACCAATATCATATGAGAACCAAACCAGCATGCAAAATTTTAAGAATCAATTAACATTAGATATGTGATTCACATGCTCAATATCGTGATCAAATAACAAAAAGTTAAAAGTGCAGAAGAAAGAAAAAATACATTTTTCTTAGTTATAGTCTAGAAACATAGTAGCACATGGAATGCACTATTCAAAGGAATAGATAATGAATGATGGGATTTTAAGCACACTGTCGAAGTAGTTGTCATGGCCTAAAATATGGAGGTTCAAGAGTCATCGTTGATCAAGAAATTTAGAATGGATAGCTTCCATGGAGAAAAAAATATTTCATTGGGAAGACATAGCACATGTAAACTAAAAGAAGGTGTCTCGTTCAAAATGAGTCTAGAAGACCAAATGCAAGCCAGAGCCAATAATTTTTACACAATAATTCTCTAGTTTTGAAGGCTTTTTATTCCAAAATATTTTCAAGAAGCTACAAGGATGTCAATTTTTTTTTTTGTACTAGCCTTTTCTACCCATAACTAATTACTAGAATTTTCCAAAACACACAAATTCTTGTTGATGCATATAAATAACACAAAGTGATTGGGAGTTTAATATATGTACAAGATACTAGATCTCATATAGCGTATGTTGTTGATCTGCGAATTCGGTTATCAAATAAATTGTTGATGGAGGTGGGGGGATTGGGGATAAGCAGCTCCATGTGTTGGTGAAGTGGGCTTCAATGGAACTGATAATGGCTTTGATAGAAGGAAGACGGTTGTGATCCATCCAATAGATAATATATTGACCAAAAAAGGGTAGGTATTGAACCCTTGTTGTAGGTTTTGATAGAAGATACAAATTCAACTCAACAGAATAGCTTATAATTTTACAAAAAAATGGGAGAGATTAAAAAAAAGCAATTCTCCATCATAAACTTGTAAGGATCTCTCCAAACCCCTCTTTTATGCCATAGGGCATCCTTTCATGTGTGGAGATCAAGGGCACTCCCCCATATCTTTCTTGTCGAATTACTCATTAAGAGCATCTGAGCTTGTAGAGGGTAAACAAGGATCTCACATGCATAACAAGAGATATGAATTATGTAGACATATGGAGAAGATTAAAGGTGAATTTTGTAACCTCTCATTCACAAAAATAAGAACTTACTCCAAAAACGTCTCTTAAAATTGATGGTCGTAAGCTTTTATAGTCGCTGAAGTGGCCGGCTATCAACTCTCGGCTATCAACTCTAGTCCCCTTCTATTGTACCTTTGTTTCTTAATTTAATTCAAGTCCGGGAGAGTAGGCTATTGCAGAACTTCCTTTATATTAAAAAAAAAACTCTCGGCTTCGGGCACCCTTGTATGAGACCTTTGAACCAGTAAACTTTGTCTTCTTGTTCGGCTTTAGGATCGTCCCTTCCCAAGCTCTAGCCCCATGGGCCTTTGAGTTTTGTAATCAGGATAGTGTTAGGTGTCTAACCCCTGCTTTGAGGGATATGGAGGATTCCATAGGTTCTAAACATGGCTTTACTTATATGTTCAACTAGCTCAAGCATATGTAGGAGACTAAGCCTAAGGCCAAAATTCTAAAAAACAAAAACGTGAAAGGCTAATTTTGGCCTTATGAAATGGGGATTTTATATATTTTGGAAGTACAAATGAGAGTGATTTAAATGTAAAAATGGACTCTACATTCCTTTGTTTCATCCGTTCAGCAATTAATTTGTATGATGCACGATGACCATATATATATATATATATATATATCAAGATACAATTTCCAAACCATTATGGACCTATTCTTCTCAGAATTAATAATAAAAATGTGCACATCGTATCATAACTCCCTTTAAAGGTGTGAAAGTTTGTTGAAGATGATGAAAAAATGGCTTGCCTATTAAGTTGTACCCCCTTCCTACACAAATCCACCTCCCTATATCATAAAAGTAATATTTTAGAAGCAATGTCGCTATTTTTTCAAGGGAAAGTGGTTATTTTTTT
Source organism: Ceratopteris richardii (assembly GCA_020310875.1). Lineage (NCBI taxonomy): Eukaryota > Viridiplantae > Streptophyta > Polypodiopsida > Polypodiales > Pteridaceae > Ceratopteris > Ceratopteris richardii. The sequence continues at coordinate 95,597,785 of CM035420.1, forward strand.
TTCAAAAGGAAGTTTGGTCGCGGCCTACTCTATCATGGTTCAATTAATAAAAGAACAATACATAAATGGTCTTGGTGCCTTATCCCACAAAATAGTGGTAGGCGTGATAGCTATGATGATTCAATCCGGGTAGAGAATCTAAGATTCAACCAGTGATGTAATATAGTAAGTCTATGATCGAAAGGTTTGGTTGGTTTATACATATCTGAAATGGGCCACCGTTTGGTCATTTGCATGTATGGCCAAAGATCTTGAGACTAAGTATAAGTCCATGTACCCTCTTAAAGAGGTAATCCACTTAACCTAGTGGTTAAGTCTCAAGGTTGGGAAGGAGGAGGTCTTGGGTTCAACCCCCAGGGGAGGCATGGATAGAGATTTTTCCCCAAAGTGCTTTCTAACTAAAGTTAATGTGAGTTAATTTGAGTGAAGAATACACCTATGAGTAGTGGACTCTAGTGGAAGGTACGAAAGCAATGGTTGAGATCAGCCCTACAATTACCAGACTCTAATGGAAGATATTAAAGGAGTTGTAGAGATTGCACATGGACTTGTGGACTCTAGTTACGTTTATGGTCCTTGTTTTTTTTTTTTGTTTTTTGAGAGTACAATGAATTTGGAAAGACACACACACCCGACCTCATAAGGTAGAGGCACGCATCTTGGGGAACTTTGAGGCATCCAGTCTTAGGTGGGACTTGAACCCTGGCCATCTACCTAAGAGTACAAGGCACATCCACTAAATCACACCTGCTCGATATTATGGTCCTTGTTGATTCGAGCAGCCATATATAAAAGCATAAGGTTGGGAGAAGAGTCATCCCTCTATCATATGGTGGTCCTAATAGTTAGTTTGTTGCATTGGTATCAGAGTCCAACCTTCAATGGAGACCTTGAATGGTTCATCATCATCTTCTTCTCGAACAAAGAGATTCCATGGAGGCCTTGATAGAATGCTTTTTTCATCTTTGTACTCTTCATATTTAGTGAGCATCTATTTTAGCTTACTATGTTCACGATTGGGTGCAACAGTTTGCACTCTTCTTGAGAGTGGAAAAAAGATGAATCCAATTTTGGCATCTCTGTCGCCCAACCTCCCGCAACGTTTAATCAGACTCAGCTCGAAAGCTTGGAACATCATGAACTAACCAAGAACTCATGGACAGCGCTAAGTACAATGAGTCTTATCTATAATATAAGGTCTTGGCTGTGTTCCGAGAGCTTCGAAGATGGCATCCAAGAGAGAAAGATTGATGAGTGGATTAGTCAACTCGCTCTGAGTAATATACACACCATAATCTGTATAAACAAGTTCTAGACCAAGAAAGTATGTTAAGAAACCAAGATCATTGATTTTAAATTATTCCATTAGTTGAGCTTTAACGTGCTTGATACCATTAGCATCATTCCATGTAAAGATAATGTCATCCATATAGACACATAAGTAGATAAATTCTAAGTTGTTCTTCTTTATAATTGAAGAAGAACCAGTTTTGCTAGCCACAAAACTTTGATCCTGCAAATAAGTAACAAGACTATGGTTCCAAGCTAGGAGCTTGCTTTAGGCCATAGAGTGCCTTCCTTAGCTTGCATACAAAACCTGGTTTATCCTTATCTTCATACCCTGGTGGTTGAGTCATGTACACTTCTGAGATCCATCCATTTAGGAATGCATTCTCGACATCTAACTGATATAGGTTCCATTTCTTGGAAGCAGTTATACTTACCAATACCCTAATTATTGGCATCTTAGCCACATGTGAAAAGGTTTCTTCATAGTCCACTCCATGGGTTTGAGCAAACCCCTTTGTCATTAACCTTGCCTTGTAGCTGTTTATAGAACCATCTGAATTTTTCTTGATTTTATATATCCATCCGGATCTCGTTACCTTCATGCTTGAATTCTTGGGAAACAATTCTCAGGTATTGTTCTCCTGAAGTGCTTCAACTTTTTCTTGCATGGCATCTCTCCATTCTTGCTTCTTATTGGCCTCTTAAAATGAAGAAGGTTCTTCTATCATAGAGTCTTTAGTGATATACATAGAATGCTTGGTGACTAATCATGTGTCATAGCCATACCTTATGGGCTTTTTACTCTCCCTTTGAAATCTTTGAGAGCTTTATTGGAGGACTCTGGAATGTCTTCCAATTGCTTGAACTTGGTCTTGCCTCTTGACTTCCAAATCTTGAAGCCAATCTACTCTTCATCCTCTGAATTGATATCTTATGGTAATTATTGATCTCCTTGAGTGAGAGTTGGAAAGTCATTTTCCAAATCATAGGGTAACTTGGTCTTCTTGCAATCATCTTTAAACCATGAATGATTTTCATCAAACACTACATCCCTATTAACTATAAATCTTTTGTTAGTGGGATTATATAGCCTATAAACCTTCTAACTTTGGTCATAACCAATAAATATACACTTTTCAGTTTTAGGGTCAAGATTCCCTCTAATATGTGAAGGTATATGTGCATAAGCTATGTTACGAGGATCTTCCGTGCACACACACATAGAGGTAGAAAGAAGACGAAACAGGAATCAGAGACAGAGAGACAATCAACCCAATATTGGGTGCAATCTCCCTCCGTGTACTCTGATGGACGAGTCTATCAGAGTACCCGTATTTATAGGTTTATTTCTATTACGTCCTGAAAATAGAAGTTACATGAGGGTCGTCGCTTTTAGAAGCCACTTTTAATAAAAACTACTTTATTTACAAAAGGTGTCGCTTTCTAAAGCGAACCACTACTTTTACAACAAGTTAAGCCTAAATATAACTTATTCTAGAAGTCTTCGATGTAATCTTCGAATTTATTTATTTATGGGCATCCACTTGTATCCACGCCCTCATGCTTCTTCACCTGCTAGATCAAACACAACCACATTAAAACCTTTTGGACATTTAAAACATTAAAAATCCATTTAACCTTCCATGATTCCATAATACACAACATGCCTCTCAATTGACAAGCAACTAACCTCAGTTGATAAATATACAAACATACATGGATGATCAGTCGCATGTCCCATCATTGAACAATAGTAAGCATGAACCATGTAAAACACATGCATGGAATCGGAAACCTGAAAGTTTAATGTAATTGGGAATGATATGCAGATATTAAATGATCATAGTGAGGTGATAATTGCAAATAAGTCAATATTCTAATTCATTTTCAAAAGTATATCGAAAGTATGATCCTACATACTAAATTCTATGTAAATGCATTACATATAATCAAAGAAAATTAAGCTAGCAAAAATATTATTGTTGTTAATGTGGCTACTGCGAACGGATCCTCTTGATAAGCAATTGGTACTCATTCTCCGCATCATGAGCAAAGGCAATAGCTTCATGAAGCGATGTAGGTTGGCGTGAGCAAAGCTTTGCTTGAACCTCCTTATATATCCCATCATCATACTTCTTCTTCATAGTATCGTTGGAAACATCTTCAAGCAAGCGAAGAGTTACTAAGTATTGGTAAAACTAGTCCGTATAGGTTGTCAATGTATCACCTTCCATCCATGTAAATTCAGCCCATAATTGTCAAACATGTAGGTTGAACTGTAAAGGTAGAAAAGAATCCTTAAACTCTTCTTGAAAAGCCTTCCATGTGCATGGACAATCTGCACTATGACAAAGATCATTCCACCATAGCTGAGCTCTTCCTACCAAATAATTGGTAGCAAACTTGACTTTCTTATTTTTTGAATATGACTCAACGGAATAAAAATAATCAAATAGAGAGAGCTATGATAGGACAAATCGGCCATCCTTTCGTCCATCGAATTGGAGCATAACATAGCATTCTTGTATAGCTTGTTGAAGTGCTTGAAGTTCTTGGTGCATAATCTCTAACTGTTTTTCGAATGAGACTCCAGGTAAAGATGAATTGTCAAAATCCTCCATTGTTGTAGGGTCCATAACTAGAAAACAAAATCCCTTTTTCAAACTATGTTGGATTCTCAATCTAATAGGGTAGCTAAAAATCTTGTTCCGAGAGCTCTCCAAGGATATACTATATGCTAAAATCTGAGTTATATAATGAAAGTTATGCCCTTTTTATGATGCACTTCCCTAGGAAAATCGACAGGCGCTTCCACATGTGTGAGCTTAACTTGGGACTTGGAAAAGGAAGAGGGAGGTGAAAGTTGATGTAAATATCACAAAACGGAGATAGAGTGATAACTCAAAGAGATGGAGTAGTGGTTAAAGTACTTCCCTTGTAAGTAGGAGGTTGTGGGTTCAAATCCTCCTACCATATGGAGTCTAAAACTCTCTATTGCCACTCAAAATTTTAATTGCCTCGTGCGTAGCCAACGGTCACCAAGGGAGCCTTGGGTGCCAATGTTGCCAATGTATTGCCTAAGTTATTGCCTAAGTTATTGCCTAAGTTCTTTGCCTTAGTCGACGCCTTGGAGTAAGCCACAAGTATAAATGCAGGTTCTGGAACTGAAACAAAGACAGAAGCGGATGCGGATTCAAATTTAGATTTGTATTCGAGTTCACGAATAGAGAACGCAAACAATCCCCTCGGCAAATCAAGCCACACGTGTAAACACAGGTATAAATGAAGGTTCTAGTTCTGGAACTAGAACTGAAACAGAGACAGAGATAGAAGTAGAGGCAGAAGCAGAAGTGGATGCAAATTTGGATTCGCGAACAGAGAACGCAAACAATCCCCTCGGCAAACAATCTCCTCCGGAGTGATACGTGCCAGGCTTTGATACCACTGTTATTAGGATCTTCAGTGCACGCATACAGAGAGGTAGAGAGAAGACAAAACAGGAATAAAAAACAAAGAGACAATCAATGCGATATTGGGTGCAATCTCCCTCATGTACTCTGATGGAGGAGTCTATTAGAGTACCCGTATTTATAGGTATATTTCTATTACATCCTGAGAATAGAAGTTACATGAGGGCCTTCACTTTTAGAAATGACTTTTAGGAAAAACTACTTTGTTTAAAAAAGGCGTAGCTTTTTAGAGCGAACCACTAATTTTACAACAAGTTAAACCTAAATATAACTTATTATAGAAGTCATCGATTTAATCTTTGAATTTATTTATTTATGCGCATCCACTTGTATCCACATCGTCATGCTTCTTCACCTGCTAGATCAAACACAACCACATTAAAACCTTTTGGACATTTAAAACATTAAAAATCCATTTAACCTTCCATGATTCCATAATATACAACAAACTATGCACCCAAAGATTTTGCAATGGTCCTATGAGGATCTCCTACCATTCCATGCCTCATTGGGTGTCATTCCATTCAAGGATTTGGATGGAAGCCTGTTGATCAAGTATGTGGCTGTGGAAAAAGCCTCTACCCATAGGTAATTGGGTAGTTTTTTCTCATTCAACATTGACCTTGCAACTTCCACTATTAATTTGTTCCTCCTCTCTGCCACTCCATTTAGTTCAACAGTATATCTTGTTGTGACTTCTCTCTTCATACCTCTGTCCTGTAAGAATGAATCAAATTCGTGTGAGAAATACTCACCACCTCCAATAGATCTAATCCTCTTCAATTTTCTACCTATTTAGCTCGCAACCAATGTCAAATATTTTTTGAAACATGTAAATACATCATCCTTATGCTTCATGAAGTAAAGAATTTTCCATCTAATGTAATCATCCATAAATGAGACATAGTACCTTGAACCTAAGATTGATGGATCTTTGCTAGGATCCCACACATCTGTGTGTACAAGCTCCAAGTAGTCTTCATACATGTACCCCTTTTTGTTAAATGGTTGTCCATGAGCTTTGCTAAATTGGCATGCTCCACATTTGTATATCATGTGTTTCTTGGACACATTTGGAATGCCAAGCACACTCTAATCCCTACATATTTGCTTTAGTGTTCTTTATCCTATATGACCTAGCTTTTTGTGCAATATCTCTAGTTCAGATAGAGTTTGATCTCTGTAGTTGAAGAGTGTTATGTTTTTAGTGTCTTCAGTCTCAAATGTAAAGAGTCTACTAGATTTCTCACCTTTTGCAATCCTTTTGAAGCCTTGTTGAGGGTCTTCCACATATGCTCCATGCCTTGTGAATCTGACCTGTAAGCATTTCTCAACACTTTGTCCAACACTGCTTAGGTTTTTTGTTGTGGTTGGTACATATAAAACCTTACTTAAGAGGTTCATGTTACCATCAGAAAGCTTTGACATTTCCAATTTTCTTGACAGAGTGTCTAGTTTCATCACCTATCTGCACTTCATGCTTCCCTTGAGGCTCTTCAAGATCAGATAGCAATGCTACATTTCCAGCCACATGATTGGAACAACCAAAATCAATATAGAAAAGATGCTTATCATCTCTACCTTGCTTGGATGTCATGTTCATGATGAGTAGAGAATCCTCTTGGTCTTCTATGTCATGTTCATGACGAGTAGAGAATCTTCTGAAACCTCCTTGATAATTGTTCTTGTTGTAGCCTTGGCTATAGTTGTGATTGTAATTGCTTCCTCCATTGTTGAATCTGGCTTTGGATTGTCCATAGCTCCCTCTATGGAAGCCTCTTCCCCTTTGATTCCTTATATTCTTGAAGCATTGTTATGTGGTGTGGTTGGTAAGGCCACAAATGTTGCAAGGTGGAGTGTTGTAGGACATCCCCCTGCCTTGCTTTCCTCCTCTACCCCTTCCTCTAGTACCTCTTCCTCTACCTTTGTAGTTAAATTCAGAGGTACTAGCCTCTTCTTCATTCTTTTTGCGTTTACCCTTATCCTTATTTTTATTCTTATCTATATAAAGGTTAGAAGATTGGTTTCCTCTAGAGTTGTCACCAATCTTGTTGAGCTTTTTTTCATGGTGAAGAGTTGCCCCATCAAGGTGTTGAGATCAGGTATCTGCATATACATATAAAGATCCATTGCTATGGTGAAGGACTCCCACTTATCATCAGCTTTGATAGCATTGAGGATCTGCCTTACTATGTGTTCTTCTTATATTTCCTCTCCAATGCTTGCAAGATGGTCAGCCACATCCTTCATCTTGGTCACATAATCAGGTACACTTTGCTTTGATTGCTTTTTAAGGGTTGTAAACTCCCTCCATAGCTGGTTCTTCCTACCTCTTGTGTTTGATGAAAATTATGAAGAAAGTACTTCCCAAGTCTCTTGGGAGGTCTTGCAATTCATAATGTGAGGCAATAAGAAATTAGATTTTGAGTTTAGTAGATAGGACCTGGCAAGAGCATCCTTTGCACAACATGTGGTCAACCTTTCTTGCTCTTTGCTTGTGGGTTGATGTTTGCTCCCGAATGTTGGCATCTCTTCATCTCCTGAGATGTATCCATATTGACTTCTCCCTTGAAGGTAGGCTTGCATCCTTAGTGACCATGTTGAGTAGTTGCTTCTATCCAATTTGTCAATGAATAATGGAAATACATCTCCCATGTTTCTTGTTGTTGCTTTGATACCACTATTGGAAGAGATGATGGATAGTCTTCAGAGATGCAGTGGTGTTGCTTAAATCTACTTCACAACATCCAAGAACAAGTGCTTGAGAGTGTAGTGGGTCTCTTTAGCTTGCTATTGATCATAAATAATCACCCATGTTGTTTGGAACATTATCCACTAATCAATGGATCAAAACAGATAGGTAGGAAATTGATCCAAGGTCATAGACTTGCTATTTTAGTCTCTACACATATTCAATATAATGAAGAGTGCTCTGAGCAAATAGCAATTAGCCTAATTCCTTTTGATGGTGTCTAATTAATTTAAACAACTATCAATGGTGAGTGATTTCAATAAAAAAGATGAACTACACACTAAGTATGATTGTTTATCAAATCATAGGACTTCCCTGACATTTTTGGGATGCATCAGAGTACAGACCAGAGAGTAAAGATATGATAATATCTCACGATTGAGAGAACCAATGATAATGATATTTTGTATCTATAAAGTAGACATTATATCGAATCTATGATGCTTTAATCATGAAAAATGATCAATCATACACTGAGAACAAGCTTTGAGAAGATCACTGTACTGATGTAGTCATGGCAGAGAAGTGAAGTAAACATGTTATAAAAATGTTGGTATTAGATCACATAAAAATACAATGTCATTGGCAATAATCTATTGCATAATGTGAGGGAACTGATTGAGCTATGAAGTGAACTCTCAATCAAATCACATAGGATCCCTCTCTTTTTCTCTCCAAAAGTAGGGGCATCACATGAGTCTTTTGATTCTCTTTTATAGTTGAGCTTGAAGCCATTCTTTTGAATTCAAATTCAAAAGTCCACCTAAAAGTAAATCCTAAACTATAAGGTATATTCTCTCATCAACCAACTACCAAATGAATCGAGATTTGATGTTTCCTAACTCCTTGTGGAACTAAGGTTCTTTTACAAAGGTTAATGTAATTGATTTTACAAGGGATTGATCATATAAGGCTCCATGAGAAATATGCCAATCATCCAAGTATGTGGGCTTGTATTCTCTTGCACCAATAGGATACTATGTCCTCTGATATATGTTGCACTTCTTCACATAGGTATGTGCATCCATGTGAAGGGTTGACCACCAAAACCCTTAGAATAGTTTTGTCTTGATTACTCAACTAGGTCAAAAGTGTCCTCCTTCAACACCTTGTTGTGCAGCCTCTAAGATCTTTAAGTATTTGCTTTCATGCACACATAGTGTAATATATCTATCTTGTCCATGCCTATACAAATTATCTGCTATAAGCATATAGTATTGAGCTCCTACTTTAGATTTCTTCTTTGCACTAAATCCATCTCTTGATGGGGTGTTTTTGTGCTTAGAAAGTCAACTAATGGACTCCTCTAATCTGGTATTGATGACACTTGATACAATGTTGCATGTTCGATAGGTGGTGTATTAATACAATGTAGACAATCCTTACACATCATATAGACATCTGCTTCCATAGTTGTCCAATATATGCCCAATTTCTTTAGAATCTATAGGGTTTGGTGTTTTTTATGGTGTTGTGCTAATGCATCGACATGTGCTAATTGCAACCATTTTGAACAGTCTTCTTTTTCCTCCACACAACAAGCTAAGATTCCTTGATCATTTTGCTTGTATATGCTTCATGCCAGTATATGATATTTCTAAGATTCGAGAATCTCTTTATCCTTTGTCCTTACTATGGGGCTTTTGGGTCGGAATGTAAGAATAGGCAAATTCTTTTTAGCCCAACTAGGTACTACTTCCAAGTTGAACAAGTACACATCAAGAAGTTCATCTAATACTGCTTGTGATGACTCACCTAAAGTAAGCCTAGAAAGGTGATCCATGCTAAGGTGTGTCTTTCCTTTCATTACAACAACTTCAAAATCATGCTCCATTAGTAAGAGAAACCATCTTACTAATCTCCTTGTGTTACAAGGTTTGTTCAAAAGGTAGAGTAGAGGTTGGTGATCTATAAAGAATTTAAACATTTGCAAGAAAATAATGTATAAAATTCTTAACTACATATACCATGCCTAATCCTTATTTTCTATGGTTATCTAATTTCTCTCTACTACATTCAGCTATAGATTTGCATAAGCAATGGGGAGATCTATGTTTCCTTGATTTGTGGGTTGTGCTAGCATACATCCAATAGAATAATTGGAAGCATCCACATGAACATGGATTGGCTTAGTCCAATCAATTGTTGTAAAGATTGGCATTGAACATAGTCATCTTTTCAACTCATTGAAAGAGGTCTCGTACTCTTCATTCCACTCAAAGTTAGTCAATAGGTTGTACAAAGGCTTTGCAATTATAGCATGCATGTGGATAAAGTGTCAGTAATATCTATAGTCCCATGAAATCTTGTACTTCCTTGGCCATCTTCATTCTAGGTAGTTCTAGAATGTCTCTAATCTTATCTTCATCTATGGAGATCCCATTCTTAGACACTATGTGTCCTACAATTTAGCCTTGCTTGAAAATTCACTTTTCTAGGTTCATACAAAACTCATATTCTCTACATTTGTCAAAGATTTGTTTAAGTTAAGGGATGTGAGTTTTTCTAATGTTGGAGTGAGCACATAAGTCACCCATATACATTTTTAGGTTCATTTGCAAGAATTCCTTGAACATGCATTAGGGCGAAAAACGGCCGAAAAGGGGTTGTTTGCTAATAGAGATTCAGGAAATTGACAAATAGAGTCTTTCCACGTGTACAAGAATATAACATTGTTGTCTCCTTTAACCGTATGAAGAAATTCTTTTTTTAAGAGAATATGATCTAAAAGTGCCGCGAAAGTGATAAAGATTATTGTATTCAGTGTACAATTTCTTGGTTTGATGCAAAAAAAGATTATTTTGCACACCACACAATGCATATTTTTAAAGTTCCAAGAAGGAAATGATTTTTGAAGATACGAAATATTTTTGGGTTCACAAAATTCCATGGTTATTCGGCGATAGGGTTTACATCAAATCAAAAGTTTCCACGTGTACAAAGCCTTTTTATCTATAAATGTTGGCAAAGTTTGTGAACGTCGGTTTCCCGCTTTGAGCATTCTTCTTCTTCTCGATTCTAATGGCTTCTTCTTCTTGTCGTCCTTCCAATCGTGTAACCTCATGTGAGGTTTACAACAGAAGAGAGGATTCTTTATGGAAACCTCTTTCTGTGAAGTTAAATGAATGAGTAATTATGCTTCCTAGCTATAGAGGTGCCCATAAAGTCAAGCATGCTAAAAGAGATGACACAAGAAACCATTGCAGGGGACATATTCTTAGTTTCAAATTGAAGAGATGCGGTTGGTTTGCAAGAGTACAACATGTGTACAACGCTAAGGATCTTGTTCTGGAAAATCATATGCAATTCCCTTTGTACTCTAAGTGAAGTTTTACAATGATCGTCTATCATTTCAGTTGTTTTTGTATAACAACATATATGTTTTTGTATTGTAGATATTTTTCCTTCCAATATTTTAGAGTAGCAACCTCTTGAATGTTTAACACGAACATTCAGAGTTCTTCGTAAGGAATATGCAGAGCTTATGTATGCAGACAAATCTGCTCAAGTTTTCAATAGCACAGAGTTATGTGTCCATTTTGCATATTATCAGGTGCCATTAGGGAGGAGCTCTTATGGAAATCTTACACATTTGCCTGGTCCTTGCATCTCTTCATTAGATTGGGATGCTCTTGATCATTCAAAAAAAGGTGGAAAAGAAAGCTTGGACTTTGGATAGCCTTGGACTCAGAGGAGAGCTCTCCAGAAGTATTGATTCATCCAGATTTTCAATCTAGAAAGATAATTGTCACTCCAAATTGGAAATTCAAAAATGTAAGGGAGCTCTAGAATACCTTGATGAGGCATCATCACAATTCAAATTCTCAATTGATGATGCAATAGTTAACATTAGATTAGAGAAAACATTATCTTGCATAACTTGCGTTCCACCCAGGGTGATCAAGTTGCAACCCTTTAGATTGTAACAAGTCTCCTTCTTTAAGAAGCTTTTTTTCAAACTTCCATTGATTTTTCTTTGCAGAATGGTGACTAAGAATGTGATTGATTACATCACTTCAATTTGTCTTTTTATGGACTATGTTCATATTGGCTTTTTTTTTGTTTAATTTCAAGATTCTAAGGACGTTTCAATGGTGCAATGATTATACAAGAACTTGCATATGAAAAATTGAAAAGATTGGATGACACGACCGATACAAGCGATACGGGCCATCCGAAATTCTCCGATTGCCCATATTGATTGCATCGGTCGTGTGATAAAAACTTCTCTATCCTCCTCACATTTAACTTTTCTACAGGATGGTGACTAAGAATGTGACTGATTACATCACTTCAATTATGTCTTTTTATGGACTAGATTCATATTGGCATTTTTTGTTTAATTTCAAGATTGATGAGGTTTCTATTGTGCAATGATTATAAAGGAACTTGCATGAGTAAATTCTAGGTGATTCAAGAATATAAACCAAGAAATTCTTACATAATATATCTCCCCTTTTAGAACCTTTTTCCATACTTCCATTGATTTTCCTTTGCAGAAAGTAACTAAGAATGTGACACATTACATCACTTCAATTATGGTTTTTTATGGACTATATTCTGATTGGCAAATTTTTTGTTTAATTTCAACATTTTGATGAGGTCTCAATGGTGCAATGATTATACAGGAACTTGCATATGAAAAAATGGATGGTATGAAAAAATCGAAAAGATTGGATGACACGACCGATACAAGCGATATGAGCCATCCGAAATTCTCTGATTGCCCCTATCGCTTTCATCGATCGTGTCATAGAAACTTCTCTATCCTCTTCACATTTAACTTTTCAACAAGAATAAAGCAAAAAGCACACAAAATAAACATTTTGATGATAGGAACTATTCAATTTTGCTTGAACCATGCAATGAAGTCACTTTTGCTTAGTTCTCAAGAGGATCAATTCAACATTACATTACTCAAGGCATATAAATATATTACAATGTATCTATGTACATTTCATGAGTAATAAGCTTTGAAAAGAAATATATTTAATCCTTCTTGAGCCTTTTGAATGAACTTGGCTCTCCTCTATATCTGAGGTACTCTTTTCTCCTGTAGCCAACAATACTTTGAACATATGACACCCCTACAGCCATTGCATAGCTTGAGTAACAAACGAAGTAGCCTACCCTTGAAGCATTGAATCCTGGGGCATATCCAAAAATTCTTAATGCACCTATTCTTTCAAGTAGAAAAACTTTGTATGCATTAAAGGGTATTGAAGTAAAACCCATGAATCTTGAAAGAGTCCTCAAGGAGAATAGTGAAAAATCTGCCTCTTCACTATACTGCTTATGAATAACACAAAATAATTTTGGATTCAGTTTTGGAAGATAGTGGATCACTGAATGAAGATCCATCTTTGTCTTTCCTTTCTTCTCTATGGTTTTCCTTGTTCCCTTCCCCTCCCAATGTAGTTGTCTTCATCCAATATAGATATCTGTTGAAAAAATTGAAAATCTAGGTTAGAAAAAGTCCAAGGACTTTTAAAGTCATAGAAATAACTGGAAACACAAGTAGAAACAAAGCATGAGATACGACCGATCCAAGTGATTAGGGTCATCAGAGAATATCCGATGGGCATAATCGCTTGCATCAGTCATGTTCAATTTATCATCCTTAACTTTATAGAAACATATAATTAATGTTGAAAATAATATTTATAAACACATTTAGTTGTTCTATATGGAGCATTCATTCATATAGCTATAAATATGATGATTGGACACAACCAATTCAAGTGACTAGGCCCATCAAGGAAGCTTGGATGGTCCTAATCGCTTGAATTGGCCATCTCCAAAGGAGGTCATCTTGAAGCTTAGATTGCATGTGAACTTTTGTATCTTATTATTGGTTGAGAATTTGGAGAAGATAATGCTACCACTGTGTCTGGAACGTGTCAAAACCCTAAGATTGACTGTCTATTTGCATGATTTGGATACCCAGAAGTCTTGATAAGCCTTTTTGTATTGATTTCCAGACACGACCGATGCAAGCGATTAGGCCCATCCAACATTTCCAGATGAGCCTAATCGCTTGCATTGGTCATGTCCTAGATTCATGCACAAATAGGCTCATCAAGACCTTTCCATATCAGAATCATACAAATAGACAGTCAATCTTAGGGTTTTGGCATGTTCCTCCTGATGCAATGGTAGCATTAGGTTCTTGATTCCGAGCCAATAGTAAGATAGGGAAGTTCATGACCGATGCAAGCAAAATAAGCTAGTCAAAGGTGGGTCAAACGCGTGTAATCGCTTGTATCAGTCGTATCGGGTATGTAGCACAAGTATGCATGGGTGATGAAGAGAGAAATTCTATGAAGGTTGAAAATGTGGAATGGTGAACGGGACTCGTATTTATAGTCGAGAAGGACTGGGTAACAGTCACATGAGGTGGACCAATAAGTGAGTGCATGTGGCAAAAGAACATTGGGAATCACAATGGCTAGATGACGTGGCCCACTCAAATGATGCCATGTGGCATTGTAACGTTGGGATTCGCAATGGCTAGATGACATGGACCAATCACACATTGCCACATGTCACCAACGGTCAAATCATCCCAGAGACCTATTTAAGCTCTTCTATTCACTTTTTTCATTTTTTTGTGAACTCCTTGCTACCATCAACTTGCCATTGTCTTCACATTTTTACATGCTTTTCAAAACTTTCCATAGACCACATTTTGTGTGAGGGTTTAGGGTCATCATGATCAATTATTTTACAACACGACCAATACAAGCGATTAAGGACATTCGAGGATTTCCCGATGACCCTAATCGCTTGTATCGGTCATGTTTCTTGAGTGCTTTGTGAAAGCTTTTAATTAGTTTTTTTGCTTTTAAAATTTGTTCCAAGCTTTTAAACTCTTTTTTGTGCAAGTTAGCTTATTTCGCTTGCATCGGTCATGAACTTCCCTATCTTACTATTGGCTCAGAATTTCAAGAATCTAATGATACCATTGCATCTGAAACGTGCCAAAACCCTAAGATTGACTGTCTATTTGCATGATTCTGATATCGAGAGGTCTTGATGAGCCTATTTGTGCATGAATCTAGGACACGACCAATGCAAGCGATTAGGCTCATCTGAAAATGTTGGATGGGCCTAATCGCTTGCATCGGTCGTGTCTGGAAATCAATACAAAAAGGCTTATCAAGACCTCCACGTATCAAAATCATGCAAATAAACAGCCAATCTTAGGGTTTTGGCATGTTCCGAATGCAATGGTTGCATTATTTTCTTCAAATTCTCAACCAATAATAAGATACAAAAGTTCACATGCAATCTAAGCTTCAAGATGACCTCCTTTGGACATGACCAATTCAAGCAATTAGGACCAATGCAAGCGATTAGACCCATCCGATATTCTTTGGTGAACCTAATTGCTTGGATTAGTCGTGTCTCATGCTTTGTTTCTACTTGTGTTTCCAGTTATTTCTATTAAATATATTTCTTTTCAAAGCTTATTACTCATGAAATGTACATAGATACACATATTTATTGCCCAAAGGGATACAAGACATTGCAAATATGAAGGATGTAATCTTTTTTTGTGTAATTGATCCATGTAGTAATATTAATCCTTATTGATCCATGATCTGTTTTTCTCTAGTAAAAGTCCTATTTATCTGATGATAATAATCTTTTTTTTGTAGGTTATGGCTAGGACAAAGAAGACAACAAGGAATTCTCTCCAATCACAACATGGAAACTCCAAAGTGTAAGCCTCGCCATACGTTTTGTTGCGTTCTATTTTAAAACCTTGCCATCCATTCTAAATTTAAGTTTACCTTGCAGTGCTGCTAAGCTTCTCAAAATGCATATTGATTAAAACATTCCAAGAATTCCTTCATTGAAAGAAGAAAAAAGGTTTGGATACATTCAAATACATGTGCCATTACATAAATACGACACCTCATGTGACTGGAGAGTGATTGCAAATGCAGTAAGGTTCTTGGAAAGTAGGTTTTACAACCATGAGTTAAACTTGTCAGACTATCCATATGCTTGGGTCATCTTGATCAAGGAGAGAGCAATAAATGCCATTATGGAACATTTTGAATTACTAACACTACTCATGGTTGGCTCATCTCTAGGAAATAATTCATTGACGTCTAGAATCATCTTAAGTATGTAATCATACTTCAAAAATATCTGGATTTGATAACATGAATGAAAGAATGCATTGAGAAAGGTAACAATGAGAGAGAGAGAGAACAAGAGAGCGTTTTCATGAAACTTATGAAGATTGCAAAAGAGAACAAGAGAGAAAGAAAGGTAACAATAAGAGAACGAGAGAGAGAGAGAGAAAACAAGAGAGCATAATGTAAACGCATAACAATCATGAGCGTATAATCTGTATTATCTATGACGTAATGATGTCACTTATGAGCAATAGGTGATAAATTAAATATGATCAATAAATGATAAATTACATAAATCACTTAGAATATTAAAATCAATTCTTTGGCTTATGTTCCTTAGATTTCACAACAATTATAAATCTACTTTCACAGTCTTTGCAATTTATCAAAGCATCTACCATTGGCTGTCCCAAAAGCTGATATGTCATTGGTTTTTAATTCATCCACATTGGTTATTTGTTTCATATTCACGCTCCCATATATATAAACGAGTTCATCACTGAATAAATTTTTACAGTATGCGTATGTGTACAAACAAACACACACACACATACACATTATGTATGTGTATATAAACTAATTCATTACTGAATAAAATTTTCCAGTATGTGTATGTGTGTATATATGTGTACAAACACACACGCATAGGCGCACACACATCTCTCTCTCTTTCTCTCTCTCTCTCTCTCTCTCTCTCTCTCTATATATATATATATATATATATATATATATATATATATATATATATATATATATATATATATATATATATATATATATATATATATATATAATGCAATACATACATAAATACAAATCTATTGCTTTGCTTGGTATGGATAATACCCTTTCTTCCAAATAAAATAAAATTATGAATGCCTAGGTAGGATTATTTTTTATTATAAGAAGCCAATTCCAAAACACTTTCCATCCGAGATGTTCATGGGTTAAGTTCAAGAAATTTTCACATCGTCTACGAATCCTCACACCTTTAAAAGGGGCTCGTGATAAGATGTGCACATAAAGATGTGCTTTTTTTTGGATGAGATATTTACCTTTTAATGGCCATCTTGCACCCTAAAAACAAACATAACTTAAAGAGGTTTTAAATAAAAACCTTGACATAGGCTTTAAATAGCCAAAAAAGAAGAAGTACGGACATAAAGCAAGCATAAATATCTCCTTAAGTCATAAATTTAAGAAAAAACTGAAGCAATGGTCACAATCCAAGGCTCTTAGGTTTTTCGGGTTTGCTTGTCTAGCAAGGGGTTCTTCATCCGTCAAATGCTCCACTCTTCATGGGTGGATATCGCCCACTCATTG
The DNA here is from genome assembly GCA_020310875.1 of Ceratopteris richardii. Lineage (NCBI taxonomy): Eukaryota > Viridiplantae > Streptophyta > Polypodiopsida > Polypodiales > Pteridaceae > Ceratopteris > Ceratopteris richardii. Next base: position 95,614,770 of record CM035420.1, read on the forward strand.
GTGGTAAGCAATGTGGGTCCACCTTGGGAGGACAAAAGCTTTGGTGCTTCTATAGAGATTTTTGGGGTTAAGTCCCTAGTCGTCTCCATTCAAAGGGAGGAGATTTTGGTGAAGTAGGAGGAGCTAAAGAGGACATGTCTCATCAGTCAAATGTCTGGTCCTAAGACCCCTCTTGAGTCCTTGCGATAGTGGTTCCCTTGCGGCTTATTTTTCAACAAGTCTTAGTTCTTGCCAGCTAATCACATGTTTCTAGTTTTCGAAAATGATGATATGGCCTTCCAAGCTTTGCAAATGGGCACTTCGCACGTTTGAGGAAGTATCTTGTGCCTTTTTAAATGATTTCCTGAATTTGTTCCAAATAGGTCAAAATTGCTATGCTATTCACTCCAGATTGAGCTCCCAAACCTTTCCTTTTTCTTATATGGTTTCATAAGGAAATTGTTTCATTGGTCAGCCTCTTTCCTTGAGAGAAGATGTCGAGGGTTTCATCTATGAAGGTGCAAGACACTCGTTCAATGCGAGATGAAACCTATAGATTTGTGCCAAAGCAGATTTAAACAAAGATCTCCCCTCCAAAATTTTCATAGACATTGGAGAAGAGAAAACCATTGAGCAGGAGATTATATTCAAGAAATTACCAAATGCTTGTTTTTAGTGTGTTTTGGAGGGCCATAGAATAAAAGATTGTCCTTTGAGACAAAAATCCATTAAGAACAAGTCAACGACTTGGATTACCCAAGGGATGGAACCCCTATGACTATCACAATGATGGGAAAACTCTTGAGGATTCCACTTGTAAGGAAGACAACCAAGAAGGATACACCACTAGCAAAGAGGATGGATTCACCTAAAATAATGATAATAACAAGCACATCAAAATTTCAATCATTGGATCCACTATTCCCAAAAGGATACCAGACGCATTTCCAAAGTAGGATTCTCACAAAGGAAAACAACCAACTGAGATATGATGGAAAAGCCCCCTTAAGGATAAACTCCTATGCTAGGGCGCCTCCACCTTGAGGATAAAAGAGGATGAGAAAAACAAGAAAAAGATGGATAAGGTCCCTCCCTACAAAGAGCTTAACCTCTTATAATGATCATCATTTCTTTCAATGTTAGAAGATTGTTTGACCCCTCAAGAGCTCAAACATTGATGGTGAGGACCTTCAAAAGGGAGTGGAATGTACTTCCTCAGCCAATATCTGGCTCTCCACCATGCATCCCAAGGGTGATGATGTCTCCGCCATCGAAATTAATCACAAATGGTATGCTAGACTTGTGGATAACCTAGTGGATCACAATAATAGGTGGATTGGTGCTTCCTTTGGGAGTCCTATGTAGATCACCATTGTCTCTGTGTATGCCCCAAATACCAATTCAAAACGGGTTGCCACTTGGCAATGATTGGGCTCTCTTTCCTTCAACATCATTCTTTGTGGGGACTTTAATATGGTGGAGGTTATTCTCAATAGATGGGAGGGGGCAACTTATTGATGGTTAGGAGAAGGATGCCTCGGACCATGTCAAGCTTAGTTGGATCTAGTGGAGATCAAAGATGAGGCAAGTTTCTCTTATTGAATCTTCAATTTAGAGTTGACTTGAGAAAATCTAGACTTGAGAGAAGCTATATTACATAGAATATCATCAATAGGTGGGCCCCCCTTCCCTCTCCTACTGTGTGAACCTAATGTCTCTAATAACTATTCAATTGTGCTTATCTTCAAGCATGCCATCAAGCTCAAGGAAGTCCCTTAGTTTCATACCAACCCCACAACCTTCTCATTCCCCTCGGTCCAGCAAGAGATTACTACTGCTTGGAATTAGGCCTTTGCCACCCCCTCCTCACCGGTCAGGTGTTGGAGGATGGCGGTCAGGACTAACAAGAATCTTCAAATAATTGATTGAGCTAGAAGGGAAAATCTTTATTGTAGGCTTAGGTGTCTTGAGAAAGAAGTCAATGAAGGCCACTTTCAATGCCAGACAGGGCTATAGAAAATCAGAAGCATGCTGAGATACAAAGAAGAAATCCAAAGAAAAAATCTCCCCATATACTTTGAATTTTGGTATGTGGGAAAGGTGGACAAACCTATTAGAGAGATGTGTGGACTCCTCAAGAAGAAATAGTACAAAGAAGCGATCCCTTTCATGATGGATATTCAGGGGGTTGAGTGCAAGATGGATGATGAAAATATTATGTTGGTTGTAAATCACTTTACCCTTCTTGTGAGGGTTTACATGCCTTTTTCTCCTCACAGGTAGGATATCATGGTGACCATCTCGTGACATAATTTAGTGATTTAATATTCAAATAAGGGAGCATGAAATAAGAGTCTTGCAATAGGTTAATCAAGCACACTTAGTGAGTTAAACATTGAGGAAAGATATCATGTCCGCTTGAAGGGATTTACAAATGCCTTTCATGAATAATAAGAGGATGAACAAAATCAAGGGAATGCATTACATCTCCCTTTGATAAATGTTGATCAAGAATCTAGAAGCCTCCATTTACTTGGATAGGCACAATAGGTTGTATCCAAGGGAAATTGAACTTATAACCTACTCGTTAGGAGTATGATGGACTAAAAACTTTCCACAAAAGCCATGGTTGAGGATTACTTCCCAATCCTCCCTCATAGAGTAAGGTTCAAACATCCTTTGCATGCCATTTTTTGAGTCTATCACTCTCTTCATTGCCTTCAATGATTGGCCTATAATCTCCCCTTGAACTGATTCCCTCATCCTTGCATAGTCTTTTGAATATTTTTGTTCTCAACCTTGGTTTCTTGAACCCTTGCTCTCGACCTTGGTGTCTTGAACTTTGTTGTTTGCAACCTTGGTTCCTTGAGCCCTTGTTCTCAACCTCTGTATTGTCTTGAACTTTGTTGTTTGCAACCTTGGTGCCTTGAGCCCTTGTTCTCAACCTCTGTATATTGAACCTAATTCTTAGCCATGCAAGCCATCTTGGATCCTCAATATATTGTTTTCATTGGAAATCTCATTTTTAGATCTTTCCAAGGGTACCTTACATGTCTAAATTTGACATATGGATTGGTAGATACACTCTAATTTTTATGGGGCTAACTTCTCAAAGTAACGCACACAATGTTTTGTATCATTTCAGATACAAACTGCCCAAGCACCTTTTCTAGAGGCCATTGGGTGTCCATGAGCCTTGTGGAATCCACCCATCCTACCCAAGCCTAGTTCCTATGCTTTGAAATGAATTCGTCTATCCAAGGGGAATTGAACTTATGACCAATTGGCTAAGAGTATGATGGGCTAACCACTTGCCCCAAATCCATGTCTGAAGATAACTTTTTAATGCTCCCTCTTTGGGTGTGGTTCATGAAGTATTTTGATAGCAATGCACCACGTTCTAGTATCCTTCTCAACAGATCCACAATGATACCCTTGTAGTAGAAAACTAATCTCTAGACACCGCACATAGTACTCTGTACTAACCTGTAGAGTATGCAAAAAAAACATAGTGCATAGAGAGCACCAACATAGATTTCTTGGGTGTTACAAATGCGGTCCAAGTTATAGTCTACAGCTAACCACACCACTATATGTTTGGCCAGAGTGTCTATGGGAGAAAAATAAAGAACGATAAAGAATACATGAGTGTAAGTATACAAACTATGTCTGGAACTTGATGGGCATGTTACACAGTACACTAGTAACTGTGTAAGATCATGAATCAAGTAACCCCCATCAAGTGATAACAATGTTGAAACCTATCCGGTGGTAGGGCCTTAGTCAAAGCATTTGCAACATTATCTCCAGTATGAATCTTCTCACAAATAATGCGCTTAATTGATAAGCAATATCTAATAAAGTGATACCACAACTCAATGTGCTTCGTCTTTGCATAATATACTTGATTCTTAGCCAATGCAATAGCACTTTGACTATCATTGATCAAACAAGGTACATGTTAGATAGACCCATATCATAAGCATGATGGGAAAGCCACAATGCATCCTTACATGCCTCACTTGCTGCAACATACTCTGCTTCTGTAGTGGAAATAGTTGAACATTCTTGAAGACGAGATCTCCAAGTGATAGCACTTGCAACAAAATGAAAAATGTACCCTGATGTAGACTTATGATTGTCTAAACAATCAGCATAATTAGAATCTATGTAACCAATAATGGATTATTTCCCTCTACCCAATTTAAGACACTTGTCCTTAGTGCCACTAAGATATCTCAAAGTCATCTTGACTACTTCCCAATGCTTCTTGCCAAGATTAGACATATATGTGCTCACAAGTCCCATTACAAATGCAACGTCTAGTCTTGTAGCTACCATAGCATACATGAGACTTCCAGGAGCAGACTCATAAGGAATTTTGTTCATGAATTCCTTATCCTTATCTAATTTGGGGCAATCATCCTTCCTCAATTTCACATACGTGGGTAAAGGTGTACTCAATGCCTTTCCACCCTACATATTGAACCCGCAAAGTACTTTGGATATGTAGTCACTTTGAGACAATTATATGCATCTTTACTCCTGTCATGAGTAATGCACATGCTTTCCCCAAATCCTTCATATCAAATGCCTGAATCAACTTCTTTTTTAGAATTCAGAAGTCATAAGAGCAATTCTCAGCAATTAACATATCATTGACATAAAGTATCAAGCATATCAAGCTTCCATCTCAACATCACTTTGTGTAGAGACAATGATCCTCATTGCTTTGAGAATAGCCTTGAGATTTCATAAAAGGATCAAAATTTTGGTACCATTGTCTAGGGGACTATTTAAGTCCATATAAGCTCTTCTTCAGCTGACAAACTAGACTTTCTTTGCTAGGAACTACATAACACTCTAGTTGTTCCATATAGATCTCATCTGTAAGATCTTCATGTAAGAAAGTAGTTGCAACAAGTCGTGCTTTATGCTTTGGAGAAGCACTATCTGATGTGAATTTCAGGTTATATACCCATTTACATGGTAAACCTTTCTTTCCCTTTGGAAAAGGTCCTAAATCCCAAGTACCATTCTTATGAATAGATTGCAACTCACTCTTCATGGCGTGTTCCCACTTGACATGATCCTTTGTCTCCATAGCTTCTTTGTAGTAAGGAGGCTCACCAACATCTGCTAACATAACAAAATCCAAACTTGGAACATATCTATGAGGTGGATATGAGACACATGTAGAGCGTCTCAATGGTTGCTAAACAGGAATATTTGTAGAGTCATCTAATCGGACGTTTTCTTGAACATCCCTATGTGCAACATTTTTATGCATACTAACTGGAGGACTAGAATCCCCAAACACCACTCTGCTCACTTCAACCTCCTTAATGGGTTGTTTATGAATCTAGGACTCATTGAAAATGACATCACTACTTCTGATCAATGATCGTGTTTCAAGATCCCATAAGCGATATCCAAATTGGCCTCCTTGATTGTATTAAAAAAAAAAGCAGTTCTTTGACTTATGGTTTAGCTTTTGTCTAAGATTCTTGGGCATATGAAGATATTCTTCACAATCCAAAACCCAAAGATGATCATAATATAGTGGCTTCCGTGTCCATAAATCTTATGCAACTTTTAGATCTTTGGCAATACTAGATGAAAGGTTAATCACATGAACTGTAGTCAATACTCGTTCTATGCAAAAGCCTTGTGAAAGGTTTGCATGATGCAACATAGAAACTACTCCATCCTGAATAGCTCTATTCATTCTTTTAGCTACACCATTTTGTACTAGGGTATAAGAAGTTGTAAACTTTCTATGAATTCCTCTAGATTAATAGAAAAGTTTGAATTCATGTGAGGTAAGCTCACCCCCATTATCTGAAGATAAAGCCTTAAGCTTAGGTTTTTTTAGTCTTAATTGAAGCAAGCCATTTTTTGAAAATAGGGAATACCTTATCCTTTGATTTGATAGGATATACCCAAACTTTTCTATTTGCATCATCTATGAAAGTGACAAAGTAAAGAGAGCCACCTAATGACCTTGTGGGCATAGGACACCACACATCTGTATGAACAAGATCTAAAGGCTAAATTGAAGAGTCAATGTGTGTTTTATGCACATATCTAGTTTGTTTTCCATATTGAGAATGCTCAATAAATGAAAAATCAGAGAAAGATAATATAGATAAGCAGCCAGATTGAGAAAGATAACATAAACAAGTAGCCAAAACGAGAAAGATTTTCCATTCCACTATGAGATATATGTCCCCAAAGGTCATGCCAAATACAAGCCATAGGCTATTCGTTAATAGCTAACAAGTGTTCTATCTATGATATAAACAAAGGATACAGTGAGCCTGAAGTATTTTGTTGGCAATGCACCACAGTGCACTCTCCTTCTTGTGAGATCCACGATGATATCCTCAGAGTAGAAAATCGATCTCCTAAGGCCGCACACAGTACTCAGCACAGAGACCACAGAATTCGTAGAAAACACAGTACACAGGGAGCATGAAGACAGACTACTTAGGTCTTACGAATGTGGTCAAACTTATAGTCTGTGGCTGATGAGGCCACTATATGTTTTATTAAAGAACATATACAAAGAAGTGTACAATGGCCATTTGGCCTTTCACATGGACACTAATGATAACAATCTCCCACTAAAGGCTAATATGACCAAAGTAACTGTGGGAGAAAAAATAAAGAATGATAAAGAATACCTGAGTGTAAGTATACAAACTATACCTCCCACCTGATGGGCATGTTACAAAGTCTACAAGTGACTCTATAATATCATGAATCAAGTGACCCCCATCAAATGACAGTAATGTCAAAAGCTATCCTATGGTAGAGCTTTAGTCAAAGCATCTACAACATTATCTCGAGTGTGAACCTTCTCAAGAATAATGCGCTCAATGGCTAAGCAATCTCTAATGAAGTGATACCTCACCTTAATGTGCTTGGTCTTTGCATGATAGACCAGATTCTTAGCCAAAGCATTGGCAATCTGACTTTCATTGAGCAAACGAGGTACATGCTGAGGTAAACCCATATCACAAGCAAGATGAGAAAGCCACAATGCTTCCTTACATGCCTCACTTGCTGCAACATACTCTGCGTCTATGGTGGAAATAGTTGTACATTCTTGAAGATGAGATCTCCAAGAGATAGCATCTCCAACAAAATGAAAAATGTACCTTGACGTAGACTTACGATTGTCTACACAACCAGCATAGTCAGAATCTATGTAACCAATAATGGATGCTTTCCCTCTACCTAAGCATAGACACTTTTCCTTAGTGCCACTCAGATATCTCAAAATCATCTTGATTGCATCCCAATGTTTCCTACCAAGATTAGACATATATCTACTCACAACCCCCACTACAAATGAATCTCTAGTCTCGTAGCTACCATAGCATACATGAGACTTCCAACAGTAGACTGATAGGGAATTTTGGTCATGAATTCCTTTTCCTCATCTAATTTGGGGCAATCATCCTTTCTCAATTTCACATATGTGGGTAAAGGTGTACTCAATGCCAAGTTTCCACCCTGCATATTGAACCTATGAAGTACTTTGGATATGTACTCACCTTGAGACAAGTATATGCATCTTTTACTCCTGTCATGAGTAATGTGCATGCCAAGAATATATTTGGCATCTCCCAAATCCTTCATATCAAATGTCTGACTCAACTTCTTTTTGAGAATTGACAAATCATAAGAGGAATTCCCAGCAAGCATATCAAGCTGCCATCTGAGCATCTCTTTGTGTAGAGACAATATGCAAAAAATGTAACCGCTATATCAATGACCACATGGACGTACATAAGCGGTACCCACAAAAGTGTACATGGTGTACATGTGCTCAATATATGTAGTAAAATGACACTAAAATTCTGAATGCAAAGCCTAAAAACTAGCCAATAGCACCTGCAAGTGTCTGTTGACTCTAATGTTTTAGGCTCAAAAATGAAAGAACTTGGAGAAGCTTGTAGGAGGTAGAAAAGTGCATTTTGAAGCAACGAAGTTTGGTCCAGCCAACCGGCACAAGACCAGCCCTTGAGCTTATGAGGACTCAAATAGACCTTGTAGGCATGTGATAAGTACAAACAAATGCACTATGTACTTTGGAGCATCAAGGAGAAGAAGTTGATACAAAACAGATAGGTTTGCAGATCGTCTAGATAAAAAAACTTACCATCTATTGAAGAGATAATGAACTTCAAATGCCCATAGCAACCAATATGATTAAAATTAGAAACAATCCTTTTATGGGAGTGATATACATAGGTTTGAGTGTATAGAATGCATGATAAGGAATAAGCAAAATATGCTATAGGAATGAATCAAACATTCACCGGTGGTACTTCCTATTTTTAAGGAATATGTAGAGATTGACATTGAGACAGAAAAAATACGATTTCTCTTAATCTACTAAACCAAATGTTCTGAAACTTTATTTCATAAACTAGACACTAATATCTTTCCAACAAGCCATCTTGCACTCAATTTAAAGCTCTGGGGAGAGAGCAACAGCCTCTGCAAATTACTATTGGCTAAGAAGATGATGCAAAAAATTGAAGGAGCAAGACAATGATGGTCACAAGTGTATGTATATTGCTTCCATGTATTGTAAAAGTAATTTAAAGTCTTTATATAGACTCTAGAAGCTCCTTACAACTTCTAAAAGTGGAATTTGAATTCAAATGAATGTGGGAATGGTTGTTGGAGGGAATCATTTCACTTTCCTACAATCTAGGAAAAGTGAAGATCTAGTCTGATCTACTTTTAGGTGATTGATTGCTTGATTGAATGCAACTCAACCACCAGAAATTCGTGGGATTTAGGCTCTATCTTTCTACTCTTACATGTGTAAAGCTCAACGCTTTTACAATGGTAGAAGATCCATGAAAACTCGTTTTTAAAAAATACAATAAGTAAGCATAAGAAAAAGAACTCTTCAACGAATATTATTTCGATGCGATGGCCTTTGATCTAGATCAAATCCACCTCAAGCATAGTGTAAGCTTGATGTTCCAACAACTCCCCCTCAAGCTAAAGTATGCTTGAGTCTTCATTCTCTGATAGTTTGAATATCTGCCATAGCTTTGAATCTACAAAGCTTTATTCCATCAAGTGCCTTTGTCATCATATCTGCCACTTTCTTTTCAGTAGGAACAAAAGAAATGTCAATCTCCTGTGCCATGAGCTTCTCCCTGATGAAGTTGTAATGCACCTCTATGTGTTTGGTTCTTGCATGGAAAATAGGGTTTGTCGCTAGATGCATGGAACTTACATATTCTCCAAATATGTGAGGTTTGGAACTCATAAGTCCCAAATTTGTATACAATGCCTTTAACCATATTGCCTCTTGAGTTGCTATGGTCAAGCCTCTGTACTCTAATTCCGTCGAGGATAAAGCAATTGTAGGTTGCTTCTTGGAACTCCATGACACTAGCTTTGAATCTGCAAATGCTAAGCAAGTAGAAGTACTTCTTCTATCATCCTTAGCTCTTGCCCAATCTGCATATGAATAGATTTTGATATCCGAATCTAAAGAATAAGGATAGAATATACCTTCGTTGATTGTACCTTTGAGATACTTAAGTACTCTCTTAGCTACATCCATGTGTGGTCTTCTCCATGAGTGCATGAATTGACTAAGCACTCCCACACTATATGCGATGTCTGCCCTTGTATGAGTAGCATATATCAAGCTACCTACCAAGCTTTGATGCTCTTTAATATCTACAATTTTCTTCCCTTCATAAACACTAAGTTTCTGATTCATCTCCAAAGGTGTACCTGTAGGTTTTGTGTTCTCCATTTTGAACTTGAGAAGAAGATCTTGGATGTATCTTCTCTGAGTCAAATACATTCCTTCATCTGTGTATATCACCTGCATACCTAGGAAATATGTGAGCTCACCTAGGTCACTGATTTTGAACTCCTCTTGCATGTGTCTCTTGATCCTTTGACTGCCATTCACATCATCACCTGTCACAATAATATCATCTACAGATACACAGATAGATAACCTCATCATGATCCCTTTTGATGAATAGAGAATAATCTTAGTTGCTTGGTCTGAACCCTTGATCTTGAAGGTATGTAACCAACCTATAATTCCAAGCTCTAAGAGCTTGTTTCAATCCATACAATGCTTTCTTAAGTTTGTAAACATAAGATGGATGATTAGGGTTTTCAAAACCTGGTGGTTGTGACATGTATACCTCTTCACTATCTTATCGGAATCAACTGCAATTATGTTTGTAGTTACTTCAAATGATTGTAGATGAAGTAAGAAATTTATACCTGAGCTTCCTTTAGTAAACAAACTCTCTCTGAAGTTTGAGAAAAAACTTCATCAGTTCTGAACGTCTTTTACGGTCAGATACTGTACCATGTGTACATGTCCCGTTTCACAAAATTCTTTGATTAGTTTGTAGTTGAGATTACTAGCTTCAAGGTGAGCTATCAGTCATGAGAAAATTTACACTATACTGCGAGATCTAACTTACAAAAGTACCATAAAATGTGTACTGAGAAAACTATAACTGTTAACTAACTTTCACAGTAACATGAAATGACTTAGATTTCTTCACACGCGAAAAATGTGCTCAAATCTTTCCACATGAACATGTGTTTTCTATTAGAGAAGATGTGTACAAAATGGCTTGACCTCTCTTTGCTCATAGCCATGGAAAACTCTTCTACATTGAGTATTTCTTCCTTACCATCTCTCTCAGATGAATGCCTAGTTGTTCAGGTTCTATTATTCATCTCTACATATGCACTATTGCGTCTTCTACATTTCTCATATGCTCTCTAAACTCTCTTAGCTCTCTGGCTATCTTCATCTATATATCAGCACTCTCTCAACTCTCTTATATACAATTTTTATCCGAGATTCAAAACTCGTAATTCTGGAAGTTTCTACATTGTATATTACAGGCATGAATTTGTCCCTTCACTAAGGCTTTGATTTCTTTTCTAAATGCTTTGTTTCTGCTTCTCTTCGTCTTCATGTCTTTATGTCTAATTAGTTAGTGAATCACCAACAATAACCCTAGAGGGTTAGTCATTCTTGTACATTCACTTGGTAATTCATTCAGTGTTGTGTTGTGCTCCAAGGTTCTTCTTCTTCCTTATGTTGTTCATGTGCTTTGACAGACCTCAAACCCAAGGAATTGGTATCAGAGTAGGTTGCCCCTTCATCTAGGGAATCACCAACACAAGTCAAAGTCTCAAAATCACACCACAATTGGTGAGCATACTTAGCTTGATTATGAGTTCACAAGAACTTTGCTTTGTGGAATCAAAATTTTCATGTGAGCTTGCTTTGGCCTTTGAACATGCTATCATAGCACCTCTGCAAACAATGTTTTACTTTTTTTTACCAAACATATCTATAGGTTTTGCTTTGTCACGACAATCAGCTCCAAGACTACTATAGGTTTAGTAGAGCTCAACAAAGTGTTTCAATTCAATTTTTTAGATACTATCATTTTTCTACACTAGGATATTTAGTCAATGACCATGGCTAAAAAGCAATGATGTATTTTGTATGTTGGATGTTGAGGACAATTTGGATGTTACTAATTACCCATTATAGACAAGTTGGATGGAGCTAATTACCCATTATGGCCATATATGATGTGTCATGCATTGGTAGCAAAACAGTTGTGGAATATTATGCAAGTTATTGAGAAAACACCTACTACACCTATGAATATAGTTATTCAATGTTATGCAGATGGAATTGAAGATGATGATCTTCAAATTCCTATTCTTGTTGCAATTCCTATTGCACCTATTGTAGAGAAACTTTTTTGGCATGGTAGGGATGCTTAGGCACATGCATTGTAGCCTTGTCTTTCAAACATGACATTATCTCGCATATCCACTCTTGCATGACAACAAAGGATGCTTGGGATACACTTACAACCTTATACCAGATAAGAAATGAGGCTCGTATTTCTTTCCTCACAAAACAGTTGGAGAGTGAGCACATGAATGAAGGAGATTCCATGTAGATTTTTTTTTTTAAAGATCAAAGAATTGAAGGAGAAGTTGAATTTTGTTGATGAAGTCTTGCTAGATAGTTCACTTGTGCAAAATGTTCTTAATGGTCTTCCATATTCATATTATAATTTTTCTTCTACTCTTCGATTGATGATTAAACAAAATCCAAATGCCTTAACATTTGAGAAGCTTGCAAGAAGACGAGTCCAGGTAAAACACATCCATTATGCATGTTGTAGATTAGGATATCTTAGCTAATCAAAAGGGCAAATGTAAATGGAGCTCATCTACTAGCAAGGAGAAATTTGCTAATGGTGCAAAAAGAAAAAAAGGAAGACAAAGATGAGAAGATAACACAAAAATATAAACAATTTTGCAAATACTATAAAGGAAATGATCATGTTATAAGGATTTGTCCAAAAGTGGTTGCAAAAGAGGCAAACAAGAAAGAGGCTAGAATGGTTGTTGCGAAGGCCTCTACACCTAAAACAAAGTCTGCTAATCTTGTGTATAATGAAGAATGGGTGTTTACTATAGTTTGAAGCTATGACACATCTTCTCATGAGCAGTGTATGTCTACAATAGACGGAGATGTTTAGTACTTTGATAGTGGGGCATCCAAACATATTAACTTGCAGCATAGTTTCTTCAATTCCCTTGAGCCTACCCTTGTAGGGAATACTGTCACATGCACTAACAACTCCTCTTATCCTATATTGGGAGTTGTTAAGATCATTCTAACTACTACTGATGGTAGTTCTTTCACATTATCATATTTTTTATATGTGCTAGGGATTAAGGAAAATATATTGTCACTTTTAGGATTAGCCAAGATAGGCTTGGTTTTCAAATATGTTGATGATAGATGTACGTCATGATCTCTCAAATGGTGACGTTATTATTTCTTTTGGCATTTTATGTTGTGGGATCTATACACTCATAGAATATGCAAATGTGAATGATTCAACATGTGCAATTCAATATTCTTAGGTCATCTCAGATGAAAAGCTTTGTGCTTTGTTTATCTAAATTTTGCTATTTTGCTATACTATAGAAATCTGAAATGGTGTCCTCTCTACCCAAACTTGAGGCACCTTGTAAACATGTTTGTGAATGTTGTATTTTGGGAAAAATTTAGCATTCATCCTTTCCAAAAGATGGTTCTATTTGAGCTGCTCACAAATTGAAGCTTTTCATTAGGGGAAAAAATGAACCCTACATGGGCCCTTTAGATACGAGGGTGATTAGCAATGGACCAATGAGAGGAGGGTGGTGGACATAATCTAGTCCCTTAAAACTAGGCTAGCTATAGGATTCCCTTGTTTTGGGATAGTTACAACCACATAAACATGTAAAAATTTATGGTTTTGTACTTCAAGTAGTTTTTGAAAGGCATGGGATTCAAATGGAACCCATGGTCCCCTTTAAAATTTAATGGCTAAGATCATTTCTTGAGAAATGGGTGGCTTTGAAGTATAGCCCTTAAATTTTTCCTACATGTAATGGTTATGCTTCATCCTTTAAGACAAGAAGGCACCTAAAATTCAGGCCATTGAATTTGGAAAGAATCTAATGGCTTTGATTTGGTTCTTGCATGGATCACTAGACATTCAATCTACACCATTAAATCTAGATGCCATTGAATGGTTGAAAGTGTATGTAGGTCCGAAAGTTTTTTGCCTAAAAATTAGAAATTTTGTCATTTAGTGATAGTGTGTGTGGATATTTCCTCTTTTAGTGCCAAACTTTTGGGTTTCCATCTCCACCACCCATGCTTAATAAGATCCAACGATCGAAGTTCTACACAATTCCGATATTTTATTCTCAGTCCTCCCATGTGTGTTCCTATTTCGTTTTTTTTACAGAGTGTGCACTTTGTTTTTTTTACTTTTAGTTCCCAAGTTTTGCATTTGATCATGGCCATACAACCATGAGATGTAAGGGCTAGAAAATCACACAAATCCCCTCTTTGAATTTATTCTTTATTTTAATATACAATACCAATGGTGGTTTTTCCCAACATTTAATCTACTTAATTAATCATTTTAATTCATTAAAATTAGGAATCCTTAGAAGGACCATGCAAGGCTCACTTTTTCCCCTAATGTTCATCGTGATGTGTCTGGTCCTATGTGGAAACCTTCTTTCAAGAACTATCTTTACTTCATGAGTTTTATCGATGATTTCTCGAAGCAAGTATGGGTGTATCCATTAAGGAAACCCCAAAGTGGCTATGAATCTATCAACATGCAAATTGGGCACCTTCCATTCTGATTGGGGGGAGGAGGGATACATGTCTTCTGATTTTAATGCATTTTTGGTTGAGCATGGGATAAAACATCAATGTACAATAGTGTCATATACACCTCAACAAAATGGATTTGTAGAAAGAAAGAATAGGTCTCTCACGGAGATGGTGATGTGTATGGTCAAAATTCAATATTTACCACATAGCTTCTAGCTTGAGGTTGTCATGTGTGCAGCATATGTACTTTACATGTCTCCAACCAAAGCACTATAATCTATCACTCCATATGAGTCTTGGCATCCTTGCAAGCCATGTGTTTCTCATCTATGTGTCTTTGGCTATCTAGTGTATGCATTAGTGCCTGAACAACAACGTAAGAAATTGGATGATAAAGGAGTGAAATGTGTTTTTGTTGGGTACAATTCTAAAAGCAAAGGTGATCATTTGTATCGTCCACAGAATAAATGCATTTTGCTTAACGATGATGTTTTTGTGGAAGATGCAATTTAGTCATTACTTTCATTTACCAAGGAGACTTTAGTTAGCTCTATAGATGTGTATGACATTTTGTTGCCTCTTTTTACATGTGGATAGTCAAGTATTGGTAGAAACAAGGCAATTTCACAGCCTTTATAGGTTCCACATAATGATGTAGATCATTCCATTTGTGATGCAGATTTACATGATGCACTTGTTGATGAGAGGGCTGATATAGAAGAGGTGAAAAGTATGGAAAAATGGCTAGTGCATACTTTGAGAGATAGCGATTTAGATGCACCTCTCTCATATCAAACTTCTTCAAGCTCTCATAGTGCTTCCTTTGCAGCAGATTGCTAATACAATGGTTCCCTCTTGTCTTTGTGATGAGAATGAGCCTATTCCTTTTGATGAAGCATAAAATTAAAAAAATTGGATGGCTACTATGCAATCAGAGCATGATGCTATCTTGAAGAATGGTACATATTCTTTATGTGATTTTCCTTTTGGAAAAAATTCCATTGGCACTAAATGGACATACAAGCTGAAACATAAACCTGATGGAACAATTGATAGGTATAGGTTTGTTTTCTCATAGATGAGAAAAATTATGCATTGCCTAGGTGTCAAGCATTGGTAGGCGGTTAAGCACATCGTTTTCTATTTGAGTGGTACCCCAATACTTGGATTGTTTTATCCCAATAGGGGATCATTACCACCAAATTTACATGCTTTTTCTTACTTTGAATGGGTTGGTTGTTATAACACTCATGTGTTCAGTGGTTTTTTCTTCATGTTTGGTAGCTCATGCATATCTTGGTTGAGCAACAAGAAGCCTACTGTGGTCACTTCTAGTTGTGAGGCTGAGTATAGGGTATCTTTCATATTGACTATTGATTGTGTGCAATAGTTGCAAGAAATCCTCTATTCCATGCTCTCACAAAGCACATTTATGTGCATAGCTTTCACTGACAATCAAACTACATTGAAAGTTGTGAGGAACCTGCATTCCATGCTCACACTTGGCACATTGAAGTACACTATTATTATGTCAAAGAGACGTTCTCTATTCGAGAGATCACTTTGGCATATGTGCCCATGTAGGATAACATTGTAAACCTTTTCACAAAGCTTTTTGCTTACTTCCTTTTGTGGATTGGTCTCTTTACACATAGCTTGCCACTTATGCATGAGTGCAAGCTCCTTGTTCATTACACTCCTAGGGGGGAGTTGATATATTTCAGTAGTGATGTGTGTGAACACACTTAGGACTTCTAGGGTACTTTTTTCCCTCTTTAGGAGGCTTTTTTTTTCAGTTTGTATATACATCTATAACCCTAAAGGGTTACTCATTCTTGTAAATTCACTTGGTAATTCATTCAGTGTTGCTCCAAGCTTCATCTTCTTCCTTGTGTTGTTTTTGTGCTTCTACAAACCTCAAACTCCAACAAAAGATGAGAAGGAAGAGAAGCATGCAATGGAGAGGGCTACAATTATGGAAAATCAAACCATTATGCAAGATATTGTTGGTTCAAAGGATATGTAAATCAATGGTACGAAAGGAATAAAGGTAATTATGCTAGTACTTCTATGTTTAATTCAAAAACTCCAAAAATTATTATGTGTATGGTTCAAATAAAAGAATTAATTTAGAGTTTAGATGGTACATAAACATTGTTTGTAGCATCCATATGATTTGTAATAAAGATGTTTTCTTTAACTTATACTCACCCACCATTGAAGGACATGTAGAGATACGCGATGACATGAAGCATAAGGTACCATTGAATGGATTCCAAATCTCCAAGATGTTGAATCATGTGTTGAATGAGCCAACCATCATCAAGAACTTGGTTTTAATAAATAAGTTGGTTGAGAGAGGTTACGAGGTGAGGTTCAACTATGAAGGATGTTTTGGTGAAGGCCCCAAGCAAGAAATCAAGCTCAAAGAAAAAGAAAAGAAGCAACAGAAACTCCTCATCATGGAGGTAAAACCATCAAAGCCTCAGATTGTCTCATTACGATGAAAAATGGCAAAAAAAAAGGATTGTGTAAGGATTTCAATTAGTTGTTCTTACTCTAGATTAATGTTGTCAAATCATTTCAAAAATTCCATGTAGGTTCATTTAAAACGTATCTTATGCAAATATATTATTTTTGGAAGAGAGAGAAAGTCCGTGTGAAAATCATGAAAAGTGATATGCCTCAAATTTTGTGCCCATTGAGCCTTGGGAGAATTTGAACCTTTTCCCTCTTGTTCTTCGACCTATAATGTGTGTTTAGGACATTCTCCACTTTTTTACTCCACTCTCCAATAGAATTGCTTCTCTCTTTCACATAATTCTAACCACTTTTGCCATGGAGAACCTCAAAATCCAAACACTATCATTGAACTTTCATCCAACCGGAATTTCTGTGATTCCATATCAATATTACAATCAGTCATGAGTATGCAACAACAAGAAAGGTGTTCTAAAGAGATCTACAATCTTGTGAAGTTGATGGATTACAGAAAGAAGGCAAAATGCATATTGGCATATAGACAAATGGAGTTGTTTATTCAATTGATGCACAAACTGGAAGGTATCCACCTTTTCATAATCTTCATGATTTGATTAGATTTGCAGGAGATGGTAATGGTGGTTTACATGGATATTGTTCAAGGCTCTAGGATTTTTCTGTTACCATTAGTGTCCATGTGAAAGGCCAAATGGCTGTTGAACACTTTTGTATGTGTTCTTTAATAAAACATATAGTGGTCTCGTTAGCCATAGAATGTAATTCCAATCGCATTTGTAGCACCTAAGAAGTTTGTGTTTGTGCTCCTTGTGTACTATGCTTTTCTACGTATTCTATAGCTTCTATGGAGATACTGTGTGTAGTGCTTGGAGCTTGGTTTTCTACTTCAAGGATATTGTCTTGGAGCTCTCAAGAAGGAGAGTGCACTGTTGTGCATCACCATCAAAATACTTCACTAGTAGCAATGCATCTTGATGCAAAAAGCTTTGTTCCTTTTGTATGACAGAAGCGAGCACCCACCCAAGGCTTACGACTAAGGTGGCGACCAAGGCATAGACCTTGGCATACCTTGTCATCCGAGTCACTAAAGTCACAGTTGGCGTCATTGGCTACACATGAGAGAGGACATCAATGATCAAGGAAGATGGAGGTTCCTGGTACTTCACGGAAGTCACCCATCCCAGTATTGTTCCCCACTGAGGCTTGCTTAACCACATCAATCTCTTGCTAGTAAGATACACTCTTGTGGTGCTTGAAGAAGGGGAAATACTAAGGTTCACATGATCTTCAACATGTTTTGGGCCCTCAAAGCTTCATTGTTTTCTTTCAAAACCTATTTTTGAAGCATTTTTGGGGTGGTTTTTGGAGCCATTTTGGAGTACTTTGGTGCATAATTCTCTCCACAGAGGCCCGAGAACATCAAGAAGAGTGTTCGTTCTACTTCTTTGACAGTGTTCACCTTTCACGCTATTTTTTTAGCCACACTAGTTCATGTATTGGTTTCTTGAAAGGTTTTAGTTGTGGTGGGAGCAGCCACTGCAAGTTTATATAGGTTTTTGAGCCTAAGAACAGAGTTGATAGACACTTGTGTTGTTGGCCAGTGTTTGGCCAGTGAACTCACCTTTCCAATGCCACTCATTTTGTGAGAATTGTCAATATGGAAAGCAAACTAGGAATGTGCATAAGACGCACATTTTGTTCATTTCAGCCTTTAGATCTTGTTCATACAGATGTGTGTGGTGCTATGCCCGCAAGGTCATTAGGTGGTTCTCTTTACTTTATCACTTTCATAGATGGTGCTACTAGAAAATTCTAGGTATATCCTATCAAAGCAAAGAATGAGGTGTTCCCTACTTTTAGAAAATGGCTTGCTTTAGTTGAGATTGAAAAAGGAACTAAGCTTAAGGCTTTACGTTGAGATAATGGGGGTGAGTATACCTCACATGAATTCAACCTTTTCTCTCAGTCTAAAGCAATTCATAGAGAGATTACATTTCCTTATACCCTAGTACAGAATGATGTAAGCAAAAGGATGAATAGAACTATTCAGGATAGAGTGGTTCTATGCTCTGTCATGCAAATCTTTCACAAGGCTTTTGGGCAAAAGCACAATTGACCACAGTTCATGTGATTAACCTTTCACCTAGTACTCTCAAAGATCTAAAAGTGGCACAAGTTATGGATAGGGAAGCCACCATATTATGATCATCTTTGAGTTTTTGGGTGTGAATCATATGTTTATATACCCAAGAATCTTAGACAAAAAATGGACCATGAGTCAAAGAAATGCATTTCTCTTGGATATCAAGCATGACCTATTAAAAAGGGTTCAAACCAACAACATGGTGTTGATTTCAAGAAAATCTTCTCTCTAGTGGTCAAGATGACTACTCTATGCATGTTGCTTTGGTTCATCGCAATGGAGGACTTAGAGCTAGTCCAAATGGATGTGAAAACTACTTTCTGGCATGGAGATCTTATAGATAAGATCTATGTGAAACAACCAGAGGGTAATGTAGTTCTCTGCAAAGAGACTCTAGTTTGTAAGCTCAAGAAGAGCTTATATGGACTTAAACAATTCCCTAGAAAATGATACCAAAATTTTGATGCTTTTATGAAGTCTCAAGGATATTCTCAAAGCAATGAGGATCATTGTCTCTACACAAAGAGATGCTTAGATAGCAGCTCAATATGCTCGGTAGTTTATATTGATGATATGTTGATTGCTGGTAAGTCCTCTTATGACTTGTCAATTCTCAAAAAGAAGTTGAGTGTGGCATTTGATATGAAGGATTTTGGGGATGCCAAACATATTCTTGGCATGCACATTACTTGTGATAGGAGTAAAAGATGCATATACTTGTCTCAAAGTGAGCACATATCCAAAGTACTTCATAAGTTCAATATGTAGGGTGGAAAGGCATTGAGTACACCTTTACCCACATATGTGAAATTGAGCAGGGATGATTGCCCCAAATGTGATGAGGAAAAGGAATTAATGAAAAAAATTCCTTGTTAGTTTGTTGGTGGTAGTCTCATGTATGCTATGGTAGCTACGAGACTAGACATTGCATTTGCAGTGGGAGTTGTGAGCAAATATGTGTCTAATCTTGGCAACCAACATTGGGAAGCTGTCAAGATGATTTTGAGATATCTAAGTGGCACTAAGGACAAGTGTCTATGATTAGGTAGATGGAAAGCATCCATTATTGGTTATGCAGATTTTGACTATGCTCGTTGTGTAGACAATCATAAGTCTACATCAAGGTACATTTCTCAATTTGATAGAGGTGCTATCTCTTGGAGATCTCATCTTCGGGAATGTACAATTGTTTCCAGCATAGAAGTAGAGTATGTTGCAGCAAGTGAGGCATGTAAGGAAGCATTGTGGTTTTGTCGTCTTGCTTGTGATATGTGCCTACCTTAACATGCACCTCGTTTGCTAAGTGATAGTCAGAATGCCATTGCTTTGGCTAAGAATCTGGGCTATCATGCAATGCCTAAGCACATTGAGGTGAGTTATCACTTCATTAGAGATTTCTTAGCCATTGAGCACATTATTTTTGAGAAGGTTCATACTCAAGATAATGTTGTAGATGCTTTGAAAAAAGCTCTACCATAGGATAGCTTTCAACACTACTATCACTTGATGGGGGTTACTTGATTCATGACCTTACACGGTCACTTTTATACTCTATAACATGCCCACTAGGTGGGTGGTATAGTTTTTATACTTAAACTTGGGTATTCTTTCTCATTCTTCTTTTTTTCTCTCATACTTACATTGGCCATATTGGCCTTTAGTGGGATATTGTTACTATTAGTGTCCATGTGAAAGGCCAAATGGCCATCGGGCACTCTTGTATATGTTCTTTAATAAAATGTATAGTGGCCTGGTGAGCCATAGACTATAAGTTCCACTGCATTTGTAACACCTAAGAATTCTCTATTCGTGCTCCCTATGTATTGTGTTTTTCTACGTATTTTGTAGCTTCTCTGCAGAGTACCATGTGCAATGTTTGCAGCTCCATTTTCTACTTTGAGGATATCATCTTGGAGCTCTCGAGAAGGAGAGTGCACTGTGGTGCATCAGCCTCAAAGAACTTCATTATCAAGGAACTATATGTGTTACACTTATGTGTTCCTCGAGTAGCTTTGATGTGAACCTTTTCCCTATACATGGGCACTTTTTACTCTAGTGCTGGCTATAGGTTTTTTCCCCATGTTACCACATACTTGATACTCTCATATGTGGTGGTACTTTGTACTTAGGGATATTATTCAACTCTTACTTCAGTTCAGTTCATCGATCAATAGAGAGAGCTATTCCAATCATCGTCTTCTCCATGTGTCTTGCTGCATTTGTGCTCCTTGTGTGTGCTTCTTGTGTGTCTCTCGCACTTCTACAAACACCCAACAATGGTATCAGAGCAAGTTCAGCTTCTTCTCAAGTTTCGGTTTTTCGCGTCGTGGTGTGCGCACTTTAACAGTGCAAATCGACTTCGGAGCATAGAAGTGTGAATTTCAGCAGCCCGAAAACATTTCCATCAGGTGCGCTGGGGTTTTACCCCCATTTCGAAGCCATTTGTGCAGTCAGAATCGCCATCAGAGTGACGGTTTGTGAGCTGAAATTTCAGCACTCATTTCAGCTTTCATCGAAGTGAAGATTTTGTCACATTCTTGTTCCTTAGTGAAATGGCAGGCAGCAATGACTTGTTTGGCATGCTTCAAGCTGAAGATAAGCTTGATGGGACCAACTATCCGATGTGTTCTTACATGATGAAGCATCTTCTTGTTGCAAAACAACTTTGGAACATAGTGGCAGATGTAGATCGAAGACCGACAGGTGCTTCTACTTCACAGTCTACTGTCACAGATGGAGCTTCTTCTTCGAGTACAATGGTTTCTCCTTCTCCACCTACACAGGAGCAGCTTAGATGGGATGGAAAAGATAATCAAGCTCATGCTTTGATTGCGCTTTCAGTGAAGCGTCATATAGGTCCACACATTCAGTCATGTTCTACATCACGACAGGCATTGGACACTCTTGCTTCTTTGTATGCCGTGCGTAATGAAGCACGTGTTGCATACTTGAGGAAGCAACTTGAGGATGTATGTATGGCTGAAAATGAGTCCGTGGATGTGTATGTGACACGCATCAAGGACTTGAAAGAGCAATTGGCAAACAAAGATGAGATCATTCCAGATGCATCACTCATTTCTACATTGTTGAAAGGATTACCAGAATCTTTTCAAAGCTTTGCTACTACACTCCGTTTGGTTGCAAAAGGAAATCCTAATATGTATGCATTTGATGAGGTTGTGTCTCCTCTTTTGCAAGAAGAGCAATCTAGAGTGAATAGGAGTGGTTTGATTGAGGGAACGCAAGCACTTGCTATCTCACAAAAGGGGAAAAGCAAGTATGGTTCAGCTTTTGGTTCATCAAAACCAAAGCCTCAAGCTTCCTCTTCCACTCATTCCTCTAATGATGGTGATTTGCAAAAGAAGAAGAGATGCAAATATTGCCGGAAGGCTGGTCATACTATTGATGAGTGTAGAAAGCTTGCTAAACACAACGAAAAGAAGAAGGAATCGGGCATGTCTATTGCTGAAAATTCAGCAAATGCAAAGAATGATGAAGCTAACATGGCTCAAGATTTTTGGGCATGTGTTGTTACATGTCATTATGATGCTTCTTTACATTCTAAATGTATGGTTGTGAGTGAGGCTAATTCGGATTGGTTCTTTGATAGTGGTGCTTCAAAGCACATAACATCATGCAAAAGATTTTTTGCCTCTTTGAAAGATGCACCTAAAGGAGGACATGTGGTGTGTGCAAACAATGCCTCTTATCCTATCATTGGAGTAGGAGAAATTGAGCTTACGGCTGCAAATGGAGGTGTGGTTCTCTTGAAAAATGCATTGTATGTGCCCGGTATCAAGAAGAACTTAATTTCAGCTCCGTTGATTGCCAAAGTTGGACTTCATGTACACTTTGTTGATGATAAGTGTATGGTTCATGATTTCAGCGATGGCGATGTTATTGTGATGTCCGGTACATTATGTAATGGTTTGTACCACATGGATACATACAAGAGGGCTGCCTCGAATGCCTTAGTTGCTCATACTTCTTCCATGGCTGAAATGGAGCTTTGGCATGCTCGATCGTTTCGGTCACTTGAACTTCAATAGTTTGCTCTACTTGCAAAAGAAGGACATGGTTATTGGTTTGCCTACACTTGAGTCCATTGAAAAGCATGCATGTGAAGGTTGCATTCTTGGAGAAATGCATCGTGCTTCTTTTCCAAAAGATAGTCATACACACACTACAAGAAAATTGCAACTTGTTCATAGTGATGTATGTGGTCCGGTGAAGACTCCATCTTTTGGGAAGCATGTATATTTTGTTACCTTCATTGATGATGCTACTCGCCATACATGGGTGTATCCTATGAAAGCAAAGAATGAGGTATTTTCTTGCTTCAAAGCATTTTTAGCTATGGCTGAAAATTTTTCTTCGCAAAAGCTTTTGACTCTACGCACGGATCGTGGTGGTGAATACATGTCACATGAGTTTAATGCTTTTCTTCGTGAAAGAGGTATTTCACATCAATGTATGGTGCCATATACACCTCAACAAAATGGTGTTGCCGAGCGTAAAAATAGAACTCTACTTGAAATGGCACGATGTATGGTTAAAGGAAAGCATCTTCCTCATAAGTTTTGGATGGAAGCGGTCATGTGTGCAAACTATGTGTTGAATCGCTACCCTACAAAAGCATTGAGAGTCATCACTCCTTATGAGGCTCTGAATGGTGATAAGCCTATGGTTAGTCATATGCATGTGTTTGGTTGTTTGGCATATGCTCTTGTGCCATCACAACAACGTCACAAACTTGATGACAAGGCAAAGAAATGTATATTTGTTGGTTAGAGTGCTGAAAGTAAGGGATATCGGTTGTACCATCCATTGACAAACACAATTATTGTGAGTCGAGATGTGGTATTTGCTGAAAATTCATTTTTCCCTCTACTTGAATGCAAAAAACTGCCAACAGTTAGCTCACAAGATGTGTTCGATACACTCATGCCTTTGTTCCAAAATGGTGCGATTGACTATGGCCATGTAGACCAGCCAACTGAGGTTCAAAGGGCTGAAAAATTCCAGCCAAATAGAGCTGAAAATGCAGAGAATTTCCAGCCAAACATGGCTGAAAAAATTCAGCCAAAAATTATCAAAATTGTTGGAAATTTCCAGCCACATATGGCTGAACATTTGTGTCAAAATATGGCTGAAACTGAGCATGAAATTTAGCCCACGCATGATGTACATATTGAAGATGTTTTACATAATGAACGCATGTCTATCAAGAGTGCACAATCTATGGCAAAGTGGCTGAAACAAACTTTGCAGGATAGCAAATTGAGTGCACCTTTACTTGGTAGAACAAGATCAAGCTCTCACCATGCATCAAGTAATTTTGTGGATTATTCTCTTATTGCTACAGCATGTAATGAAGAGTCACTTTCTTTTGAAGATGCATGTGACGATCCACAATGGATGAGTGCTATGCAATCAGAAATGGATTCCATACATAGGAATGGTACTTGGGAGTTATGTGAATTGCCAAAAGGAAAAAATGCCATTGGTACAAAGTGGGTTTATAAGATTAAGAGAAAATCTGATGGTAGCATTGATCGCTACAAAGCTAGATTGGTTGCCAAAGGATATGCACAACAATATGGCATTGACTATGAGGAAACTTTTGCACCTACTTCACACATGACTACCATTCGTACCGTGGTTGCATTGGCTGCCCATCGAGGTTGGAAAGTGCATCAATTGGACATAAAAACAGCCTTCTTGAATGGAGATTTGCAAGAAGAGGTCTATGTGAAGCAACCTCCTGGATTTGCTATGAAAGGGAAAGAGCATATGGTTTGTCGCTTGCATAAAGCCTTGTATGGTCTCAAACAAGCTCCACGTGCATGGTATGACAAAATACATAAGCACTTGATTGCTCTTGGATTCACATGTAGTCCGATTGAAAGCACACTCTATGTACGCAAAAATGGGGCTGATCTTATAGTGCTTGTTCTTTATGTCGATGACATACTCTTGACTGGGTCATGTGATGCAAAACTTGACATTCTTATGGCTGATTTGCAGCATACTTTTGATGTCACTTATCTTGGTCTTTTGAGCTACTATCTTGGCATCCAGTATCCGTTGAGGGGGGAATTGTTATGCATCAAGCAAAGTATGTTGAAAAACTACTTTAGCGTTTTGACTTTGAGGATTGTAAGCCAGTTTCCACACCAATTGAGACAGGATTCAGGTTCTCAGTTGAGGATTCCAGTGATGCATTTGACACTTCTCTTTATCAGCAAGTTGTGGGATGTCTTATATATGCATGCAACACAAGGCTGGATATACAGTATGCAGTTTCCCAGTTGAGTCAATTCATGCATAGCCCTGGCACTAAGCATTGGCAAGCAGTGAAACGTGTGTTTAGATATCTCCGAGGCACTTTGAGCTTAGGTCTCTTTTATGGCAGAGATGTTCAGCCATGCTTGCATGCTTTTATAGATAGTGATTGGGCTGGTTGTTATGATACTCGTGTGTCCACTAGTGGTAATTGCTTTTTCCTTGGAGAATCATGCATATCTTGGTTGAGTAAGAAGCAACCTACAATGGTGACATCGAGTTGTGAAGTTGAGTACAGGGCAGTTTTCACAGCGACAGTGGAGTGTATATGGCTGAGACGCCTATTGATGGATCTTTGCATGGAGATTGATGCTGCTACGCATATTCTCACAGATAGTTAGAGTGCTTCGGCTGTTGCACGAAACCCAGTGTTTCATGCACGGACCAAACATATTGAGGTGCATTATCACTATGTGAGAGAGCGCCTTCATGCAGGAGATATTGATTTGGTATATGTGCCTACACAAGATAATGTGGCAGACATATTCACCAAAGCTCTTCCACGGGAAAAGTTTGAAGCTTTTCGCAAAGCTTTAGGCTTGTTACCTTGAGGGGCTTATTTGTCACTCCCTGTATGTGTTCACATCATTCACTCCAGGGGGGTTTGTTACACTTATGTGTTCCTCGAGTAGCTTTGATGTGAACCTTTTCCCTATACATGGGCACTTTTTACTCTAGTGCTGGCTAGAGGTTTTTCCCCATGTTACCACATACTTGATACTCTCATATGTGGTGGTACTTTGTACTTAGGGATATTATTCAGCTCTTACTTTAGTTCAGTTCATCGATCAATAGAGAGAGCTATTTTAGCCATCGTCTTCTCCATGTGTCTTGTTGTGTTTGTGCTCCTTGTGTGTGCTTCTTGTGTGTCTCTCGCACTTCTACAAACACCCAACAATATGCAATACTTAAACTATCTACAAAATATGTTACATCAGAAGGATCTAGAAAAATGTTATTGCATTTGTCTTCTCAAGTAGAAGCTTTTAAAAAAATGAAAGAAACTCCTATAGGATTGAGAATGCATTCAAGAAGAGTAAATTCTTTTTTATATTTGATAGAAAATCTAGCTAGAAGAAAAAGAGAATGAAAAATGTAAGAGATCATGTAACAAATGTGCTAGGTTTAAACATGTTGAGTAGTTTTGAGTGTGTATGTTTTGGTAATGAAATTATGAGTCAGCATGATGTTTTAAAACTATTGAAATTGAATTAAAATGTATGCTTGCAGTAGTTTATTTTTCAAAACCTCATGAAAGAAATGAATATAGAACCATCTCAAATTCAAGAGGTTTGTGATGGTGTTGGAGTTAATAGAAAGGGTTATAGAGCTGCTTCAAAAGTTTAGTGTGAATTTCATATAAATTTAATAAATTTAAACGCTTTGAATTGCTAGACCTCATCATGTATGAAAGTATTGGCTCTCTTTAGATAAGAAAATCACGTCTATATTTGGTGATTATAAACATATTCAGGGTAACATGCCTTATGCAATAGGAAAACAAACTTTAGATTTCACTTACAACATGTTTAACAATATATGGATAGATATTATAAGACTTCAAACATACATGGTTCAGTTCTAATATATAAAAGAACATGAATATTATGGCCTTTTGAAATTTGTAATAGAATTTGATGAAGCTAAAATTAAAAAACACCAAAAGATGGAGAGAACAAGTATTGCACTAATGAATAGAGCTTTGGACTATAGACTTGGGAAATTGGATATTGCATCTCTCAAAGTACAATAATAAATGAAGTTATGGTGGGTTTGGTGTGCTCAAGTTCCATCTCAAAATCATAAAACACTTAAGTGGTTGTTCTTTCAGACAAGCATTCAAAATGTAATCCAAAGGCATCATTTAGGAGAATTGTTGGGTGTTAAGCATTGTGGAAAGTTTAAAATTGAGTGGAATTCAAGTGGAGACTTAAAGACTCTAAAATGCATGTTTGGTATAAGCAGGGATGCAAATCATAACTACCTTTTTTTTACTACATGGGTGGATTGCTAAAACTAAGGCTAGGGAAGATCCTTATAGACAAAATGTTAATCTACACAATTATGCATCCTCTTCCATGATTTGGGATCTCATACTTCCAATAAAATTGAGTAATGTACACATACAGACATTGGATGTAGAGTTAAGGATCATTGACAAGTTGGTTCACCTTCACTTGGATTATTCATATTCCATCAAGCCTAGAGCTCTTGGAGATGAATGCATTAAAAAATATGAAGCTCATATTTCAAAAATAGGATTTCATGGTGGTAATTTTCATCTAAGGAAAGATCCAAACCTTTCACAAAATACAGGTGATGTAATATAGGATGTCTCAATAGGAGGTGCAAAAGCAAGAAGATTGTTCAACAACATTGATGGAAAACAACTAAATGCAATGTGGAATTGTTGGAAACAATTCTGGGAGTTTACAAAAAATGTAAAAAGAAATCCAAAAATAACAAAGAAAAGAATGGAGTTGTGGGTCAAACTAGATGAACTTTTGAAGATCATGAGGCAACAACTATCTTCCGATATGCATGTGATTGAATTCAAATGGGCAATCATAGAGCTTACATAAACCATCACAAAGGTTTGGATTGCCAAAGACATAACTTACTAGGAATTGGAAACATCTATGAATGATGAGGAGTAAGGGTATAACATAAGGAGCAACCCAAAAAACTCATGAAATTAATTGATTATGAATATGCTCATCAGGAAGTCTCAGATGAGCCTAGTTGCTTGAATCGATCATGTCTCACATATGATCATAGCCACAAGGAAAGTGATTATGGACATACCTTAACCTCATCTTCATCCAGAACCAATCTTCAGCATCAATTCTTATTTTTTCTTTTTCCTCAGCAACCTCAACAAATGAGTCCTCTTCTAAATAGGTAAATCCCCAAATCTTTCTATCGCTGGTCAAAATCTTCATCTGCAAGTGTTGCCTTCTTTGCAAGGACTCTATCATAGCATCTAGAAAGAGCTTTGGATGAATCTTTAAACACATCATTTGACAAGTTCAAGTCCAGGCTTAGAAATTCTTCTTTACTTTCTTCTTTCTCGTTTATAAACTTCCTTGCAATTTCTTCAAATTCAATTATTGCAAGTTGCAACATAGAAATAGTCTTCTCTTAGGCTGAAGAGATCTTCAATGCAATATAGAGGAACACAATCCTTCCCAGAGATAAAGTAATGTGGAAGGTTTGGAAGAAGAAGTGATTTTTTTGAGATCTTTATATTCTTTGTTGGCTCTCTAATGGCTGCTTCTACTCTAAAATTTGCCACATCGAAATTCTTAACCTTATTTTCTTCTTTTTGAAGGTTAATATCTTCAACAGTTTCTTTGACATCAATTTTTGAATACCTTTCAAGAGAGGTCTAGAGATGCTTCTTTCTCTTCATCAAGGTTCTTTTCTTCATTATTCTCACTTGCTATATGACCAAGACAAATAAAAAACCCCATGTTCAATGGAAGTAAAAAACAACCATTTTCATGTTGTGGGCAAAACTCCATCCTGCCAAGCAAGGGGGAAGCTTGCCTACACTTTCTAGTTATTATGGCCTTGTCTAAAGCATCCTTCCCAAAGATGCTTGGATGAATATATTTTTTGATAGAGATGATAACTTTGTGTCCATTGACTATGGTTAGGAATCTCTTCCACTCATCCATAAGAAATGGCTTACTTTTCTCCACAAGTGCTTCAAACTCAAAACTGGGATTGAACATTTTCCTTGCATCTGGAAAGTGGTTAACTCTCAAGCCCTTTTGAACCATGAAATCCAGAAGCTTTTCAGATGGAGCAACACTAAGAATTAGATTCTCCTCTTCCATCTCAAAACCTTGAGGACTCTTCCTAGTAATGCAAGGGACAACCCATTCAAGTGAATAGAGCTTGTCCAAGATGGTCAAATAGGTGCTATCACTTGAATTGGTTGTGTAAAGAATTATAGGTAGGAGTGTTAGAGTGTGGATGAAAAAATTTGTTGGAGGTGGAAAATGAGCAAAAGCCAAGGGACTGATATTTATAGGGGAAGAGAGAATAGCAATGGTCAAATGATATGGACCAATGAGAGGGAAACCCACCTCAAAAATTTCAATAGTGAGATATGTGGAATTGTGAGAAGAAGACATGTGGAAATGTAGCATTGGAATGCACAATGATCAAATGACATGGACCAATCGATGGGTGCCATGTGGCACCAACAATCAACACAACCCAAAGACCTACATAAGCTCCTCACTTCATTTGTGCCATTTTTTGGTGTCTGCCTTCTGTCTCTTAGATCTCATAGTTTTGTTTTGCAATCATTCTCCAAGCCTCTTTTGCAGGTCATTCCTTGCTCAAGTTTCTTGGTGTGCAAGGTAACATGGGCTTTAAGGTATTCACTTGAAATTTATGAAAATTTGACACTTCTCTTGGACACAATCAATTCAAGCGATTAGGTTCATTGTAGAAGCTTGGATGGCCCTAATTTCTTGAATTGTTCGTGTCCAAAGAGTAACTTTATCATCAAAGCACTTTAGAGCTTCCAATTTTTGACACGATGGATTCAAGCAATTAGGGTAATCGAAGATTTTTGGATGGGCCTAATCTGAATTGTTCGTGTGTATTGAAACCAATTATTGAATGTTTATTTGATAGATTAGTCGATATTTATCATGTAATACATGAAAGAACTTTAGAGCTTTGAATGTCTTACACAATTAATGCAAGCCATTAGGGGAATGAGAGATTTGGATGGATCTTATCGCTTGAATTGATCATGTACATTGAAACCAAATTTCAACTATTATTTTATTCCTCAAGGCATTAGCAAGACATTATCTGTCATGGTGTAGACATGAATGCACTTGAGAGCTTCAATTATTTGATAGGACCGATTCAAGCGATTAATCTTATCGAAGATTTTTGGATTGGCATAATCACTTGAATCGTTCGTGGTTGTTGAAACCAATTATTGAATGTTTATTAGATAGACTATTTGAAAATTATCATGGAATACATGAAAGAAATTCATAGCTTCAAATGTTTTATATGACTGATTCAAGTGATTAAGAGAATCAAAGATTTTCTGATGGATATAATCACTTGAATTGATCGTGTGCATTGAAAGAAAATTTGAAATTTTATTTTATCCCTCAAGGTATTAGAGAGACATTATTTGTCATGGAATACACATGAATGCACTTGAGAGCTGGAATTATTTGACATGAGTGATTCAAGCGATTAAAGAAATCCAAGATTTTTGGATGGCACTAATCACTTGAATTAGTTATGTCTTGAATTTTTTGATTTTCTTGCTTTGTACTCTCATATCCTTATGTTTGATCCTCCTCTCACCCCTTTTTTCAAAAGATCATTGCCAAGACAAAAAGAGAGCTAGAAAGTTGTATACTACTGAAGAGTAAAGTCATGGGGGGCGTGTTCCAAAGAGCAAAGGAAATGAGGGTCAGACCTCTTGATCACCTCTTGATCACCTTTCCTTTGACATGTAGGCAGGATGAGATGGTTACGATAACACGCATATCGCGGATCTTGACTCTCTAGTTCACAGTTTGGACCCTCTTTGTATGCCGTCACGACATATTCGTGATCTTTGACCTATAGACATTCACGAATGCCAAGGGCTGCCAAATCCACAGAAAACTTCCTCCTTCTTCCTCCTCGTGGAAGATCGCCTTCATTGCACAATTCCCTTCAAGAAAAACTCCTTCAGGACATAACCATCCCATCTTACTCTTATATCCGTAAGAGACACTTTGTTTTTCCTTTTCTTTTTTCTTTAAGCCATATGCTCATGTCAGCTTTCTTAAGAGTCTGCATTTTTATTTGCTTCCGAAGAGTCTGCATTTTTATTTGCTTCCGAAGGGGATGAAGGAACCTCCTCATTCTTGCCTCTTCACTATGGAACATTAGTCCCCCCCCACTGGAGGTCCACACAGCTTCCATTCCCTCCCAATGAACCTGCTAAATAAAGGAATTACACATATCATAACATATGTGCACACATTGCCCATGAAATGTATACAAGCACAATGCGCACATAAACATGCACACACATGTAGAAATGCATTCCCATACATATGCATACACAGATACACATATATTCACATGTGCACACGCATAATGTACACATCACATTTATATATGAGCATACATATACATAGGCATGCATTCATTCATGCATACGGAACATACATTCTCACGTATATTTTTGCATGCAAATGTGCACAGAAGCACACGACCACATGGACGATATTGCATGTTTCATAATGGCATTTATTGCTCTCTCCTTGATCAAGATGACCCAAGCATCTGGATAGTCTAACAAGTTTAACTCAGGATTGTAAAACCTGCTTTCCAAGAACCTTACTCCATTTTCAATCACTCTCCAGTCCCATGGCGTGCTGTCTTTCTGTAATGGCACATGTATTTGAATGTAGCCAAATGTTTTTCTTCATTCAATTTAGGAATTCTTGGAATGTTTTGATCAATATACGTTTTGAGAAGCTTAGCAGCACTGCAAGGTAAACTTAAATTCAAAATGGATGGCAAGGCTTTAAAATAGAACATAACAAAACGTATGGCAAGGCTTACACTTCAGAGTTCCCATGTTGTGATTGTAGAGAATTCCTTGTTGTCTTCTTTGTCCTAGCCATAACCTACAAAAAAAAATATTATTAACATAAGATAAATATGACTTTCACTAGAGAGAAATAGATCATGGATCAATAAGGATTAATATTAGGACATGGATCAATTACACAAAAAAAGATTACATCCTTCATATTTGCAATGTCTTGTATCCCTTTGGGCAATAAATATGTGTATCTATGTACATTTCATGAGTAATAAGCTTTGAAAAGAAATATATTTAATCCTTCTTGAGTCTTTTGAATGAACTTGGCTCTAGCAAATCTCCTCTATACCTGAGGTACTCTTTTCTCCTGTAGCCAACAATACTTTTAACATATAAGACCCCTGCAGCCATTGCATAGCTTGAGTAACAAAGGAAGTAGCCTGCCCTTGAAGCATTGAATCCTAGGGCATATCCAAAAATTCTAAATGCAGCTGTTCTTTCAAGTAGCAAAACTCTGTATGCATTAAAGGGTAATGAAGTAAAACCCATGTATCTTGAAAGAGCCCTCAAGGAGAATAGTGCAAAATCTGCCTCTTCACTATACTGCTTATGAATAACACAAAATAATTTTGGATTCAATTTTGAAGATAGTGGATCACTAAATGAATATCCATCTTTTTCTTTCATTTCTCCTCTATGGTTTTCCTTGTTCCCTTCCCCCTGCCAATGTAGTTGTCTTCATCCAATATAGATAAATGTGGAAAAAATTGAAAACCTAGGTCAGAAAAAGTCCAAGGAAACTTTTAAAGTCATAGAAATAATTGGAAACACAACCAGAAACAAATCATGTGACATGATCAATCCAAGCGATTAGGGTCATCAGAGAATATCGAATGGGCCTAATCGCTTGCATCGGTCATGTTCGATTTCTCATCCTTAACTTTATAGAAACATATAATTAATGTTTTTTTTTAATGTAAAGGAAGTTCGGCAATAGCCTACTCTCCCGAACTTGAATTAAATTAAGAAAAAAAGGTACAATAGAAGGGGACTAGTGCCCACGGGACCCCCCAAATCCCACAAAGCAGGGGAAGCTTGATTGAATCCTAGGTTGCATTACAGAGAAGGTTAATCACCCTCTCATCGCCCTCATGCGGGGCCCACTTGGGTTTGAGCTTGTTGTTGATCAACAGGAGGACTTGGTGATGCCTGAAGGGGGGGGATTTCTTACTGTTAACAATCCTTTTGCCAAGGAGGAATAGTGATTTCTCAATCGACCACTCCCTGGGGGGATCGCCGAAGTTGAGAGCACACCTCTCCCGCCAAATTTTCCACAGGACTTCCCCTCTGATGGCGTTCCAGAGTGTTGCAGAGCAGCCGATCGCTTCTCCCAAGAGGACTTGTTTCCAACTAAGCTGTTTTTGAAGTCTGATTTTCATTCCAACCGTCTGCCAGATTCTGTAGGAGTTGGGGCAAGTAAGGAAGATGTGTGGGATATCTTCGATAGCCCGGTGGCAGCGTTTGCACCAAGGAGGGATCCCACAAAGTTTGCTAGCCTTATGGTTGGTCCAAATTCCTCGATGAAGAATTTGCCATAAGAGGACAGACTTCTTAGTCTCTATAAGGGGGTGCCAGATACCCATGAATTTCATGTCCCACCGAAGCCGCGTCCAAGACAGGCACCACTTCTTGTTGAGGCTGATCTGGTGGTCAGCCGTTTCTTTGATGTTCGGGATTTTGAGTAGGCTATTTCCATTGTGCCATTTGAGACCAAGCGAGTTCGGTGTGTCGTGTCCCATGAGAAGGCGAGTCTTGTGACGATCCCATGCGAGGCATCTGCTTTGCAAAGTGTTCCATTCTTCGTAGGAGATGTTTATGCGAGGGTCAACATCCTCGAAGTTGATCCAGCTGTTGGTGTCATGTTTCCAGAGGTGTTTCCATTTTTTGAATCCTTTGTTCCATAGCTTCTTGGCATTTTGAATGTTCCACGACTCCACACTCCGGATGCCATGTATCGGAAACCAGATGGAGTCGTTTTGTCTGATTCCGGCCGCCCACTTCCAGTCCTCACTAATTCTTGTGAAGCTTTTGACTTTATTCCAGCCCTTCCAAAGGGAGCACACGAGATTGGAGCCTTTCGGGAAGACGGGGATCGGGGAAAATAGCAGGGTCATGATGTCAAGATTCTTCCAGTTCGGGAACCCCATGAGGGCCAACTCATTCTTGTTTCTGAAGATCAGCTTGGCCCACGAGGCCTCCCTATTGCACCAAGCCTTAATCATCCATTTGGCTGCCAGTTTGTTAGCCATACACCCAATGTCCAGGATACCAAGCCCCCCGCTATCTCTAGGGCTAGTGCAGATGGCCCATTTGATTTTAGGCACCCCCCTTCTGTTATGATCGCCCGTCCAAAGAAAGTTTCTACAAATACTATTCAGTTTGGACAGGCCTTGCTCATTCGGTCTCCAACAAGAGAGGAAATAGATGGTAGAAGAGAGGAGGAACGTGTTGATAACCATCGCACGCCCAGCGAGATTGATTTGCATACCTCTCCAATAGTTAAGCTTGTTTTCGAGTTTGGCCAACACCCAGTTCCATCGCTGCTCCATAGAGACGCCAAACCCCAAGGGGATTCCAAGAAGTCGAAAGATTTGACCCTGCGGAATGATTTGACAGCCATGATCAATGAGAAGGCCAGGATGATGTCCCACAATAGCCCTAAAGGCGGTCTTAGAGTGGTTGATTTTGGATCCAGAAGCATCACAAAAGGTAGCAAGACACCTCCAGAAAGTCTCCAGGCTGGTACTATCATTGTGAACGAACGCGTTCATATCATCGGCAAAAAGTCTCATGATGATTTGACTGTGGTCGTGAGGCAGCCGGAGGCCTTTGATATTGCCAGCCTCCACATGATGTGCCACAAGTCTGCTCAGCCCCTCAGTGGCGATGGCAAAAAGAAGGGGGGCCAGAGGGCACCCTTGTCTAATAGATCTTCTAAGATGGATCGCCTTCGAAAGTTTGCCGTTAACGTTAATTTGGGTCGTTGCGTTTCCGAGAAGGGTCGCGATCATCTTGGTGAATTTCTGACTACATCCGAGATCTTGGAGTGACTGCAGAATGTAGTCCCATTCTAGCCTGTCGTAGGCTTTGTCAAAGTCGATCTTGAGGAAAACCACATCTTGATTAGACTCATTTGCAAATTGAATACCTTCCCAAATATCCATAATGGTTTCCAGGATAGACCTGCCTTTGATGAAACCTTTTTGGTCCTCACTAAGCCAAGATCTCAGGTGGCACGAGAGTCTGTTGGCAATGACTTTGGCGATGATCTTGTATCCTGTTTGGAGCATCGTAATAGGCCGCCAGTTCTCGATTCTGTTCTTTTCCCCCTTCTTGTGTATCAACTTGATAATTCCGTTATTTAGACAAGAAGGAAGAGCACCAAACTTTAGCGCTTCTTGCCAAACCATCCGAAGAGGGGTGGCAACCACCAGCTTGAAGGATTTAAAGAACTCGTTAGTGAGTCCGTCGGGTCCCGGGCTTTTACCGAGAGGGAGGGCATCAATGACCTCAATGATTTCTGATTCAGAGATAGGGGCATGAAGCAGGGAGTGGAGGTTGGGTGGTATCCTCCGGGGGGAGACCCTAGAAATGGCAGCCATACAGTCCCTTCTATGGTGGGAGAGGGGGTTCGAGGTTCCCAGGAGTCTCGTGAAGTGCCCTTCGATGATGCCAAAATTATCTTCTTCCGAATTGGATACATTGCCGTGCGGATCTAGCAGTAGGGGGATCGATTCTCTGTTGTGTTTCCTTTTAAGGATACGGCACATCTCTTTGGTGGGTTTGTCGGCTTTGCCAGCCCACCACTCCTTGAAGAAGATTTGCAAGTTTTTCCTTTGTATTTCTTCCTCGTATCTCAACAGTGCTCTGATTTTTCGGAGACCTTTTTGGGCTTGGTGTTTTCCTTTGTTCACTTCCTCCTCGAGCCGCCAGAGTCTGTGGTAAAGAGCTTCCCTACGAACCCGCCGCACAGTCTCGAGCATCTTCTTAGTTCTGATCATGATCTTACGAGACTTGTCGACCGCACTTCTCCAGCACTTGGCTGGGGCCAAGCTAGAGGCGAACGTCACCTTCCACACATCGGCAATTTCTTGATGGACGAAGGGGAGAGAGAAGGTGGTTGCGTTGGCATGGAACCACGGAGCCTTGCGGATCTTGTTGGAAGGTTGAAAAGTGATAACGATCGGGTAGTGATCAGAGATAGTGAGGTCGGTGCGTTGCGTGATGGTAGGGTGGCCCCACTGATGAGTAAAACTCTGAGAGATGTAGCATCTATCGAGTCTAGCTTTCCTCAGGTCCTCGCCCGCTTGGAGATTCGACCAAGAAAAGCCATTCGAGTCTTTGAATTCAACCAAATCCAAGTGGAGTTTGGTCATGTCCCACGTTTCTTTCTCCCGACTGTCGATGACCCTGCCCTTGCCCATCCATCTGTCCATAGGGTCCTCCACCATGTTGAAGTCACCACATATAAGCACGTTGTGGGGAAGCGAGTCTAAGGAGGCCCAAGTGTTCAGTCTCTCCAAATCCCCGTTAGGGGCGTACAAAGAAACCATAGTGGCTTCATCTTTCTTTTTCGCTGGGATCTGATCTCGACTTAGAAATCTGTTCTTGTGGGGGCTTTTCCAGGGTAACTCCATCGGCTGTTTTCCTTTGCGGGATGCCCCTTGCTGGGGAGACTTGGGCTCCGTGCTCGGCACCGTTTCCGGGATCGTCGATCCAATGATGGAACTTTCACTATCCATGTTGTCTTCGTTACTAGTGGTGAAACCATCTTCTTTGCTTGTAGTGTAGCCCTCCTGGGGGGTTTCTTTATTGTCAGGGATCTCTAGGGCTTCGTCGTAGGTGTCTACCTCAAGTAGCTTCCCACCTGGGTAGTCAAGCTCATTGATCTCCTTTCCTAGATTGCAATACAAATTGCTATAGGGGGTGAGTGGCGGGTTGTTTCTCTCACCGTTGGCCCTAGGGCTTCTTTTCCTTCTTCTTCTAACTTCAATAAAGCCATCAGCATCAGCTTGTGGATTAAGGAGGCCCTTGCCTTCCCCTTCCTTGGTCGAGTGGGTCAAATCGCCAATGTTGTCTTGAGCAGTTTTGGAGGCTTCTTAAAATCGCTTGTTTTTTTGCCTGAAAGGGCAATCTTTAATCCTGTGACCTTGTTGGCCCCCAAATCTGTGTCGAGGCCGACCTCAGCTCGCCGCTTCCATCAATGATTAAAGTGGACATGGGCGAAGGAGATGTATGGGAGCAGGACATCGCCAACATATAATTAATGTTGAAAATAATATTTATACACACATTAAGTTGTTCTATATGGAGCATTCATTCATATAACTATGAATATGATACTTAATTGAACATGACCAATTCAAGCGATTAGGCCCATCGAGGAAGCTTGGGTGCTCCTAATTGCTTGAATTGGTCGTCTCCAAAGGAGGTCATCTTGAAGTTTAGATTGCATGTGAACTTTTGTATCTTATTATTGGTTAAGAATTCGGAGAAAATAATGCTATCTATTTGCATGATTTCGATACCCAGAGGTCTTGATAATCCTTTTTGTATTGATTTCCAGACATGACCGATGCAAGCGATTAGGCCCATCCAACATTTCCAGATGAGCCTAATCGCTTGCATTGGTCGTGTCCTAGATTCATGCACAAATAGGCTCATCAAGATCTCTCGATATCAAAATCATGCAAATAGACAATCAATCTTAGGGTTTTGGCACGTTCCGGATGCAATGGTAGCATTAGTTTCTTGAAATTCTGAGCCAATATTAAGAAAGGGAAGTTCATGACTGATGCAAGCGAAATAAGCTAGTCAAAGGTGGGTCAAACGCGTGTAATCGCTTGTATCAGTCATATCAGGTATGAAGCACAAGTATGCATGGGTGATGAAGAGAAATTCTATGAAGGTTGAAAATGTGAAATGGTGAAGGGGACTCGTATTTTTAGTCGAGGAGGACCGGGTAACGGTCACATGACGTGGACCAATAAGCGAGTGCCACGTGGCAAAAGGACATCGAGAATCACAACAGCTAGATGATGTGGCCCACTCAAATTATGCCACATGGCATTGAACGTTGGGATTCGCAACGGCTAGATGACATGGACCAATCACACAGTGCCACATGTCACCAACGGTCAACTCATTCCAGAGACCTATTTAAGCTCCTCTATTCACTTTTTTTCATTTTTTTGTGAACTCCTTGCTACCACCGACTTGCCATTGTCTTCGAGTTTTTACATGCTTTTCAAAACTTTTCATAGACCACATTTTGTGTGAGGGTTTAGGGTCATAATGATCAATTATTTTACAACACGACCGATACAAGCGGTTAGGGACATTGGGGGATTTTCGGATGACCCTAATCGCTTGCATCGGTCATGTTTCTTGAGTGCTTTGTTTTAGTTTTTTTGCTTTTTAAATTTCTTCCAAGCTCTTAAACTCTTTTCTTAACTTCCTCGTCTTTGTCCTAGCTATAATCCTCGCATGTCCCTAATTGCTTCCTACCCAATACGACTGATGCAAGCGATTACATGCATTTGACCGACCTTTGACTAGCTTATTTTGCTTGCATCGGTCATGAACTTCCCTATCTTACTATTGGCTCAGACTTTCAAGAAACTAATGCTACCATTGCATCCAGAACGTGCCAAAACCCTAAGATTGGTTGTCTATTTGCGTGATTCGGATATCGAGAGGTCTTGATGAGCTTATTTGTGCATGAATCTAGGACACAACCAATTCAAACGATTAGCCTCATTTTGAAATGTTGGATGGGTCTAATCGTTTGCATCGGTCGTGTCTGGCAATCAATACAAAAAGGCTTATCAAGACCTCTGGGTATCGAAATCATGCAAATAGACAGTCAATCTTAGGGTTTTGGCACGTTCCGGATGCAATGGTTGCATTATTTTCTCCAAAGTATTAGCCAACAATAAGATACAAAAGTTCACATGTAACCTAAGCTTCAAGATGACCTCCTTTGGGCACGACCAATTCAAGCGATTAGGACCTATGAAAGCTATTAGGCCCATCCAATATTCTCTTATGCCCCTAATTGCTTGGGTTTTTTGTGTCTCATGCTTTGTTTCTTCTTGTGTTTCCAGTTATTTCTATGACTTTAAAAGTTTCCTTGGACTTTATCTGACCTAGGTTTTCAATTTTTTCCATAGTTATCTATATTGGATGAAGACAACTACATTGGTAGGGGGAAGGGAACAAGGAAAAACATAGAGGAGAAAGGAAAGACAAAGATGGATATTCATTCAGTGATCCACGATCTTCCAAAATTGAATCCAAAAATATTTTGTGTTATTCATAAGCAATATAGTGAACAGGCAGATTTTGCACTATTCTCCTTGAAAACTCTTTCAAGATACATGGGTTTTACTTCAATACCCTTTAATGCATATAGAGTTTTGCTACTTGAAAGAACAGCTACGTTTAGAATTTTTGGATATGCCCTAGGATTCAATGCTTCAAGGGCAGGCTACTTCCTTTGTTACTCAAGCTATGCAATGGCTGCAGGGGTGTCAGATGTTAAAATTATTGTTGGCTACAAGAGAAAAGAGTACCTCAGATATAGAGGAGATTTGCTAGAGCCTAGTTCATTCAAAAGACTCAAGAAGGATT
Organism: Ceratopteris richardii; assembly: GCA_020310875.1. Lineage (NCBI taxonomy): Eukaryota > Viridiplantae > Streptophyta > Polypodiopsida > Polypodiales > Pteridaceae > Ceratopteris > Ceratopteris richardii. Next base: position 95,654,262 of record CM035420.1, read on the forward strand.
AAATATAATTCTTCTCAAAGCTTTTTACTCATGAAATGTACATAGATACACATATTTATTGCCCAAAGGGATACAAGACATTGCAAATATGAAGGGTGTAATCTTTTTTTGTGTAATTGATCCATGTCCTAATATTAATCCTTATTGATCCGTGATATGTTTTTCTCTAGTGAAAGTCCTATTTATCTGATGATAATAATCTTCTTTTTTGTAGGTTATATCTAGGACAAAGAAGACAGCAATGAATTCTCCCCAATCACAACATGGAAACTCCGAACTGTAAGCCTTGCCATACGTTTTGTTGTGTTCTATTTTAAAGCCTTGCCATCCATTTTAAATTTAAGTTTACCTTGTAGTGCTGGTAAGCTTCTCAAAATGCATATTGATCAAAACATTCCAAGAATTCCTAAATTGAATGAAGAAATAAGGTTTGGATACATTCAAATACATGTGCCATTACAGATCGACAACACCTCATGTGGCTGGAGAGTGATTGCAAATGCAGTAAGGTTCTTGGAAAGCAGGTTTTACAATCCTGAGTTAAACTTGTCAGACTATCCAGATGCTTAGGTCATCTTGATCAAGCAGAGAGCAATAAATGCCATTATGAAACATGCCGTATGGCCTTATGATCCAAACTCACCTCCACCACCACACCACATAAAAAGTAGTCTAAAGAAAAGAAGAAAGGGTTTCCTATTCACTCCCCATTGAAGCATGGGCCAAAGAATAAGAGTAGAGGTGAGGGCTCCCAAAAGGAGAGAAAAGAAGGGTGAAACATTATATTTTTGGAATGTAAGATTGTAATCTAATGTGTAACCAACATATGTTGGAAGATTTATTGATGTACAAATTGTATGTAATTATGCCAGTCTTCATCTGGAAGATGGTCATTGTAACTATATTTATATACCTTGAGTAATGTAATGTTGAATTGATCCTCTTGAGAACTAAGAAAAAGTGACTTCATTACATGGTTCAAGCAAAATTGAATTGGTCCTATCATCAAAATGTCTATTTTGTGTGCGCTTTGCTTTATTCATGTTGAAAATTTAAATGTGAAGAAGATAGAGAAGTTTTTATGACACGACCGATGCAAGCGATACGGGCAATCGGAGGATTTCGGATGGCTCATATCGCTTGTATCGGTCGTGTCATCCAATGTTTTCCATTTTGACATACCATCCATTTTGTCATATGCAAGTATGTGTATAATCACTGCACCACTGAAACCTCATCAAAATGTTGAAATTAAACAAAAAAATTGCCAATATGAATATAGTCCATAAAAAGCCATAATTGAAGTGATGTAATGAGTCACATTCTTAGTTACCATCCTGCAAAGGAAAATCAATGGAAGTATGGAAAAAGGTTCTAAAAGGGGAGATATATTATGTAAGAATTTCTTGGTTTATATTCTTGAATCACCTAGAATTTACTCATGCAAGTTCCTTTATAATCATTGCACAATAGAAACCTCATCAGAATCTTGAAATTAAACAAAAGAATGCCAATATGAATGTAGTCCATAAAAAGACATAATTCAAGTGATGTAATCAGTCACATTCTTAGTCACCATCCTATAGAAAAGTTAAATGTGAAGAGGATAGAGAAGTTTTTTTGACACGACCGATGCAAGCGATACGGGCAATCAGAGAATTTTGGATGGCCCATATCGCTTGTATTGGTCGTGTCATCTCTTGAAATTAAACAAAAAAATGCCAATATGAATATAGTCCATAAAAAGACATAATTGAAGTGATGTAATCAGTCATATTCTTAGTCACCATCCTATAAAGAAAAATCAATGGAAGTTTGAAAAAAAACTTCTTAAAGAAGGAGACTTGTTACAATCTAAAGGGTTGGAACTTGATCACCATGGGTAGCAGGCAAGTTATGCAAGATAATTTTTTCTCTGATCTAATGTTAACTATTGCATCATCAATTGAGAATTTGAACTGTGATGATGCCTCATTAAGGTATTCTAGGAGCTCCCTTACATTTTTGAATTTCCAATTTGCAGTGACAATTATTTCCTAGATTGAAAATCTCGATGAATCAGTAGTTCTGGACAACTCTGCTTTGAGTCCAAGCTATCCAAAGTCCAAGCTCTTTTGTACATTTCCTATATTTTGTAGAAGCTTTGGATCTTTTCTTAGATGAACATCACCACCATGAAATCCCATTTTTGAAAGTAGAGATTCACATTTTTTAATGAAAATCCCTCTAATGTAGTGTGTTTTGTAAATAGTTTATGTATTGTAGATAATTCCTTCAAATCTCCTAGAGCCTTGAACGATAGCCTTGTAACAATCCTTACCATCTCCTACAAATCTAATTAGATCATGAAGATTATGAAAAGGGGGATACCTTCCAGTTTGTGGATCAATTGGATAAATAAATCCATCTGCCCATATGTCGATATGTTTTTTGCCTTCTTTCTGCAATCCATCCACTTTAGAATGTTGAAGAGCCCTTCTGCATACCTTTCTTGTCGTTGCATACCCATGACTAACTGCAATGCTGATATGGAACTTATCACAATAATTTTGCTTGGTTGAAAGCTGAGTGAGAGTGTTTGGGTTGAGGTTCACCATGGTCTACTACGAAGAGTGACGCGAAAGTGTCTAAAATGACATGAAAGAGAGAAACAAGCCTGCAATGGAAAGTAGAGTAAAAAAAGTGCAAAACGTCATAAGCACACATTATAGAGGTTCGTGAACAAGAGAAAAATTCAAATTTTCATGAACGTCGGATGAGCACAAACTTCGAGGCATAAGATATCACACATACTTTTCATGATTATCACACGAGTTTCTCTCTCTTCAAAATTTTCACAAGATACGTTTTAAATGCGCTTACACGGAATTTTTTGAAATGATTTGACAACTTTAATCCAGATTAAGCACAACTAATTAAAATCCTTACATGGCCCTTTTTGGCATTTTTTGCCCTAATGCTCCAAAAGCAACTAGGGTTATTATGGTGAGAATATGATGCTCTGGGTTTGGTTGTTTTAGAGCTGATAACCTCTAAATTTCAACTTTTGCTCTTCAGCAAACTTCAAGAACTCTTTCTTGGCTATGTAAGGATATATAGAACACCTCAATCCTAGGTGTTTAGCTCAAGACATACACAAAACAGGCATCTACTATCAATTTCACCTTCACCCCTACAACACTATTGCTTTGTATTTTGCAATTTTGGCAACCTAGCACTCAGAATCTGGATTTGCGTTCTTCTATAAAATTATAGCTCTTTTCCAAGCTATGGACAACAAGTTGAATTGCATGATTTGAACTTGTAAAGTGCAAGTTATAGCCCAAACATTGACCTATTGTCCGAGTGATTGTAGATTCATCTTCTACGTCAGTCTACATTTTTTGAATTTTTGATGATTTAGAACTCTGAACCAAGTTGTATGCTCTCTTGCACATTCGTCTCTTGTGACCTAAACTTCCATTGAAGCTTCTTGCACTCTATCCTTCAGCAACCTTTGATACCAATGAAGGGCTTTGGTGTGCAAAACAAGAGGAGCAAGGAGGAGATGGAGGGAGAGAGAGAGAGGAGAGAAGTGATGTGCACACATGAGTGGGAGCCTCAAAACCCACATAATAATCTCTCTTGAGGCAATGCTCTATATATGGTGTGTGTGTATATATATATATATATATATATATATATATATATATATATATATATATATATATATATATATATATATATATATATATATATATATATATATATATTATTATATATATATATATATATATATATATATATATATATATTATTATATATATATATATATATATATATATATATATATATATATATATATATATATATATATATATATATATATATATATGTGTATGTGTGTGTGTGTGTGTGTGTGTGTGTGTACATACATACATACATACATACATACATACATACATACATACATACATACATACATACATACATACATACATACATACATACATACATACATATATATATATATATATATATATATATATATATATATATATATATATATATATATATATATATATATATATATATATATATATGGGGTAAGGTCACATGACCCGTACATCCCCAACATCCTTGTGCAAAAGCATTGGACCTTTGAGGAGTGAGAATCATCCTTTGCAAGTCAACAGACTTTGGAGAAGATGATCAAGGAAAATGATCGATAAGCAAGATGATATTCCCAATTCAGTATCAAAGGTGGTTTTGTTGATCTTTTAGCCCAATCTCAATTTGTTTGTAACCAAAGAAGGGATCAAAGAAAATATAAACCTCTTTGAATGCTACTCTCATCAAAAGATGATCCATCATAGGCCATGGATAACTATTCCTAGCAGTTTCTACATTGACCTTCTTCATGTTAGTACATGCTATTATCTTTCTATTGTTCTTGGGTGCCACAAACATGGTTAAAACCCATTCCATGTGCTCAGTTTCATAAATAAATCGCACCTATAAGATCTTATCAATTTACTCTTTGGCCTTGCCCAAATTTATGTAATTTTATGTGTATGGCCTTTCTATAGAAGGTTTTTTATTAGGTTCCATAGGGATTTTATGGATGCAAATATCCAAGTTATCTCTATTAAGATCATTTTATGACCAGAAAAAAATGTCTCTCTAGCTTTGAAACTTTTATTTTAAGACTTTATCGTACACTACCAACATATGTACACTTTTCTTCTCCTCATTCCATAATCACCTTTGAAACGTGTTTCAAGGTTTCTTCTTACGTTTTTGACATGTAAACTTTTCCCTCTTTCTCAATCTTTGGTGGAAACCTAAAGTCTCTAAAATTCATGTCCCCATGTATTCATAGAATTCATTTGATGGCTTTGCAAAAGCTGGGATTTTCACCAGGGGTCTATACGTTTCTTTATTGGTCATTTGAGTTCCAAAGTTTTAGTGGAACCTCATTAGTGAAAATGTTTTGGGCCTAATGACTTGAGGCATGAATACCCAAGAGCCAATTTTAGCACTATCAGTGTATTCAAGTGGTTCCAACGAGCTTGCTAGGTATACTGAAAGAGTACACATGGTAGGAGTTAAACAAAAATGTTGCTCATATAAATAGTTTTCCCCTGTTTTGCCTTTTGTACAATATTCACTATTTATGTGATTCATCTAGATTTGGCTAAAATTCTAGCTCATGATATCGGATGTATGTTTTGCTTCCTCCAGGTGTGGTTGGTTATGGCAGCTCATTGTTTAGGGTTTTGTTTTCTCATACTCTCAAGAATCAAACGTCCTAGGTCGTTTGTGTACTCATACTGCTTAGTGAGCCATCTCTATCCACATACGTGTGTGCTTCAAAGTCTACAATGGGAAGTTTATTGAGCTCTTGAGTTCGCCAACACAAAAGTGGTGCATTCACAAAACTTTTTCTCATAAAGCTCTATTTCCAAAATGATAAAATTTTTAAGGACACAAACCTCAAAATTTTATAGTTAAGTTGTGAAAGGGGATTTCACTCAATACTCTTTACTATCTTTCTGCTCTCTATATCTATGTATTATTGTTTATTTTGTATGCTATCTGTTTTATGTTTTATTTTTTAAGACTTTAGTATATCTACCTGTGAAGTTTCTAAAAAAATATACTTGCACTTTTGCATCTAAATGTGATAATGGAATGGACCAAAATAATGAAGAGGGCTTTTCAAGCGTGACTTCTATTGATCATCCATGGTAAATAGCATCCAACATCATGATAAAATTGTTTATGTTAGAACGAGTGTATGGACCACACCCAATGCATTACCAATTATTTAAATATGGATTTTTATTACGCCTAGTCATATACATACAAGTGTTTTCAAGTGTACTGAAAGTTTAGATCTTTGTTTGTGTAACAGAGGGGCATAGGCATACAAAGGAGAAACCGTCATTACAAAGTTAGTAAAGAGAGATCCTATTAGTTAATAAGAACATGATTGAAATAAGAAAGGAGAAGAATTTCTATTTGTAGCTCCATCCGTTTCAAAGTTAACCATATAATCATTCTACCATCACCATATTGGTAATCTATGCTTCAAGGACGCATTGATAGAAAATATGAGAACAAACACGTGGAAGTAGAGGAGTCACTACAGAGACACACACACATACTCATACACACATAGCAACTTGAAGTGCATAGCACCTAACTCCCACAGACCATAATTCAGAACAAGGAAGAGAAATCATCAATTGGGAGAAACGGCCTATAAGGATTCATTGTTCGAAAGGATATAGAGAGTCATGAATGTCAGGCGTCTAAAAATACATGATAGGTTCAACTTCACATGCCTTTGGAATTCCTTAATGGATGGATCTTTGAAGAGGTCTACATGGCTCAACCATTAGGATATGAAGACAAGGATAAACCTGATTTTGTATGTAAATTGAGGAAAGCATTGTATGCATTAAAGCAAGCTCCTAGAGCTTGGAACCATAGGCATGTCACATATTTGCAAGACCAAGGCTTTGTTGTAAGCAAAGGAGATTTTGGTTCACTATGCATATTCTAAGTTGTCTGTTTTGATCCATTCATTAGAGGACCATACTCCAAAGCACTTAGGTGATTATTTCTAGTTCTTGGGAAGCTCAAGAAGTCTGCTTTACACTCCTTAACTTGTTCTTGGATGGTGTGAAGTAGAGATTTGCACCACTATCTCATCTCTGGAATCTATCCACCATCTCCTCCAATAGTGTCAAGGATCACTAGGGCAACAACCTTGCTTCATGTCAAGTTCACATGTCGGGAAGAGAAGGAGGTCAAGGGAGGAGTGATGCAGGGTTGGATCAGGCCCCTCTACATCGCCCCTGTCCAGCGAGCAATGCCTGCATGTTGGGCACCTCACCTTGTATGGTGGTGGATCGTCATAGGTCTGCACTTCAATAGAGAAAGGGGAAAAGCCCTCGGGTACATGGGATCAAGTCATAGGACATATGCTTTGTGAATGAAAAAAGGAAATACAATCCTCTAAAAAACAAATCATCGAACTCAAAATGCCAGATAAATAACTATGCTCAATACTGGTGATCCGTATACAAATGACTCTGAATAATCCAAAATACCCCACCACAGTGCGGATCGCTCAATATGAAACGCTTTTCTCGGTCATAGTGCAAAAGGATGCCCTAAACTTCAACCTTCGCTTCGATCTTCGGTCTTCGATCTTCGCAAACTCCAAAAGCTTTCCTTCAATCACTTCAAGTAATGCCTTTTCTTGTCTTCATTTTTCTTCAAATCCGGAGAATATCATCTGGAAAAATCAATGGGGAAACCAAATGAATAGTGATGCCTTTATTTATAAGTTTCTAGGTTTGCAAATTTCTAAATTTGGATGATTCTCTTGAATTTTCTCAGATCCTTTCCTTTCAATATTTTTCTCTTTTTATTTTCTATTTTTATTTCTTTTTCTTTTTCTTTTTCTTTTTGACTAAGGTTTCTATTTGGTTTCAGACTTAGATATAAAAGGTTTAATTGAAATTAAGGGTTAGCATTAGGATAAATCACAATTCTAAGGTTCCAAATCAAGATTTTCATTCGGAGTAACCTAGGGTTTCTTTGTGCTAGGGCACTGCACATCAAATCAATGGTTTTATTTACATTTTGGCTTTAAATCCTAACGGTTTTCTAGGATTTAGGTTAGGCTTGCATGGGTCAAAACTAGGGTTTCAAGGGTTTTCCAAGGTTAGAAGTTAGTTTTTCATGGGTCAGAGTTAGGGTTTCAGGAGATTAGAGTTAGGTTAATGAGCTTTATACAAATGTACAAGCCTAATGTACAAAACTGCAATGGTTTCTCATCACATAAATATCAAATCAATCAAAACATGAACAATTCATAACCTTTATCATCTTTTTGCAGTCAAAACATCATATCATGATAAAAAAACAATGAAATAAATTTGAAAATAAAAATCTTGGTTCACACTCCCTAAGGGATTGTGTTCTCTTGAAGTGCTTCAATTTCTTCCTGCATCACTTCTCTCCATTCTTCCTTCTTATTGGCTTCTTCAAATGAAGAAGACTTCTCTGACATAGAATCTTTAGCCATGTATATAGAATGTTTGGTGACTAGTGATGTGTCATAGCCATACCTTATGGGTTTCTTGCTCTACCTTTGAGATCTTCTAAGTGCTTGATTGGATGAATCTGGAATGTCTTCCAATTGTTTGAATTTTATCTTGCTCTTGGACTCCCAAGCTTTGAAATCAATATGTTCTTCATCTTTTGAGTTGACATCTTTTGATTATTTGTGGTTCTTCTTGAGTCTGAGTATGGGGTAGCTTTATTTTCCTACAATCATCTTGAAAGCAAGAGTAATTTTCATCAAAAACCACATCCCTACTAACTATAAATCCTTTGTTAATGGGATTATATATCTTTTTTATTATGATCATAGCCAATGACTATGCATCTTGCATCTTTCAGCCTTTGGATCATGATTTCCTCTAATCTATGAGGGTATATGTGCATAAGCAATGCACCCAAAGATTTTACTCTGATCTAGGGAACGTCTCCTACCATTCCATGCCTCATAAGGTTTCATTCCATCTAGGGACTTGGATGAAAGCGTATTAATTAGGTATGTGGCTGTGGAAACAGCCTCTGCCCATAAGTAATTTGGAAGTTTCTTTTCATTCAACATTGATCTTGTAGCCTCTACTATTAGTCTATTTCTTCTCTCTGCCACTCCATTCTGTTCAAGAGTGTACCTTGTTGTAATCTCTCTCTTTATGCCTTTTTCCTATAAGAATGAGTCAAATTTATGTGAGAAATACTCACCACCTCCATCAGATTTGAGCCTCTTCAAGCTTCTACCTGTTTGATTCTCAACTAACCCTAAGATTGATGGCTTTCTACTAGGTCCCCACACATCTATGTTTACAAGCTCCAAGTAGTCTTCATACATGTATCCTTTTCTGTTGAATGGTTGCCTATGTGATTTGCCAAATTGGCATGCTCCACATTTGTAAATCATGTGTTGCTTGGACACATTTGGAATGCCAAGCACACTTTGATGCCTACATATTTGCTTTAGTTTCCTTTCACCTATATGACCTAGTATCTTGTGCCATATCTCTAATTCAGATAGTAATTGAGAAGAGCAATATTCCTTCTATCTTCAACTTCAAATGTAAAAAGTCTACTAGATTTCTCAACTTTTGCAATCCTCTTGAAGTCCTCCACATATGCTCAATGCCTTGAAAATCTAACTGTAAGCCCTTTTTTTTCAACAACCTGCCCAACACTGATTAAGTTTTTTTGTTATTGTTGGCACATATAATACTTTGCTTAAGAGGTTCATGTTACCATCAAATGCTTTAACATTTCCAATCTTCTTAACAGAGTGTCTAGCTTCATCACCTGTTTGGACTTCATGCTTCCCTTTAGGTTCTTCAAGATCAAATAAAAATGCTGCATTTCCAGCCACATGATTGGAACAACCAAAATCAATATAGAATAGGTACTCATCATCTTTGCCTTGCTTGGCTATCATATTCATGAGTAGTATGAAATCTTCTTCATCATTTGTATAGTTGTTGCAGTGTCTTCTACCTCTGAAGCCTCCTTGATAGGTGTTGTTGTAGCCTTGGTTGTAATTGTGATTGTAGTGGTTTCCTCCATTATTGGACTTGCCTTTGGATTGTCCATAGCCTCCTCTCTAGAAACCCCTTCCTCTCTCATTCTTTGTGTTCTTGAAGCACTCATCTGTGGTATGATTGGTCAAGCCATAAATGTTTCAAGGTGAAGAGTTTTATGGTTTCCCCCTACCTTGATTTCCTCCTCTACCCCTTGCTCTAGTACCTCTTCCACTACCTATGAAATTTACTTGAGAGGTACTTGCCTCTTCTTCACTCCTTTTACTCTTTGCCTTTATCTTTACTCTTATTTTTCTCTATGTAAAGGGCAAAAGATTGATTACCTCTAGAACTATCTCCATTCTTGTTGAACTTTGTCTCATGTGTGAAGAGTTGTCCCATCAATGTGTTGCAGTCAAGTATCTGCATGGCCATATATAGGTCCATTGTTGTGGTAAAGGACTCCCATTTATCATCAGCCTTGATGCCATTTATGATCTACCTTACTATCTGCTCCTCTTCTATTTCTTCTCCTATACTCCCAAGTTGATCAGCTACATCCATCATCTTGGTCACATAGTCAACTACACTTTGCTTTGGTTGCTTCTTCAAGATTGTGAACTCCATCCAAAGCTGGTTCTTCCTAGCCCTTGTATTTGATGAGAAGTATGAGGAAATTACTTCCAAAGTCTCTTGGGAGCTCTTGAGATTCCTAGTGTGAGGTAATAAGAAATCAGATATTGAGTTAAGTATATAAGACTTGGCTAGAGCATCCTTTGCACACCATGTAGCTAGTCTTTGCTCTTCTCTTGTAGGTTGATGTTTCCTTCTAAATGTTGGCGTTTCTTCATCTCCAGAGATGTATCCATATAAGCTTCTCCCTTGGAGGTAACCCTTCATCCTTAGGACCATGCTGGATAATTGCCCCTATTCAATTTATCAATGAATGATGGAAATCCATCTCCCATTTTACCTTGATGTTGGTCTGATACCACTGTTGGAGGAGGTGGTGGATAGATTCCAGAGATGAGGTGGTGCTGCAAATCCATGCTTCACACTAGCCAAGAACAAGTTGAGGAGTGTAAAGTAGACCTCTTGAGCTTCCCAAGAACCACAAATAATCACCTAAGTGCTTTGGAGTATGATCCTCTAATCAATGGATCAAAATAGATAACTTAGAATATTCATAGTGAACCAAAACTTATTATTTTGGTCACTGCATCTGCTTAGCAAATTGAACAGTACTCTTTTACCTAATAGCAATTGATGAAATTCCTTTTGGGAATATCTAATTAACTTATATAGGTACCAATCACAATTTCACTTGAAATTATCGTGTACACAGAGAACTATGCTTAACAAGTTGGGGGTACATCCCGACAATTTCGAGCTTCAATAGTATGCAGACCAATGAGAAAAGTTTTGAAGATATCTCCAAATTGGCGAAGGAAATAATAATGAAACTTTGTAGCAAAAATAGACAATATTTTGAATCTATATCACTTTAAGTCACAAGAAATGATCAAGTATGCACTGAGAACCAAGTTTGAGAAGTCCACTATTCTGAGTTGAACATGAAAGATAAGTGGAGTAGAGATGTGATCAATGTAGAATTACAATGACATTGGCAATATATAATTGCACAATGTGAAGGTAGTGATGGAACTATAGAATGAGCTCACTAAGCATTGAAAATCCCTCTCAAATGATCTTCAAATCCGGCTCTATATCATGCGAGATTTTGATCCATCTTTTATAGCTAGAGTTGGAGCCACTTTTTGACTTCAAATTCAAACTCTTACCATAAAGTGAATCCTAAAGTTTAGAATTTGTTTTCTCATCAATCACCTACCAAATAATTTGTGATTTGATTCCTCCTAATTCCACGTGAGAGTAAGTGCTATAACATATGCACTTTTATAAAGATAAAAGTAAATGATTTTTACAAGAGAATAGTCATATGTGAATTTATGAAATGAACAATAATTTTATAAGTATGTAGGCTTGGACTCATTTACACCAACAAACACGCTACCCACTCCTTCAAAGGAGAAATAGAAACCTTGACATCATACATATATCTCGAGGTATTAGCATTTTAAGTTCCTTGAATTTTTGCATCGTTTCACACACTTAAACAGAAATATTATTTCTGTATGCCTGACTATGATCATCCACTTCTTGCATCAATTTAGATCATACATTTGTGCATTTTTCCTATTGTTTCTTAGATAAGGGCTCGATTGATTTCATAGTCTAGAAAAGCAAAACCATTAAGTGTTAAGATATCAAGCTCAACATGTGATGATCCAGGATGACACGTACGAGTTTCTCGTTTCTTTGACATGTATAGTGGTCACGCCGGTATATGTCAGGGATACTTCATTGAGATTTATTAGATTTATCTATCGAGAGTGATGGCACATTTGTTTCTTTCCAGCTCACTCATTCGTCGACATTAGGTTTTTCCTTATGTACTGATCTTTATATATTGCACTTGTTGTATTCTTATGTTTTAGGTCATTCTTGTACATTCCTTTTATGTAATAGAAGAAGAAGAAGAAGATAATTCTTCCTTGCCTCAATCTGTGTGTGTGTGCTTCTCCTTGAGAGTGAGAGTGTGTGTGTGAGCTCTCTTCCTTTTCTCCTTCCTCGTGACATGGTATCAGAGCCAACGTGGCTGTAGAGAGCTCGTGGAGAAGGCGATGGTGAAGACTATGTGGCAAGGCATGGAGAAAACACGATTTCACAAACGGCCTCCCTTTGCTATGAAAATAGCCGTGAAGATAGAAGACCTCAGCATATTTTCGTGAGTTAGCCCTTTAGGGTCACTCTTTTTTGTCAGATCGAAGTTTTGGAGCCATCTCAACCTCCATTTCAAGCCCGAAAGGTGGAGCCCACAAAAAAACCAGGTCAGTTTCAGAAACTGTAACTTGTGTTGTGTTCCACAACACTCATATATTCGAGATCGAGAATTTCAAGCGATCCCGTGTACTATTGATACACGAAAACTGTGTTTTTTTTATATCGAACTGTCACGTCATAGTGCGGCAGTGTTCAAGCAGAAGTGTTGCTTGTAGTGTTCTGCAGTGTTGTGAATTGGTGCAAAAATGGCAAACGCAGATGGAATGAGTCAACTTATGAGCGATAAGCAGGACAAGAACAACTTCCATGCTTGGAGATTCAGACTGATGAATTCTTGATCGGAAAATGCTATTGGGAGTACATCGAAGGAGAGAATGAAAATGCTCCATAGTTACCAAAAAGGAATCGGACTGCACACCACTTAAGAGCATATGAGGAATGGAATCAAGGAGCATGAAAGGTAATGTATTGGCTATCTGTTAGCATACAGGATAGCATGATTGGACACATACAGGATGCCAAGACTCCAAAAGAGGCTTGGAACAGTTTGGTCACTTTGTATGAGACTAATACAAAGGCACAAAAATTGCAACTCAAGAACAAGCTGCATACATTGGAAAAGAAGAGCATGTCGATAAGTGACTACACTCTATAAATCAAAAGCATATGTGCGTCCCTTGCATCTATTGGCATGACTGTAGATGATGATGATAAGGTGGAAGTCTGCCTCTTGGTTTAGGAGTTGCATATAAGCAGTTCAGAACTTCCATACAAACGAGGGAAAATATTCCGAATTTTGCTAATCTGGTATCTATGCTGATTATGGAAGAAAAGAATCTTGGTGAGGATTCAAACTCCCAAGGAAAGCCCAGTTTTGAGTAGGTATTCTACTATGGCAGAGGAAGAGGCAGAGGTAGAGGTTTTGGAAGTGGAAGAGGAAACAGTAACCAAGACAAAGGTCAACAACAGAATCATGCAGGAGGAAGAGGACAGTTTCGAGGCAGGGGGAGCCAAAGAGGTTGCAAAAATTTCCAAAGAAATGATTCAGGTAATTATAGTAAAGGATGCTGGAATTGTGGTTAAACCTGGACACTTTGAACGTGATTGCAAGTCGAAGAATCAAAATAACAAAAGGCAGCAAAACAACTCTGCATCCACAAGTGCAGATGATTCTGAGAAGCCATTTATGGTTCAACATCACATGATGAATACAATGTTTGCTGGTGTCTCAAAATCGAATGATACTATCTGATATGTTGATTCAGGTATTTCAAATCACATGACCAGTCATGCAGAATGGTCTAGTAGTTTGCAGAAAATGCCAGTTCTTGGATATGTTGAAACAGGTGATGATACATAGACACTATGCCAAATTTCACTTGTACAATTGTTCTTTTCAAGGAGAGTAACCTTTTGATGAACTTGCTTTAAAATAAAAGAATGTGCAGGAGATGAAGGCAGATTACTTTAATAAAAAAGACATTCCATACAACCATAATTTATGTGCATTCATTAGTAAAAAATTTCCTTTATTGCACGGAAAACGACTATGCGATAGACTTCCTGCACGAGATATGGCTTTCTCCATACCTTTCAATCCACACAACTTGCCATAGACTCTCTTTCAAGATATGGATTTTTTGTTCAATTTTATACTCGCAAGAGAGAGACATAGAGAGAGAAAGAGATTGTGTGGCTAGACCTTCTTTTCGCACGTGCGACCTTCTTTTCGCACGTGCGACCTTCTTTTCGCACGTGCCAAAATGAATGGCAAAAACAACTTCTCGCGTACAGAATGTATATTAACACGTAAGGTGATGCCCTATCTATTAAATGAAAGTATGCATTAATGAAGTGACATTGGATATGGGCATGGTTATACAAAAGGTTGTTATTGTACATGTATATGAGAGAGTCTCCATTTATAGAAGCACATTGGAGATGGCATATAAAAAACTTCTTATATGTGCACATTACCTCAATTGGTTGGGCCCTTCACCTCACAAGCTTAGGCGCAAGGGTTCTATCTCTCTAGGTTACCTTTAGATATTGATCACCACGTGGTTGGTGCATTGTTAAACCAATGCCTTTGTAAAACGTTGGGCCTTTGGACTACCTAGCTCAAACCATTCATCTCACTTTAGGGTCATCTCTTCCAAGTGTTTAGCTTAGCAAATCTTGAGGCTCTATATCTTACCAGTTATTAAACATCTAGCTTCTACTTTGTGAGATTAAGGCGGTTCAATCTATGTTATATCTATGTTTCATTGTACTTTAAATTAATTCAAACTAATTCATAAGGTTAAATCACAATTATCAAATTTCTTTCAAAAGAAAATATTATTATATATATACTTTTTCAATTAATGCAAACTGATTTCGAAGAGTAGATGTCAATGATGAAAGTTCGTGAAGAAGATATTCTTATTATGTATATATTATGTAAGAGAGAGAGAAGAAACACATAACTAATTCACGCATGCAAATAACATATACGTACACATACACATACAAATAATATACATGTGGAGAGAGAGAGGGAGAAGAGAGAGGAAAGAGAAAGAAAGGGATGCGGAAATGATTGTATGGAAGGCTTTGGAACCTGGTAAAGAGAAAGCTTTTGGAGCGTGTTGAAATGTATAGGAAGACCCATATCTTCCATAGCAAAAGCATAGTACAGCCATATCCGTGCATTAAATGAGAGTTTCTAATCATGAGCGCACATTGGTGTATATAGTTGTATGGTCATCATATCTGCTCAAGAGCTGTCTTTTTGCAGGCAATCACCATAGTAGGCTGCCTACTTGTTTCCGGCTGTATGAATCTAGTCCTCCATCATGCACAGGAAAACTTCAAAGTACAAAGAATGGCGGTGACCTTAAAGCCAAGCACAACTACAATAAATGCGAGGCCCAAATGGATAAAGCATTGAGTAGGACATGTTCGGTTTTCATTTGAGCAAGTAGCAGTCTTTTTTTTTGGGCTATGTCTTGTGGGACACTTGGTTGAGTTTAGGCCTCCTGAGGCAAAGATCCACAGTTCAAGCCTCATGCTAAACATGAATGGCTTTGGCGAGTTAAATTAGTTGTAATATTGTAATTTTGTCGAACTCCAACTAGTTATAATATTGTAATCTTGTCTAACTCCTACTTTGTGGCATACGAAGGGTCTTATTGGTACTATGCTCATTCATTTGTATAGTTGCACTTTCAAAGTTAAAGGTCGGGGGAGTTGGCTTTCATTGAGCCTCCATTAAAAAAAAAGTAGCGGATTTTTGATTTGGCAGCTATCAGTGTGGACCGAATGTGTGAGGCCTTTTGCGTGAGAAATGTGAGCGACAAAATAAGGTTCCTGTGCAGAGATCTTCTTTCCTTCTGTTAGTAGTTGTCTGGTTGTCCGAGCTGTACAATTGGACATCAGATGATCAAGGACATCTTGAAAGGACACAATAGGGCATGGATTCATTGATGGCCAACCATTTGTGTGAGTGGTTATGAGCTATATACTCCTGATAGAACTAAAGATATGCCAAACATGCATCTTGTTTACAGCTCAGATGCTCTGTTTCTAAGCATGTTGCACCCCCTTCAAAAATAATGTGTTACAGTTTAAATGATTTGGATGGACAATCTGAGTGACCTTATTATGTATATAAATGTAATTTAGCTCTTATATGATATTATGTTTGCTTGTTTATTTTATATAATTATTTATTTAATTTTAATAAACAAATAATTATATAATCTATTTAAGAAAAAAACGTGAACTCTAGTCTCTGTCTCTCACACATTCTTTCATTCGTCATTTTCCTCGCTCATCATCTCCCTCGCTCGCCATTTTCCTCGCTCATCATCTCCCTCGCGCGCCATTTTCCTCGCTTGTTACTTTCCTCGCTCGTCCTTTTCTTGGCTCGGTCATCCATGACCAACGGTCCAATACCCCTGCGAGAGAATGAGAACGTGAGAAGAGAGAGAGGGAGAGAGAAAGAGAGTGACAGAGAGAGGAAGATTGAGAGAGAAGGAGAGTGAGCGAGAAAGAGACAGAGGTCTTTTCTGCTTCTTCCGTAGTCCTACATCACGAGGGGGAATCCGACATGAAGCTCTTCTCGAACATGCAGTTCAGAGAAAGATTTCATCAAGCGTCTACGGGCCCGGCTACACACATCTCCAACTAGCAAGCACTTGCAGCTCGCATATTCACCCCCAGATATTGTACCACTGATATCACTCTTGTAAAGAACACGATGAGCAGAGCATGGATTTTTCTC
This sequence comes from Ceratopteris richardii, assembly GCA_020310875.1. Taxonomy (NCBI): domain Eukaryota; kingdom Viridiplantae; phylum Streptophyta; class Polypodiopsida; order Polypodiales; family Pteridaceae; genus Ceratopteris; species Ceratopteris richardii. The sequence continues at coordinate 95,671,005 of CM035420.1, forward strand.
GCGTAGGAGGAAAGAACTTCCCTACGACATCAATGCAGCATGAAGACACAGAAACACAACATACCGCTGAGAAGCAAACTGATGGTATTTTTGCATTTGATAAGGTGTTTGGCCCTCAACTTTAGCAGAAGGATCAACATGATCAAGCTACAATTCCTATTGTGAATGAAGTATTAGAAGGTTTCAAGCGCACAGCCTTTGCTTATGGACAAACAGGGACTAGGAAGGCTCAAATGATGGAAGGTGCAGGCAGGAACTTTGGGGGTGGAGAGCTTCCACATGAAGCAGGTGTAATACCGAGAGCTTTTAAGCAGATATTTGATACACACCGAGAGCTTTTAAGCAGATATTTGATGCACTGGAGCTTCAGCATGTCAATTACTCTGTTAAAGTCACCTTTGTAGAGCTTCACAATGAGGAAAGCACCAATGTTGCTTGCACATGATGATATCTCAAAAGTAGTGGATGAGAAAAAGAAGTTGTTAAGGCTCATGGAAGATGGAAAAGGAGGTGTCATTGTGCTGGGTTTGGGAGAAGTCTTTGTCACAAAATCTTTGGAGGCCCTCAATCTACTTGATCGGGGTTCTTCCAAAAGAAGTGAACTTGAGATACTTCTTAACAAGTATTCAATCCAATCAAATTGAATCTTTTCCATAATGAGAAATTTGAGCTAGAGCCAAATCCTCCGAATTGGGCCCTAACTTGCTCAATCCTTGTGGTTGTTGTTGTAAAAGCATCTAAAGTGGATAATGGTATAAGCAACTCTTTTAACTTGCATTGTCTTGTTTTGGATAGTGCCTTCTCTATCCATGTTTTGACAAAGAAATCATAAGCGCATTTGGAAACTCTTTTATAAGTGTTCTTGCTTTGTTTGATATGCGTGCAAGATAGTATTGTTTTTAAGTCTATCTGAGCCAAAATGCTACAAGTGGAACCTATTGAGTGGTTGAGACTAGGGGCCTTTTTTAGCTTAATCCTTCTAGTGTTTTCAAATGCTATGAGTTGGGAAAATGAGTGGGTTGCATTCATGGGAAATTCATAACCTCGCAATTATATTCACAGTTGGAGTTGATATTTAAGAACTTTGTGACTTAGCCTCCATAGAGTTCATGATGTACCTTTGGTATGTCATTGCTAATGATTATGCTTGAAGGGTTCTTTGAACTTAGATTTGAGAATTCAAGCCTTTTATGTAGCCTCCATAGAGCTTATGATGTACATGAAATATGTTGATGATGATGATACCCAAGAGGATCTTCTGAGATCTACACATCGTATTGGGTGTGCCAAATTTTATTGTGAGTTCAATAGTTAGTGGGATTGAATGTGAGTGTCCTTGTGAGACCACTGCCCAATGGATCAATTCTCATAACTTCTCTATGATTCACACACATTCACATGCAGTAGTAGAATGAACATAGTAGAGATGAATTAGACGCACACACTAGAAATGAAGTAGATAATGATTTAGTAGAATAAATGAGACATACGTAATAGAGAAGATAGACAAATTCACAAGGCAATGAGATAAGTCTATCACAACATTATGACAAAGCAAGATGTCAAATGTAAGAGGGGAGCAAAACCAAAAGGACAAACACAATAGAGGAGCATCACAACACACCATGATGTCATACCAAGAAGAGCTTAAAGATAGATGAGGGATGTGTACCTACACACCAATATAGGGGGTACCTAAAGATAGATGGGGGATGTGCTTAAGCTAGGTGCCTAGCTCTTGGAGTTGAGTAGACTCCGCTACTACATATAAGCCACAAATTAGACTAGGTACACTTTTCAGTAGCTAAAAAAGTTTTTAGTGAATTTATTTATTTTGATTGAGCTTCCTAACTATTTGCATGATTTTAAATTCTTTTGTTGAAATTTCCCAAGTGGTGAATCACAATTGAAAGCTTTTCCTTTCTCTACACTTGATTTTCAATACTTATCCTCAAGTTTTAACCCAAATCCTTCATCCTCATGCATGTTTTGATCTCTTGAAGCTTTAATCCATCCAATGCTTTGGTAAACATGTGTACATGTGACTCCGTAGTACATCCTTTGACACACTCCACCTTTGCATCCTTTGACATGATCCCCTCTCAGATAAAGTGATAATGCACCTCATTGTGTTTGAATCTTGTGTGGAACATTTGCTTTTGAGCTAGGAAACTATTATTTAGGTTGTTAAAATAGATGGGTACTTGTTTCACATGCACATCCAAATCGTCAAAAGGCTTCTTGAGTGACATTAGATCACATGAGACATGTGATAAGACTCTATACACTAATTTAGTTTAGGAGAGAGACATTATATGTTGTTTCTTGGACATCCAAGAAATAATCTTCTTCCTTGGCATGATGACATATCCACTAGTGCTCCTCCTATCACCCTTGGATCAACATCACATTAGTTGTGGATCTATAAAACATCATAAAATGGGTAGTAGATCCCTTCATTCACAGATCCCTTAAGTTAACTTTACACTCTTTTGGTTGCAAAATGATGAGGTACTCTTGGAATGTGCATAAATTGGGATGGCACTCCAATGGTATGTGTTATATCTAGCCTTGTAAATGTGACATATATAAGTGACCCTAGAATTGACTTTTACCTAGTCAATTTTTGCACTCCTTCATCTTCATGAGCACTCAATTTCACATTAGCAATGGGTTTCTAATTACCTAACCTAAACTTCTTCAAGAGTTCAAGGATATAGTTCCTCTACAGAAGACATATACCTTGTGCTTTGTATAGCACTTCTATTCCAAGAACTTATTTCAAGATACCTAAATTAGGGATCTAGAACTCACTCCCAAATTTTTTCTTTATATCCTTGGCATTGTCTTCATCATCCCATGTAATGATTAAATCATCAACATAAATAAATATGAATATGTGTCTATTACCTTCCTTCACAAAGAGTGATGGGTTTGCACTTCTCTTATTATCTCCACATTTCAACAACTAATCAAGAAGTCTTTGATTCCAAGCCCTAAGGGCTTGCTTGATTCCATATAGTTCATTATTAAGCATGCATATGTGGTGTGGAAATTTTATATCTTTAAATGCTTGGGGTTGCTCCATGAACACTATCTCTTAAAGTTCTCCATTCATTACAACACTCTTCACATCCAATTCGTGAACCTTCCAACCTTTGGTAGCTACAATTTCAATCAAACTCATGTCAACTCTAATCTTAGCTATTGGATTGAATGTCTCCTCAACGTTTATGACATAGGCTTGTGCAAAATCCTTGGAAACTAATATGGATTTGTACCTTGAGATGCTCTTATCTACATGTATATTTACCTTATAGAACCATTTGTTCCCAATACTCTTCATGTATTTAGTTCTTGGTACCAATTTTCAAATGTCATTGTCCTTCGGTTGTTGAATTTCTCCTCCATAGCTTTAATCCATTTTCTTGTGTTTATTTTCCTCTCAAAAGAAATATGTTCACCAGAAAAAATTACTTAACTCCTATATACGTAAGGCTTTGTTATAAATAAATCATATTTCAACCTCTCACTATAGTATTTGGTTTTAAAAGATCACCTTTACTCTCCATGAGGTATATTGTGACTCTTGGAGTCTTCAATTTTAGCACTTCTTCTATTTGGATCCATGTTTACACATGAATGACCTTCGTCATCCATTTTTTTGTAAAAATCCTTTATCATCTTTGTTCAGTGTGTAAAACCTCTCTAGTCAACCTTTCATAGTCAGTTCTTAGTGAAGAAGTCTTTATAGGAGGGTGTAAGAAGAGGATCTTTGAGGGTATATCAAGCTTTTGTTGCATAAGAAGATCGATTTCTTTGATCAATCATATCAAATCAGCTTGTGATTTGTTGGTAATAATCAATAAGACCTATTGGAGCTGCTAGTTTAGGGGTCTCATCAACTAAAGGTTGCTAACATTACATCACACCAAGGGGGAGTTATTCAAATCACCATTTCAAGTGCACAATAAGTTTTTCTAGAAAAATATTTGGGGAGCTATATAAATCATCATTTCAAGTGCACAACATATTTTTCTAGAGAAATATTTGGATTAGTGTAACGTTAGAGCCTTATTTACATCGTAAGCACATTGAAGCATTAGCCTTAGCCTAAAAGCAGATCAATCAATGACAGGAGACTTCAAATCTCATATAAGGGGAGCTAACAACCATGGAGCTTCAAAGTTACTAGCTTGCGTGTGGGCAACGACCTTATGGGGATTGATTTATGGAAATGATACTAGATCCAACCAATGAGTAGCTAAAGGTCTTCATGAGATTGGAATGAAATAGACGAGATTGTCATCTTTATCCTCTCTCAACACATAAGCAATAGAATGATAGGCCACACTTAAGATTTGGATTCAACTCCAATGGTATGCACATCAGTTGAGGCACTCCATTCATTTTCATAAAAGAAAGGAAGATCCTGATCAAGAATGAGCGCAAATTAAAACTTGGGAAAAACTCATAGAGTAGCATAAACGATTACATTCTTAAGCTCAAGGAATTGTGAGATGCCTTGGGATCCATTGGAAGCCAATTATATGATGATGATTTTGTGGCAAACACCCTCAATGGTTTGAAGGGAGATGAGAAGTGGAAAATTTTTATCAGCACATTATATGTAATTGATAATATCCTTGATTTTTAATTATTTGTTCGTGCCATGGTTAGAAAAGATATGAACATAGCTGGTGTCTTAACTAAATGCAAGGATCAACATATTTTTTACACAAGTAATATCTCTTAAATTGCCGAAGCTTATTTTACCCTTAAGCCACGACTATGCCTGATTTGGTTCACCTTTTGGACCCCTGGTAGGATCTCTCTATTCTCCTTAACCCAAGTCTTCTCACTTATTTTTTTTGTTCTCTCAACCCTCCTCTTCTTCCTTCTATAAAGTCCACTCTCTTTCACTCTCAACCTTTGACACTCCACTCAAAGGCACATCGAGTCAAGCACACAAACTCACTCACACACCAGCACACCTTTAAGCACTCACTCACACACCAGCACACCTTTAAACACACACCCTTCCATACGAGCACTTTGCCACCACTTTACTCACACATTCATTCTCAAACATTCAAAACTCGGACATTCAAATCTTCACATACACTCAACCACAAACCCAACCTTCATATGCTGACACTCACATATTCAACACACCTCTACTCAATTTCTCACATACACTCTCACATACACTCAACCACAAACCCAACCTTCATATGCTGACACTCACACATTCAACACACCTCTACTCAATTTCTCACACGTTTCATGCACTTTCTTCTTCACATATGGTCTGCAACCCCAATTCCCCTTTGTTCTCCTGTAGTCTCACAACCACTCAAACACTCCCACTCCTTTAGTTATGCACTTACCAAAGTAGACACATGCCTACCCAAACACGCTTAAAACCCTCTTACACATACGTGCGCACACTAACATGCTTACATGCATTCAATCTCACGCACCCAAACTCAACGGAGCCCCTTCATTTTTTCTATATTGTCTAACTCTCACTTTCTCGTGCTCACATTCACACACACTCCCTCTTTCTCCCAATCTCGCTCACTTTCTTTTCCTACCTCTCACTCTCCCATTCAGTCCACACATGCATGTTGCACAATCAAAACAAACTCTCGCACACATTTTCCAGCACAAAATCACTCGAACCTCAAGCATACACCAACACACATACACACACGTCACACTTCAGTGTTCACATATAAACACCAGCAGAGTCACACCCGCAACCACGCAACCAATCAGACACACACATTCAATTAGACATACTCACTCACCCACATACCTATGCATTCAGGCACACATATACCCCTATTCAACGAATCACAGACAATCAAGCACAGTCACACTCAGCCAGATAGACCAACAATCCAATATTCTCATTTTCATGATTGAGCAAGCGGTCACTCTCACTCATCTACTCAAAACTTTCTCCTTTAATAATGTTCAAACATACCATAACATTGATTCCTACTTCTTACCTCTGCCCAATTTTCCTGCACAATCTCAGATACTAACCATAAGACTTTAGACACACAACATCAGAAAATGAAACTTGAACAAGCATCCAGTCACAGAGCATCCTTTATGCAAGTGCACAAGTCACACAAAAAATTTTTCCATACTTTGGCAGACGTCTTCTCAAGCACACCCGTACACACATCTATTTCGATCATATGCAGCTAAGCAACCCCAAGACATTCAATCTTGTGCACCTTGTCATACATTTGTGCATAGTTGAGCAAACATGACTCTCACGTCCCCTAAATTTATGCGCGAGTACAAATGAAAAATCCAATCTTCGTCGAATATATCTTATAGCGATAATCAAGCATCCATAAAGTGAAACATCAATACTCAAAACTTATTAAGAGTCAACAATTCTCTTCTCTCTCTGTAGTGAACATGATATATAATAGATAATAATCAAGAAGTGACGTTCTGCTATATTCGAAATTCTTCAATTAACCAGTCAACTGCAGACAATGCATGAAATAAGAGTTTTATGATCTTAGAATTACAAAGCAGTACCATGAACCTCAGCTGTCCCTCTATTTTCTCGACCTTTGTTCCTCTGATATAGGAGTCTTCAATAGAGTGAATGGAACCCCACAACAGCCTTCTCCCTCTCTCTACTCTTTTGCACCCTGTGAGCTCCTTAACTCCACCTCTTTATCTGTCTTTTCTGAAGACCTGACGAGGATGATCTGCAGATTGCCCCTACCTCCTTTCTGTGGCAGAGGCCTAGTGCTCCTTCCTTCTCTCAACTACAGACCAAGTGGTGGCTCTCTCTCTTCCTCAATCAAACCCTACTGGTCTCTCTATGCTTCAGTCTACAGGCTCCTTTTACTTAGAGTAGTGTCTTTTCTAAAATCCTCGAACCACTAGTCCATGTTTGATGACTTGTGTGCCTGTGCAAAACCCACAACAGAGTCACACTCTGTTACAGATCAAGAAAGGATAGCGAGCTTCTGGGTGAGAAGAATCCAGAAGCAATGGCGAAGACACAGCTGAACCTCAGCCATAGGGATGCCCGCTCTCCTTTTGACCCTTACTCGGTCTGCTGTCCCCCGTCCCCGTACTTGTAGAGACACGAAAAAAACAAAAACGAGGGGGAGAGAGAGAGAGAGAGAGGGAATTGATTTCCCCCCACTCACCACTCCCCCTCACCCTCTGACACCCCAATCACCCCACACACACACATTTACTACCATTGCTTTCACTATTTTTTTCGTTGTTGTTTGCTTTTCTTTGTTAAATTTGTATTATTTTTTTGGTTTTCTTTTTGCATTTTATTTTGTTTTCCCTTTTTTTATTTCTTGTTTTTCTTTTCTTTTTTTTAAGTTTTAAACACATCAAGCTTAAAACAAGATGCACAGATGAAAGAAAACATGAAGGTTGCACCTTCTACACATATACAGATGTGTTTCTAAGCAAGTTTACACATGCATGATGGTGTGCACATGATCGCAAATGCTTAATGACTAATATATTCCTTTTAATACATGCTCACCTACACATCTCCCTAGAAAACACACATCCTTTGCAATCATGCGCTTGACACCAGATCCATGTTGACATATGCACACATATTCATAAATGTGAACATCAAAACAATTTCCTTCGGGATATTTGAACAAGATCATATTTCAAAGCGCTACATTTTCATAGACTCCACATTAGTAGATTTAAAATCAACGCAACTTTTCTGTGTAACACACATATATAAACACTTAAATCTATTTGCACATCATACAAAAACATAGCACATCAAGTTCTTCTCAGTCAAAGAGACTCCAGCTACTCCAGATGATGCATCCCAAAAGTTCCCCTTTAACGAATGGTCATGTGGCAGCCCCAAATAGATGGTGCAGACTGCCAATGCTTGGGTCCTGATCTAATAACAACATACAATTACTACCATAGAGGCATACATCGATGCGTCAATCTTTGCTGCCAGTGAGTGAGGATTTAGAGATTGGCATTCTATTCATCATTATAATGTTTATTCATCTCTAACATGGAGGCAATTTTCCAATGATTCTATGTCTTTGTTGGTAGTGCTGAAGACAGAATTGACACCATCTATTTATAGTAGACATGAACCTCCAAGTTCTAAGTTTACCCTTTCTAATGGTGGTTCCAAAAAAAAGCAAGAAATACAGAACTCCTCTAGAGTTTTTCTTGGGACATAAACAAGATATTGATCATCACAATGTAAATTCATTAGCTCTGTGCGAAAAAGAATAAGAACCTAGAAACTCAATAACAATTCCTCCTTCGTTCAAACATTGTTGTTCATTTTTATCCCTCTTCACTCTCTAACAAGCGAAGAAGAAAACGACATCATAGCCATACCTTCAAACATAAGCAGGTCCTTTCCTCTCCTCTGCAAGAGTCAACCGTACATTGTCTTGCGGCTTGTGAGAGCATGACTTCTTGGATCTCAGAGGAATTCTGTGTTTTTCAGCTTTCAGCAGCTTGAAGGTGATGAACATAAATCACTTGCAAGCTGAATGGCTTTCTTTTGAAAGTATGATGGCCTGAAGATTTCACACCTCTCTCAGACCAAGCAATAGAGTTTTTGTCGCCATTCCTACACCACCACTATAATCTTCCCAAATCTTCCAAGTACTTCACTCTCGGAGTCTAGAAGAAACTCTCTAATGCCTTGTCGAAGGTAAAATTTCCATGAACTCCGGCTCACACTTCTTGATCCACATTTGGGCTCTATGCCATAGGTCGCTTCCCTTCGCATATGCACTCGAGTAACTAATGCAACGAGGCACAGTTCAAAATTATCCGCTCCCTTCAATCAGCGGCTCCTCTTCTCAATGATCGACAAAAACCCCCAACAGACCTCTGATTGCCGCCTGAAGAACCTCTTGGAAGCTTATTCCTTAACCCATCATGGAACACTTTTTTCATTTTCTCAGGACATAACTTGTGTCTTTTTGTTTCTCTTCTCACTATGTAATTTGTCAAATCCACATCTTGTCATAGAACAAAGTTCATTCGCATCAAATAACTCTTCAGCAACATAAATGGTCTCTATTTTGTGATACTATCAAGCATGGCTTCAATACATTATCTGCCTCTAGGCCTCTCTCTGCTTCTATCAACTTCCTGAAGCAGCTCCAAGAGTAGAGTGAGAGTGGTATTTGCTCCCCAAACACCTCTATGAGTTCGAGCTTATTCCGGGGTCAATCACACTATATGCGTAGGCATTTGGCTCTGTCTTCCCCTCAACTTAAGCACCTCCTTCCTCCTAGATCAGAGACAGTGAACGGTAAGGAACTTGCCCTTTAATTATCACTTGCAGAACTCATCCATACCCCTTCCTGGGACCTCATTTTTTTGTTTTCAGATAATAAGACCAGAGTAGCCAAAGAATTCCCCTTCTGTTGTTGTCGGGGAGCTCGAGAACGTCCTGCCAACTTCCCCTCCGAACTAGGACTTCTTCCTCAGTAGCAGCATCGACAACGCCTCTCTGGACTCTCTCCCCTCTATTGCACAATCCTCTCACTAGCGGAAACAGCTAACAACCCACATCAAAAATTTGCTCCCCTTGTACTGCCCACGATACTCTACTGCCGCCTCTACCTTCCGCCCCTTTTTATGTGTATCCTCGTCACTCCCCCCCCCCCCAAAGAGAAAAAATGAGAGCTGCCCCCTCTTTAGCGCATGTCCTCCTCAATGGAATGGATAATTCCACGATATGTTGCTACCTTTTTTTTTTTGTCAGTCCCATGGAGTCTCTTTTGGCAGTGTTTAAAGTTTTCCCTTTGTGAAGATATGTAGGGCTACTTCCTCCACATTTTTCCAACTGACAAGGAAATGGTTTCTCCTTTTTGCAGTAGTATCTGACTCCTCCTTTTGTTTTTTTCATCCAATACCTTGCACTTTTGAAGTGATGACCAAAGTACTTTATCGCTCAGGTGGGTAGGAAGCTCATCCATTCAAATAGAATACATTGCATGCCTCTTTCTTCTTATGAAGCTTGCCCATCATTAATAATTCATTGAGCTTCTTGTGATATTGCATCCCAATTAGTCTAAAAATGATTGCTTTTCCTTTGTTTTCTCTTCCTTGAGCCCTAACATCTCATGCAAAGAAACATTTGCTCCGTTTTAACACTACATCCTGCATCATAACACCCACTTTCTCCTCAAGGTACCTACAATCAAGCATGTAGTCTAGACAACAAAAGCATATTAGTGCATAAAAATCAACCAGTTCATGAGCTAACAGTCTTCTTGTTTGTGACATTGTAAAAAAAAAAAAGTGAGAGAGAGAATAAAGGGAGCTTGTGCCTAGGTGTGGCTTATGGAACATGAATGATTCACGCTTATGTGAAGGTGGAACCATTGATTACTGGGCATTTATGAGTTTGGATAGAAGTACGAAACATCTTTTGAATTCATGGAAATAGCTTACACTCTTCTATATGCTCAAAATTCTTTAGAAATTCTTTTCCGAATGCCTACATACATATGTATAACCTTCTATAATATCTATAGCATCCCATAAAAGCTTGTACTCCTCTTGCATTTTGTGGTCTAGGGAGCTCGACTATGGTCTTACTTTTTCCTCTTAATTTTCCTTCATCATTTAATATGCCATTATTAGGAACTATATGTGCAAGGAGATTACCTTGGTAGACCAGAATACACACTTCTTAGGATTCAAGGATGCATTATGTAAGAGTCATTTATAAAAAATCTTTCTAAGATCTAGAACATGTTCTTTCTATTCAAGTAGATATGCACACAAAGTTAGATATACATGCCTTTCCCTTTATGTATTCCAATGTTGGCATTGAAGTAGCTATTTTACATTCCTCTACTTGATATTCTATGGACTGGTCAGGAACATAGAATTCTACTATCTTTGTTGAATTATAGGTATGGTCACTAGCTCGTTCATGTTCCTCTTCTTGTTCATGTACTTGGAACATAATGGGTGTAGGTTTGTCAATGTTGGAAGGATCAATTAGGGTCCCTAGCTTATTCATGTAATCATGTTCGTTAGATAGGTCCCTTCCATGTAGGTAGTCACAAATGTCTCATCCTACATCACTTGGTGGGTATGGTATCACTTTCATAGGTCACAACTCAACTATTGGATCCTCTACAACACTCATTATATATATATATATATATATATATATATATATATATATATATATATATATATATATATATATATATATATATATATATATATATGTGTGTGTGTGTGTGTGTGTGTGTGTGTGTGTGTGTGTCCAATTCATAGCCATGTTTTTCATGATGATGTGATAGTGTTTCTTCATTTACTGCAACTTTGATCACACTAAGTAAAAGGATCCTAATCATTCTCTTTAAGATCGGATTTTGGAATATGTTTTGAATCTGAATAATCTTTCAATTAGTTGACTTGGTTCTTGTTGTCCTATTTGTCCTACTTGAAACAACCAAATACCACTGTCTTGGTGCATCTAGGAAGCTCTTGTTTGAGATTTTAACATCATCATTGTGTATAACATGCCATTGGAGAGGTGGAAAATTGGTGTAAGGATTGTCTTAAAATTTGGTCTTTGTTCTCGTATCTTGATGTTGTATGTAAATAGTGTTTCCTCCCCACTCTTGAACAACTTTCATGTACCTAAAGAACACTCCCACTAAGAATAGTTCATAGATGCTCCCCTTGTCAAACTCACAAATGGCAAAGATGTGCTCGAATTCAACATCGCATGTGGTCAAGATGACATTTTCCAAGAGACGTAAGGGTCTCTCCATATGTTTTTCTATTAACTATAAATGCATTCTAGTGGGACATAAAGCTAACTTACCCCACTTTTTCCATAGCTTCCTAGTAGCAATGGTGACTCTTGCACCTGATTTGAGCATAGCCTTGGTAGTCACACAATTATGATAGATTGGTAATAATGTATAACTCCTAATCACCAATCTTATCAAGACGCATTTAATGAATGTGTGACTATACTGTTGGAGATTCACTCACTAATTAGGCATAACGACATAAAGACAAAGAGAAGCAGAAACAAAGCACTCAAAAAATCAAAGCCTTAGTAAAGGGAAAAATTCATGTCTGTAATATACAGAGTAGGAACTTCCAGAATTACGAGTTTGTTGAAACCCCGATCAAAAATTGTATATAAGAGAGCGGAGAGATAGAACTCAGTGGGGGAAAAACAACAGAATCCCGTAGGGAGAAATAGAATAGAAGACATCAGAGATTGCGTATGTAGAGATGAATAATAGAACCTGAAATGTCGGGTATTCATTTGAGAGAGATGGTAAAGAGAAACTACTTAGAATAGGAGAGTTCTCATGACTATGAGCGAAGTGAGGCCGAGTCATTTTGTACACATCTTCTCTAATAGAAAACACATGTTCATGTGGAAATATATGAGCGCATTATTCTCATGTGAAGAAGTCTAAGTGACTTCATGTTACTGTGAAAGTTAGTTAACAGTTACAGTTTTCTCAATAAACGTTTTCCGGTACTTCTATGAGTTAGATCTCGAAGTACAGTGTAAAGTTTTGTGTGAGAGATAGCTTATCTTGTAGCTATAAGTCTCTAATATAAACTGATCAAAAGAATTTTGTGAAACGAACATGTATACACAGTATAGTGTCTGACCGAAAAAGGTATCTAGAACTGGTGAAGTTTTTCTTTAAACTTCAGATAGAGTTCATTCAGTGAAGGAAGTTGACATATCACTTCCTTACTTCATGTACACACATTTGAAGTAACTACAAACAGAATTGCAGTTGATTCCGGTAAGATTCCGGTGCAATTACGGTGAGATTACGGTGACAATCCGGTGAAGTTTCGGTGGTATTTTGGTGAGTTAAAAACACAGTTTTTGGCACAGTTAACTAGCAAAAAGTTTATTTAACTGTAAGCAAACACGGTAGTGTAAAGACTGAAGTAAATCAGTTCAAAATTGAAGCTTGAAGAAAATGCGAAGCTTTCTGTAAAGTGAATTTTCAGTTTTCACTAATACAGTTATAAAGTTTTCAGTTTCAGGAAGTTTGCTAAGCTATTGATGATTATAGAGGTGTTCTAACATCACTTTAGCTTAGTTCTTGTGGTGTAAGCGAATTCTGCAATAAGTGCTACACCAACAAGTGGTATCAGAGCATGAAAGATCCACAAGAAGTGGTATTAGAGTAGTGAGATCAAGAAGTCGTATCATAGCATTAAGATCAACAGGTGGTACCAGAACAGAAAAGGTTTTGAAGAGTAGAAAAGGTTTCTCAGAAGAAGAAACGAAAAGAGAATTTGAAGAATTCATAAAGAAAGGCGAATGTTGAAGAGATCAACAACAAACGGCATCAAGAAGTATTCCGAAGTCATTCTCAAGGTAAAGGTTTACAAAGGGTAAAATCTTTTAACGTTACACTCACCAGAATTAACAGAAATAAGAAGATCATGGCAGATCATATCTCAATAGACAAACTGGACATAGATAACTATCCCGCATGGGTAATGCGAATGGAAGCTTTACTTATGAGTAAAGACTTAATGAAATATGTGACAGCAGAAGAGAAGAAACCGTTTCTTGAAGACAACAGTCAACCGAAGAAAGAAGAATTAGAAGCCTTGAAGCTGTGGCAGAAGAAAGATGCAACGGCAAGAGCATATATCTACAATACCATTACAGATCATTTGCTACCGCATATTAGAGGTTTGGAGAAAGCAAAAGACATATGGAGAGCCTTGGAAGATCATTTCCAAAATATGACGAAAGCTAGAAAGGCTAGCTTATGGTCGGATTTCACAACGTTCAAGATAAAGCAAAGTCAAAGCATTAGTGATTATGTCACTAAGATGAAGGACTTGGCAGACAGTCTTGGATCAATTGGTGAAGATATCGAAGACCACAGGTTAATAGCACAAGTACTTACAGGATTGAGAGGAGATGAAAGGTGGAAACCTTTCATACTCTCAACTGAACTTTCTTTAAATCATTTTGTACCAGATTTAAATCAGTTGCTTGGATTAATGCTAACGTTTGAGCAAGATTTGAAGATAGATGGAGATAAGGGACATAGTTCTGCGATGTACACAAAGAATAAGAAGAAAGGTGATAAAGGTAAAGAAAAAGATGAAGAAGAGATGACTACTCAAGCAAATTATGCAAGAGGAAGAGGTAACATCAGAAAAAGAGGTAATACAAAAGGAAGAGGTAACAACAAGAAGTCTTGTTGGATCTGTGGATTAAGCAATCACTTGGCTCATGTTTGCTGGCATAATTCTCAAGGATCAAGTCAAAATCAGAATAACAATAGCAGAGGCAGAAGCGGAAGATATCAAAGAGGAAGACAAAGTCAAAGAGGCGGATATGGTAGAGGTGGAGCAAGAAGTTGGGGACAGAATCAGTCTCATAACACTACCTACTACAACTATACAAAAGATACACAAAATGACGATCATACGACATTGATGATGAACTCAATAAGTACATCAAAGAATGAAGACCTCAAGGTATTCTATATTGACTCTGGTTGTTCAAATCATTTGTGAGGAAATATAGAATTGTTATCAGAACTAGAAGGAGGTATGTCAAATCATATAGTACAGACAGGTGATAATACAAAACATAATGTAAGGTCAATTGGAAAGTTGAAGTGTAAGAATGGAGCTGACCTACTAACAAATGTTTTGTATGTTCCAACAATCCCGAAGAATGTGATCAGCGTGGGACAGATATAGAAAAAGTTTTTCAAGTCAGGTTTACAAATAAAGGAGTATTTGTTGAAGATCCAGAGAAAGGATACAAACAAATTGTTCATGGTAAAAAGGAAGGTAGACTTTTTACTCTTAAAGTACAAGGGAATGTTGGCCAAGCCTTAATCACACATGGTGATGAAGTGTTTATAGAACTGGACCTCTGGCGTAAGAGGTTAGGACACTTTAATGAAAAAGGAATCAAAACTATGGTGGAGAAACAATCAGTGAGAGGATTACCAAACATGAAGAACCAACATATGATTCACAAATGTGAAGCCTGTCAGATGGGAAAAGCCCACAGGTTACCATTTCAGAAAAATGGTTACAAACACGATGGTGTGCTAGAGCTTATACATACAGATGTATGGGGACCAACAAAAGAAGGATCTATCAGTGGCTCAAGGTATTACATTCTTTTTATTGATGATGCAACAAGATGGATAACTCTTTATGTTTTGAAAGAGAAATCAGAAGTATTTGGAGCTTTTAAGCATTTTCATGCATATGTTGAAAGACTTACAGGACAGAAACTCAAAAGACTAAGGTCTGATGGAGGAGGAGAATATCTCGAGAGTTCAATGATTATCTATGGAGTGCAGGTATCAAAAGAGAAATAACTTGCAAGTACACACCGCAACAAAATGGAGTAGCAGAAAGGAGAAACCGAACTCTAGTTGAGTTTGCAAGAGCAATGCTAAATGAGAAGAATTGTCCAAACTATCTTTGGGCTGAGGCTGTAAATACAGCTACATACCTGGTAAACAGATTACCATGTACAGCTTTAATTGGGATGACCCCTTATGAAGCTTGGTGGGGCAACAGACCAACACTTGATCATTGTAAAGTGTCTGGATCAGTAGCTTATGCTTATGTACCATCACAATTGAGACATAAGCTTGAACCAAAAGCTAAAAAATATGTGTTCATCGGATATGATGAAAAATAGATGGATTATAGGTTATGGAGTCCTCTAACCAAACAATTTATTGTTTGCAGAGATGTGACATTTGATGAAGGAAAGAGCTGGTATACAGATAAGGATCATAGTGTTGAAACACTTGAAGAAGAGAGAAGAAGAAATGAAAAAGGGAAATTACATATGCAAGTGAATGGAGATGAAGATTATATGCAGGCAAGTACATCCAGGATCGGATCAGGTACAAGAAACGAAGATGATTCGAGATTTGATGAAGATGTGTATTCAAATACACATGAAGAGTTTGAACCAAGAAGGTCAATCAGAGTAAGGAAACAACCGACAAGGTATTCCTATGATACTTCGTATTTGACTCAGAAAAACTATGCTTATCTAGTAAAGGAGGATGAAGAACCTCTGAACAGTGAAGCAAAAGGTAAAGTAAAATGGGAAGAAGCAATGAAAGAAGAGTTCAATGCACTTGAGGAGAACAAGACTTGGGAACTTGTTCCAAAACCAAATGGTAAGAAAGTAATTCGAAATAAATGGGTTTATAAAGTTAAGAAGCTTGCAGATGGAAGGATAGCCAGATACAAAGCTAGACTGGTTGTCAAAGGCTACGCTCAGACACATGGCATAGATTATGATGAGACATTTAGTCCGGTGGCAAAGATGTCAACCATAAGCACAATGATTTCTATAGCAGCATCAAAAGGATGGAAGCTAAGTTAGCTGGATATAAAGAACGCATTTCTGAATGGATATATATCAGATGAAGTCTATATGGAACAACCTGAAGGGTTCGTAAGTTCCAGTTACCCAAATCATGTTTGCAGATTAAGAAGAGCACTCTATGGATTGAAGCAAGCTCCAAGAGCTTGGAATTACAGACTTGTGAAGTATCTCAATGACCTTGGATACCAAAGCTCGAAGGCTGATGCAAGTCTACTTGTTAAGAGAAAAGATGAAGGTATGATCTACATTTGTATTTATGTAGATGACATAATAATCACAGGTACCTCAGATGAAGGAATCAAGGAGGTAAAGAGACTGCTTAAAAAAGAGTTCAAGTTCAGTGATCTAGGAAAGTTATCATACTTTCTTGGAATGGAAGTCACATATACAGATCATGGTGTATATGTTTCACGAGAAAGGTATCTCCTAAACTTACTGAAGAAGTTTAACATGGAGAATTGCAGAGAAGCTTCAACACCGCCTGAAGTAAATCATAAACTCAACAAATATGATGGTGTAGAGTTTAGAGATATGAGAAGGTATCAATCTTTAGTGGGAATTTTGATTTATGCTACGCTAACAAGACCGGATCTTAGTTATGCAGTAGGAGTTCTCTCACAATTCATGCATTGTCCGAAGGATCAACATTGGGTTGCAGGACAAAGAGTTCTTAGATATATCAAAAGAACTATAAAGGAAGGATTATATTATCCTTATACATCAGATATAAAGCTGAGGGCATACAGTGACTCAGACTAGGCAAGAAGTCAAGATGAGAGAAGATCAATACATGAGTATATGATATACCTAGGAGATAAGCTTGTGAGCTGGTGTTCAAAGAAGCAGCATACAGTGGCTTTATCGTCAACAGAAGCAGAATATAAAGGACTTGTGGAAGCAGCTAAAGAAGTAATATGGATGCAGACCTTGTTCAAAAGCATGGGTATTGATCAAAGTATACCTATCATACATGGAGACAATATGAGCTCATTGTATCTTGCAGCAAATCCAATATTTCATGCAAGAACAAAACACATAGAGATTCAATAGCATTTCCTGAGGGAAAAGGTAATGGAGAAGGAGATTGAAATAGTATTCACTCCTATGAAAGATCAGATTGCAGATATTCTGACAAAGAGCTTGGATGGAATAAAGACAAGCAGATTCAAAGAAATGGCAGGAATAAAAGAAAATAAGAATATATGAAAGATCGGAAGATGATAATTAGTGATTAAGGGGGAGCTCTTGGAGATTCACTCACTAATTAGGCATAACGACATAAAGACAAAGAGAAGCAAAAACAAAGCACTCAAAAAATCAAAGCCTTAGTGAAGTGAAAAATTCATGTCTATAATATACAGAGTAGGAACTTCCAGAATTACGAGTTTGTTGAAACCTGGATCAAAAATTGTATATAAGAGAGCGGAGAGATAGAACTCAGTGGGGGAAAAACAATAGAATCCGGTAGGGAGAAATAGAAGAGAAGACGTCAGAGATTGCGTATGTAGAGATGAATAATAGAACCTGAAATGTCGGGTATTCATCTGAGAGAGATGATAAAGAGAAACTACTCAGAATAGGAGAGTTCTCATGACTATGAGCGAAGTGAGGCCGAGTCATTTTGTACACATCTTCTCTAGTAGAAAACACATGTTCATGTGGAAATACTAAGTGCATTATTCTCGTGTGAAGAAGTCTAAGTGATTTCATGTTACTGTGAAAGTTAGTTAACAGTTACAATTTTCTCAGTAAACGTTTTCCAATACTTCTATGAGTTGGATCTCGAAGTACAGTGTAAAGTTTTGTGTGAGAGATAGCTTATCTTGTAGCTATAAGTCTCTACTATAAACTGATCAAAAGAATTTTGTGAAACGAACATGTATACACAGTATAGTGTCTGACCGAAAAAGGTATCTAGAACTAGTGAAGTTTTTCTTTAAACTTCAGATAGAGTTCATTCAGTGAAGGAAGTTGACATATCACTTCGTTACTTCATGTACACACATTTGAAGTAACTACAAACAGAATTGCAGTTGATTCCGGTAAGATTCCGGTGCAATTACGGTGAGATTACGGTGACAGTCCGGTGAAGTTTCGGTGGTATTTTGGTGAGTTAAAAACACAGTTTTTGGCACAGTTAACTAGCGGAAAGTTTATTTAATTGTAACCAAACATAGCAATGTAAAGACTGAAGTAAATCGGATCAGAATTGAAGCTTGAAGAAAACGTGAAGCTTTCTGTAAAGTGAATTTTTAGTTTTCACTAATACAGTTATAAAGTTTTCAGTTTCAGGAAGTTTGCTAAGCTACTAATGATTATAGAGGTGTTCTAACATCACTTTAGCTTAGTTCTTGTGGTGTAAGCGCATTCCGCAATAAGCGTTGCACCAACATATATGTCTTGGTGTT
Organism: Ceratopteris richardii; assembly: GCA_020310875.1. Lineage (NCBI taxonomy): Eukaryota > Viridiplantae > Streptophyta > Polypodiopsida > Polypodiales > Pteridaceae > Ceratopteris > Ceratopteris richardii. The sequence continues at coordinate 95,689,845 of CM035420.1, forward strand.
GTCCTTTGGAAGAGTGGTTTAGCTTCAAAGTAGTAGTCTTCTTAGATTCTAAAGCTTCTTTGTAATTTTCTAGATATTACACTTTCTCGCAATATCTTATTTCTCATATTTATATTTCTTTTTCGATTGTGAAACATTTATAAAATTGAAAAAAAAGTTAGTTAATTGGCTACTTGGTCTAAAGAAAAGAGAGATTCTTGATTCAGATCACTCACCTAAAAGTCGAACTTCAATTGATTTGAAATCCTATCAACTACTTATTGACTTTTTCAAACTCACCTAATAATCAGCAAAGTTCTTTGGGTTGCTTGGTATTGTAAAGCTCTGAAAATTCTAACACCCTTCTCAAGCTCAATACCTTGTATGTATGGTTGCATTACACAATTTCATGTTCAATGCTTCCTTAAATTTGATAAGCTTTGTGACATCTAAGAAGTTCATCATAACGCTAGCAAGCTGCTCCTTTGAGTTAAGGTATTGGATGTCTACTTCTTAAGCTCCTAATATTTATATAATGAAGTGATAATGAAATTTATATGCTTGCTCCTAGCATGAAGGAGATTCTTGACAAATTATCTCCAAAGAATGGAAACTCTTTAACTTGCAAATTCAACGCTTTGGAAAAACTTCTTAAGGCACATGATTTCTAGTAGAAAGAGCCAAACCCATTATAGTCTCTACTTGTATTTATTTTAAAGAAGCCACCATTGATTTTTTGAACTCCATGGGATGAATTTTGATTCTATCAGTGCTCGCTTCATCATCTTTGGAGCCATGCCAGTCTACATCCTTAATCCTTTTAACATGTAATCATCTTCATAGGGGTAGATTAATGTATCTCAAGACCTTCCTTGTCGCATTCACATGATCAATTCTTCAAGCATTCAAAAAATTAATTATCAATTCTTGAAGCATTCAAAAAATTGTTAAATCTAGTTTGGTAATTGTAGCATAATTCAAACTTCCAATCATGCTTCTAAATAATTTTAAATCCTCAATTGGTTGTCCTTCACTTGCACGTAACTTAGAAATGGGATCAATAGGTTTTGTGAGTTGCTTACATCCACGCATCCCAATTTTGTAGAGGTATGTGTGAGTGTATGTGTATGTGTATGTGTATGTACATGTATGTGTATGTGTATGTGTATGTGTATGTGTATGTATGTGTACGTGTATGTGTATGTGTATGTGTATGTGTATGTGTATGTGTATGTGTACGTGTACGTGTATGTGTACGTGTACGTGTACGTGTATGTGTATGTGTATGTGTACGTGTGCGTGTGCATGTATGTGTATGTGTATGTGTATGTGTATGCGTATGTGTATGTGTATGTGTATGCATATGTGTATGTGTAAGTGTAAGTGTATGTGTATGTGTATGTGTATGTGTATGTGTACATGTATGTGTATGTGTATGTGTATGTGCACGTGCATGTGCACATGCATGTGTACATGCATGTGCATGTGTATGTGTATTTGTATTTGTATGTGTATGTGTATTTGCATGTGTACATTTACGTGTATGTGTATATGGATGTGTTTTGTATTTGTATGTGCACATGTATGTGTATGTACATTTGTATCTATGTCTATATGTGTGTATGTGGTGTGTATATGTGTGTATGTGTATATGTATGTGTATGAGTAAGTGTATGTGTATGTTCATGTGTGTGTGTATATATATATATATATATATATATATATATATATATATATATATATATATATATATATATATATATATATATATATATATATATATATATATATATATATATATATATATATATATATATACGTGTGTGTGTGCACTCGAATCTATATAATTATGCACATGTGTGTATGCATCACCACATGTGTATGGATGTTTATGTGCATATGTGTATGCATTAATGTGTGTGTATGTATATGTGTATACGTACATAGTCTTAAGTGACTCAAAACTCCCTACGTTGCAATGAGTAATGTAGCCTTGACAAGGTGTGCAATCAACGCCTATGGTAGTGAATTTCCACTTGACACATAAGTGATGTAGGGAATGATCAAGGAGTTTCACATGCACATAATTATAATCCTTCTCTCATCTCACACACTTTACATTTGCACAACCAAGAACGTCACCACAAACTATCTAGATTGATCATTGTTTTCACTAAATAGTGACCTACATGTACTAATCTCATAGCTATTCAGGAATGACTCAGCAATGAACTTGAGAGCTATGAGCCTTGAAAGAAGAATATTAACAATCCAATCAATTTGGAATGAAAACAAGGTGTATACAAAACCAAAGCCTAAACTTAGGATGGAAGTAAGAAAGGGGACTACTTAAAAAATATTCTAGACCCCTTATTGTTTATAACTAAAATCTAGCTCAAGGACATAAAGAAAGTGTAGGGAATCATCGTGTCCCAAATCATGCGTCTCAAAATTTACTCGGTGGTTAATGAATCACGTTTTACCCAGACATGAAGTTGATTTGGTGGGTAGTTTGAAATCGAATTAGGATGTGAACGAATTGGAACTAAATATATTTGCCTTTATAAGATTGGGGCCTGTTTAGAAATTGGATTTGGATTTGACCTGCAAGTGTCAAGCTGAGTTTCAACACTCCCCCTAAAGCTTCAACTTCTGAGTTTCAACACTCCCCCTCAAGCTTCAACTTCTAACTTGTTCCTAAATTTCTTGAAACCAATGCGAAAGTTTGAGCCCACATAATGTAGAGCCATGAAAATATGTTTGTTAGAATCTAACTATTTGATCATTGGTATGTATGTCGTGTACTTTGACTTCATTTGATATCAATTCGAAATGGTTTTGTACTTTTATGTGTTTCAATCCTTGCATGGAAGGTAGGGTTTGATGCAGGATATACACTACTTAGATTGTATAACATGATTGGGGATACTTCAAATTGCAAGTTTAGATCTAGGCAGAGCTTTCAAAGCCACATTATGTTAGATTTAATGCAGGCTAAGCTTCGGTAGTTTCCTTTTGGTGCAATTTCAATTGTTGGTTGCTTCTTGGAGCACCAATATAACAAATTTGATCCAGCCTTACCCTCTATCCACTTGTGCTCCTCATTTTTCCTTTATCCTACCTAATTTGCATCAATTAGTTATTTAAATTCTATATTATCTTCTTAGGTTAACCTAATTTTTCATCCATTTTCTTAAAAAAAAGGAAGTTTAGCCACGGCTTAGTCTTCCATGCACGAATTAATAAAAAAAACAATTATATAGTGAATAGGCTTTGTGTCCTTGGGATCCCCTATATTCCACAAAGTAGGGGTAGGATGGCCTGGAGGCATAAGGGCTATGAAGGTCCACATCCATTAGGAGGGCTAAGATTTTGTAGGTGATTAATGATTTTATAGAGTGTTACTAAGTAGGTTAATAATTTTACCACTTCCCTCATGAGCAACCCACTTGCTTTTAATCTTGTTGTTTTCCAAGAAAAACATCCTATGGTGTCTAAAAGGCAATGAAGTTGTACAATTACATATTCTTTTGCCTAACAATCCAAGGGATTTTTAATCAACCATTCTTTGAGATGGGCATCAAAGTTGATCGCACATCTTTCTTTACATATCTTCCAAAACTGATGGCATTCCACTAGACAAAAGAGTAACCTATCATCTCTCCAACTAATGCTTGTTTCTTATTGATTTGCCTTTTTCAAATCAAAATCTTGGTCAATGATTGCTAAATTAGGTTGCTCGTTGCGCACGAGAAGACATGGCCAAGGTCCTCTTTGCCTAGCAGGCAAGACTTACACCATTGAGGGGCCCCACATATTTTATTAGCTTTGGCATTGGTCCATAATCCACGATGGGGGACTTGCCACATAACAACCGATTTTATGTTCTCAAGGAGAGGATGCCATAGGTCCCCACACATAAATTTTCATTTGATGCTAAACCAGTTCAGACTCCATCTCTTGTTAAGGGAGATATTCAAGTCAAGGTGCTTATGGATCCTCACAATTTTATCCAATTTCTTACTCTTGGTCAATCTTACTTACCCTTCAATCTGAGTTAGATTATTCCCGAGGAGGAGATGGGTCCTTAAGCTATCCCAAGAGTTGATTTTGTGTCTAAGAAGGAACCAATTATCCTAGTCAACTCTCCTAATAGGGTATATGCCCTCAACTCTTATCCAATGACTTCTCTCATAGTTCTAGAGATGTTTCCACTTATGAAATCATTTGTTCCATAGCTTCTTAATGTTTGGAGATTCTCCAATTCAACCTTTTTGACTCCCCTAATAATAAACCAAATAGAATTATTTTGCCTCATCCCAGATGCCCACTTCCAATCTTATGAACATTGATGTATAGTTTCATCTTGTTCCAACTCCTCCATATGGAGCAACTAGGTATTAACCTTTTACAATCATCAAACACTGTGAAAACATCAAAGCAAGTAGAAAAAGATCCTTCCACCTAGAGATTCTCATAAGCATAAGAGAAGACTTGTTTGTGAGAATCAGTTTTGTATTAAACAAATCCAAATCATCCTTGTATGTGTATGTGTATGTGTATGTGTATGTCTATCTGCATGTGTACATCTACGTGTATGTATATATGGATGTGTTTGTGTATTTGTATATGCACGTGTATGTGCATGTGCATCTGTATGTATATGTCTATATGTGTGGATGTGGTGTGTATATGTGTGTGATTAAGTGTATGTGTATGTTTATGTGTATGTGTTGAGCCCTTAAGAGTTATATTGGTCAAAGTCAACTACAATCAAAGTCAAAAGGTCAAAGTCAAGCTGGTCAAAGTTGAATTGGTCAAAGTCAACAACATCAAGGTCAAAGTCAACGAAGGAAAAGTCAAAGTGTTCGAAGTGCAGGTGTCAAGGTGCACAGGTAGTGCACAATTAATTGTCCACAAAGCGTAAAATTGCATAAATTTGGTTGCAGGTTGCAGAGGTATTTCTATAATTTCCCTAAGGTTCAAAGTGTTTTTAAAGTGTTTTGGAAGGTTCAAGTGAACCCTCTCTTAAGTGCACATTTGAAGAATTAAAAGGAAAATGTGAAGGCATGTGAAGCGGCAGCGTACATAGAAGTGAAAGTATGGCCCCCCAATTAAAATTTTTGTTTTACTCTAAAGTCACTATAGGACAAAATAGGGATTCATTGGCTGCCCACTTGAGGAGACAATCTTGAGACATCAAAGTGATCACCAAGATACTCTTGCAGGTAGGAGCATACGTGAATCGATACTCAAATCAAGGCAAGGACTATTCTTGGAGCAAGCAAGTGTAAGCAAGACTAAGCAAGGTGAGCATAGTCTAAGCTAAGCAAGAGAGAGAAGTGCAAGAGACACATAGTGTGCGACGTAGAGAAGTGAAGTGCAAGGTGTGCATGAAGACTGACCAAGGAAGTGTGCAGAGAAGTGCTAAGCCATTCACCCCAAGGATCCCAAGGTCTCATTGAAGCTGTGCAGATGCCGACAGAAGGTGTCCAACCATCCCCCTTATTGGAAGCTTGGTGCAAGGTGTGCACAAGTGCAGGCTTGAAAAAGGTGGAGGTCTGGTGCAGAGAAAGCCGACAGCAACAAGACCCTTGGATATTTGGTATTTTGTGATTGAGCACTCTGTGGGATTTTACACAGAAGCATTGGGTTGTATTGTTGGATTGTATTGTGCATCACCATTGTATTTGTCTTCTTACAATCAATCGACAGAGGCTTCTAGTGTGTATCTTTAGAACCAAGATAGCTGAATATAGGTGCAATTATTTGCACATTTTACAGGCTCAAGACCTTATCCAATGTGCCCTTTCATGAAGACTTGAAGGCACTTGTCCGTATGTCTCAGTGATATATGAGTGCATGCTTATGCATAGGCTTTGATGGTACATATTTGGTTGTGAGTATGCATGTGTGATGCATGATCACTCGTTTATGTGCATGACTACTGGTGTGCATTTTTTTAAAGAGTGAGGAGTGTGTGGGTGAAAGTAATGTGAGGTGAATTGTTTTTGTTACATGAACTGTGGGAAGAGGTCACTTGTAACCTACCAAGAGATCAGGAGTGGTACGCTATAGGTTGGTGATTGAAGGAGGGACATTGGATCAGATTCCAATGTGCACATGGATAGCTTGCCCTCTAAAGAGGAGAAAAAAAATTATAAAGGAAAAAGTGAGAGGGTAGTGAGTGAGAAAGAAAAAAGGAAGAGAATGAGAGTGTAAGCGGGAAGAAAGTGCAAAAGGAGAGAGACAAGGAAGGGGGAAGTGAATGTGTGGGAAGTGAATAAGGGAAGAGAGTGACCTAGACTATGTGTGTGTAAGTGTGTGAGATAAAAAGAGTTCAAAAGTGGTGTAAGTGTATGAGCGCATGTGTGAGTATTTGGGTGAAAGAGTGAAAAGAGTAGGGTGTGCATGAGTGAAAGAGAGCTTGGACGGGTGAGAGTGCAAAATCATCAATTAAAGATACATTTGCAACTTCCCAGCAATCCAAGTGGACCAATTCCAAAGGGTTTGAGCAAAATAAAGGCTTGGATAATCAACATTCTCTTGGGCATTAGGACTCTTCAAAGACAGATGTTAGTATTAGAAAAAATATTTGACATATGTCAATGTGCTCTTGTGCATGGGACTCTCAAATGTGTCTATGCATGGCCGTGTAATGTGGCCCTATGTTAATGCATACTTTGGAAATGCATGACCTGAATGGTGCAAAAGACAAGGTTGTGCAAGGAGCACATGGTTGTTGCTCGTCAAGGCTTTTGATGTTACTTGCAGATGTTGATGCCCTCTTTCTTGGAGGTATCCATTGGATCTCGAGATGAAAACTGATCATTCCTCCTTATAGGGATCCATTTGAGGACCATGTTTGATTGCATCAAGATCACCTTGGGCTTCTTCATCTCTGGATGGTTTCCTAAATTTTGTATCCCATGAGGTTGCTTCTTTGGTTTTGCGAGGGCTACAAGTGCTTTTGGCCTCCATACCCATATCCTTGATGAGTGTCTTCTTACTTTTGTCGAAGGGTTGAGTTTATCTTCTTTTGTTCTTTGTGCTCGGTTCTTACCCTTTTCTCTCCTTGGCTTCTTCGTTGAGACCGTTTGCTTGGTGGGGAGCCTAGGCTTTTGTGCATGTAAGAGTGCTTTGGGAACCCACATGTATAATCGCCCCTGTTGAGCTGCAACTAATTTCTTAGGCACCCAAATTTGTCGGAGATCTTCTGGTTGAGCTAGTCCTAGTTGCTTGTTTCTTGTCTTCGTATGGTTGGCTTGCCGGAGTGGGAATAGTGTTGGCAAGGCTGGTAGTTGCTCACCTTTTCGGACCCAAATCTGATTTATGCCTGGAACTACTTTACTCTTGAAGGCTCTTTGTCTATTTGATATATCGATTGTCTTGCACTGTTTCGCTTGTTTTCTGAGGTTGAACTACTGTGGATGCTTTACTCTTCGAAAAGGAAGGAGGTTCTGCTTGCCTTTGAGACTGTCCTTCCATGATTGAGTCCTTTTGGATCATAGAGCTTTTGACACATACAACATCTTGTTCAAGAAGATTAGTCTTAGAGGAACTAAAAGAGTGTGTGGTTCCTGGATTTGTGAGCATGCAGTTCTCTAATTCTATTGTAATGCATTGGTCATGTACCCAAACTTGAAGAAGTTGATTTCTTAGGTTTAAGTTGATTGCATGGTCATGGATCCAATCTTGACCCAAGACAAGTGGTTCTGTAATATCCTCATCTTGACATACTAGCATGTTGACTTTCATTGGAACATCCTGAAGGTAGATGGGAAGTTCCACTTTGCCCAAGCAAGGGGTTTCCACACCTCCCAATCCGATGAGATAGGCTTCTATGGGATTGATGTTCAACTGCAGGTCTTGGCAATATGAAAGTCTAACTACACTAGTTGCCGCACCTGAGTCAATCAATGCTCTCACAGTCCTCACATTCTCTCCTTTTCCTACCTCTACAGTCATAAAGGGACGTCAATCAATTATTGGAGAAGTAATTATGCCCGATTTTTGGCACATATCCATGTGATATTTTGGGGCTTTCGGGTTGACATCTAGGCCTAGTCGCCTTAACTTATTTTGCCTTATGCGCTCTCTAGAACCTCTTTTTTCCCATTTACGAGCATGTTGTTTTAGTGTATAAACCAACACTAGATCTCCCTCTTTCAGTCCCTTATCCTTGATATGTGCATCGAAGTATGCCTTTTGCCTTTTCTTTGCAATGTAGATACCTTCTTCCGCTCATAGCGTCGTCTCACCTAAGCGTTCTAGATCAAAGATCCTAGAGGATAGCTCATGTCCATTCCACTCGTGCTCTTGTGCTACTTTTAAAGGTGGGATCAGAAATTCTAATGGTAGCAGAACATTCTGTCTGAAGGCCATCTGAAATGGGGTGGCATTGAGTACCGTTTTGTAGGAAAATCAGTAAGCCCAAACAACATGATGAAGTTGTTTGTCCCAATCAGAGCGTTTATTATTTACCAATTTTGTCAATACATTACAAAGGATCTTATTTGTGCTCTTGGCTTGTCCATTAGCTTGTGGGTGATAGGGGGCATACTTCTTATGTATCACCAAGAATTCTTGGAGAAGATTTTCAATGACTTCATTCAAGAAGTGTGTGCCTCGATCGCTCACTAACTCTATTGGTAGTCCATATCTCGTGAACACATTCTCGAATAAGAACTTAGCTATCGTTTGAGCATCATTCTTTATCGTGGCTTTTACTTGTACCCACTTTGTAAGGTAATCTATGGCTACAATAATGTACTCTGCATGGGAGTTTCTAGCTCGGGGGTTAATAGGACCTACAAAGTCTATACCCCATTTCAAAAATGCACGTCCTCCCATCATTGGCCTTAAGGGCATCTCATCTTTTCTGATTGGGTATTGTGCACATTGGCATGTGTCACATTTCTTCACATAGGTATGTGCATCCATATGAAGAGTGGGCCACCAAAGTCCTAAGAATAGAATGGTCTTAATTACTCAATCAGGACCAAAGTGTCCGCCTGCAATGCCACTGTGTGCAGTCTCTAAGACTTTCAAATAATCTGATTCATGAACACACAATCTTAGGAAACCATCTTTGCCTCTTCGGTATAGGTTTTCACCTACTAAGGCATAGTCCTTAGTCTCTTGCTCCATGCTTCATCTTCTTGCTAGACTAGCCTCACTAGGTAGTGTTCCCGATCTCATAAATTCTACCAACGGAGCACTCCAATCTAGAATTAATGACACGTGATAAAGAGTGGAATGCTCCACTGGGGGTTTTTCCTGGCACACTGGACAATTCTTAATCCATTCGTGTATTTCTTTGTCCATGCTAGGCCAATACACTCCTAAACATTTCAGATTATGCAATGTTCGTTGTTTAGAATAGTGATTTCCTAGCAATCCTTCATGAGCTTGTTGCAACAAACTACTATGTTCATCGTCCTTAACACAACAAGCTAATACACCCTATGTATCTTGTTTGTACATGCTTCCTGCCAATATGTGATATTTTTGTGATTTTACAATTTCTTCTTGTGATGTTTTCACATTCTTATTTGCGGGTCCGAAGGTTAGGACTGGTACCAACTTATTTGCCCATTTAGGAACAACTTCTAAATTGAATAGATAAGTGTCAGGTAGCTCATCAGACACTCCTTGAGGTGACTCTCCTGAAGTGTTGCAAGATAGATGACCTACCCTAAGGTGGGTTCTACCTTTCCTAACAACAACTTCAAATTCATATTCCATTAGTAAGAGGAACCATCTTACTAAGCGTCCTGTATTGCAAGGTTTATTAACCAAATATAACAAAGCTTGATGATCAGTGAAAAACTTGAACTTGTTGGCCAATAAATAGTGTCTAAACTTCTTCACAGCATATACCATGCCTAAACCCTCTCGCTCTATTGTGGTATAGTTTCGTTCAGCTGCGGTTAGCTGTCTGCTAGCATATGCTATAGGCAAATCTAGATTTCCTTCACCTGTGGGTTGTGCTAGCACACATCCTATTGCATGATTGGATGCATCTACATGGACATGAAATGGTTTATTCCAATCCAGAGTGGTCAATATTGGTGTTGTGCACAAACGTTTCTTAAACTCATTGAAGGAATTTTCACATTTGTCATTCCACTCAAAATTTGTCAACAACCCATAAAGAGGTTTAGCTATGATTGCATACATGTGGATGAACCTATGATAATATCCACAATGGCCCATAAAAACTTGTACCTCTTTAACATTTGTTGGCCTCGGTAACTCAGCTATGGCTCTAACTTTATCTTCGTCTATTGATATTCCATTCTTAGAAACAATATGACCTAAGATCTTACCTTGAAGAAGCATGAACAGACATTTTTTTGGGTTCAAACACACTCGATATTCTCTACACTTGTTGAAGATCTGTCTGAGCTCAAGGATGTGGAGTCTTCTTTCTTGGGAATGACCACATAAATCATCCACATATACTTCTAAGCTCTGAGAGCTCTTTGAAGACATGACACATGAGCCTCTGGAATGTTGCAGGTGCATTGGTGAACCCAAATGGCATCACACGAAATGCAAAGATTCCCCATTATGTGGCAAATGTGGTTTTGTGTTGATCTTCTGGGGCAATGGCTACCTGGTTGTAACCTAAAAATCCATCAAGAAAGCTATAAACTTCCTTGCCTGCAACATGCTCCAATAAATGTTCAGTGATTGGAAGCGGATAGCTATCCTTGATCGTAGAGGCATTAACTTTTTTAAGGTTAATACACGCTCGCAAATTTCCGTTCTTCTTGGGCACCACTACAATGGGGGATACCCATTTAGCATGCTCAATCTCATAGATGAATCCAACTTCAAACAACCTACCAATTTCTTCTTTTATTTTAGCCGCATAAGTGATTATATGTGTAGGGCTTCTATTTTGTGGGCTTGGCATCATCCGTCATGGGAATCATATGAGAGCATATTCTCGGATCTACCCCCTTTAAGTCTCTATAATGCCATGCAAACACATCCCTATATTCCCTTAATAGAGCTACAAGCTCTGCTTCTTCTTTTGCACTTAGGTCATCTCCTATGTATGTGCATCGCTCTTCGTTCCCTTCAATGGTTACAACAATTTTCTTGGTCTTTTCGTTGTTGTCATAAGCTTCTCCTATGATGGCCTCTCTCTTAGGCATTCGTACCAAAATTTTTTGGTCTTCAAATCCATATTTCTTGAAGTTTTCAGGTACTTCAAACAATGATTCTTCCTCTTCTTGTTTTACTGCTTTTCTTATCTTTTTCTTTTGACTACTCTCACTTCCATCCTTTGAATTTACCGTTTTAATGCTTGTGAGAGGTTCTTCTTCTTTTTTGGTTGAACAGTCCTACCTCTTCTACATAGTGATCCTCTGAATTAAAGCAACTATCCATCACAATGGACTCTAGATCATCATCATTCTCTTCCTCTTTTATGACATCACTAGGATCACATTCTTCTAGCAAGGGCTGACACATGAACACTGAAATATCATAACCATCACTAGGATCACATTCTTCTAGCAAGGGCTGACACATGAACACTGAAATATCACAATGAGGTGTCCACTGTTCTTCATTGACATCAATGTCCAAGGTGGCTAAGATTTCTGGCCATCCATGAGGCTCAAATTCCTCATCTGGAAAGATCATCGGTGTGTAGGCTGGGTCTCTAACTGGTCTATCTCCTAGTGAAGTTCCTTCTTCTCTCGCCTTTAAGCTTTTTTCCTCTTCCACCGCGACCTTGCACATCCACAAATGAGTATCTTCATGCAACCAAGATGGATCAGGTGAGCTTCTAGAATGCACAGAGATAGAATCTTCTTTTGCTTTGTGGATAGGATTCCATTGTAGGGGTGGTACATCTTTGAATGTGTAATCCTTCAAGTTGACCTTTTTTGTAACCCCTAAGTGTTGTAGGTACAAGGAGTTGGTTCCCCAATCCTGTACTATTTGCAGTTGTCGTAGGAAAGGTCTTCCGAGGATCATCTCATAGACATTATTTTTCTCAAAGTCACATATAGCAAATGTGTGTTCAAACTCTACACCACAAGTGGTTAGAGTTATCCCTTCGAGCAATCCTAGAGGTCTTTCAAAATGATTGTCTGCCATTTGAAGCTTCATTCTGGTTGGTCTTAATGTGGGTTTGCCCCATCACTTCCACAAGGAGATGGTCGCAATAGCAACACCAGCACCTGAATCTATGATTGCTTTGGTTGTGTACCCTTGGTAGGTGATGGGAAGATAGGTATTGCCTTCTTCACCTTCACTCATGTCCCCTATTTTATCGAGAGGTATCTCTGGAACTTTTTGCTTAGAGCCTGCTTTTGGCATATTGGAATCAAGTTCTAGAACCTAATCCTTCACATGATTCCATAGCTCAGGTTTTGCTTTGAGCAGCTCTTCTACAGTGAGATGACATTGAACCTTAGTGTTCTTCACGACACCAGTGTTCCTTGGAGCCACTGAGTCTTCATGTCTTACCAATATTGTGGGAGCTCTGATCTGAAGAGATTCAGATTCCCATGGGCCTGGAAATTTAGGCAGTTCTTCTAAGGTATTAGATTCAAAATCTAACCTTTCATCTTCTTGTTGCTCTACTTGATCTCCGTAAATAGATGGAATGTCTTGGGGAAATTGATCATGAAGATCATCAATTTCAGGAATAGGAGGAGGATTACCCTTCTCCTTGGCCCATTTCTCTTCTTGTATTTCCCGCAAGAACTCTTGTTGAATTGAAAGAGGTGTTCCCTCATCCACGGAATCAGGGACATAAGCTTTTGTTGGTGGTGAGCTTGCTCTTTCAACGACTGGTTGAGCCTGTGGAGGTAAAGAAACCTGCGGCTTGTTTACCAATTGCTCCAATCTTTCTAGTAAGCCCTGGAAATGCAAATCCGGTTTGACAGAGTTTGTCTGATTGAACTTTTGACTAGTCTCAAGCATAGCTTGAGCTTGTTCTACCATTTTCATATGTTCAATCTCTAAATCTGCTCTAGGGTAACTCTTGTCTAGCAACTATTGGCCCTTCTTGAAGTCGAGCCTAGTAGGCCTTAAACATCATGTTCAAGCCTTCTGGGGTTGGATATGCAAGAACAGACCTTGGTTGCAGTTTATTTACAGTGGGTGGTGGGATGGGATGAGGTGGAGTGGATGGGGTTTCAGCATGCGAGGGGCTTTGAGATGCAATGTCTTCTATCTTTGTTTTTGCTTTTTTCAGGCTTTCTTCTAGTTCTGATAACTTTTTGTTCCACTTGCGATTGGCCTTCTCCCTAGTCTCTTTCCATGTTCTTGTTTTCCTCTTACTAGGCTCTCCTGACTCACTTGACTCTGATTGTTCAGCTAGCTTATCTTGTTTCAAGGCTTGTGCCCTAGTGTCTGCTTGTATAGGAGCCACATTATTGCTACTTGAACTTGAATCTACCACTAAGCCTACCACATTAATGGGTGTGACCTTGGGTACACTAAAGGGGTTTCTTGGACAATCTCTGGGGAGATGGTCTTTACCACACTCAGGACAAAAGGCTTGTATTGTGATGTTATGTCCTTGTCCCAGAGTTGGTGAGTGGGGACATTCACGAATGAAATGGTCACCTTGACATCTAAAACATGATCCTCTAGGGGCTTGTGGTCTCATTTGTCTCAATTAGGGCCTAGGGTTAGGATTTGTGTACATGACATTGGAGTATTCTGGCTTCCAATTTTGTTCCACGTGGTGCCTCATATTGATATGGATAAGTTTCACTATGTTGAGGTGACTCTCTGTAATAAGCATGTGGACTACCTTCATGGGAGTAGTCTGAACTATCAGCATGCGAGTCATTCTCTGAGATCAGTGGGGTCACTGGCACCAATGATCTATTAAGGTTCTCTTCTGCCACTGCATACTTAACTAGAATTACATTGGAAGGCGCTGGTGGTTGGTTTCCTAGGACTGGTTGTGGCCTATATGGTGCCTGATATTGTTGTTGCTAGTCGCACTGTTTCTTGAGGTGTCTGTTTGAAGTTGTGGATCAAAGATGATGTGTTATGCCTAATACCACTCTTGGAAAATTCTACAATGAATTCGTCTAGCAGTTGACCTATATCGTGATAGTTGCAACTACTCAGTGGTTGAAACCAAGCTAAGGTAGTGCCCTTAAGAGTCAAACCAAATGCCTTGTACTTGGTGAACAAATCCTCAACCTGTTTAGCTCTTAACACTTGTTTGAACTCGGCCACGTGATCATAAGGATCTCCTGTCCCGTCAAAATAATTCTTCATTGCCTTGATCACTTGAGTGGGTCTAAGGGTTCTTGGGTGCTTCGGGGTCTAGGCAATGGAAAATCATGTTCATCTCTTTGTTGCCTATGTGCTTGATGTCTCTCTCTTTCAGGTCTTTCTGCCCACAGTGTGTGCAAAACTTACCTCAAGTTTCTCTCTAGTTCTTTCTCTCTGGGCTTCACGAGCTTGGTATGATCCTACTCCTTGCAAGCCATGGGAAACATTGGATCTTGGTGGAGGGAAAATCAATTCACTCTTCCAAGTATATGCATGTCTATCATGTTCTGTTACCAAGAACATTTTCTCTGATGTGTTATCCAGGTAGACAACTTTGCCTGGTGTCTCTGGATCCTTGAAGTCGTAGATGATGACTATGCCCAATTGGCTAGGTTGCTTGCTTGAGTCTCCAAAAGGCTTCCTATGTTTCTCTATTCAAGAATAGTTATATGCTTTTGTTGTCTTGAGGGATCCAATCTGGAGTGATCACTCTGGTCAAAACAGACTTGCCTCTAGGAGTCTTGGGTTCTTATCCTACATCTCCTTGCTCTAGGTCTCCTATCTCACTCTCAGGAATGACATTTCCAAACTCATCTGTCCTATCAGGTAGGTTGGTGACCACATATATAAAAATATGAAATGGTATTTACAATGACTTTTAGTGATCAAAATCACTATTTTTATAGGGATTTCTTCTAAAAATTTGACATACACTTCTTGGAGCTCCCTACTTGCTCCTTCTTCTTATGTGTCCACTTCTTTCATGTGCTTCTATGCTTTGTCCTTGACCTTGAGCTTCAACAGTCTGCTATAGGTAGGTTAGTGCACTAGTTCCTTTTGCTCATGAAATATTATTTTGAAGTGGTAGTCAAGAAGGTAGCACCCATATATGCACGCAGATCATTTATTAGGGATACCCAATGCTGACCCAATTCAAGAAATTAATGAGGAATTAATAGAAACTTACTTATCGAAAATAGAAATGGTACCTAAATGGGCTAAGCTTAAGATATGTATTTTATTTTTTAGAGTAGTCCATCCTTAATGTAGTTTATTAAGTAGGATGTAATGAATGCAAATAACTTGCACATTATTGCTGATTTTCTAATGTTACATAGATTCACATGGCATACTTCCATTTTGTGTTCCAAAGAAGAACATTTGACATTAATATCAAAAGCTCATGTGGATGCTTTTGATAAATAGTTTTCAAAATCAAGGACTTTACAAAATTTGCAAAAAAGTGGCATATATTTGCCATACATGGAACATAGAGTACATGATCATGTAAGGGCTTGTGCCACTTTCCAAGTGATTCCCACATTTGAGCATGCGAATCCTATGTATTTTCATGCCTATCTTGGAGGAATCACATATAAGATTACTTAAAATTTTGCACTTATCTTGCAAAAACGACCACACTAAAATAAAGGGCTTTATAAGAAGAGAGTCCACATAGGGCTCTTATTAACAATATGTTATAAAAGTAAAGCAAGGATAACTTCGTACACCTTGTACATGAAGATGAATGTCTACTACTACTAGAATCTACACACAAAAATGTTATCCACAACCAAAGCATCAAAGTATGACACATGTTTCAAGATAGTCAATCTTCTCAATACTATCTGATAGATTATTTAAAACAACAATTGTTGGCATTATAGGATCAAATAACTTGTACTTCTCCAAAACTATTAAAGGGTCTCATCTACAAAGGCTAATATTATAGAATGGGATTTGATCACAAAAAAAAACTCTAAAAAAGTGGAGCTTCAAATGGTCAATGTCATTTTCATAGCATGTTTATCTACTAAGGAAGGTAGAGTGGTCATGGGTCCTCTATTGCTAGTTCTTAAAAGAGTAATGGGGAAATTATTACAATAAACAAGTCTCTTGTGGAAGTCTCCAAAAATAGCCTCTTCAACTAGTAGAACAACCAACAAGGCGATTATACCATGTAGCCAATCTTAGCGGGTTTTATCTTTCTCTACCTCACTTTGATCTCCATAAATCATCATTCATAATACATAAAGATATTGTTTGTTTAGATAATTGGCCTATTCAATTGTAGCTTTCCTGAACAAATCTTAACTTTAAAGTAGGATGGCTACATATCACCTTTTATAGTTTAGCTTATGATTCAATAAAAAAGAAAATTTCTTCCTTTATAGAAGGTGTGTTCTAATTTTAGAAGTCCAAAAAATACTAAATGGTTTTGTATTATTAATTTCTCTCATAAGTCGGTAACAAACATTGGAAAGAAAGTTAGGGAACACAAGGAGAAAGGGAAGATATTCATGCTTGCTTGAGTTCTCATTCTAATACAAAGTCTATGGATTACCTATTGATAAAGAAAAGACTTTGAACATTGGAAATTCTTCAAATCAAGGATCTTTCTTTGAAGTTTAAGCTTTTTTGGGAGAACAGTCATGATACCCTTGTCAAAGGCATGCTTAAATTATTAAAGTATAAAAGAGCAAAGAATTCATTCCAGATATCAACTACCCCACATCCTTCAAAGAAATGAAAAAAATGCTAACTGGTCATTTTCAAGTTATTGTTTCTCGATAGTTTTATCTCTCACTTGAGATTTTAGAGGCTATAAATTGGATAACCAAGACTGAATAACCAACTGTAACTAGGAAGATTTTGGATCTTTCAAAAATGCCTTTTTACTTGATAGATATTCTTAGTGCTATCATGGAGTTTAAAAATGGAAAGTCCCCAAGAGTTGATATTGGAATCCCTACTAAATTCTTCAAGAAATTTGGCCCAAAACGTGCTCTTGTATTAATATTGGGTCTTTGGAATGATGACCTCACCAACAACCTCAATAATGCTACTAATGAAGACACCATTAGACGTAGTTATTAAAAAATGGATAAGGTGCACATAAATAGTTGGTAGGCTATCACCTATATTAATGCTATTTCTAAAGTTGATGCTGAGATTTTTTTTTCATTGCGTTAAGAGACAATATGGATCTAATTATCTGAACCAAAAGGGGTTTATCAAGGGTAGATTCATTTTGGAGGGAATGGATCATGCACTAGAAGATGGACAAGAGTTCTTATATATCAAGTTTTATTTTGATGAGGTCTATGACATGCTAGAAGTTTATTTACTCCAATCTTTAAGAGATCCTAGTTTGGGAAGTTAGTTCCTCAAGGTCATCAAATGTTTCTTTTCTAATGTTTCAACCAAAGTTGCAATTAATTTTTTATATCTTCAAGTTTGTCATGTTTGTTAGGAACCGATGCCCACTCCCACCCCTAGTTTTCCATTTTTGTATAGCCTTAGATAGATGTTACATAATGCTTATGAGGAATATTGTAACCTCAAGAGTATTTCAATAAGGAATTCTTATTTAGGAGATGATTATGCAAAATTCCACCAATGATAGAGATGCTACTATCCATAATGACATCAATACCATCCCAACCTTCCAGACACTCTTGATTGCTTGTGTAGGGTTAGTGGTTCAAAGATAGAGCATTCAAAGACTTCCTATAAATTTCTAACTCTTTGGCTCCTCAAATCCTCAAGGACGAGGGTTGTTCTCTTATTGAAGATGGACATATTTTTCACCTCTTGGATATTCCCATGGATTTAAGGGTTACAAATTCTCAGAGATGGATACAGATAACTCATAGATTTAAGCAAAAAAAATTATTGGTGTCACTCCAATTGTGGTATTACTCATAGAATGTCTATTGTTAGGCATATCTGATCCCGAATTCAATTTTTTAATATTTTTTGTTCGAATCCTAGTAACTCTAGGGTTGAAGTTGTCAAGGAAATTTTTATAATTTCAATCCTTGACAACTACAATCCTAGATAAGGGCAACTTCAATTGTATCTCCATGCGAGGAATTTAACAAATGCAAAACAATCAATTTTGTTTAGAATGTAGTCTAGACATCTTAGGTAGAGAACCTTCTAGCAATCAGTTGACTAGGTTCAATCTAATTGATTTTAAAATTGCCAATCTTGTCCTATGATTTCTTGCTCTATCAAGTCGTAATCTTTTTTCAAAAACTAGGAACTTGACACAAAATCTAGCCTTTTCCAATTGCATGGAAAGTGTGAGTTCATCGATGCATGAGGTCTAGGTACCTAAGTCTATCAAGTAGGCCTTGGTCATTTTTATCTTGGCCTTGAGTATATGACTAAATACAAGTGAATATAATTAGCTTTGAGACCTATATCTATGAGAAAATTCACCATGTGTTGAGGTGAGTGCTTTGATTTGGTAGCTATACGTGGTTTCGGATCCGTCATTGGCTTAGCATTATACCTCCCTTAGCATATGGCCATAGGGATAGCTTGAGGTTCAATGAAGGAATCCATTAGAATGGATATAGGCTCAAAGGAGCACATGTTTCGATATAGGCTCAAAGGTCACAATAGTAAGTGATGCTTACATTTTCATTCTAAATCTTCCATTTGAGCCTATTCTCTAATGCTTCCATCCTTTCCTTTTTGTTCTTGGCCACTTGTAGTTTTCTAAGCATCTCTGTAGTGAGGGGTTGTTTGTAGATTTTAACTCTAGAACTACTAGTATAATTGGGAAAACTTTACCATCTAACATGGCCAATCGAATGGCACCACTAGATGATATGGAATATATTACATAGGGTCCATGCCTCTCTTCTATAACTTCTTCACATTTCGTTTAAGTGTATAAACAATCACAAGGCCATCTTCTTGTAGTTGCTTATGCTTGATGTGGGCATCAAAGTAATCCCTTTGGCACCATTTGTGAGCATAGATGCCTGTTATAGCCCATCATCATGTATCTTGGAGCACATTGCCTTTACCTACTAAAGCATAAAAGTCATAATCTTGTGCTAGTTTAAGAGTTAGGAAGTCTATAAGCAAAATGGTGCATTTTAAATATACTAGATTGTAAGGATTTGCTCTAGCCATGGTCTTGTAGGTAACTCCATAAGCCCATATTGCATGGAGTATTTGCTTATCCCAATCAAGATGTCCATTATTAACTAGTTTGGTTAGCATAGAGCATATTAAATTGTTTGAGTGTTCAACTTAGTCTCTATTAAAGGAGTACTTAGATCTTAGTCATGTATCATACCTTGACACGAATGTTTGTACATCCATTCAAAGGGTGGGCCACAATATACTATATAATAAAATCATTTGAATAATCCTCTTTCAAGAAAAGTGATCATCCACAAAACCTTTCTCTTCATGTATGCATAGACATAGAACTATCTTTGCTATCTTTAGATAGCATATTTCAAATGAGAACATAATCATGACTCTCATCCTATAAGGTTCTCTATTTGAATGAGGTCTTTTCAATGGGATGCGTACTAGATTTCAAATAAGAGACTATTTCCTACTCCATGTTGTGCATGTAGAGGTGTAATATAGAGTGGCATGTTCAATGGTGGGTATAGTTTGACACGTGACACATGCACTGAAATAGTTCCATATGTGGCCAATAGATACCATTTCTTTGCATGTTTGGCAAAGCCCTTGAATCCAGTAAGTGCTTGCCAAAAGCATCCAGATGAGCTTTGGCTACTAAAAAATTGTGCTTTTCCTCTGGCACATAGCATGAAAGGACTCCTTGGGAGTCTCAATAGTACATGCATCCTACATTAATGTGCAAGTTCTTTGCATCAAGCACCTCTCCCTTCCTGGTCCAAAACTCAAAATAAGTATACATGGCTCAATACATCTAGGTATCAATTTCAAATTGAACAGAGTATGCATACAATAAGTCATCATTGATCTCTTTTGCAAGGTCATCACTAGGAACTTTCGATAAGTGGTCACTGTGGATGTATGTACTTCCCATTTTAATTACCACTTAAAACTCGTACTCCATAAGGATTAGGAACCATCATAGTAACCTATCAATAGCACAAGGTTTATTGACAAGGTATAGCAAGGCTAATTGGTTGACAAAGATCTTGAATTTGTTTGCGAGCAAATAGTGCCATATTGTTTTTCATAGCATAGACCATAGCTCAGTCTTCACACTAGTGGTAGTATAATTACGTTTAGTAGGCATGAGTTTTGTACTTGTTTAATCAATGGGAAGCTCTAGGTTTCCTTCATTAATTGGCTAAGCCAAGATGCATCCAATTTTGAGATTAGAAGTATCTATGTGGATATGGAAGGATTTGTTCCAATCCACAGCCTTCAAGATAAATGCCAATACGAGGTGTCATTTGAGTTCTTGGAATTAGTTCTCACACTTCCATCCACTCAAAATTCTTCAATAGCCCATACATCGGCTCGACTATGGTTGCATACATGTTTATGGGCCTCTTGTATTAACCACAATTCCTCATAAAAGTTGTATTCCTTTGCATTAATTGTTTTTGAAAACTCTGCAATTTCCTTGATCTTGCCTTCATCAATGGTATTTTATTCTTTGGAATTATGTGCCTAAGGATTCTGTCTTTGTGGATCATACATATGCATTTTTCAAGGCTCAAACAAACTTTTTACAAGTGACACTCGTCAAAGACCTCTCGTAGGTACAATATATTATCATTTTGTGTATTGGAATACACACAATCTTTTTTTGAGAGTACAATGAATTGGAAACATACACATACCCAACCTGTAAGGTAGAGGCACCCATCTTCGGGAACTCTAAGGCATCCAACCCTAGGCGGGACTTGAACCCTGGCGGATGTGCCTTGTACTCCTAGGCTGGACTACACACAATTCCAAGGGCATTGGCAATACAAAATGACAATACTCGCAAAGCATATATGCCCCAATTTGTTGCAAAGTGGTTTTATGTTGATCCTCTAGTGCTATGGATATCCAATTATAGTGTGAGAACCCATCCAAGAAGCTATATACTTCCTTGCATGCTACCCTTTTGTAGAATATGATGTATAATAGGTAGTGGATAGCTCACGTTTCTTGTGATTAATGCAAACATGATGTTTTTCATTCTTTTTAGGATAACCAGTATAGAGAAGACTCACTTAGTGTGCTTGATTTCATAGATGCAATAGATTGCCAAAATTTTATATATTTCTCCCTTGATCTTGATAGAGTAGGCCTCATTGTAAGTATAGGGTCTCTGTTTGGAAGAATATACCTCTGGAGCCATAGGAAATCTATGTGCGCAAATTTCAAGATCAACAACTTTGAGGTCTTTGTGATTCAAAGCAAAGACATCTCTGTACTCTTGTAGGAGTTGTATGAGATTTAATTTCTCATAACTAGATAGATAATTGGAAATATAAGAGCATCCCTACTCATCATATTCAATCACAATGACCATTTTTTTGCGTCTTTTGGGTTATCATAGCCTTCTCCCTTTGTCGCCTCTCTTTTGGGCATAATTGCAAGCACTTTACATTCTCAAATGGAGTTTTTTTATTTGATTTACTACTATGTATGATAGCTTCTTCATTATTAGTTTGTGCACGCTTGTGGGCCTAGAAGATTTTATTTTGTGGACTCTTCCATGCTCTAAGAAGAGCTATTTGTCCCCATCTCTAGTAGGTATTCTTCTTTCAAACAATATGTTCCATTTTTTATGATGCTCTGAAGCCACTCGATGATGTCTCAACTTCACTCCTATTATCCTTCTCCTCATCAAAGAGCTTAATGAAATCAATGATGTGATCAAAATATATGTTATGAGAATGTATGACAGTGGCCATCAACCTATAAGCCAATATAGACGTCTTCATCATAGTCGTGTGTGAGTTTTTGCTCATTTATTGCTACCTCAATGGCACTTAAGATATGCATCCAACCAAAGGGATCATGGTCTTGCTCTTTGAGTTTAGAGGCCAACATATATTGTGGATCCTCACTTGGTGTTGCCATATAATACTTCGTTGTCTCCCTCTTGCTTGACACAACCGAAGATGAGTGCCTTCATGCATCTAAGAAGGTTGAGTGGAGCCATCACTCTTCATATAACTTTTTTCCTTCTTATCATTTATAACATGACGTTGGAGAAGTGACATATCCCTATACTTGGCTGTATGGAGATTTTTCTTCATGCTCATTCCTTGATGCTATTTTTCCACTTAGGCTCTGGTATTCTCTCCCAAGGTTCTCCTTCCCAAGAGCACTCAATTTCTAGCACTAATATATCCTCTTTTTTTAGTGGATATCATGATGGAAATTTTTTTAGTGGTTTCTCTTGAGTGTAACATCTAGCTCTTGGCGTATCTTAATCAACCGCTGAAATTGTTATGTAGGTATGTGAGTGGGAAGAACAATATTTGAAACATTTTCTAGCCTTTTTTGTGTAGCTTTAATCATCTATTCGGACATTGGTAGATACTCTTTCTCTAAATTTCCTTTGGGATATCATTTATCATGATGTTCTATGGATGGAACTTCCTTAATTTGATCATGATAGGCTCTATATAGTCCTTCCAGATCTAACATAATAAAATGATGCAAGAGGGAGCCAAAATTATGCCATTGGTTTGTAGGTGAAACCTCATAATCATTATCTTGTGATCTCCTTAGTGTGGGTTTGCTCCTTGGAGAGCTCTCCTTGTGTTTGCTTGAGGACACCCTCAAGTTCAACAATCCCTGTTTGCCACTTCATTTATCTTCATTCTTGTTGAAACTTACAAGTACCTTTTGTATGTTCAATGTCCTCTAGAAGCTTTGCCTCACTATCGAAGGCAATCAGATCAAGCACTTGTTTTCCTTTGAATTTGGTCTTAGCCATTGCCTGTGCCTATGCACGTATGACTATGTTTACTGGTGTGATATTTTCCTCTTGCACAGTGCTACTAGATGGAAGTGTAGTCATCATGTTGATGAGGGTGGTTTTGCTCACTCTATCAAGCTTTTGAGAGCAATCATTGTATTGGTGCATCTCACATAGTCATTTCAATAGGCCTCCTTAGACTAGTTTGGAAGTGATGGTGCTACTTGTTGTGCAAGGACCTCTTGATTTATTTGGTAGATATTGAGTTCTAGTCACACTTTGATGTGGGGCATTGACATAATAGGCTTGGCTATACTTAGGATCACTCTAGCCATAAATCTGATAGTAGTACTCTTATCCATTGGAATAATTTTGATAATTCTTGTAGTCCATGGGTAAATCTCTTTTTTTGTATCTTTGTCTAGTGAACTTGCCCCATTAATCATTGTGATTATTGGGATTGGTGAATGCACAATTTCGTATTCTATGTTTTCTCCTAGTGGTTGTCCATACTTTATGGGCACCGCATGTGGAGGTGCAGCTCGCTTCTAACCAAATATAGATTTATGTAGATATTTTGAGTAATCCATCAATGGTATAGATAAATGGGGCATCCGTGCTCTAGCTCCATGATGATCATATCTCTAGGGATATTGGTATTGTTGTGGATAAGAACTTTTGATTGGTAAACTCCCATAAAATGTAGTCTCCATTGGTAGTGGGCTTCATTGGTTGGGTACTATTTGACTAATTTTCTATTGTAGAGATAGTCAGTAGTTGCATGGTTTTTCATCTCTTGATCTATTTCACAATTTTGTAGGTATTGACTTATAGGAGGTGGTAGTCTTTAAGTACACACATATGTGTTGTCATCTCCTTTGCATTGTGAGCATTATTTAGGGGGTACCATAGATGTCTGCATGTTTGAGCATAGGTTGACCTTTCTTTTTGCTAAGGCCTCGGCCATTGCATATATGGTTGAAAAGCTAGACTTCACACTTGGAGTAGATCGAGAAGGTGACATGAAGAATTATATGGCATTACCCACGTCTTCTTCAATTCTTATACATTTTTATATGCAGTCCTCCAAGGTAGTGGGACTTAGGAGATATGCTAGAACTCTCAATTGATCACTTTAGAAGCCATCTAGAAAGTGCACAATAATTTTGGCTATAGATGGTAGGTCCTCTAGAACGCATCGGGTTATGTACTAATTGTAGTGTTGGAGTATCCAACCTCACATATTTAGTAGTTTCTTGTTTGAAGTTCATTATCATAGTGGAGGTGTCATGTATAACTCCTATTTTGCTAAACTCAACAATGAAGTCTTTCAAAATCTCATCAATATTCTAGAAGTTTTGTATGCTTAATGGCTAGAAGTAGGCTAAATCCATTCCTTTCAAGATTAGTTCAAATGTAGGGGGTGAAGTTATATAGTGATTGTGGATATCCATGATGTGATCATAGGTTTTGGTGGCATGCTTGGAATAGGTGTTGAGATTCGTGTTGTACCAAATGAAATTGTGGGAGTATATTGCAATGTAGATCCAAGAGAAATGGATGTCCCATTGGAGAAAAAGTGAAGTGGGATTCCTAGGAATTTGATTCAGAGTGACGACCATCTTGGTCATGCCATTCACAAATACTCCAAGGCTACGATGCATAAAATTCTATTGGGCATCTCCTACAAGAGGGTAATAGCCTCTATTGCACTCATCTTCTTACATAGGCAATATGGTGGGATCTTGTGCCTAAACCCATGTATGTGCAAGTGATATTGACCTCTACCCATAGGTGGTGGAAGACCCAAAATGTTCCTTTTTATAAAAAATAAATTATAACTCACGCATGGATCCACCATGGATGAAGAAATAGAAGATGTTTGATCTCATTTTCACTATCTAACTCACTCGAAGTCTCATAGTGCTCCTAATAGAGACGATTGCACTCTTTGTCATCAAGGTGCTACTCATTCCTGATTGATCAATAGCCATGAGTCTACCTGACTAAAGAACCATCGACATGCACAACTAGCTGGCAAAATGCAATGTAGTGACCTCTCTTATCGTTTTCTTTCTCTACATAAACAAGCATATGTGGTGTCTATTTCTTTGCTCACGCTCAAAATGAACTTAAGGAGGGTAATAAGAATGCATCAAGTCGTGGAGTTAATTAAAACCAATTCCTATGTAGCTCATCCATGTCCGATCATTCTTGAACCAATATCTAAAGAATTAATCCAAGAAAAATAATCAACCATGTTTTCTTAATGAGATAAGCGATGATCCTTGGCTTGGAATGGTTCGTGATAACCCAAAGTTTCTCGCTTGCTCTCTAGGGAGAATTCCAAAAATCCCCCCTCACTAGACATGGTTTACCTCTCAAGATCCTCTCACCCTTTAGCATATGCTAAGTGTCAAGTCACTCTTTGGTTAAGTCTCCAAACTCACAAATGTTACTCTCTCTCTATCTAGCCTTTGAGTGAGGTACTCAATCGTGCTCTATGGTTAGTGAAAGCTTGTGGTGTAGGCACACATGGTTGTACGCTCAAGTTGTTCCAAATGTTATGGGATGGTGGATCTAGTTTTTCCAAGGGAGCTCAATCCGATTCTCATGGGTGTCCATTAAGTTTCAACAAAGAGATTTTGATCAACATGAATATGGGAATTCAATTTCCACTTGTTCGGAGTTCCATTATAAAGTCTAGAGGTTATAAAATGGTCTCTTGGTGAAATTTAATGATAATCTTGCTATCCTTTATCCTAAATAACTCATGCACAAGTAATGGAATCTCACATGTATTGACAATCAAAGTGTAAACCAAGAAATATACATGAATTGAAGTGAAAACGAGTTTATTTCCACCTTACAAAGAAGCTAGACTCTCTAACATCATTACAATTTTCGTAATCTTCTCTATTCTCTATATAAATTCAATAAATTTTTTGTTCTTAGTTCTCTTTGAGAGCTTTCAAGGCAGAAAAATTTATACAAATATTACCTCATTTTGCCTCCTCAATGAAGCTCACAGTGGCACTATTTTACACCTTGTGTGTCACCTCCCAAGAAAATGAGCTGATTATTTTGGTAGCCCTAACAAGGTGATAAAAATAGTAAAAAAGTTATAGAAGAATGTGGGAATTGATGATGGTAAACTTCACAAAGATGAACATGAAAGAATAAAATTCAAGTATCAAACTCAAATGATATACTTATTTCACATTTAACTTTCTTACCATCACATAGGACTCTCTTAGGTGGTTATAATCCCCAACAATGGTGTCGAATATTTGTTGTAGGCCCATAGATGTCTTCTCAGCATAAACATGATACCTCACTCTATCTAGTCAATCTATGTATCATACCTCTCTAGATAGTTTATGAAGACAAAAACCTAAATATGATGGGAAATTGCGAGAAAACTTACTATTCTCGTGATGAGACATACATAAAAAAAGAGAAATTCACTCTTAAAGAGTGGACAAGGCATTGGGATATCACAATCCATACTCACATGCATCAAAGAGAGAGAGATGATGTGCACAAACAAAGAGAGAAGGACTAGCACAATTTTTTTAGCTCTCTATTCAAGTTCCATCCTCTTTATAAGTCTTGGCCATCGTCTATTATAATTTTTAAGGTCTCTTATATCAACCACTTCATTCAGAATAAGTGATGAATATCTACTACGACGGTCCATGGCACAAACAATATTGCATTAGTTATATATAGTGCTTAAAACCGAAGGCAAATTACAGAAGGTTGACCTGAACACGTCCATGCACGTTCCGGATAGGCAGCCGCTTCCACCATCCTTTCTCCTGCGTTTCTTCGAGGTCTCTATTGAATGGAGAACCTCTGAGCCGTCTTTCATGCTCCTCTGGACATAGGCTATTATATTGTTTAGTTTTGATTACGATAAGCGTGAATTGCAGCTCTTCTTCAGTCTGCTTACCCTTAAGGCTGGCTAACGCCCACTGTCAACATCCAAATAGAAGGCGTTTTGGCAGTGTCCTCTCTTCTGTCCCTCTCTCTTTTTATTCATCCGTTGAGAAATTAAAGCTCCAGTGTTAATATAGTTCAGCACCATCAATTGGTTTTTCTTATGGAGGACCAAGACAAGGCATTTTGTGGATTGATACGATCCACGCGTGGTTTTTCTACCGGTTTCTGTACTTCCTGCGACTACTTACAATGAACCATCATGTAATATGTGACCCAGGAAATGACGTCTGTTCATATACTAAATGTGGAAAAGACGATCGTAGGAATTGCTTTCCCAAGATACAGACACCAGTGATGTGAGTGATTTTAAAGCTTCATGGTCCCTGGAGGCAATCTATTCTCGCAGTCCAGATCTTCTCATATTTTTTAATGGGACTGTGTAAAGACTTTAACTTTTTGCCAGGTATGCCAAATACTGCGCACGCTCTGGATTTGTATTATAAGAACCATCATCCTTGAGCTATCCATTTGATGCATCAGTACAATGAGCATCGGAAGGAGCATGATTTTTGGGTGAACTGTTTCCTTGAGACGTAATATTCATAGAATCTTTCAGTCAGTCAGATAAAGAGCACTTGTCGAACCTTTATTTTGACAAAGAGGGCAATGTTAATCTGAACGCTATGCGGATGACTTCCTAGGACTCTTTGATTCCATCTGTAGATTTATGTTGACTTTTACCTGTGAATCTTTGGCTGTAGCCTGTGGTTGTAGGTTGACAATCTTAAGCTGAACGAACCGTTGGCTCGAAGCAGATTTGCAGTATTATTGTAATGGCTTAGTTATTAATGAATGGTTTGAAGCATGTCATAATCTGGCATCACCACAAGAATTAGGGCCCTCTTCTTCGAATGGTTTAAGGCCTTCATGTCTCTAAATGTGGTCATATGATCGTCTTTTTTGGGACATAGATGCACCAAAGAACCAGGTAGGAATCATATCGAAGGGTTTAGAACAACGTTCCAAATTTAGCCCGTGGGTGACAGAAGGAAGCCAGCCTAGGTCCGAGTATACGTAAATTATTTAGTGGAGTTTACAATCGTTTTTTCCTGGCAAGTGTAGCTGATCGATGAGTTATCACTGATATTCGCTGAGGGGGATGAACTATGCATGAAACTAAATTTCTTTGGTAGCCCCATATATTGCCACTTTGCATCTGTTACATTTTAAATGCTGTGGTTGATATCAAGCAGACTAAGGGTACAAGAGGTCCAGAATGTACTCCAGGAAAAGAGTCTTCTGCATTGGAAAGAGCTTCTTTTGAAGCGTAATCATGCTGTGCAGAAATTCTCTTTTATAACCTTGAAGGTGCATCCATAGTGTTCTTTCTTCTGAGCTCAGGAAAAGAATTATTTATAAGGAAGCACAAATCTGAAGAGCAAAAGCCGTAAGCTAGAATACATGAAAACACATTTACATAACAGATTAATGCATCGTAGATAGTATGGTTTCTCCACATGCAGTGAAGCTTGTTAAATACTATATATGGGGAGAGGGGGGGTGTTGGTGAGGGATGGGGAGGAAAATGGAGATATTACGGCTTGAAATGCTATTACTGTTAAGCGAATCCAACTGTTTTGGGGGGGGGAATGGAGATATTACGGATTGAAGTGCTATTACTGCTAACCAAATCCAATCTCTGATACATATTTGCTTTAGGGTTGTTTCTGATGACTTGTAAAATGAAGATGAGAGTTTATTTTCTCCCCTACACTGTTAACAACATGCCCTCTTCTGCGACCTTCCAGTTTTCTTGAAGTAATGTTTATGCTATCACCTTGAAATATTCCTGTCGGTTTCAATCTGCCTTATTTCATTGGCCTAATTTTTATCTAATTATGGGCTGTCAATAGACATTTCTATCTCCTGCAAGGAAATTAATCTAATCTTCCAAAGTGTTTCCTGTTATAAATTTTGAATGAAACTTTCAGTTCCATCATAATCTATTATGTAGCAAGATTGAATTTGTCTGGATGTGCAGGATGTTTCCAAATATACTATATGCTTTACACACATAAATTCTGAAGCATAGTTACCAGTAAACAAGCATAGTGCTTGGCTGAAATGAAGGAGGCATCACGATCAAACTTTTCAGGTCAAAGAGGTTTGGACAAATCTATGCCTCCTGTCCTATCTCAAGGGCATTATCAGAGAGAAGAATATTTTCATTCGCGACTTGGACCGACCATGTTTGATAGCTCAATTGAACTAGAAGAAGTAAGTCATTTTTATAGACGTAGAAGAGGTTTATCTTTTCAAGAATCAACATCTAATGGTTTATTTTGTCAACTGTTCAAGTTTATGATTTTACACGATTTTATGCAGAGTGAGCAACCCAGAAAAAGCGCAGGAAAGAGATCTGATGACATGAATCTGAACAAGAGAACAAAAGAAATGAAGCAGGTCCAAAAGAACACTAACTTTAACAATAGCAACATTGGAAGCACCATAGATAACAAACACAATGATCATAATAACAGTAATGCCATTGTCAGAAGTATGAACAAGCTTCAGATTAAAAGTAACAATGCCACAACGAATAATAGGAGCAAAAAGTCGCAGATTCAAAACACTAAGATACAATCAACTCATGTTGTAAATAATAATACAAGGCTCGGTATGAACAGCAGTGTAAACCATTTGGGAAGACAGAAAGGGAATATAAGAGCACAAGAAGAGCATGATAGCCGACATGCAATGGCAGTTGCAGCAGCCTCAGCAGCAGCAGCAGAAGCTGCTGCCATGGCTGCTCAGGCAGCAGCAGAAGTGATGAGGCTCACTGGGTATTCATCCACGCCCCGCAGCCAGTATCTTACTCCCCCTGCTTTCATTGAGGACTTTTCATTGGATGACTTCCTTGTTGCATCATCACAAGCGCAGAAAGCAGCTACTCTGATCCAAGCAGCATACAGAGGGCATTTGGTAAGCCTTCTTCAGTATGTACGCATTGATTTTGTGTTATCTTATATTCAAGTCCAATTATAGAGGATCCTTCAAAGAGTCAATATCAATTTCCTTGGCCTTTTTCGCTATAGACTGTTAGGGTTGGCAGAAGAATGAAACAGCAACCACAATAGGGTCTACATGATGCCAGTGGTTCAAGTTGTAATTCCCAGCATGTACTGGAGACATGCTTTAGAATACTAAACATTGAGGAATAAGAAATCTGAGGGACTGCAAATCGTAGCAGTGTATGCCCAAGAAAGAAAGAGGGACTGTAAATCTTAGCAGTGTATGACCAAGAAAGAAAGAGGGGCAGCAAACCTTAGCAGTGTATGACAAAGAAAGAAGTGTTGTATTCTTTGTTGACACTCCTCAATAAAGTTGCATGATAACCATAGGCTGCTAGAAATATGCGTAAAAGCCTTCCTTTAAATGGCATCATTAGACAGTCGGACTGGAGGTTTTACACAATTAATGCTTCAAAATCATTTGAGACCATGCAAGCCACTACTGTCAAAAAGTTATTTTTCTTCATCTCAAACTTAAGTACATCAAAATAATGGCTTGTCTATAATCATCACGTACCATCATGGGTCATTATTTGTACATATGATAGACCTCATTGAATCAATACGTATTACTAAAACCGAAGGTGTCACTGTAACTTTACTCAGCCATTGTTGGTCCAAAACTTTACTTGATCAATGACCACTAATGAGCTCATATTCTGATTGCGGACCTGTTCATATCTGTTGCTGTATGTTATGCACATCCAAAGTTTTTGTGGACGAACATCTAGATTCCATTCAGGTCACTGTGCTAAAGTGAAAACATGAAATTCTCCTTCATTGACGATTGAGAAACCCATGAGTGTTAACTGGAAATCAAGTGTTACTAATTGGTATTATTAGCTGTATTTATATGAAAATAACATTAGTTTTATGTTATTTCTTTCACCTTCTTTTTTCGTTTGGGTTAATATCATTTCTATTATAGGAAGAATTTGACGGTTGCTTCATGTGTGGATATACTGAAGAAGCTCATTTCGTGGTTTGTTGTGTGTATGGCTTTGTGTTAGAGCAGGCAAGACAAGCTCTGAGAGCATTGAAAGGGCTTGTAAAGCTTCAAGCAGTGGTGAGGGGCCACCTGGTAAGGAGGCAGGCAAGGATATCTTTGCGGTGTATGCAGGCTCTGGTAAGGCTGCAGGCAAGGGTGAGGGCACGGCAGGTGAAAGCTGCTCTATTGATAGCACAAGGGCAGGTGCCCCCTCCAATTCCTCTGCATCGAGATTCCCAACATGTAACCTCAGTTGGAATTCC
Source organism: Ceratopteris richardii (assembly GCA_020310875.1). NCBI lineage: Eukaryota > Viridiplantae > Streptophyta > Polypodiopsida > Polypodiales > Pteridaceae > Ceratopteris > Ceratopteris richardii. The sequence goes on from CM035420.1 coordinate 95,721,039, forward strand.
CAAATTGAACGTATTGCTCCAAAATCAGCAGCATAGTCAGGAATACAAGCCTCCGTCTCTCCATCACCATGTGTCTCCAGCCTTACATCGAGATCCTGCTGCATCTCATTCTCTCTCTCACTCTCCCCCCATCAGTAAAATGAGCCCTATGCACCTTCACATGTCTCTATTTGAAGAGCAGATTGCGGACCTCCATTCTCAGCAGCACTCTCGGCCATTGGATATCAGCTTCTCAAGAGCTGAGTCCTTCATTAGTGTAAGTTCTACTGTTGGATTGTGGGGGGGGGGGGGGGAGAGAGAGAGAGAGAGAGAGAGAGAGAGAGAGAGAGAGAGAGAGAGAGAGAGAGAGAGAGAGAGAGAGAGAGAGCGGGAGGGAGGGAGGGAGGGAGGGAGGGAGAGGGAGGGAGGGTGAGGGGGAGGGAGGGAGGGGGAGAGGGAGGGAGGGAGGGGGGAGAGGAGGGAGAGAGAGAGAGAGAGAGAGAGAGAGAGAGAGAGAGAGAGAGAGAGAGAGAGAGAGAGAGAGAGAGAGGTGTTTTACGTCTATTAGGAGGCGGAACTCGGCCTATGAGACAAATCAATGTACATGGGTGTATCTTCTGTCAATCGGAGAAGATAAAAGTGCTGAAAAACTGGTAAAGCTTGTATATTCTCTGTAGTATGCATGTAGAGATACCCAAGAAAGTGGGAGGTGGGGTGTATGGAGTGCTATATCTATAGTCTATATGCAAAAGGGTAGTACACACATGAGAATGCATGCATTTGAATGGCTAACTAGCTCCATCTTGTACTAGTGGGCGAGTGTAAGATGTGGTACATGGATGGAGGTGGAGTCAGGGCCGCCCTGATGGCTGCAGCGGGAGCAACCATCATCTGGGATCGTCTCTCCTCCATGGCACAATGATCACAAGCCTAGATCTCTGCAATATGGTGTCGGTGAAGTCTCGGGGCCCGATATCCTATAGCACGGGGTTATCTCCTAGCTCGAGAGGTCAGAGCCTATTGAAGAGTCATCCCTTTTGACGTGTGAGCTGAGGAGGGGAGTGCTCTTGCACGTCGTGGAATGAAGAAGTCAGTATGCTGACTTGTCTCCCTCCTGTCTCGGAAGCAGCTGCAGTAGGCTGGAGGAGGGAATCTTTGTGACTCTGTACTTCTAATAAGAATCGCCCAAGTTGTCTCTGATCTCTAGGGCCCATGGTCTCTTGGAGGGTGGGCTGCCCTATAAACAGAGTCTCATATCTGTCTATGATGTCATCATATCCGCTAGATCTGCATACAAAGTGCTCCTCATTCTCCATCCCTACTCTGCATATCCTGCATATCAGCTCCCCTCTGGGAATGTCAGCGGCTCTGCCCGTCTCAATCTCTAGTCAATGTGATGAGATCCTTTATTGGCCAATCACTACCCTCGTGCTATGTGGCATGTAAGTATGAATTTAGCATGGTTGTTGGATGAAACTGTCTCCTAGTATGTCTAAGAACCGGTCTCGATAGTGCGATAGTCTCGATCCCATGTGGTGTGTGCCATATTTGACTAATGTAGAGTTGCCAGAGATCCTGGCTGAGGACAACATTCCTCTCATGATGGGAGAGGTGGATGTGAGGTGAGTCTGGGTCATACTAAAATGGCGGCAATCTGTCCATATCAAGTCCATGACTATCAAACTAGGCTCTAACTTGAGTGTACCAAGCTCTCACATATCTCGACTCTAATATCTGTATAGATGCCTCAAAAGCACTGTGTGTGAGTCGAGTCTTTCTGTGGGGAGCTCTCTCACCCTCTGAATAAAGGAGATAGTCTGGAATAGTGCATCTAGTACCATGGGTGGTGCATGATGATGTCATGTGGCACTGACTTTTTCCTGCGAAATAGTCACAAGATCATACGTACTTGTGGCCTGATCTCGATCGCACTCCACTAGGTGGCTCTGATGCTTGGGGCCCAAACTGTCACAAAGTACATCATAGCTGGTCTGGCTAGTGTGTCAAATAGCCACCCCTTCATGCGGGACTCTTGGAAGTGCGCCTGGTGACATCTCCGCTCTAACATAGCTAAGGCTGTATATCCTTGTGTGAGTCTATCGGTGGCTGCCTGTCTCATGCTAAAGGGGCCGGACAAGCTCGTGAATGTGACTCCGAAGTAGACATAGGAAATGACCACCTCAATCTGTCCACTGCCAGCTGCGAATCCTGCTCCATTCCTCACCATGGGGGAGGTGTGGAAGATCATGACCTTGGTCTTCCCAAGGTTTACTGTCAAGCCCATCTGTATACAAAACTCATTGAGGGCATCCAGGTGGTACTGTAATCCCTCAGGTGACTCTGAAATCAAAGTGGACCTGTGTACCTCCGAGGTGTAGACCCTCTCCTCTAGCTTGGAGAATGTAGTCCTCAATCTCGTCAATGTAGAGCCCGAATAGAGTGAGAGAGAGTGGGCAGCCTTGCTTAACACCCACTGTGCTAGCAATGGCCTCCGATAGTCCCCCGGGCACCGAACCCTTCCAATCACCCACTCATAGAGTGTGTAGATGGCCCAAATTATCTATGATGGTATCCCCAAGCTTTGGAGTCTCCAGAAAAGCTTCTCCCATGGTAGAGTATCGAAGGCTCCACATAGGAGCAATATAATCTCTTCTTCCGCATCTTTGCCCCATCAATGAGGCAATGCAAAATGAAGATGTGATCAGTAGTGAAGAAAGCCCGTCAGAAACCCGCATGACCACGTGCTCGTAGCCCCTCCATCTTTGCATATGAACTGAGCTCCGTCTCGAAAATCACCAAAAGCTCGTGTTAAATGTATGGTGGTATCTAGATGCTGAGATGATGGGGGATCTTATGATAAAGACGAGAGAAGAGTAAAGCTATGGTATGTCTGATCTGCCCATAGTGGGCATCGGCCAATAACAAGAGAAGGGATGAGAGAGACTCCACAGAGAGATCCAAGAATATAGTCCACAGTCCTTTGTCCACCACCATGTGGAAAAGAAGTGAACATGCCAGATCCTAGCCACCGATGCATCCCGTTATAAATAATGAGGTAGTGGCAACTACCCAACTCAAGAAGGTGTCTCCCATACCGAGTCGTATCCTCTTATCAAAAGATAATATGCTAATCCAAAGCTGAACTAGGTCTAAGTTGTGCATGATATTTGGCTGCTTCATATCATATAGCTCACACTGTTGAGATTGTGTACGTGCATTGAAGTCCCCTAAGAGGAAGACCTCACCTAATGTAGAATAGTCGACTATGTCCTCTCATTGGTAAAACAGTATCTTTGTCATGACCATCTCCATCATGCCTGGTATAGGATGAACTCCGTGGGGGAAAATAGCATATGGCTATATGTATATATCCATCTCTCCCTAGTCAACTTGATGTGAACCCACACATAACGTGCTTCCTTATCTCTCCTCAAAATCTGAATCTATGCCTAGATGCCAAGTTTGAATAGGATCGCCACACCACCAGAACCACGTGAGATGCCTTGTCTAGTGGTAGACTTGAAAGTGGACTCCCATTGGAATCCAACTATATGTATTATGGGGTAAACCTCTATCTGGGCTCTCATTTATCTCTACGAAACAGATGAAATCATCTGCATCTAGTAGTTCCTCCAAGTAGTCTGGCCATGTCCACAGTGCCCCAATATTGTAGTTCCAAACTGCTCTTTTAAGAGATACGTCATGATGTGGTGTTGTCTCATAGGCCATGCACCCCCTATTTAGTAGGGCATCCGTCCACAAACACCTTACCATCATGATAAAAGGCCTTTTTCACTGCTCTCTTGGCCTGTAATAACTGACGCATGCATGTTCGTATGTGCTCTCAAGATCGATGGGTGGGGTCAGGTGAGTTCACATTAGTTAGGGATCGTAGTAGGAAGGGGAGAGAGAGAGAGAGAGAGAGAGAGAGAGAGAGAGAGAGGGAGGGTTTTCTTTTACATCTATGACAAGTCAAAGTCGGCATATGAGACAAAACATAAGATACATGATGTAGATGTCATCCAACTGTCACAAAGATAAAACAAGATCACAAAAATCTAATACAATCTAGTCTAAAACATGGGTGGTGAGAGAGAGAGAGAGAGAGAGAGAGAGAGAGAGAGAGAGAGGTGTATACTTATAGATATGTATGTGTATATGCACAAATGTAGCTAGGCAGATGCATTCATACATACATAGATATGTATATATGTGTGTGACGATGCTTATATATGTGTATATGGGTGTGTGTATGTATGTACATATTTACATATAGGTGCGTGCACATATGCATTAATGTATGGTGTATTATATATGTATATTGGTATTTATGCCTGCACATACGTTTGTGTGTATTTATGTATATATGTATGTTTGCATGTATGCATCGACACATATACATACACATTACATTTATAATAAATATGTAATTTGCATAGGTATATATATGTTCAAATTGAAGCTCTGTTTGATATCGTGGCCTTTCATAGACAATGCTTGTTGTTATGCACAGAATATGCTTGGGTTTTTAATCATGCAACGTCTCTTGCATTTTTCATGGATGTAGTCCGAGGACTCAAGGAACTGGGATGGCAGTGTACTCTCCAAAGAGGAGATTGAGATGAAGGCATTAAGAAAGCAACAAGCAGCAACGATGCGACAAAAGGCTTTAGCATATGCAGAGAACCAGGTAAAACAAGTGAACTCGTTTTGTGTTCATTTAGATTGGTCCTGTGCCTTAACTTCCATCATTTAGATTGCATCTGATTTTACAAAAAACAAGTAAAGAGTGTGAAATTTACTGTTCTTTTTCTTCCTGCATAAATTATAATCATGAAACTATAAACAATTTGGATTGAATTTTCACGAAGTAAAGACGAATATTAAGATTGTAATTTGTCTCGCATTCACATATATCTAGCATGTATAGTGTGCTATTCATTGTGTATGGGTAAGGAGCTTCTATGCTTATTCGTGTCTTCAGAGAGTGCACGAATGTCTGTGTATGTGTGTGTGTGTGTGTGTGTGTGCGTGCGTGCGTGCGTGCGTGCGTGCGTGCGTGTGTGTGTGTGTGTGTGTGTGAGAGAGAGAGAGAGAGAGAGAGAGAGAGAGAGAGAGAGAGAGCATTGTTTTGAATTTCATTGCACAATATTTATGCCTTAATAAAAGGCGTATACAGCATAGCTAATTTATGCTTGAACGTATAAAACATCTCTGTAAACACATCTTAACTTTGTGCATATATATGCACGTATGGTTCTATGTGCTTAGTTGCACATACGTGTGTCCATAAAATGAGGTATAAATAGATTGGTATTTGGTATACCGTTGACTGACAAACTTCTAGGAATCTATGAAATTTTAAGACTCGTTACATATTTCCTTTTTCTTAAAACTAACTGTTATCTATGCATGCATACACATAGCATGTACACACAAAACGTTTGGGATCCTATTGGTAATCAAAATATTTGCATGGTTTTTGCTGATTTTAAATGGAATTTATACATTATATAATAATAGATGACTATATATCATGATTTACAAAAGCATCCATATATCAGCATGGAATATTTACATCAAGAGCACAGTTTTTGACAACAGGCCATGCACAAGCACATAGTCTATGCAATGGTTAACACATGCAGAACACATAGTCTATGCAATGGGTATATTAAGAGAGGCTCAATCGTTAATACATAGATGTGGTGTGCGCATATATACTTGCAAGGACAATGTAGATAGCATGTAGGATTCAAAACATCCTCGAACTTGTTTATTCTAATCATTGTATAGATATTTGGTATGTCTTTCATTCTGGATACTCGCCATTCATGCTCCGCTGGTGATGTCATAGAGGACACCTACAAACCGATCTGTGGGGACTCCGCCGAGCCGACGCATGTCTAGTGACCACATGCAGCAGCAGCGTGGGGTAAATAGAGCGTCCTTCAATGACACAGAGCCCGAAAAGCTGCACCGAGACTGGAGCTGGCTAGAGGGATGGATGGCAGCGCACGCGGGAGCAGCATCTCCGCATGTTTGGGAAAGTAATGCGGCGGCACTCTGGGAGAGCATTGACGAACAGCGGGATAGAGTTGGAGGGATGACTTCGGGGATTTGGGCAGAGGAGGACGATGAGGCAGCAGATCATCATGGTGACAGTGATGTTGGCCATACCCGTGTTTTGTACAGGTCTCGCTGCTATTCAGACGAGGAAGACGGTGATGAAGAAAAAGAAGATGACAGTGAAGCGGGAGCAGCAGCAGAAGATGAATCGGGATATGGAGATAAGGAAGGTAGCATTGTGAGGCGGGAGAAGGCACAAAATTCCTTGGGCTATCTTTACCACAGCAGCACTGCCAGTGATGACGATCCTGCTGTGAAGATCATCGAGGTAGATCGTGCTGCTGCCAGCCTCGCTCCAGTGTCTTCTCTTCCACAATTCTCTTCGTTTTCCTCATCATCCTCCACTCCAATGCTCATAGCTAGCGTCGATGGGAACACTCGAACTGGCCTGGAACCAACCATCCAAATGCAACAACTGCATCGCTCTTCTCCATGGCGCTAAGACAGAATTCGTCCATTCACAGAGGTATATCCATAATTATAAACAATAGAGAGGAAAGAAGGTTAACATCTGATGCAAAGTATTGGCATAGTATGGTGTTCTCTCTCACGCTCCGATGGACACCATTTTGAAGAGAGGATTAAAGACGTGTAAAAAACGAAGAAGACTATGGAAAGGAGATACTGCACAGAGATAGTCTTTCCTTTATCGAAGGGGAGTAGATGTTACAAAGAAAGTACTCGAATTTATATATGTGAGAGCATCTACTTGTTGAATTTCAACTATCCAAATCTCAGACATCTGAATTAACAGACTTCTTCTAGTCCTTTCCAGTCAACACATCAGCTACAGCTCACTGGTCTTATGCTCGATTTCCGCTGAGGACTCACATATTTATGAACACACTAGCTTTTATTGATTTGTTGAAAGCATGAACGTATCAGTGCCTCGTCACTATCATTGAAAGGGGCGAATATGCCTTCCTTGTAAAGATACTGATCTCCATGAATCAGAATTGATTCGAAGAGTTCGTGCATCTTTCTGAGTTTTCAGGCATGATTGTCTTGGATGTTTTTGCTACTCATCTTCGCTTCTCCTTTTCTCATTAAGCTGCTTAAGTGTTTGATCTCTTATGTGATTTTAGATCTTGACTTCTCCCTTCTCTAATCAATGGGTGGTTGACTTCTTGCATGTCGTTAAATTTTCTCTCTTTTCTTGGGGGCCAATCATGTGTCTTTTGTGGTTATCGGATCTCTTATTGTGCTTTGAAAGTTAAGAAAATCGCTATATGTAAAGATATGGGCCACTTATGGAAGCAACAAAATGTTAAGTTGACACTTTTCCATTGCTTTTCTATCCTCATCCTTTCTTGGAGCACATTTTTGCAGCTAGATCGGAACTTGTTCAAATATCCATTTGATTGTCCTTACTAGGAAATTTTGTGTGTCAATAATGATTATTGTTCTCACTTTATCGAGCTAACATTCTAACCCATTTGTTAATTCATCTTTCCATATAACCTATCTTATGTCTCTTTGGGATTCTCTTTCAAATGCATGGGTCTCCCCAAAGTTCAAACATGGTTCCAACTTCAATCATTTGGTTATCTTACTCTAAAGGTTGACTGTTTCTTAATGGTATAGAGCATTTCACCATTCTTTTTCTCATGCTCAATCTTGGAGCTAGGTGTTAGTATATTTAGGTAGTGATGTGTGTGAACACACTTAGGACTATTGGGGCATTTTTTTCCTTCTTTAGGAGGTTTCCTCTCGGCTTGTATATATGCCCATAACCCTAAAGGGCTACTTATCTTTGTATATCCTACACTCACTAATACTCTATGTTATTCCCTTAAACTTCTTCTTCTTCCATTGTTTCTATGCATTCATGATTCGTGGATTTCAACAATCGATATCTAAACAGATCGTTGCTTCTTGGAGCATGTAATCATTACACCCCCGCTCACTATATCATATTGCTATGAATATTGATGAGCATACTCATAGTTGTGTATACTTCAAAGTAACTCTCGTTGGAGAGTCTTCTTCACCTCAAAAATTGGTCTGAGTTCATTTCGGCCTTCAAACGCACTACCATAGTAACTTGGCAAGAATTTCATCCCTTTCTGCTAAATATATATACAAATTTTTTGTTTGTCAGTACAAACCATGAAGTTTGTTACATTTCTGGCAAAACTTCTTGGGGAATTATTTCAAAATTTTGGAGAGACAATAATTTTTTTGAATTCGGATACAGTTAATTGGCCATGGTGGAAAAGAATCATGCAGTGTTTCACATGTTGACTATTGAGGATACATTGATGGTTCCAACTACACATTATGGTCATACATAATGCGACATGTATTCGTTGCAAAGGCATTATGGAATATTGTGCAGGGCATTGAAATATATTCTATCACAACTATAAATGTTCAAAATGTAGTTCATGCAAGTTGCATTGAGGATGTTGTATGTTTGAGGTATGGTGCAATTTCTATTTTGAGTCCTCTTGCAGGTCAAATTTTGACTATATAAGGTACACAACCAATGCCCCCGGCCATTGAAGAGAAACTTCAATTGGATGGTAGAGATGCATAGATATATGACTTGATTGCTTTATCTACCAAGCATGACATTATTGCAATCACTCATGCAAAACAACAAAGGATCCTAGGGATAGTTTGATTGCACTATAATAAGCAAGAAATGAGCTTCATCTTATTTTCATATGAAAATAATTGGAGAGTAATCATATGAATGAAGGTTATTTTAGGGACCATTTAATCATAAAAATAAAAGATTTGAAAGAGTGTTTGATTGTTGCAGATGTAATTTTTCTAGATAGATCAATTGTGCAAACTATTCCTAATGGTTTACGTGATTCTTATCAGAGCTTTGATTCTACTATTTGATTCATAATGAAAGTCAATCCAAATGCCTTATATCTTGAAAAAAAAACTTAAATCTAGTTCTTAACAAAACATGACACTTATGTGTCCTTTATTGACAAATTTTCAAAAATCACACATAATCTAAAAGAGAATTTGTGAAAATCCTTTAACATATGAATTGAATACAGTATAAAGATTAATAAAAAATTAAAAAATAGATTAAATCATATTTTATGTTCATGTTAATTACCTTCTAAGATACCATGGTAGTGAGTAAGATAAAATTTTTTTAAAAAGTGTGATTTTTAATTTAAAAAAAAGAACTATTATGAATGTATATACGAAAAAAATTGTTAAGTTCTACACATGATTCAATCCAATGTACTGGCACCATCCAAGTTGTACATGTACATGCTACCAACGAATCAAGGTATGAAAGAATGAAAAAATGAACGAATGTTTACACATCAAAACCTAAAAATTGTATGAACATGTACCAAAATTTCAACATCTTTGAATACCACCAAAGTTCTTTTGTAGGATAAACACTCCTATGTGCACAATGAAAGCAAATGAACCCTCCTAGGATCCTAAAATTTTTCAGACATAGGTTTTGTATTTTTTGAGTTTCTCTCTATACATGAAGAGAATGAAAATGAAATTTTGCAAGTTGAAACTAGACTTAGAGAGCTTTCAAATGAGAGTAAAATCATACCATGTGGATATTGGATGAGCCTCAACCAACTGCAACAAAAAAAATAACTTGATCTTTTCACATAGTATTAGCTAACTACACAGACATTGTTCTAGACATTTATCTCCACATGTGTAGGCACTGAACCAGAGACTTATACCACTCAAAGAAGAACATATAAGCTTTCCAACAAGACAAAAATCATTCCAAATTAATGCATCCAACTCGTGTAAATCAGCCTCCTTTGATTGTGTAGAAGTCAACTTTGTGAATCCTTCTAGAAGAGAAAGATCAAGATTATAGATTTCCAAAGATGATCAAGGAATACCTAGAGGACATAGGTACCATCAATGAGACATGGATAATTATCCCTTGCCTAGATCAAGAGAATTCCCTAGAATTTTAAGACTAACAAATCCTCCTAAAGAGAGGAAAAAGTAACCTAACAATCCTACATGTGCTCACATGCATCACTATTAATATGTTGCTAACAACTTCCCCCTTGGGGGTGATGCAATGAACAAGGGGTTGAAAACCATGTATAATAAAGTTTCAATCAATGTGGAATAATGTCAATCAATAAGTGCTTAATGTGAGCATGGAACATTTGGTTCCTTGAAATTTCCAATGTGCTACATATTGTCTACAAATGGTCGTTTCAAGAGTTTGAAAAAGTGAATAGTAGTTGTGAAAGCTTCCCTATACTCAACCTCACAACTAGAAGTGGCCACAATTGGTTGCTTCTTGATCAATTAAGATATATGTGAGCTTCCAAGAATCAATAAAAAAGAACTTGTGGATACATGAGTGTCATAAAGACCAGCTTGATATGATCAGACAAGACATGTAAATTTAGCATTGTTGATCCTCCCTTGGGATAAAACAACCCAATCTATCTAGTACTAGATAAATAGAAAACGATATGCTTAATTGCTTACTAATGCTTAGCTCCTAAGATGTACATAAATCTACTCATTTGAAAGAAACCAAATTGAATATCATGTTGAGTGATCCATACATAAATAAGGCATCCAATAGTGTGTTTATAGAGATGGATGTCAAATGCATTTACATCATCTTGAAGAATCAATAATAAACTTGTTTCCATGGGAGTGGAAATATAGTTGTATGCAAAAATGCTAAAACATTGCAATCATGTATCAATGCATTTAGTTTGATACAAAACAGTGTTACCATCAACTTTCATAAATTGAATGGCTAAATAATGATGTAGATATCCCAAATCTAGCATTTCAAAAGAGGTATGCAGATGATTCTTAAAATATGAAGTATGCATCTCATTAGGACAAGTGAGAAACACATCATCTATATAAACAAAAATGATAAGAAGTACATCATCTTCACACTTATCATACAATCTGCTTTAAGTTGGATTGTTTTGAAATTCATGTGCCAATAATTAGGCATGTATCTTCTCATACCAAGCATGTAATGCTTGCTTTAATCCATACAATTCCTTCTTTAATAGACATAATTTGCTTTCATACCCTTGTCTCCACAAAACTATAGGGATAGAAAGCCATACACTTCATGCAAGTCCCCATTCAAGGATGTAGTTTTGATGTCCAAATGATGTACATTTTAACAACTATGAGTTGCAAGTGCTTAGAAGCCAGAAACAATTGCCATTCGACACGTAGGTGAAAGGCCTCATAAGAATCAATGTCTTTTTCTTGGCCATAACATTTCACCTTTCATAGCAAGCCTAACCTTATAGTGATCACCACTACCATCAAACTTGCATTTCAACTCATAGAATCATTTAGTTTCAATGGCCCTTTGCAACGAGGCAAGCCATATAAAGAAGACATACCATTCTTCATAATACCATCATATCAATATTGCATATAAACCATCCAATTTTTTGAATTTCTCACTTCATCAAAGAAAGTAAGGTGATTCTCATTGCAAAGAATAAAGTCAAACATTGCATAACAATCGACTACAAAGAAAGCATCATTGAAACATGTGTGAGTAGAATAAGGAAAATATGCATCTAGTTTACTATCTTCATTCGCTCGATAATATATTAAATATTGTATTTTGTGCTCTAAGCTTCTTATTCTTCCTTGTGTTGTTCATGTGCTTCTATAGACCTCAAACTCCAACAATTAGTACCAGAGCAGGTCACCACTTCATCTAGGGTGTCTTCAACACCCCTCCAATCACACTCTTAGAATCACATGAAAATTGGTGGGCATACTCAAGGCAATTGGGAACTCAAAACGACTTCACTTTAAAAGTGTCAAAATTCGGATTTGAGTTTGTTTCAACCTTTGAATGCACTATCATATCACCTATGTAGGTAATTTTTCCTTTTGTGCCAAACATATATACAGGTTTTGGTTTGCCAGTACAAGTGCCTCAAAGTGTGCTATAGGTTTAGTGGAGCTGGATAGGGTAGTTTTGTTCAACTTTTTGAGATATAGTCCTTTTTTAGCATTGGGGTATTTTAGTTAGTGGCCATGGCTGAAAGCAATGATGTATTCCATATGTTGTTGTTGAGGATAGGTTGGATGGTAATAATTACCCATTGTGGGCATATATGATGCATCATGTATTGGTCGCAAAAGGACAATGGAATATTGTGTAGGGTGTTGAAAAAACGACCAATTACACCTCCAAATAGAGTTATTGAAGGTGATGCAGATGGCATTGAAGATGATGATCTTCAAATTCTTGTTCATGTTGTGTTTCCTATTGCACCTACTCTAGAACAACTTTGATGGGATGGTAGAGATACTCAATCACATGCATTGATAGCTTTATCTCTGAAAGGTTCCATTTTCCCTCATATTTACTCTTGCAAAACAACAAAGGATGCTTGGGATACATTTAGCACCTCATATTAGGTAAGAAATGAGGCTTGTGTTGCTTACCTTTGAAAATAGTTGGAGGGTGAGCATATGAATGAAGGAGACTCTATGGAAAGTTTTGTGACAAAGATCAAAGATTTTAAGGAATAGTTGATTTCTAGAGATGGTCTTGCCAGATAATTCACTTGCAGAGATCGTTCTTAATGCTCTTCCAAATTCATATCAGAGTTTTAATTCTACTCTCTAACTAATGATAAAAGGCAATCCAAATGTCTTAACATTTGAGGAGTTAGTTTGTGTTTTGTTATGGGAAGATGAGTCTAGACAAAATAGGTCCATTATGTGTGTTGTAGACTAAGCTTTCTTAGCTAGTCAAAAGGGCAAAGCTAAATGGAGTTCGCCTACTATTAAGCAAAAATTTGCTAATTATGCATAGTCAAAAAAGGAAGAAGAAAACGTGAAGAAATAAAAAAAGCATAAATTCTTTTGAAAATACTATAAAGGAAATGATCATTTCATAAAGAGTTGTTGTGCAAAATGAAGAATGGGAATTCACTACACTTTGTAGTTATGACCCATTTTCTTATGAATAGTGTATCTCTATAGGAGACTTAGATGTTTGGTACTTTGATAGTGGGGCAATCAAACATATTATGTGGCAACATAGTTTCTTTAGTTCACTTGAGCTTTCCCATGGTAAGAGCATTCTGACTACTACTTATGGTAGTTCTTTTACATTGTTAGATGCTTTGTTTGTGCTAGGGATCAATAAAACTCTGTCAAATGGAGATATTATTATTTCTTTTGGAATTTTATATCATAGGTTGTATAAGATCATAGATTTCAAAATCTTTCAGTGATTTAGCATGTGTATTTCAAGATTCTCAGACTATCTCAAATGCAAAGCTCTGGCATGCATGCTTTGGTCATCTTAACTTTGCTACTTTTTTATGCCTATAAAAATTTGAAATGGTGTCCTCCCTGCCCAAAATTGAGGTAAATGGTAAACATGTCCATGAAGGCTCTATTTTGAGCAAGATGCAGCATTTCTCCTTCCCAAAAGATGGTTCGACTTGAGCTACTCAGAAACTAGAGCTTGTTCACAATGATGTATATGGTCTTATGTAGACATCTTCTTTTGGGAACTAGCTTTACTTAGTGACTTTTATTGTTGGTTTTTCTAGGCATGCATGGGTGTATCCATTGAAAGCAAGGTTAGGAAGTGTTTATGTGCTTCAAAAGGCTTCTAGTCCTGATTGAAAATATGTCAGCATGTAAAAGGGGCACCCTGCATTCTGATTGTGGAGGGATACATGTCTTCACTCCATATGAGTCTTGGCATGTTCAAAAGCCATCTGTTTTGTCATCTATGTGTCTTTGGGTCTTTGGCATATTCATTAGTTCATGAACAACAACACAAAAAATTTGATGATAAAGCAGTGAAATGTATTTAAGCAAAGGCTATCGTCTCCACTCTAAACGTATTTTGGTCAGCCATGATGTTTTTTTTGTGGAAGATGTAATTCGGCCATTATTTTCATGTACAAAGAAGACATGAGTTATCTCAAAAGACATGAGTTAGCTCAAAAGACATGTAAGAAACTTTGCTACCTCTTTTTACAGGTGGGCAATCGAGTGCTAATCTAAATGAGCCAACTTCCCAACCTTTACATGATGATTTACATGATGCACTTGATGATGATAGGGCTGATATAGAGGAGGAAAAAACTATGCCTAAATGGCTGGTTTAGACTTTGCAAGATAACAAATTAGATGCATCTTTGTCATATTGTGCTTATTCAAGCTCTCATAGTGCTCCTTTTGAATCAAATTGCTATGCAATGGCTACCTCTAGTTTTTGTGATGAGAATGGGCATGTTTCTTTTGATGAAGTAGAAAATTCAAAAAATCGGATGGTTGCTATGCAATTAGAATATGATGCTATTATGAAGGATGGTACTTGGTCTTTATGTGATTTGCCTCCAAGTCAAAAGTTCATTGGCACTAAATGGGTATACAAGCTGAAGTGTAAGCTTGATGGAACAATTGACAGGTATAAGGTTGGGCTTGTTGCAAAAGGTCATGCTCAAAAGAGAGACATATATTTTGATGAGACCTTTGCACCCACTTGCCCAATTACCAATGTTCCTAGAATTAGTGCACTTGTAGCTCATCATGGTTGGAATGTACATCAGTTGGATATTAAAAGTGCATTTCTGAATGGTGACTTACACGAAGAAGTGTATGTTTTTAGGCCCATGGTTTTGTGCAAAAATATCATGAAAACAAAGTGTGTAGGTTGAAAAAGGCATTATATGGTTTGAAGCAAGCACCACGTTCTTGGTATGAAAAGATGCATGCCTACTTGATTGCACATGGTTTTGAGACAATCCAACTAAGAGCGCCTTATATGTTAAGCATGCAAATGATGTGCTTCTAATCATTTTTGTCTATGTTGATGACATGTTGCTCATTGGTCGTAATGAGTAGCATATTGCTGATTTTAAGGCTGATTTGCATGCCTCATTTGACGTCACATTTGGGACATTTGCATCATTATTTGGGCATTCAATCTATGCAAGTTGATGGTGGAATAGCTTTGTGTCAAACAAAATATATTGACACATTATTGTAGCATTTTAGCCTTGAAGATTGCAAACCTATTGTCATTCCTATGGAAATAGGCTTATGGTTGAGTCTTCGTGATGTTGGAGATGCATTTGATGTTGTTGTGTATCAGCAAGATGTTGGATGCTTGATTCACTTATGCATAAATCAACATGATATTTAGTTGTTGTCTCACATATGAGCAGGTTTATGCATTGCCCTAGTGTCAAGCATTGGCATGCCATTAAGCACATCTTTTGCTACTTAAGTGGTACCTGCCTACTTGGATTCTTCTATCCCAAGGGGAGATCACTAATGCTAGATTTATATGCTTTTTTTTTACTCTGACTGAGCTAGTTGCTATGACACTCCTATTTTGGCTAGTGGTTTTTTGCTTCATGCTTGGTAGATCATGCATATCCTTGTTGAGCAAGAAGCAACCTACTATGGCCACTTCTAGTTGTGAGGTTGAGTATAGGGCAACTTTCACAGTGACTGTTGAGTGTGCATGGCTTAGATGCCTTCTAGATGATTTGGGTGTTGGTTAGTCTTGTACCACCAACATTTTCCCTGAAAATTAGAGTGCATTGGGAGTTGCGAGGAACCATGTGTTCCATACTCACAAAAAGCACATTGAGGTGCATTATCATTACATCAAGGAGAAATTCTCTACTGGAGAGACTAGTTTGGCATATGTGCCCACACAAGAGAACATTGCAGACCTTTTCACAAAGGCTCTACCTCATGAGAAGTTTGAAGCTTTTTGCAAAGTTTTGGGCGTACTTCCCTTTGTGGATTGATCTCTTTCCACATATCTTGGCACGTCCTTACACTTGAGTGCCAGCTCCTTGTTCACCATATCGCTGTGAGGGGGGATCGATTGATATATTTCCTTAGTGACGTGTGTGAACACACTTAGGACCACCCGGAGACTTTTTTCCCTCTTTAGGAGTTTTTTTCCTCGGCTTGTATATATGCCTATAACCCTTATGGGTCACTTATCTTTGTACATTCACTTGGTAATACATTCAGTATAGTGTGTTGCGCTCCAAGCTTCTTCTTCTTCCTTGTGCTATTTGTGTGCTTCCACAGACCTCAAACTCCAACACATACACCTTGTCGTTTTCGTTAAGAGACATGTTTTTCCTCTGTAAAACAACATTCTCTTATGGTATATGTCATCCTTCCTACCTCAATTAGAATAGAACATGCAAATTTTACATGCTGATTGATTTTGAACCATAATCAAGAATCTTTCAAAGCACATAAATACTTTAGAATTTGAATCACATGGTAGAGTCATGGATGCCTCAAAAATTCATCAATAGGACCACATACATCACTAAACAAGCTTTTTTTCAAATCTTACTTTACCACCTTTGGAAAGTGAAGAACATTATATCTTATCCATAATGTAGCCCCCATATAAATATCTGGATAGTGCCCCAAGTTTAAGAAAAGAGGACACCATATCCAAAATGTGAATTCCAAATTTTTGCATCTAAAATGATATGCAAATCCTCTATTGTAAATGCATAATTATCCACATAATTTCCATAACTTGTGATCTTATACAACCCACATCACAACATACCACATGAAATAATTTTTTCGCCATCAAAAAGATCATGATTTGTACACTTGTCATCAAACCCTTTAGCACCAAGCCAATCTTGGCTAGTGTTGACACTAATAACAAGCTCTTCTTGATCCCAAGTACATATAAAGTATATAAAAATGTGAATATACTACCATTAGCAATGGTAAGGATGATTACTCCAACTCCCTTAATAAGATATGATGATTTTTTTGCATGTGTGACAATATTCCCATTGGGGGCAAGCTCAAGTGAGGTGAAGAAACTATGTTGAGAGACAATATGTTCGGTCATACTACTATCAAGAAGCTTAGAAAAAACTTTGTTGACATCATCACTTGCCTTATTGTATATGCAAAAGCATTTATTTTTATATGTTTTCTTCTCATCTTTGTATTTCTTCATTGATTGTGCAACATTTCCAAATTTTTTCTTATGCTACATTGGTTTCGTAATAGGAAATTCCAGTATCCTACGAAAGCTAAGTGTCTTTCTTTTCCACAAGTAGAGTGTTATCTAATTAGACAACCTTGCTTGGAACATTTGGATCTTTGAATTCATAAATGATTACTTCATCTACCTCATTGGGTTTATCAGGCTTGAATCTCCAGAACACTTAATGAGTGTCTCTATTCAAGTAGAGTTCTATGCTTGTATTGTCTTGTGGAATCCACTCGAGTGTACCTATTTACTCTAGGAGATCTAGGTTCCTTCCCAAGGTCTTCACGATCTAATTCTCCTAATTCCAACTCAAGAATGATGATTCCAAACTTATCAGTCATATTGGGTAAGATCATAACCGCATACATGGTTCCTTGTTTATCAATGTAGGATCCCTCTTCAAATTTTACCACTGGCTATTCAATTCCAAAGGGTTAATCTAGATATTTGAGTTGAACAACAGATCGTCTCAAACCATCCTCATACATGTTTGCAGCTAAGTAGTTGGTTTACATGTATTTTAATTGAGTCTTGCATGGCCCTTCAAATGTTTGTAAGCATGATAGCCCTGAACTAATTCCTGTGGGTCTCTCCATGCTAAATGACATTTCTCAATCACTTGTTTCTTAGCTCAATGTGTAAGGATAGTTACTCAATTCTTGGGCCCACAACCTAACTATGTGATTGACACTATTTTCAGATGATCTGATGCTTTGTCTATCTCTTCATAGGTCTCTACCTGACTTAAGGTTCATTTGATTCAATTATTTACCTAATACCCAAGTACAACCACATTGCAGTGTTCTTAGTCTCAAGAACTTGTTTGTTTTAATTTCTTTTTTATGTAAAACCTTGTCTTAAGATATGCATCATCAAGAATACGTGCATAGTATCATGATTGGATATTTTGATCAATCCAATTAAGTTCTTTTCACTTAAAGTTATCCACAACTTTGCTCTAAATAATTCTTGAACTTGAGAAATTAGGTTTTCTTGAACTTGCTTTGTGCCTATAGTATCCCTTATCAATCACAACTACTAGTCGCACTTAACATAAGCTAGGAATAGATTGAGGGGTTGATAGTTCTTCCAGCCTTGATTCAAATGCCCTTTTTATCGCTCAAATGCCGAAGGCACATTTTCCCAAGCTTGCAATAAACACGACTATCTCGCTTAGCCCTTCCAAGTAGCTCAAAATCTCTAAAAAAATCACAAAAGATTAGGATAAAACCCTAAATATTTTGTTTTGCTTGTCTATCATGATGGACAACAATCTATCACGATAGACAATGTCTATCGTGGATGGCTATCTATCGTGATGGATAGATTCTATCATGACAGACATGTCTATTGCGATAGATTGGACTATCTCGATTCACAATGACCGTCATCTATCGTCCTATCTATCTATCGCAAATGAAAAATGTCTGTTGTGATATATGGGCTTATTGGGATCCTTGTCTGTAATATGCTATGCGATAGACAGAGTCTATCATAGGATTTTACTTTTCATGACGGACAGAATGGTCACTAGGCTATTGGTCGTGATTGACAACTGTCTATCACAATAGATAAGGTGTTTGTTGTGATGGATAGTTTCTATCACAAGGTTAGTCTATCATATATCATGTGATAGATAGAGCCTATGATGATGGATAGAAAAAACACACATTTTTAGATTATTTTTAGTGTTTTCGAATGTGATAATGATATTTTGTATGGCTCCTAACTTGCAATTATAAAATACCAGAAGTTCCTCTCTATCATGATAGACAAAGGTCATCATCCTAAGATGCATGCAGAGTTCTTTCATAGCTATTGATGTTGTTGTTGTTGTTGTTGTTGTTGTTGTTGTTGTTGTTGTTGTTGTTGTTGTTGTTGTTGTTGTTTTTGAAACCTACCAGAAAGCTCACAAACATACAAATAAGAGATCGCACACAGTCACTCTCTTGTTCTCTCTGACAAGTGAAATGAGATGGAGATGGGGATATGACCAAGGAGGTAAAAACCTCACTATGAAGGAGATGGAGGTAGGAGGTGAGTAGGGATTGTAGGGATGATGATGAAGAAGATAAAAAGTAGAAAAAATAAAAAAATACCAATACAAGACAAAGAGTGGAAGAATGGAATCTTGTACTAAATATCTAGTTTCAAGATACAATCAAGTTCACACAAGTTCAAATCCCCAACAAGCTACCCATTAGAATGAGCTTCCTAGCTCTTTTTATAGTTTTTAGACTAGTTTTGGCCAAATTTAGACCTAGTGTGTGGTCTAGTTAAAATTTAGGTATCTATACTAGTTTGCGAACACAAATGAGCTCTAAAACGTATGAAAATTGATAGGCTGCTTCCTCTAACACTCCTCAAGCTTGTGGACTCTTTTTATTGAACAAAATGGAGTGGAAACTATCAAAAACAAATAATTGCAAGGGTGTGTAGTGATGAAAATCACTATTTGAATACATGACTGATTTGAAAAGGAGTGTACTCAATCTACTCAATATTTCTTATTTCTCTCTTTGAATCCCTTGTTTTTGGCTTCCCTATCACTACTTCCTTGGTAGCTTAGTCCACCTTGGCTGCTAATAGCATTGCAACATGCATCTAGTTGATTTTCTTAATGCAGTGGAATTTGAAAGTTTCAATATTTTAACATCCAAAATTATACTTTTTTCCTTTGAGATATTCTCTTCCTCCTTATCTTCATAAGAAATTCTATTTCCTTCATGTAATTTTCTTGATAGTCTTGAGGAATAGAGTTGATTTACATCCATGTCACAAAATTGGGTTTCTTTACATGCTTACCTAAATGAATGTCCAAAATTTCAAATATATTCATAGCGATGGTATAAAACACAAAAGAGTTGACTAAAAATTTTTGCCAATGCTAGTGGAGCCATAAATAGCACATGAACACCGCACACACATAATTTCTTATTCAAGGAATTCCAAGATCCAACAATTAAGCCCATAATAAGAAGCCCAAAAAAATTAAAAGAAAAATTTCACATGCATAGCTTTTTTTTGAAAGAAGAATATCAAAGTCATTTTTGCATATTCAAGTTATTTTGAGAGGCAAAATTTCCTCAAGTTTAATGTCAAGAGTTGCAATCCCACAACTTTAGATACACTTTATGGGCTCCTTGACATCAAAGACAATATTAATTAGGATGGAACTCCTTCCACATTTCGTATATTAGACATTTTAATGGTACAATAGATCCTAGAAACCACTTATGATGTACTAAAACATATATTCTCTACTTCTTCGTCTTCCAAAAAGTTTAATATCATGCTTACAATATGACCTAAATGTATTCAACAATATTTTTATAGATTAAGAGCATGAAGTGAAAGGCTTGAGATGAGAGAACCTCCCCATGAAGAGAAAACATAAAGTAGGGGCTTTGTCTTGGCCAAATCTCGCATTTTTTCATTGTGCAATCTAGGGAATAAATTCAGCTTTGGGTTATAAAAGAGAATAAAATTTCTTCTAAAGCACATATTGAACCATGCCTTGCAAGCTGAGTCAAATTTTCCTACCAACAAGACTCCATATAAAAAATAAGTACCTCTATAACCACAAAATGCAAAAATGAGGCTTTTGAAAAAGTTGAAACCCTTGATTTTGCATTTTTCATTGTACTTGTAAGTAGTAAAGATGGATTGGAGTAATCAAAGAAGAAAGACGCTTGGGGTGATATAGGTGTCCTGAGGAGTACATAATCAAGAATGCCCAAATTGACATAACCCCAAATTCTATGTCCCCCTTGGAATGTTATAGTTATTCACATGTTTGAAGTTTTGATTGGCCAATTGTCATATTGTTGAGCATTTTCAATGTTTTTCTACCATATGTCAGTTTTTCATTGGTTGGTGATTCGACAATTGGGGACCTCAATAATCACATGATGTGAAATGCGCCCATTGAACTTTTCAAATCTCTTGTTTTCACATTAATGAGTCCCCCAAAGTGTTTAAAGAATAGTGAACCTCCTAGATTACATACCTATAAGCAGAAAAGATGGCTTAGGATTCTCAATAGAGAAAGAGGCTTGGGATGGTATAGGTAGCTTGAGGAGTTCATAACCATGAATGGCCAACTTGGCAGAGGAAAATCAACATAAATTTTGTGTCCCCTTTGGAAAGTTTTAGTTATTGACATGTTTCAAATTTGATTGGCCAATGGCCACGTGTCAACTTCGCATTGGTTGATCATTTGACAATTGGGAACTGCAATGTTCTCTCTAACACGTCAATTACTTCAATTACTTCATAGTTTTTGTGCTCGTAAAATTGTTAAGAAGACTTTCGTCTTACTTTTCCTTGTTCTCTTTAATGATCCCTTGTTTCCACATCATATGGACACTTTATCAGTGAGTTCTGACGAGTGTCTAAAGACTTATGAGGAAGCTTTGCATCTTAGGTAAAGCCTTTTTTCATTGTTCTTTTTTGTGACCACCTCAAACGAAATCAAGCAATTTGATTTTTTTCGAATCCTCTATTTAAATGGTCTATGAAACGAAATCAAGCAATTCGATTTTTTTTTAATCCTCTATTTAAATGGTGCATGATTGTTGATATATTTCAGTAGTGATGTGTGTGAACACACTTAGGACCGCTGGGGCACTTTTTCCTTTGTTTAGGAGGTGTTTTTCCCTGGGATTGTATATATGCGTATTACCCTAATGGGTGGGTCACTTATCTTTGTACATTCACTTGGTAATACATTCTATATTGTGTTATGCTCCAAGATTCTTCTTCTTCCTTATGCATTTCATGTGCTTTTGCACACTTTGAACTCCAACAATTGGTATCAAAACACGTCCCTGCTCCATCTAGGGTGTACCCTCTAGTCAAAATCCCAAAATCCCATGAAAATTGGTGAGCGTACTCAAGGCGATTAGGAGATCTAAACAACTTCTATGTGGCATGGAAATTTGGATTTCGGCTCGTCTCGGCCTCCAAATACATTATCACAGTGACTTTGTAGGCAATTTCATCCTTTTGTGCCAAACGTATATATATATATATATATATATATATATATATATATAGGTTTTGATTCGCCATTACAAGCATCTCAAAGTCTACTAAAGGGTTTACCAGAGTTTGAAAGTGTGTTTCTATTCAAATTTCTGAGATAAAATTAAATTTTTGCATCAAGGTATTTAGTCTCTTGCCATGGTTGAAAGCAATGATGTATTCAGTATGCTGGTTATTGAGGGTAAGTTGGATGGCACTAATTAACCATTGTGTTAATATATCATATTTAATGTACTAGTAGCAAAAGGTTTGTGGATATTGCAAATGGTGTTGAAGAACATTCTACTACACCTACAAATCCATTGAAGGTGATGTAGATGGTCTTGAAGATGATGATCTTCAATTTCTAGGTCGTGTTGTGGTTCCTTCTGCATCTATTGTAGAGAAACCTTGTTGGGATGGCAAAGACTCTCAGACACATGCATTGATAGCTTTGTCTTTCAAATATGCAATCATCCCTCACATTCGATCATGTAAGAGAACAAAGATTTCTTGCATAGGAGGTCCTTGATCGCTCTCATATTCCTTGTTTCATCTAGTCTTTTTCTCTACCTCGGGTGTGCTAGAGAAAACCTCTTTCCCTTATCAACCACATCCAAAATAGTTCTTTTCCCAAGTATTCTTGGTCATTAGTAGAATCTCGTATCACCCGAGCTTTAATTGGTTCACTCAACGATTGACTCTCTTGGCTAGGTTTTCATTGAAAAATCATAATTCTTGGGCATTTTCAAAGCAAGAACGGGTTTTTGAATTAAAATAGGTTGTGATTTCTCCTTGGGTAGGCTAGCTTCTTCTAGAGTTTTGCGAGATATTTTATAAGTCATTTACACATATTAAGAATCTCTTTTTCTAGTTAAGCATCAAGGTAACATAACTGGTGCATTTCCACATGAGAACTACTTTTAACCTAATCTTTTTAATCTTTTAATAACATTTATAAGTCTTTAGGGAGAGGGTTTGCAAGCACCACACATTCCTTTTGTTTCCTAAAACCTTTCTCAAAATTTTATGCCTTAGATTTATCATGTGTTGCTTCATTAAGTGCATCATGTAGCTCTTTTTCAAGGCTTTCCATTTTCTTTTCTCATTTTTTACTAATCTTTTTGTTTCATTGTCTCTAAGTCAAGTCTCTCTTTTTATTGTTTTGTCCCTAGACAATTCTTGGTTTAGGTGTTGTGGAGATGAAGAATTCTCTTCCTCATTTGACTGCTTAGCCTTCGGTTCTTTAGCTTGGGCATGAGTGAAAACTTGAAGAGGCACTTATCTCTTTCATTCACTACTATCACCAACGATTTCCACCATTTCGAGTGGTGTATGTGTAATGTTTTGTGGATTCTTACGAAAATCTTTAATCAAATGATACTTTCCACAATCTTTGCAACAACCGTCTATTTTTCATGCGAAGGTTCTAGATGGCTTAGGGAATGCTTTAGGAAGTGATCATTACCACATCAATAGCAAGGACTCTCAGGAGTTGGAGCCATTTTCATACTTTGGAATTGTGCCATGGTCCTTCTCTCTACATAGTACACACCCACACTAGAATTTTCAATCCAATTTTACTTGTCTCTTGTGTTTGAAGGTTAGTACATATGTTCTTAATACTAAGGGAACATTTTTGAAACCTCCCTTACTACATTATATATAGATACGTATTATTATACTAGTTTTATTTTTCTAACCCTCATAGGAGGCATAAATATTTGTATTTGAAGGAAATAAAATTCAAGAATAAGGAGGAACCCACCCTAGTAAAAGTAACTAGCCTATCTTATGATAAATGGTAGAATAAAATCCTAAGATAAATATGGAGTGGGACAAGGAGTTTTTGAAAATCTAAATCTTTGAGCTTGACCCATTCTCCCTTTTGAAAGCATTGAAAAAATATTTCAAAGAATCAAGTCCCACCGTAGACTTTTCAATCTTAATCAATGGGCATATGTGATTGACTTTTGGGCCCAAAATCAAGAATACAATAATCCAAATGCCCAAATTTAGGTATGAAGGCCATTCCACAAAATGGAGATACTACTTATTACTTAGGATATTTCTATGAAATTTTATTAAAATATCCAAGATATGACCATATTGGATGAGGTGCAATCTTAGAAGGACCAAAAAACTTCTAGAATATTGTGGATGTTTTATTTCCTACCACAAAATTATGAAATCTAGAAGATTTTCTCTAAACTATCCCCAAAAATATATATCCCATTAGGAATATAAAATGACCCCCTTAGTTTCCCTGTAAAGGCAAGCAAGTTCTATGCATTAACATGCTATTAGTCCCACAGTGATCATATTGCTACCCTTGGGAAGGCTACAATAGAGGTATTAGCAATTCAATCTCTCCTTGTATGTATCCCATCTCTTTCGTATCCACATCATCTAATACAAGATTTATCTCAATTTAATTCCACCTCTTGCTCCCCCCTCTCTCATCCCTTCGATCTTCCTATAATTCAATGTCTGCATTCCTCCTTATTCTTAAAAAATTATCATTCCCCCCTCACCTTATATCCATTGGGAATTGAGAGTATCTTGCTCCTTGTGTTCATGTATTTGATTGTTCATTGTTCAATGCTAAGAGGACCATGTGGATCACCTATGTCCTAAGAGAATTTGTTGTGCTAGTGAGTGTACATGTGTATGTGTGCTTAGTGTGAATGCTAAGAGGATGGTGTGGATCACCCATCCTAAGAGAAATTTTATTTTTTAGTGGGTGCTAAGAGGGTAGTGATGATCACTTGCACCCTAAGAGTGCCCTTTATTTTGTGTCTTTATGTGTAGAGTGAATGTGAAGGAGCTAAGAACCCTCCCTGTCCCTCATATGCATCTTTGCTTATGAGTTTGAGTACTAAAGGAGTGTCAGAGGTCATTTCTCTAGTGCTCCTCTCAATTCCATCTTTCTTTGCTATCGGTATCTCTAAGATATTCATTCCAATCATGAGACATTGCTTTGAGTAGCTAGCATTTGTGTCTATCATGGAAGGTTCAATATGCATTAAAGCCCTCTGACTGTTATCTTTTGGATGCTTTAATGGAACAATTTTTTGTGGTGGATGTGACTCTTGATTCAACAAAAGCCTCATTTGGCCTTGATTTCCTTGTTTACGCTTATGTTGAAAATAGTAATATTCTCTATAAAGTTGTTGGTCTTTTGGAGGTTTTTTGCAAGCATTCGTAGATGGATACATAGGTCTAGGTTGATATCTCGGAACTCTACTATACATGTATGTATGATGATCACCATTGTAGTTCTGAAATCTCTAAAGAGGTTGAGATCTTTGAGTGCATGGGGCATTACATTGATCTTTTGCCTATTCCATTTGCAAATTTTTAACTATCAAGTTAGCCATTTCCTTTACAAATGACCTTGAGGCACTAGAAGGGGTACTTCACTCTAGATATTAGTTGGAGGAATCTCAAGATATAGAAATATATTATTTTTGAGGTCCATACACTCTTTGATGTATTCATTCAAAGTACATAAACTTCAAATACACAAAAAAGAAAATACTTGCACATTGGTAAAGCCTCCCAATAATAGTGAAAGTAATTTCTTTTCAAATGGCCTTTCATCAATTGGGAAATTATCCACATATTGCTTTAACCATCTAGCTACCACTCAGACAAATTCATAAGTTGCTTGTTTAAAGCTATAAATAAAAGAGGTGGGTTCATGATTGACATCTCTCTTTGAGAATTTGCCTACGAATTCTTCCATCATGTAAAAATATACTTCTGAAGATCAAATCTTGAGACCATGAGAGCAATGTTCCAACAAGGGTTAATCCATAAACCTTATATACTGCATTAAAAAAATGAGTAATTTGTACAACTCTCAAGACTTTCTTAAATTTGGTTACATGATTGTAAGGATCTATAGACTCATCATATAAATGATTCATGCACTTTTCCACTTGAGATGGTTGAAGGTGTCTATCTAGGTCTCAATCCCTTTGACCAATGTTTATTGTTGATTGGGTGGCTTCTTGAGCAACTTGCTTATGAGGGTGAACCCTAGGTTGGACTCAAATTGCAAGCCTTGTTGAAATACGTACATACCCTCTTCAACAAGGTTGACCAAAGGATTCCTAATTGGATCAAGCATATTCATATTCTCAATTAACTTCCCTCTATTTCCTTGCAAATGGTTGCCTTGATTTCCTTGAGCACCATCAACTCACTATTGGAGGCTAGGATCTATATTTGGTTTTTTTAGATTTAGTTATCCCCATCTTTTTCCTTGTATTTTGGGAGTATAGTCCAAATAATAATTCCATCAAAACTCGTACATGATCACTTTTTTGTTGGTGGGGTTCTTGCATCGTTGGTCCAAAACCTTCTATGAATGTTTTTCTCAAGGTATATAGCTTTCTCAAACAAATATCATGAAAGACAAGTGATTCAAAGAACATTGAAAGGTCATACCACTAGGAAATTTGCAAATTTCATCCTCGTTATCATAAGAGTCTAGATCAATCTCAATTTTTCCTTTGTCATTTGTGTGTTCTAGGTCAAGGGACATTACACAATGTCATATTAATCATTGCACTGATCACCACAATATTTCTTGATGGAAAATTTGATGATGGTAAAAAATTTAGGGTTTGTAAACTAACTACCTACCAATTGAGACCATCTAGATAGATGTCTATCCATGGGGAATTGTAATTTTGAAATTGTAGGATTGTGCAATAATCATGACTAGATGTGACCTCCAAGGCAGGTACAAATGATGATCATTTATTTTATATTGACTCAGGATGTTCTAACCATGTAGCTGGCAATGTGGCACTACTCTCTGATTTGGAAGAACCCAAGGGCAAACATCAGGTACAGACAGGTGATGACACTAAACACTCTGTTGTAAAGATTGGAAATGTGAAGACATGTGATGGTAACCAGAACCTATTGAGTAGGGTACTCTATGTACCAACCATCACCAAGAATCTAATGAGTGTTGGTCAGATTGTGGAGAAAGGATTGCAGGTCAGGTTCACTCAACATGGAGCATATGTGGAGGACCCAAGACATGGTTTCAAAAGAATTGCCAAGGGGGAGAAATCAGGTAGATTGTTTACTTTTGAGCTAGAAGATACAAAAAATATTGCTTTATACAACTACAAGGATCAAACACTTTCAGAGTTAGAAATATGGCACAAGAGGTTAGGTCACATAGGTGAAAGAACCCTAAAGCAAATGTGCAAGGATCAATGTGTGCTTGGGATACCTAATGTATCCAAGCAACACATGATTTACAAGTGTGGAGCATGTCAATTTGGCAAGTCTCACAGGTTGCCCTATTCAAGGAAAGGTTTCATGCATGAAGACTACCTAGATTTGGTACACACAGATGTTTGGGGACCTAGTAAGGATCCTTCCATTTCAGGTTCAAGGTATTATGTGTCCTTCATTGATGACTATAGCAGGTGGACTATCTTATATTTTATGAAGCATAAAGATGAAGTGTTTAATTGTTTCAAGAGGTATCTTGCACTTGTTGAAAATCAAACAGGAAGAAGCTTGAAAAGGCTAAGGTCAGATGGTGGAGGAGAGTACTTCTCCAATGAGTTTGAAGATTTCTTGCAGGAAAGAGGCATCAAGAGAGAGATAACCACAAGGTACTCACCTGAACAAAATGGAGTAGCTGAAAGAAGGAATAGACTCATTGTAGAAACAGCTAGGTCTATGCTTAATGAAAAGAAATTGCCAAATTATCTTTGGGCAGAGAGTGTATCTACTGCCACCTATCTCATCAACAGGTTGCCATCCAAATCACTTGATGGCATGACACCATATGAAGCTTGGCATGGTAAGAGACCTTCTCTGGATCATTGCAAAATCTTTGGTTGTGTAGCATATGTGCATATTCCCTCACAGGTAAGGGAAAAGCTAGACCCTAAAGCTGAAAAATGTATCTTCATTGGTTATGATTTGAACCAAAAGGGATACAGATTCTACAACCCAACAAACAAAGGCTTCAAGGTAAGCAGAGATGTCATCTTTGATGAGAATGACTCTTGGTATGAGAATGAATGCAGGAAGGTTAGTCTACCCTATGATATGGAAGAAGACTTCCCAAGGCTCACAAAGGAGGAACCAATCCAGAAAGAAGACTCAAGCTCAGATGATGATGATACAATTAACCTTGAGGAATTCAAGGCATGGAAGTCCAAAGGAAAGATGAAGATGAAGAAGCTAGAGGATATACCAGAATCCTCAACTCAAGCAATGAGGAGATCTCAGAGAGAAAGTAAGAAGCCTATCAGATATGGGTATGACACATCACTTGTAACTAAACATTCTGTATATCTTGCAAAAGATTTGTTGAATGAAGAACCAGGTACCTATGAAGAAGCAATCACCAAACCAGAATGGAAAGGAGCTATGGATGAAGAAATGGAAGCTCTCAAGGAGAGTGATACTTGGGACTTGGTACCCAAGAAGGACTCTATGAAGGTGATAGGATCCAGATGGATCTACAAACTAAAGAGAAATTCAGATGGAACAATAAACAGGTACAAAGCTAGGTTGGTAGCCAAGGGTTTTGCACAAACCCAAGGCATTGATTATGAGGAGACATTTTCTCCTGTGGCTAAGATGCCAACTATCAGAATATTGGTGAGTGTAGCTGCATCCAAGAATTGGAACATGTACCAATTAGATGTCAAGAATGCTTTCTTGAATGGATGGATATCTGAAGAAGTCTACATGTCACAACCACCTGGCTATGAAGATCCCAAGAAGGTAAACTATGTTTGTAAATTGAAGAAGGCTCTGTATGGTTTGAAGCAGGCACCTAGAGCATGGAATTACAGGTTGACAACCTACCTCCAAGACCAAGGATTTGTGATGAGTAAAGCAGATACTTCCCTATTCATAAAGAGGAGTAGTACAGAGGTAATCTACTTGTGTGTTTATGTTGATGACATCATCATTACAGGCAATGATGTCAATGGGATTAGACACATCGAAGGACAGATGATGAAAGAGTTCAAGATTAATGATCTTGGATTATTGAAGTACTTCTTAGGTCTTGAGTTAGTCTACACTAACTCAGGTATATATATCACTCAAAAGAAGTATGTACAGGATATGGTCAAGAAGTTTGGCTTGCAGGATGCTAAAGTCTCAACTACTCCAATGGAGGTCAACCTAAAGCTAAGTGCTCATGAAGGGGATGAAATACAAGACATTACAGGATATCAAAGCATGGTAGGTAGTTTGAACTATGCTACCTTGACAAGAATTGACATAGCATATGGAGTAAGTGTGCTAAGCCAATTCATGCACAAACCAAGGGTACCTCACCTAGAAGCAGCAAAGAAAATCTTGAAGTACCTCAAAGGAACTCAAAGCCATGGTTTGTACTTTCCTTATACATCAGATATTGATATTAAAGTGTATTCAGATGCAGATTGGGCAGGATGCAAGGATGATAGGAGAAGCACATCAGGCTACATTTGTTTTGCAGGAGATAAGCCTATTTCTTGGTCAGCCAAGAAACAACCTACAGTGGCATTGTCATCCACTGAAGCAGAGTATAGAGGGCTTGCCAATGCCACTCAAGAAGCTATCTGGTTGAAGCTTCTATATACAGAGTTAGACCTATATACAAGGCCACCAATTATCTTTGGAGATAACACTAGCTCTCTTCACCTTGCAGCTAATCCAATATATCATGCTAGAACCAAACACATAGAGGTTCATTACCACTATGTGAGAGAGAAATTGCTAAGCAAAGAGATTCAATTGACATATGTGTCTACTAATATGCAATGTGCAGATTTACTCACTAAAGCATTGGATGGAAACAAGCTATGCAGATTCAAATCCATGATTGGATTGCAGGATGTGATTGAAGACTAAAGATGAAGACTTAAGCCAAAGTGTTTGGCTTGAGGGGGAGCTGTTGGTGCATTTCAAGCCTTCACACTTGGCTTGGAACCTTAGAAGATTAGCTTGGAACCCTTGAAGGATATCACTATGAGAAGCTAGAACCATAGGAACACTTGCCTATGTGTTATTACCATTTTATCTCTTGTAAAAGTCTAAATGACTTGGCATGTAAAATGATCACACCTACTTGATTAGAGTCGTGGAATTTGGATGGTGTAATTGGAGAGAATATCTCCTTACTTTTAGAGG
Organism: Ceratopteris richardii; assembly: GCA_020310875.1. Classification (NCBI taxonomy): domain Eukaryota; kingdom Viridiplantae; phylum Streptophyta; class Polypodiopsida; order Polypodiales; family Pteridaceae; genus Ceratopteris; species Ceratopteris richardii. Next base: position 95,751,355 of record CM035420.1, read on the forward strand.
AGAGATTCTAGGGAGCTTAGATTTGAATTTCAAATTCAAATGATCACTCAACTCATATAAAAGTGGAGAGAAAAAACTCGCGGTTAGAGTAGTCCAATTGAGCTCACTCCCCGAGGCATTCTATTGTTGTAACTTTGTGTGTGTTAGTGCTACTTCATAGCCTACACCACAACACCTCATTTAGCTATGCTTATCATGCTAATGAGATTGTACAAACACATCAATCAATAGAAGTATACACATTCATCATATCTGTTTATCTGTGTTATCTTCTCCAAGTCTGTCAACTTCAAAGGAGCATATCTCAGGATCTACTGAACCAAATCAAGTGATTCAAAGCACATTGGATTCAGCTCAAAGTCTACTATACACGTACAAAATTTCAAGGTCATTGGATCAGCCATTACAGAGAAATCTCAGTCGGGGTGCACACTGGTCTGTGTTTGCAAAGCTCCTAAAATATCGGGGGTAAACTTTATTTTGCTAAAGTGATTTCTCTGAGTATAGTTTGTCATTTCTTCTCATTCCACTTGCAAATGGTAGCTTGTTAAGCTAATTTAATATGTCCAGAAGTAATTAGATCAATTGTAAGTGTGCTGGTCACACTGAGTGAAAGACTGAGCAGGTGTCATTACAGAAATAGCAAGTTTTCTAGGATTTTTGAAGTGCCAAGTTATCTGTTTTGATTTGGTCATTACACATATCATTTGCAAAGTACATATATGCTTTCTTGGTATCATTTGGAAGCTAAGCTAGTGTACTAAGCATATCTGAAGCAAAGGAGGGTTGGAGCAAAGCAGGTTTAGCAGCTTCAACTCAATCTCTTGAGTGCATCCAACCATCCTTCCCAACAGTCGTGCCACACGTCGTTTTGTTTGTCGTTTAATCGACGATCTACGCTCGACGCTCCTTGCGATGCATTTTGCAATTTTATAGCGACAAAATTGTGTCACCTTAACTGTCGCTACGCGTCCGTATTCCTTGCAGTGCAAGGAATGTTAAATTTCAAAAGTGCTTTAGTTTGACTCAGTTTGTTCATTTGAGGCTATTGCTATATGTTTTTGGCATCGTACTTGCTAGTTTTTGGTGACTAGAACCTCCTCAGGCCAACCGGACATTTCGAATTTTTGTTTGGGCCTGGTGAGGATTGAAGATCAGGACCTTCATGCTTCCAAGATTGCTTGGATTTCGCTTTCGCAGCTTCATTTTGTACCAAGGAAGTACTTTAGTGTTATATTTCTCTTCTTCTTGCATATTTAAATTTACTTCCATTCTTTTCACATACTCTAGTTAGTAAACGGGAGGAGTGAAACATGGATTCCAAGGGGAAACAAATTTTAGAACACACTTCTCCATCTAAAGAACAACTATAGGACCTTGACCATAGGATGGAGCAAGAAGTTGAGAGAAAGCAAGACGGAAAAGACCCTCAACAAGAAGAGTATACTTATGAGGAACTTCTTGATGAGTTTGTTACTCATGAGCAATATGCAGACTTAAAAGAACAGTCCCTTAGATTAGAGAGAGAGACATAGGTAGCATGACATCTCTCATTGAGCATCTTAAGTCTCAAATGATCTCACTTGAGACACATGTCACCTCTTTCCTAGCTAGGAAGGAAAGAGAAACTCCTACTCTTCCTCTAGAGATGACTATGAAAGATCTTTCTTTTCCTAGTAAGCACAAAGGAGAGAGCTCTAGGGAAGCTCCCCTCCTGAAAGACTTGAAGCCACCTACCTTTACAGGGGATGACCGAGATAGAAACAAGGATGCTATCTACACTTTTTTTGCAAAAGTGGAATGATTTGCATCAATTAAAGGGCACCCCACCTGATTGTAGAATACTCTTTAAAGGTAAGAGGGAAGGGGCTAACTTGACTGTTAAGGGTAGTTACCATCCCATCATATTCTACTAGAAGAATTTGAGCACACCTATGATCTTATTCTTTAATTGTTATGAAAATGCCAACAATATCCACTTCATCTTGTAAATGTTTGATTCGTTTGATGAAGTCTTCAACCTTCTTTATCTTAGAGTGCTTCTCGTTTTCTAACTGGTTCTCAAGGTTTTGAACTTGATTCTGGTTCTTGATCTCATATTGGCAAGCCAATATGCCCCAAGCTGATGGGTATGTAAGGATCATGTGACCTTATGCCAATGTTCATATATATACATCATTTATAGAGCATCGCCTCAAGGGAGATCATTATGTGGGTTTCGAGGTTCCCACACATCCATGTGCATCTCTTATCTCTTCTCTCTCCCTCCATCTTCTCCTTGCTCCTCTTGTTCTACACACCAAATCCCTTCATTGGTATCAAAGCTTGTTGAAGGCATGTGCAAGAAGCTTCAATGGAAGCTTACTTCACAATACATGTGGTGTTGAGTTCGAGCATACTTTTGCTATATGCGACTTTAGCAAAAACAAAGCCTACGAGATGATTTTGGGGAGACCATTTATGCGACAGTTGCAAGTGGTACAGGATTGGGGAACCAACTCCTTGTACTTGCAACACTTAGGTGTCACAACCAAAGTTAATCTCAAGGATTACTCCCATCGAGATGTACCCCCCATCCAATGGAATCCCATCCATAGAGCCAAAGATGATACTGAGTATGTGCATTCCATAGGATCAGGATCCTCATGGATGCATGAAGACACTCACTTATGGATGTGTAAAGTAGCAGTAGAAGAAGAGAAGAGAGAAAAAGCAAGAGAAGTAGGTGTGAAGGAAACCCATAGATCAATTCAAGACCCAGCCTATGCACCTGTAGCATTTCTTGACGAAGAATTTGAACCTCACGGTTGGGCAAAAATTTTAGCAACAATGGATGTAGCCATCAATGAAGAACAATGGACACCTCACTGTGATGAGGATGGCTATGACATTTCAGTCTTCTCAATAGAGCCAATCATGGGAGATTCGGTTCTGGAAGAATGTGAACCTAGCATTGATGCATTCGAGGATGCAAGTGACTCTGATCTAGAGTCAATCATTATGGACCCACTATTTGCATCAGATGAAGAATACTTCTATGAAGTTGAAGCTCACCCTCAGAGACATGGAGAGCTCACAAACGATGTAAGATTAACCACACAAGGGACCCCTAAGGATGAAGGAAAGAAAAGAAAGAAGAGAGAAGTCACACCTGAGGAGGAAGAGTCTTTGTTTGAGGTCCCTAAAAACTTAAAAAATATGAGATAGACGATAGGAGAGTCATGATAAGAATGCCTAAACGTGAGGCACAAGCAGGAGAGGCCTATAATAGCAAGGAAACTACCAAGAAAATAGTTGTAGCCATAGAAGAGGGAGAAGAAAGATGCACCTACATAGGGCATGACCTGACGGAAGAAGAAGAGCAAGAGTTGATAGCTTTGCTAAGAGAGTACAGAGATGTATTCGCTTGGAGCTACAAGGACCTGAAAGGTGTAGACCCTGACATATGCTCACCTATGATCCCCATGACCTCAGATGCCAGACCCTCTAAGCAAAAGCCCTACATATACAATGACCACTATGCTGCCAAGATCAAAGAAGAGATAGATCGCTTGGTTGAAGCTGGGTTTATCTATGAAATTGAGCACACTGAATGGGTTTCCCCCATTTTAGTGGTACCCAAAAAGAATGGCAAACTACGTGTATGCATTAACTTGAAGAAGGTTAATGCAGCCACTATCAGAGATAGTTATCCACTTCCTATCACTGAGCATCTCTTGGAAAGAGTAGCAGGCAAGGAAGTTTACAGCTTCCTTGATGGATTTTCTGGTTACAATCAGGTAGCCATTGCACCAGAAGATCAGCATAAGACGGCTTTTTCCACAGAGTGGGGCATATTGGCTTTTTGGGTAATGCCATTTAGGCTTACCAATGCTCCTGGAACCTTCCAAAGATTGATGTGCCATGTATTTAAAGAGTTCTTAAGGAAGAATTTGGAAGTCTATGTTGATGCTCTTTGTGCTCATTCCAACATTAGACAGAACCATATACTTGAACTCAGAGAAATCTTTGATAAATGTAGAGAATATCAAGTTTGCTTGAACCCACAAAAATGTGTTTTCATGGTCAGGCAAGGCAAGATTCTAGGACACATAGTGTCAAAGAACGGCATATCCACTGACGAAGAGAAAGTGAGAGCCATCACAGAACTGCCTAGGCCAAAGAACGTCAAGGAATTACAAGCTTTCATGGGGCCTTGTGGTTATTACCGATGCTTCATACACATGTATGGAGTTATTGCCAAGCCTCTGTATGGACTTTTGACCAAGTTTGAGTGGACCGATGAATGTGAGAATTCCTTCAATGAGCTTAAACGATGATTGTGTTCAGCAGCAATCTGGACCGCACCAGATTGGAACAAGCCATTCCATGTTCATGTGGATGCATCCAATTACGCTATTGGATGTGTGCTAGCACAACCTACGGGCGAGGGTAACATGGATCTTCCAATTTCCTATGCCAGTAGACAATTGAATGTAGCTGAAAGAAATTATACCACCACTGAACGAGAAGGATTAGGCATGGTGTATGCGCTTAAAAAATTTAGACACTACTTGCTTGCAATAAGTTTAAATTTTTTACGGATCACCAAGCTCTACTGTACTTGGTAAACAAGCCATGCAATACAGGTTGATTAGTAAGATGGTTCCTCTTACTAATGGAATATGACTTTGAGGTAGTGGTGAGAAAGGGCAAGACTCATTTGAGAGCAGATCATCTCTCAAGGCTCACATCAGGAGAGGCCCCACAAGGAGTGTCAGATGACCTACCTGATGCTTACTTGTTTAATTTGGAAGTTGTACCGCAGTGGGCAAAGCCCTTAGTGCCAGTATTGACATATGGGCCTAAGCATCTAGTAGTAAACACTCAAGATAGGGAGATAGTGAAAGCCCAAAAGTATCATATCATGGCAGGAAGTATGTACAAACATACGGAGCAAGGAGTATTAGCCTGTTGTGTGGAAGAGGATGAGTACGCTAAATGGCTGCAATTAGCACATGTAGGTGCATTAGAGCAACACTACTCAAAGCAATGAACTCTACAGACACTAAGGAGACTCGAAGTGCATTGGCCAACTATGGAAGTTGATGTCCATAGAATGTGCAAAGAATGCCCAATCTGCCGCACTATTTGAGGACAAAAATCTTTCCCAAAGATATGATGTTGGCTAGACAAAGGAGCTTAGAAAAAGAAGCTTTAGATTATACTCTCATTGGAGGTAATCTATACAGAAGGGGGAAAGATGGGTATCTTAGATTCTACGTCCATGAGAGTGAATATCTGAATATCTTGGAGACTGCTCAACAAGGTGTAGCGGGAGGACACTTTGGACTAGATCGGGTGATCAAGGCAATTTTATTTGCAGGTCTTTGGTGGCCAACTCTTCACATGGATACACATACCTATGTGAAGAGGTGTGACGTTTGTCAGCGAACCCAGTACCCTATACGAAAAGATGAGATGCCATTGAAACCTATGATGGGTGGACGTGCATTCTCCAAATCCGGAATAGACTTTGTTGGTACTATTAGCCCCCCAGCTAAGGGTTCCCATGCTGAATAATTATTGTGGCCACTGATTATCTAACCAAATGGGTAGAAGTAAAAGCTACGACGAAGAACGACGCGCAGACCACTGCTAAGTTCTTATTCGAGAATGTGTTCTCCATATATGAGCTACCAATAGAGTTAGTGAGTGATAGAGGCATGCGCTTCTTGAATGGAGTCATAGAAAACCTTCTCCAAGAATTCTTGGTAGTACACAAGAAGTCTGCCCCCTATCACCCACAAGCCAATGGACAAGCTGAAAGCACAAATAAGATTATGTGCAATGTGCTCACCAAATTAGTAAATAATAAATGCTCTGATTGGGACAAACAGCTACACCGTGATGTTTGGGCATACCGAGTTGCCTATAAAACGGTACTCCAAGCCACTCCCTTTCAAATGGTATTCGGCCAAAATGCAGTGCTACCATTGAATTTTCTGATACCTACATTAAGAGTAGCACAGGAGCACAAGTGGACAGGCCATGAGCTCTCATCTAGAATCTTCGATCTTGAACGCTTAGGTGAAACATGATTGAGAGTTGCAATAGGAATCTATGCAGCCAAGAAGAGGCAAAAGGCGTATTTTGATGCACATGTGAAGGATAAAGGCTTGAAAGCAGGAGACCTAGTCCTAGTTTACACATTGAAGCAACAAGCACGGAAATTAGAGAAGAGAGGCTATGGACCTATGATAATCAATAGAATCTCCACAAGTGGAGCAGTACAATTAGCCACTCTAGAAGGCGACATCCTACCAAGTAACACAAGTGGATGCAGAGTCAAGTTGTATCAAGAACCCCTAACTGAAGAAATGCTCAATCTACTCAATAATGCAAAGAAACATAAGTAAGAGGAAAAGCGAATTCGAGAAGAAGCACAGGCAGAAGCTTTAGAATGCATCCGGCGAATGAAATTGAGAAGGCAAGGTAGAGATCAGCCCATGACTGACGCTCATGAAGCTCTAGGTTATCACATGGCCATGTGCGAGGCTTCATATGAATGGTCCCATAAGATAGTTGATCGACGACCTTTTGTGACCCTAGAAGTAGGACAAGGAGAGAGTGCAAAGACCGTGAGAGCTTGATTCAGGAGCAGCCACTAGTGCAGTTCGGCTTTCTTACTGCCAACAATTGCAATTGGAGGTAAAACCCCTAGAAGCATATCTAATAGGATTAAGAGGTGTTGAAACCCCTTGCATGGGAGAGGTGGAGCTTCCCCTCTACATTCAAGAGGTCCTAATGTCAGCAACAGTGTTAATATGTGAAAACGAGGATCTTACCGAACCTCTAGTTTTGGGCCAAGATTGGATCTATGATCACACAGTCAATCTTAACCTAAGAAGTGGACTTCTTCAGGCTTGGGCAGGCCAAAGCCGCCTTACAATTGAATTGGAAAATCAAGCACTCAAACCATTAGAAAAGGCACCAACTTTCGGTCCCTCCACGAGCCCACATGAAGATAACAATGATGTTCTTGTCCAAAATTCTATGGTGCCGAGGATTGTCACTCTCGATGAAGGTACAGAAGTCAATGATGAGCTCCCATCTGTTCCAAAGAAGATTCTAAAGGGGTAGGCTCAACAACACACGACACTCAGGAGACCGATGATCAAGAAGCATGAGCACCAACCTGGGCTTTACAAAGTACCTCGTGGCATGACGCAGATCTGGATACGCAAGGGGGAAAAAACCACAGCTCCAGAGGTAGGTTCTCAAAAAAGCATCAAACGAGTCACACCGTCAAGGACTAAAATGAAGGAATTCCCTAGGCAACACTCTAGTTATACCATTTCTATTTGGGTCCCTAAACGGTCAATGAAGGCTATCCCCAATTCTAGACAGTTATGGGTGCCCAAGGCCTGCTTACGAGCCCAAATAACTTCACCTCCAGTCACTAGCTTAAATCAACACTCAGAAGAACTCTTGGCAAATAGCTCACGGAAGATACCTACACCTCACACTGTTACACCTTCGGTCAAACCTAGAAATGTCTGGAAATGGGTGCCCAAAAGGTCCCAAATCCAGCACAATCTAGTTCATAAATCTTTACCTATCATTAACTCTAAGAGCCACGAATCCTCAATCAAAGTTTGGAGACTTAAACCCTGTATCAAACCCCCTGACCAATTTTGTAAATCCATCCACTCTGATGTAGGTGCATTCTGAGTACATTGCATATCCAAAGTATGCATCTAGGATGACACTAACCACTAACCACCACTCACATCTATCACAAACACTTCACCTCTAATCACTAACCATCTGGATTGTCATGTTAGTATTGTGGAGGGAATACCATTACATCCTGTTTCCTATGCAACACTAATGTGCCTCTCTTCTTCTAGCAGATAAGCATCAACTGCTGCAAGGAGTCTCATGGCAGCAGCAGCAGGAACAAGCTCCCAAGTAGGCATTAGTACTCAAAACAATTGGGATACCATGCCTGTGGAGGCTCCACTGACAGCGAGGCCTGAAGAGTTTCTGAATGTGCGAAGAATTCCCATCTCGGATCCATCGAGTGGCTAACAGAAAGAGTGAAAGGACATTCTCATTGGTTCAATGAGATGCCAGGAGATTTGGGAGATGTGGACCACATCTGGGAGTCCAAGTTGGAATTCGGAGGAGTCTGATGGACATTTCAATTCTTCTCACGAGAATTTGAAGCATTACAAAATGTAGCTCCTCTTCAAGATATTTGGCAGAAAGCGGGGTTACAGGATTATTTTAGTGCATCTCTGCCTAAACCTAATTTCCTTAGGTGCTATTACTTGATTGCAACTTTGAAAGCCACAGGAGATAAAGATCAGTCAGGCACATTCCTAGTGCCCTCTCTATCAAACCAGAAGGAAATGAAAAAGTTTGAGTTGAACATAACTTTAATCAGGGAGGCCCTTCAAATGTACGGCACCCATGTACCTTCCGATCGAGACCCATTAATACCGAAGTCTATGAAGAACAGTAAACTAAAAAAGTTGAAAGAGATGTGTGCTCTCACCCCAAACATCGCCATACCACTGCGAATGTGCCTTCAACACTTCGCATTTCCGGCTCAAGATCGATTCACTCAGCCTCATAAAAAGATTTGGTACGGGTTATACCTAGCGGAGACAAGGAGCTTGCCTATTAAAATGCCAGTGTGGATCCTGGACCAATTATATGAAGCGGGAAAACGAGGAGTAAGGAAGCCTACTTTGCATGGTTGTTGTGCCATTACAAGAATTATATACAGATGCCTCGCTTATGATGTGCCGATTGCACGGGCACTTAAATACTCCCAGCTACAGTTCTTCCAGCGACGAAAACCAGGGGTTCAACCAGCTAAAAGAATGCGTGGATCTCTTTCCCATGTGCTAATTCCTCGCAAGTCCACCACAAAAACCTCCCCTAGAGAAGAAGCACACGGGGCCCCGTTCACGATCCATCTCCAACGAACACAATCAGAAGGCATGGTACAGCCCACCCCATCAGCCCCACTACTACCCACTGATGCTGAGTTTGCCTCCATGGCTGCATTAGAGGAGGATACATCCTTTGACTTTGAGACCTTCTTGCAAACAACGCAGCTATCTGAGGGTGAGTTCTTCTCAGACACTGACAGTCCCGGATCATCATCCCAGAGAGGACGGCCACATAGTGATGCACGAAGAGTACATTAGGAAGATGAGGCACAACACATTCATGTTGAAGGCACACATGAACAAGAAAAGGCACAGGAAAATGAATCAGAGGAGAGTGAGGAGGAAGCCCCTGCCTACACTGCACAAATCAAATGGCTATACAAGACAATAAAACAAGTACAAAGAAGACACAGGTTGTCAGAAGAGGCAAACAGAGCCATGGTGAACCACATGCTACAAGCAAAGAATGCGGACCCTCATTTTGTGGAATCATTGAACCTTTTGGCAGACACATGTGGGATTTTAGAAGCTATGCGGACCATGTTACACCATACTCCCCCTCAATACAACCAACGAAGGCTCGATACGTGACCACGAAGGGGAAAGATGATTCCAATGGAAGTCTCTACCTCACTCCCTACCACCGCTCAAGAAGATGTGCACATGGCCAGCCCAACCAACATTGATGAACCAGATGTAAATATGCAAACAACATCTCCACCATCACCTCCCATCCAACCCACAGAACCCCTCACCACTAGCCTTCCTGAACAACCAGTATTCACCCTTAGTGAACCCATACTACACACCACCATTTGTCCATCCTTCCCTTTACCTACATCCACCAGTTCCAACCAATTTTCCCAACCTCATATAGGTCATCCTGCCACCCATCAAACCATCATAGGTCACCCTTCTTTTCAACCAGCTCTTGGACAGCCACATGTCCCTACCCAAACACTAACACACCCATTTCCCTTCACCACTACATTTCCAACTTACCAACCCCTACCCACTGTGCCCCTCTTAACCTCCTCAGAACCAACACAAACCACCCTATCTCCATTCTTGGCAAGCCTTGTAAATATAGTTCAACAAATTGAAAATCATAATAGAAAGTCCCTTTCCCACCCCACCTCCCCCACGTTCACGGCCACCACTAACACACCACCCACCATTCCAGTATTCACGATTCACAATTCACACACAATCACGTCCGACCCCATGGACATTTCACCCTCGACAGGACCACTCACCACCACTTTTGTCTCCACATCACCACTTGTAACTTCACGCACATCACCACATACACCCACTGTCGGCACAACATCCACTTTTCCCCTCCCCATTTCCCAACCCTCTGCATCCACCTCATTTAATCTTGCACTAGACACCATGCTTGAAGCTGTTGCTCAGCTTAAACAGGAATACAGGTTATTGGAAGAAAACAATAAAGAGCTTGATACTCTGTCGTCCCACCTCAAAGCACGTGTCAAGGCCTTGGAGCTGAGTAATATTGCATTACAACAAGAGGTTACCACTCTCCAACAATCTCATGCGGAGCTTGAAGCCAAGTATACAGAGACGGGTAAGGTGATGGAAGAACAACTCAGAGATCAGCTAGCCCGCAACGCGAGACTACAAAGAAACATGGCTCTACTCCGACAAAACCTCAGAGCTGCCCAAGAAGAGAACAAAAGTTTACAACAACAAAATCAAGACAATCTCGAAGCCGCCATAGAAAACACTCCAGGGGCACCCATAGACCCTGCTAGCTTCCAGGGTATCCCCTCAGAAAGTATCCAACAAATATTGGAAACTTATGCCAACCTCTTAGGAGCACATGATCAGCTTGCCGACCAAGTGAAAGAACTATAGAAACAACCAATGCTCATACCACACATGACAGAACCAAGAAATGTGGTCAATGCTGCTACTTCACCAGAGCCACAATCTTCCACGGCCAACAAGGTACTTGAGCTACGACAACGAGTGGCAGAATTAAAGATTAACTTGTTACAATATGAACGACCCCCCTCTCCACCCGATCAACCAATAGAAGAGGAGGCTATTGTCATTCCAGTGGAAGAAACATTTGAAGATAATTATGAGCCTCAACCCCTTCTAGGAGGCAGAATCACTGACGAGGGCCAGGACACATACGAAGAGCCCCCTTCGGCATGGATGAAACAAGTAGAAGAAATGGGGCCAACTCATGAGGATCATATATCCATGTAGATGCTGGCCATGAAGACCATTGAAGAGACCATACTTCAATCGGAATATTTCAGGCACCTCGCCTCTAGAAGACTAATAACTAGTTCAGAGTTATAGTATAAGCCCTACTTTGTGCTATTGGCAGACTACAACGTTGAAATCAAAAGAGCCACCAATAGGTCTCCTTCCTTTGCAACCCAGTTCCAACCAGAGGGCATCCCCAAAGAAGCTAGAAAAGGTGCCATATTCCAACCTATCTGGAGGCAAAATTTACTTGAGACCTATCCGGAGATGCTACGAACATGGGATCATGCTCCCATGCATTTGAAGTATAACCCTTGCTTTGGGCTAGTGCAACGCAGAAGATCATGGAATGCATTTGCAATAAAAGTTCAGAAAAATGCATTTGCAAACAATGGCTAAATTACCCCTCCATCGCACCCCCAACAGGCACACCAATTGTAGCCTACATGATGGCTACTATCAGACACTGGATGCCATGCCTCCATCCCATGCTTGATGTTGCCGCGTAGATGATGCTCAAAATCTTGGAAATGATGCAAGTAGTGTTAAAGACTTTTCGCAATGTACGTAACATCTAGCCTCCAATTCCGGGCTTCATAAATGGTAATTATGACTTACTTTATGATATGAGCACAACTTTGAGTATTCGAGTTGCTTATGCATGGCACGCAAGAATCAGATATCTTCCTGCTTGCTATAAACAAACCTTTGATGATATGTTCACCCCGGGGTTTTGGGAATCTCACTTGGAAGTATTTGCGCCACGGCCCACTCATCTCCTACAACTATTTGCATGTGAACAAACTATGCACTCAAAGCTCTATACCACACCACAACCTGACATCCCAGGCGCGGTCAATTGGGATGCCCTTCAAAGAGATCTTGTCAGGGGACTCAGACTCAAAGAACAGGAGTTGGCCACGGACATAGTACAACATTACATTGATCATTCAGCAGATCAAAGGTCTGTCAGAGATGGAAGACGCTGGGGGGGGAGAGTGTTGGCATCATAGGAGAAGAGACAAGTACGGGCATACATGCAGATCTAGCACTGAGACAACCCATCAATTTTTTCCAATCCTTACATCATTTGAAAAGTGATTCTCATCACTAGAAACCCTTGTAAATACCGTTTCACCTTTTTGTAGCTCCATTTTGTACAAGCCAAGGAGTCCTTGAGCTTGGGGAGCCTTAGAAGTAATTGCCTACCAATTTTCATATTTTTTAGATCTCGTTTGAGCCCTCAAATAAGCCCTCGAGCCTAATTTTTAACTAGGTCGGACACTAGGTCTGGACAGGACCAAAGCTAGTCAAAAACTATAAATAGAGCTAGAGAGCTCATTTTTGGGGCTAGCTTCTTGTAATTTTGAACTTGTATGAGAACTTGGTTGTAGTAGAAGTGATTCCATTGTCTTACTCTCTTTGTTTTTGCCGTGTGTGCACGTGTGTGTATGTGTGTGCATGTTGGTGTGCTTCTCACTCACACATTTGTGCCTTCACTTGCTCGAGGTCTTCATACCATCCTCATGTCTTCCCAGATTGACATTAAAGGAGGTGCTACTCATCACTGAGCTACAGTGCATGGATACACCTTGTTCGAGGCAGTTGGTGTAGGTTGATCTGTATGGGTTGAGATCCGGACTCTTCTTGCACATTTTGTATAGTCCTACATCATTCTTTGTATCTATTACCACTTACGGTCACATTGACCTTTAAGTGGGAGATTGTTGGGGATGTAAGGATCATGTGACCTTACCCCTATGTTCATATATATACATCATTCATGTGCTTTAGTGGTGTGTTGGATCACTTACACTAATGAAAATGGTACATAACACATCTACACTTTGCCTCTTTCAAGCTCAAAGAAGATCTAGATCAGACTAGATTGTCATTTGAGGATTTGATGGATCTTCCATTTGTAATGGCTCTCGATCATACCCTATTGGCCACATGACATTATCCAAAAACTCATAAGAGTCCAAAATTGTAGAAATTTTGATCTTTGAGGGTGTGTAATTTGTTCCATGAAGCTTCCCTTTAGTGAATGTCGATGGGCAAATCTGAATTAGTACAACAATAACGTTAGCAAATGCACCAATGCTAGAAGATGAAGCCATCACTCATGCACTATAGTGATAACAAAAATATACATGCATGTTCAAAAATTAATACTCTTTACAAACATATGCCAGACTACACTGATACCATGTAAGGGATTAGTGGAAAACATAGGAGAAACACTAGAGAAGAAAACAACTATAGTATAATTTCATAAACTCACTACTAATAGCAAGTACAAAGATGATGGCATTGTCCACCCATGCGCTCTTGAGGTATAACTTAGATGGTGATCTAGACAAGTCTAGATAGGGAGTTACAAGGTAGAGGTATGATATCTCAATTTGATGTTTGGGTAGTGCAGAAGTCATGTACATATAGGCCATTGGACATGTGTGTGTTAGTATATAATCAATGTCTACCCCTCATGATTGTATGCACATTTTGTAAGGCCCCCTTTATGAGGAGAAGCCAAGCGTGCATTACCCAAATTGATGGGAATCCCAACTTGCATGTTGGATGAAGGTCATATTGGACCATGTAAGGTATTATAAGGAAAGGGAGTTACCAGGGTCCCCAATTGTGGGGTCCGGGGCAGCGGTGAGCAACCCTGGCTGGGGGGGTCCAAGGGGGCCAGCGGGCCCCCTGGCTAGGGGGTCCCAGGGGGGCAGCGGGCCCCCTGGTGGGGGTCCGGGGGCAGCGCCCCCGACGCGACGGTAAAGGGAATATTCCATGGAATATTCCCTGTCGGAGTCAGAAATCATTTATATTTGTTAGGTCGGTTCAACTAGTCTAAGCGGTGTATGACAATTACGCGGGCGGTGGCCACCCACACTCTACCGCCCATGTATAGCCGTCCATGGCAGGCCACCCATGATCCTATATATACATGACTTCTGCACTACCTGAGACACTGAGTTGAGCCAGCATACCTCTACCTTGTATCTCCCGTTCTAGAGTTGTCTAGATCACCATTTAAGCTCTACCTTGAGAGCGCACGAGTGGACAACGCCATCATCTTTGTACTTGGTGCTAGTAGAAAATTATTGAGATTCTCCTATATCTGTTATCTTCTCTGCTATTGCTCCTGTGTTATATTGCGTAACTTTTGTCTTACATGGTATCAGAGCCGTAAGGTTCGAATAGCTTGAGAAGTATCATTATTTTAGCCTACTAGCATACTAGAATATCAGTAGATTATTCGAGTGATTACATGATGGCTTCATCGTCGAACACTGGTCTTGGTGCTTCAGCTAATGTTAATGTTGCACCTATTCGAATTCGTCCACCTTCATTCACTGAAGGGAAGCTGGATGGATCCAACTATACACTCTAGAAGTTCAAAATTTCTGCAATTTTGGACTCCTATGAATTACTTGACACTGTCATGGGACCGATGGGACTGGATCCAGAGCCTATACCAGTTGAAGATCCAGCTGATTCAGGATTGATGATTGTAGCTCAGTGATGAGTAGCACCTCCTTTAATGTCAATCCGGGAAGACGTGAGGATGGTATGAAGACCTCGAGCAAGTGGAGGCACAAGTGCGTGAGTGAGAAGCACACTAACATGCACACACATACACACACGCGCACACATGGCAAGACAAAGAGTTAGAAGCAATGGAGTTCTTATTACTTTCAAAAAGCTCATACAAGTTCAATTCAATTACAAGCTACCCCCAAAAATGAGCTCTCTAGCTCTATTTATAGTTTTTTACTAGGTTTTGGCCATGTCTAGACCTAGTGTCCGACCGAGTTAAAAATTAGGTTCTCTCCCCTATTTGGAGGTTCAAACGAAGTCTAAAAAATGTGAAAACTGACAGGTAGATACTTCTAAAGCTCCTCAAGCTCAAGGACTCCTTGGCTTGCACAAAATGGAGCTACAAAAATGTGAAATGGTATTTACAATGGTTTTTAGTGATGAAAATCACTATTTTTGTAGGGATTTCTTCTAACATTTTGACATACATTTCCTGGAGCTCCCTACTTGCTCCTTCTCCTTGTGTGTCCACCTCTCTTATATGCGTAAGTGTCCTGAAAAATTATTGGCCTACTTGCCAGATCGTCGTTGACTGCTCTGTCTGCTTGTACTTTCTCTTCTCTCTGACTCCCTTCGTAAGCTTCCTTGCCTGGTGAGTCCTTCAGTTCCAACACCCCCCCTCTCTCGCGTCTATCGTCCCTGACAGACCCTTGTTGGGTGGGTCGTTGGATGTAGTACTCCACAACGTCTTGTGCTAAGTGATGTTCTGCAATCCGCAACCCTTTGGCCAAGTTCGTGAGTAGAGCATCCCAATCTACCGGCCCGAGAACCTCTGGATGTGGTATACGTAACTTTTCTGAATGGAGAGCTTGTTCCATTGCAAACAACTGCAATAAATGTGATGGTCTAGGAATGATTATCCCTGAATGATATTCCCAGAATCCCGTGACGAACATTTCTTCGAACGTCTGTTTGAAGCAGGCTGGTAGATACTTGATACGCGCGTGCCATGCATATACAACATTAATAGATGGGGTTGCGCTCATGTCGTAGACAAGGTCCTGATTACCTTCATTAAATCCAAGAGCTGATAGATGAGGTTCCTTGACATTTTTGAAAGTCCTGAAGGTGACCAACATGAGTTCAAAAATTTTAAGGCACATTTGGGCCATGACATCTAGTACATTTTTAAACCTGACCCCCCAATGCCGAATCGTCGAGATCATATATCCTATGGTAGGTGGGCCTTTGGGTGGTGCTAAGTAAACATAATTGAGCCATTTCTTGCATCCTTTGGTTGTCAGCACAGTTTTTGTGTATTCCGGCCATGACCCTCTTCGAAATACAAGGCAGTAGCATGGGTTGTATTTGATGTACAAAGGCATGTTATTCCATGTTCTTACCATCTCTGGGTAGGTTTCCAATAGACGAATCCTCCACGTCGGTTGATGTATATTGCCCTACTTGGCACTTGCTGGGATGTCGTCCGGTGCAAACTGTGTAGCCGAGGTTGGTTCTTTTGAGGTGTGTTGCTTGATTTCGGCATTGTAGTCCGCCATTAAGACGCAGAAAGGAACATACAAATCGTCGGATGTGCCGATCCACCTATGATGGGAGAGGCTCCTAAAGTAATCTGATTTTATGACTACCTCTTCCAAGCGTGACATAGATGCTATCTGAACTGCCACTCTATCATCATGGGTTGTGGCCACTTTCTCTAACCTCTACATCCATTCAGGAGCCTCGATCTCGATGGTGTCCATACCCTCTTCTGTTTGCCTGCCCCCTGGTGCCGGCATGGGAACGTATGGGTCTTCGAAAGTTTCCTCTATTTCAATAGGCACTAAGTCTTCAGGCTCAGGCTCGACAAGGGAAGAGGGTTGACGCTCGTATTGCATGACTTTACTGCGTAATTCTTCGAGTTCTGCTCTTAGTTTTGTGACTTCTTCGGATGTGTCGTCTGTGGCTGTGACTTTGCTTGGTGACTCCTGCTGAGTTGCCAGTTGCTTAAGGTCATCTCTTTCTCGTTCTAATGCTACATGGGCCTCCAGGAGGTCGACATGGGTTTCTAACACAATTTGCATATTCTCTGAGGGAATGGCCTTGAATTTCTCTGGGTCGATTTCCTGCGGGGAACTCTCCATTGCTGCTTCCAAGTTCTCTTCATTCTATTTCTGCAGCCGGTTATTCTCTTCGAGTGCTGTAGACATGTGTTTTCGTAGGAGGGCCAGGTTGCGTCTAAGCTTGAGATTCTCCGTTATCTGGGAGTGTAGCAACTCATCCATATGTTGCCTTTCTTCTGCATCTGACTGGGGTGGATTGGCTACTAACTGTTCTTATTGTTCGTGTAAGGTGCCATGCTGTTGTTGTAGTAGCCGCTTTTCCCTTTCGAGATCAATGAATCGTAGTTGAAGTTCCTCATGACTTCGAAAGATTCGCGTATGTTAGTCATCACAATGCTGGTAGTGCTGTTGTAGTTGCGACATACACTGATACATATTATTAAATACATTATTAATAGGGGTGGATGCGGGAAGGGTGTTGAATGCAGAAGGGAAGGGAAAGGGGAAGGGGAATGGAAGTGTGGATGCGGTGCTGGAAAATGGTGAAGTGGGAGGTGGGGGAATGGGAGATGGTGGGTGTATGGGGGGAGGGAGAGGTGCGGAGGGGCATTGTGAACCTCTCTTGAGCGGGAAATGCAAAATGCTGCATGACCACTCGCAAATGAATGGCGATTGTAGGTGTCATTGCCACCATGTCCTTTAACTTCGTCAGATTCCTGTTCTTCATATTGTCGGGGACCATAGTCTCTTTCTCCGTAGGAATGTGCATACCTTTCATGTCTAGAGCTTCCCTTACCAGATTGATAGTCAACCTGAAATGCTTCAGTTCATTGCCCCTTGTGAGAGATGGGAGGACAAAGGAGCTGTATCCCTTCTTGTCTTTGCTCGGAGTGAGGGTGCTAATCAAATAAGAGCACCTTAGAAAGTCAGGCTTTGGCAATTTGGAATTTGAAGTAGTCATAGAGTCCCGCTTTCTTCCATATAGCTTTCAGTCCTTCATTATTCTGCAGTCTCTCAAATTCCCTGGTGAAAAAGTGATATCTGCCCCAGCGCCCGTTGAATTCTATCTCGGCCTCCCACATGTAAGTGCCTTCACCTAGGGGTCCAGCCACATCACTGAACCAGTGTGAGTTTTTGCTGACCGTCATTGTGTGCCCTTGTCGAGGATTCTGAACCGGTATAGCATGTAATGCCCTCAATGACACTGGGCGTTCCTTCAATTCCTCCTCAACGGGAAGACTTTCAATGTCCACGACTTGGGGGCTGGTGCCTGCCTGGGAGCTAGTTCCTGCCGTATCTGCCATGTTATTTCTTGCCTCCTGATTCTGTGAGAATAAAGAAACATGTGTTAACATGATAAAGGACAAGATTGAACCGTTTTTGTCCCCATTACAACACTAACATGAGGTTCGGGAAGCAAGCGGTTAGGCAAACCTACCCTCAGCCATATCAACAGGGAAGATATTAGAACCAATATCCACCACAACAGTATGTGAGGCCCCAACAACCCTACCAACCACAATATCAAGCCTAGCAAAGGCCTCAGCCTGTGTTAGCCCAACAACCTCCAGCTCCATCCAACATGATTCCTGTAAAGTATGCAGCGGCAGAAGAAAACCTGAATAGGGCCATAGTGCCAGTAACCCCATTACTATAAGAAAGTGACCCCAGTGACCATAGTTTTGATTCTACACATGTTGATAGCCCCCAGGCCTACTACATGCAGTCTCCTGAACATGGTGAGTCCTACTATAGTGAAGAGCCAAATGAACCTAGTTGGGAGTCAGATTACACAAACGTCATGTATGCAAACCCCAACCCTAGACTTCAACCTAAGCAAGTAAGACCCCCATTCCCTAGAGGACCATGCTACAGATGTCAGGGAGATCACCTCATTCATGATTGCCCCATGCCTGCACCTACACAACCCCAATCAGTGACGATCCAGGGCTTTTGCCAAGAGTGTGGAAAGGAGCATCTCTTACGAGACTGTCCAAAGAATCCCAGCAATATGCCAAAAATCACTCCCATTAACGTTATTGGGTTAGTGGTAGCTTCCACAGGAAGTGTCACTTCCACTGCACTCGTCCAGGTAGTCACTAGAGCTCAAGCATTGCAGCAAAACCAAGGGGTAAGCCAGGAAAAGAGCACAGATGTTAGTGAAACAGAGAGCATAACCAAGAAACGGACTAGAGCTTGGAGAGATAGTTGTGAAAGAATGAAAAGGCAATGGGAAAAAAAGATGAGTGAACTCGAGGAAAGCCTAAGAGAAACTAAAGCTAGGATAACCGAACTCACAGCTCAAACTCCCTCTCACACTACCCCACCTCCATCACCTCCACCATTCCCAACTCCATCCAACCCGCCACCTTCCAACCCACCTCACCTAATCCCACCACCCCCTAGAGTAGGATCAGTCCTAGCAGATCCCAGTCCCGAGGACCTAAACATGATGCTTAAAGCCTATCAGGCCAGAATCCAAGAAGGGCCAAACGTAACTGATCATGAAAAGTGTTACCCTAGAGCAGAACTAGAGTTAGAACGAACCAAAATTTGTGCTAAGATGGTGGAGTTGGCTCAAACCATGTTTGAAGCCAGCCGCCTCTTTAACATATCTAGTTCAGCTAAGACGCAGCTGCACTTTGATGGACTGTTAGAAAGAATAGAGAAGCTAATTGCACAATCAGAAAAGGAACCCGCCTCTCAACATAAGGACAAGGCAAGTGAAGGGGCAGGTCTTCCTGCACAGGAAGCCTATGCGCCTAACTCTACAGAGCCAGACACATCATCTTCTATGAATCGGTTCACACCAAAATTCCTACGAGAGATTCAAGAAGACAAATGGGCTAAGCAAAGCGAAGTCCCTCCTCCCATTGAACTTGTGGATGATGCACATGACCAATTCCCACAAGACATCCCATCCATTTATGAGGAGCAGGAGAGCACCCACTCTCAGGAAAGATTAGACTTTGAGTCTAACTCTGTACAAGAATTACCCCACTTCACAGGCCCATGGGAAGCTAAGTCTACTTGTATGAGAGCACCCACGGTCATGGTACGAAATGAGGACTCAGTCATACCTAGGAACACAGAGGTAGTGAAAAACACTAAAGTACAGTGCAACCTCAGTTTAGAAGAGCTACTCAAAGTAAGGCCAGAGCTATGGAAACATGTAGCCAAACAAGTACCAGAGATAGCAAAACCTCGTTCCTAGGTAGGATCCCAGAGAACAGTGCCGGAAATACCCTTGGACAAGATAGGAGAGATGAGTGAGGGCAAAGAGGGAAACACATATCTCCCTATCACCCATCAAGGATACACCACCAAGGCCATTTTAGACTCAGGCGTAGGAGTTGCAATTGCTACCACTTCCCTATGGAAGCGTTGGGACAAGCTAGCACTCACGCCCACAAGGATGAAATTGCAAATGGCCGATGGTCACATAGAGAGACCCCTAGGGTTGTTAGAAGGAATAACTCTCACCACTTGTGGTGTTGAGTTCGAGCACACATTTGCTATATGTGATTTTAGCAAAAATCATGCCTATGAGATGATTTTGGGAAGACCCTTTATGCGACAGTTGCAAGTGGTACAGGATTGGGGAACCAATTCTTTGTACCTGCAACACTTAGGTGTTACGACCAAAGTGAATCTCAAAGATTACTCTCATAGAGATGTCCCTCCTATCCAATGGAATCCCATCCATAGAGCCAAAGATGATACAGAATCGGTGCATTCCATAGGGTCAGGATCCTCATGGATGCATGAAGACACCCACTTATGGATGTGCAAAGTAGCAGTAGAAGAAGAGAAGGGAGAAGAAGCCAGAGAGATAGGTGCAAAAGAAACACATAGATCAATTCAAGACCCAGCCTATGCGCCTGTAGTCTTTCCTGACGAAGAATTTGAACCCCACGGCTGGGCAGAAATTTTAGCAACAATGGACGTAGCCATCAATGAGGAACAATGGACACCCCACTATGATGAGGATGGCTATGACATTTCAGTTTTCTCCATAGAGCCAATCATGGGAGAGGCAGTGTTAGAAGAGTGTGAACCTAGCCCTGATGCATTCAAGGATGCAAGTGACTCCGATCTAGAGTCAATCATTATGGACCCACCTTTTGCATCAGATGAAGAATACTTCTATGAAGTAGAATTTCAGCTTTAGAGGCACGGAGAGCTTACAAATGATGTAAGGCTAGCCATGCATGTAACTCCTAAGGAAGAAGGAAAGAAAAGAAAGAAGAGAGAAGTCACACAAGAAGAGGAAGAATCTTTGTTTGAGGTCCCGGAAAATTTTAAGAAGTATGAGACAGATGACAAGAGAGTCATGATCAGAATGCCTAAACGAGAGGCACAATCGGGGGAGGCCTATGATAACAAAGAAACCACGAAGAAAGTAGTTGTAGCCGTGGAAGAAGGAGAAGAAAGATGCACGTACATAGGCCATGACTTGACAGAAGAGGAAGAACAAGAGCTAATAGCCTTGCTAAGAGAATACAGAGATGTATTCGCTTGGAGTTACAAGGATTTGAAAGGTGTGGACCCTAACATATGCTCACACACCATCCCCATGACCTCAGATGCCAAACCCTCTAAGCAAAAGCCATATACATATAATGATAATTATGCTGCCAAGATCAAAGAGGAGATAGATAGACTGGTTGAAGCCGGATTTATCTATGAAATTGAGCACACTGAGTGGGTATCCCCCATCGTAGTGGTGCCCAAGAAAAATGGAAAGCTGCGTGTATGCATTAACTTAAAGAAGGTTAATGCAGCCACAATTTGAGATAACTATCCGCTTCGTATCACAGAGCATCTCTTAGGAAGAGTAGTAGGCAAGGAAGTGTACAGCTTCCTCGATGGATTTTCGGGCTACAATCAAGTAGCCATACCTCCAGAAGATCAGCATAAGCCGGCATTTGCCACGGAATGGGGCATATTTGGCTTTAGAGTAATGCCATTTGGGCTTAGCAATGCACCAGCAACCTTCCAGAGGCTGATGTGCCACGTGTTTAAAGAATTCCTGAGGAAGAACTTAGAAGTCTATGTTGATGATCTTTGTGCTCATTCCAACATTAGACAAACCCATATTCCTGAACTCAAACAAATCTTTGACAAATGTAGAGAATATCAAGTCTGCCTAAACCCAGAAAAGTGCGTTTTTATGGTCAGGCAAGGCAAGATTTTAGGACACATAGTGTCAAAGAATGGCATATCCACTGATGAAGAGAAAGTGAGAGCCATAGCCAAGTTACCTAGGCCAAAGAACGTCAAGGAAGTACAAGCTTTCATGGGGCATTGTGGTTACTACCGCCGGTTCATTCACATGTATGCTGTCATTGCAAAGCCCATGTACGGACTTCTGACTAACTTTGAGTGGACTGATGAATGTGAGAATTCCTTCAATGAGCTTAAATGGCGATTATGTTCAGCACCAATCTTAACCACACCAGATTGGAATAAGCCTTTCCATGTTCATGTGGATGCATCCAATTATGCTATTGTGTGTGTACTCGCGCAACCTACTGGTGAAGTTAATATGGATCTTCCAATTGCCTATGCTAGTAGACAATTGAATGCAGATGAACGAAATTATACAACCACCGAACAAGAAGGATTAGGCATGGTATATGTAGTTAAAAAGTTTAGACATTATTTGCTTGCAAATAAGTTTAAATTTTTTACTGACCATCAAGCACTGCTATATCTCGTGAACAAGCCATGCAATACAGGTAGATTAGTAAGATGGTTTCTCTTACTAATGGAATACGACTTCGAGGTTGTGGTAAGGAAAGGTAGGACTCATTTGAGAGCGGACCATCTTTCTAGGCTCACATCTGGAGAGGCCCCACAAGGAGTGTCAGACGACCTTCCTGATGCTTACTTGTTTAATTTGGAAGTGGTGCCACAGTGGGCTAAGCCATTAGTGCCAGTATTGACATACGGGCCTAACCATCCAATAATAAACACACAGGATAGAGAGGTAGTAAAAGCCCAAAAGTATCACATCATGGCAGGAAGTATGTACAAGCACACGGATCAAGGGATCTTGGCGTGTTGTGTGGAAGAGGATGAGTACGGCAAATGGTTGCAATTAGCACATGTAGGTGCATTAGAGCAACACTACTCAAAGCAACGAACCCTACAGACACTAAGGAGACTTGGAGTGCATTGGCCGACTATGGAAGCTGATGTCCAAAAGTTATGCAAGGAATGCCCAATCTGTTGCACTAAACCACTTGTGGAACATGCCACTCTTTATCAAGTGTCCATAGTGCCAGATTGGAGTGAACCACTAGTATCCTTCGTGAGGATGAAAACATTCCCTCAAGACATGACCCTGACTAGACAAAGAAGTTTAGAACAAGAAGCCCTAGATTACTAACTCATTGGTGATAATTTATACAAGCGTGGTAAAGATGGTTACCTAAGACTATGTGTCCATGAGAGTGAATATCTCAAAATATTGGAAACTGCTCACCAAGGTGTAGCAGGAGGACACTTTGGACCAGATCGGGTGATCAAGGCAATACTATTTGCAGGCTTCTGGTGGCCAACCCTTCACATGGATGCACATACCTATGTGAAACGATGTGATGTGTGTCAGAGAACTCAGTATCCTATACGCAAAGATGAGATGCCACTGAAACCTATGATGGGTGGACGTGCATTCTCTAAGTGGGGAATTAATCCCCCAGCTAAGGGTTCACATGCTGAATACATCATTGTTGCGACATACTATCTAACAAAGTGGGTAGAGGTAAAAGCTACGACAAAGAATGATGCTCAGACAACTGCTAAACTCTTGTTTGAGAATGTATTCACAAGATACGGGCTACCTATAGAGCTAGTAAGTGATAGGGGCACTCACTTCTTGAATGAAGTGATTGAAAATCTGCTCCAAGAATTCTTGGTAGTTCATAAGAAGTCTGCCCCCTACCACCCACAAGCTAATGGGTAAGCCGAAAGCACAAACAAGATTCTGTGCAATGTGTTGACCAAATTAGTAAATAATAAACACTCTGATTGGGACAAACAGCTACACCATGTTGTTTGGGCATACCGAGTCGCCTACAAAACGGTACTCCAAGCCACCCCCTTTCAGATGGTATTTGGCCAAAACGTCGTGCTACCGTTGGACTTCTTAATACCTACATTGAAAGTAGCACAAGAGCATGAATGGACGGGTCATGAACTCTCCTCTAGACTTTTTGACCTTGAACGATTAGGAGAAACAAGACTGAGAGCGGCTGCAGGGATATATGAAGCTAAGAAACGACAGAAGGCATACTTTGATGCCCATGTGAAGGATAAGGGCTTGAAAGCAGGAGATATAGTTTTAGTCTACACATTGAAACAACACACAAGGAAGCTAGAAAAGAGAGGCTACGGACCTATGATCATAAATAGGATCTCCACAAGTGGAGCAGTACAAATAGCCACTTTAGAGGGTGATGTTCTCCCGAGCTACATTAGCGGATGTAGAGTCAAGTTATATCAGGAACCTCTCACAGAGGAAATGCTAAGTCGACTCAATACTGCTAAGAAACGCAAAGAATAAGAAAAACGAATTCGCGAAGAAGCTCAAGCAGAAGCATTGGAACGCATCCGGAGAATGAAGTTGAGGAGACAGGGTAGAGAGCAACCTAGGATAGATGCAACAGATCAAGGATATCAGGTGGCTATGTGTGAAGTTTCAGGTATCAGCTCTCATAGGATAATTGATCGACGTCCTTTTATAACCTTAGAGATAGGACAAGGAAAGGGTGCAAGGACTGTAAGAGCCTTGATTGACTCAGGTGCAACCACTAGTGCTGTTAAGTTATCTTACTGTCAAGAGTTGAAATTAACTGTCAATCCTATAGAAGCATATCTCATAGGATTGGGAGGTGTGGAAACCCCTTGCATGGGAGAGGTGGAACTTCCCCTCTATATTCAAGAGGAAGCAATGACAGTTAAAGTACTAGTGTGTCAAGATGAGGACCTCACTGAGCCTCTTGTCTTGGGTCAGGACTGGATCTATGATCATGCAATCAACCTAAACCTAAGAAGCGGACTTCTTCAGGTATGGGTAAATCATAGGCGAATTACAGTTGAATTGGAAAATGAGGCACTCAAGGAACTAGGTAAGGCACAAACTCTTGGTCCTTCCAGGGGCGCACATGAAGTTGACAATGCTATTCTTGTCCAAAACTGTATGATGCCGAAAGAGGATTGTTTCAACAACGAAGTCAAGGATAAGACGGCACGCCCTTCTTTCTCGAAGACCAGAGGGATGCAGCAACCAAAGGTAGATCAAATACAGAAAAAGCAGAACACTACCTATACTGGAGGCCAAAAAAGGGAGCAAGGCAGATTGTTTCTGCCGTTGCAACAAGTATGGAGGCGAAAAGGCGAACACCCTGTTCCGACCAGGCCAATCCCACGGCCAAAACCTCTTATTAGTAGTCAACAACACGACACTAATAAGAAGTCTTTCATAAAGTCTTCCGTGAAAGTAAAGTCTATTTGGGTACCCAAGAAGTCAATGAAGGCCAGCCCACAATCACGACAAATTTGGGTGCCTAAGGCTTGCTTGCGGGCTCAAATAGCTACACCAAGGCCACACCCGGTACAACATGTTTCACTCACTCGAACATCTGAGACCCAGTCTTACACATCACTCACGGACACATATTCTTCCATGCGCAAAAGTAGAATCACTCGTAAATGGGTCCCTAAAAAGCCTCATTCACAAGTAGATACCCCTATCAAACTCTTCAGAGTCTCCACAAAATCGAGATCAAAGCCCATCCACTGCATTTGGCAACCTAAAACTTGTAATAAACCCCCGGATCCCAGTTGTAAATCCATGCCCACCCACTAACTACACTCTCACACTACATCATTCCACTTAGTTCTTAGGTCTACCCAATTCCTAACTACACACACAAGCACCGAGCACTTAATAACCCCCTAATCTTGTATGGACAGTCTTGTGCTCTGTGATTTGTGTATCTCCGTTCTATGGTACAGTATTGACTACTCGGATTTACTTGGGGTTGAGCCGTAATGGGACACACGTTCGCCATATGGTCACCACCGCAAGTATAACACCTCTTTACTGGGACAAACCTTGGGATTTGTTTGCTAGAGACACCTAGTTTCTGAGCTACTTTCTCTGCAAGTTCCTCAATTGATGTGGATTGCGTGGAAGAGAGGCTAGAGGCACTATCTGAATCTTTGTATATTTTGGAAAGCTCTAACTCCTCCCCTAGGTTATCCTCGATGTCAATGCACATGCGTACACACTCTTCTATAGTTCTAGGGTCCTTCAGATACACATATGACCTCAATTTGGTACTTAGCAATCCATCCAAGAATAAAGCCACTTGCTTAGCTGGTGTGGGTAGCTCCAAAACAGGGCATCTTTCAAGATATTGCCTAAATCTTCTTCCTGCAAGTCTCACGGTCTCTTGAGGGGTTTGCTTGAAGCTGTGAATCAATGAGGAGGTATTATGTCTTATGCCACTCTTAGAGAATTCAATGATGAAAGCCTCTAGGAGTTGATCTATGCTCCTGAACTGTCTCTCATTCAATGGTTGAAACCACGTAAGGGCTGTGTTCCTAAGGGTTAGACCAAAGGCATTGTAGCATTGTACTGCGTGAATAGATCCTCCACTTGTTCAGCTCTCAAGACTTGCCTGAACTCGGCCACATGATCATATGGGTCTCCTGTGCCATCGAAGTAATTCTTCATGGACTTAGTTGATGATCAAAATCCACATGTAGATGTACCAGAATCATCATCGGATGGATTACGAAGATCAAAGAGAATAGAGGAGCAAAGAAGAGCCTCAGAACACATTGTTAACATGGCTCTAATGGCAGATATCATGGGTTCGATAAAGGAACCTACCACCATTGAAGAAGCCATTGATGATCCAGGTTGGAGAGCGGCAATGCAGTCTGAGTATGATAGTATACTCAAAAATGATACATGGGATCTAGTTGACTTGCCGCCAAAGAAGAAGGTAATAGGTACTAAATGGATTTGGAAAGCTAAGTATAAAGCTGATGGAACATTAGAAAGTATAAGGCACGATTAGTTGCACAGGGTTTTTCACAGATTGAAGGATTTGATGTTCAAGAAACTTTTGCACCAACAGCACGCATGACAACTATTCGGACGGTACTTGCACTAGTTGCACAAAAGTCCTGGCCTATTTTCCAGATGGATGTCAAATCTGCATTTTTGAATGGTCACCTCAAGGAGGAGGTATATGTATCTCAACCACCAGGTTTTGATGTGCCCAATTCAGAAGATAAAGTTTGCAGGTTGAAGAAAGCTTTGTATGGACTTAAACAAGCTCCACGGGCTTGGTACCAACGGATAGATAATTTTTTCAAAAACATGGGTTTTGAAAGAAGTACTTCTGATGCTAACTTGTATGTAACAAAAAGGGATAGCAAGCTAGTTGTCATCATTGTATATGTAGATGATTTGATCATTACAAGAGATCATCAAGAACTCATCAATCAAACTCGGATCAGCTTGGGAACTGAGTTTGAAATGACAGACTTAGGTCTACTCCATTTTTGTCTGGGAATTGAAGTATGGCAAAGGAAGGATGGCATTTTCATCTCACAACAAAAATATTCCAAAGAAATTCTCAAGGCATTTGGAATGATGGAGTGCAAACCGGCTTTCCATCAAATATGCCAACTCTACTCAAGTGTGATAATCAAAGTTGTATGGCTATTGCAAAGAACCCAGTATTTCATGCTCGCACCAAGCACATAGAAGTACAGTACCATTACATTCGTGAGCTAATTGAAGATGAAATTGTGGAGCTAGAATATTGCCCAACAGAGGCAAATTGTGCTGACATATTCACTAAAGCACTTGGAAGAGAGCAGCTCAACAGGCAGCTTCAACAGATGGGCATAGGACCGAGACCTACTTGATTTATCATCGGTAAACATTGAGGGGGGGTCTTAGTATATGATCAATGTCTACCCCTCATGATTGTATGCACAGTTTGTAAGGCCCCCTTTATGAGGAGAAGCCAAGCGTGCATTACCCAAATTGATGGGAATCCCAACTTGCATGTTGGATGAAGGCCATATTGGACCATGTAAGGTATTATAAGGAAAGGGAGTTACCAGGGTCCCTAATTGTGGGGTCCGGGGTAGTGGTGAGCAGCCCCGGCTGGGGGGTCCAAGGGGGCCAGCGGGCCCCCTGGCTAGGGGGTCCCAGGGGGCCAGCAGGCACCCTGGTGGGGGTCCGGGGACAGTGCCCCCGGCGCGACGGTAAGGAGAATATTCCATGGAATATTCCTTGTCGGAGTCAAAAATCATTTATATTTGTTAGATCGGTTCAACCAGTATAAGCCGTGTATGGCAATTACGTGGGCGGTGGCCGCCCACGCTCTACCGCCCATGTATAGCCGTCCATGGCAGGCCACCCATGATCCTATATATACATGACTTCTGCACTACCTGAGACACTGAGTTGAGCCAGCATACCTCTACCTTGTATCTCCCGTTCTAGAGTTGTCTAGATCACCATTTAAGCTCTATCTTGAGAGTGCACGGGTGGACAACGCCATCATCTTTGTACTTGGTGCTAGTAGAAAATTATTGAGATTCTCCTATATCTGTTATCTTCTCTGCTATTGCTCCTGTGTTATATTGCGTAACTTTTGTCTTACAGTGTGGCCTTCCAGGTATGGCTAGACATGGGTGGTAGAAAAATGGCAGATCTCACTCACATAATCCCCATATGAGACTTAGGTCAGTTCAATCGACCTAACAAATATGAATGATTTTTAAATCCAACAAGGAATTCCATGAAATTTCCCTTTATGTCAGGTGGGGGCTGCTCCAGTTGGAACCCCCCCCCCAAGGGGCTACTAGCCTCCCTAGGAGCCCCAATAGGCACTACTCATCGCTTTCCCAGACCCTATGATTGAGGACCTTGGTAACTCCCTTTTCTTATAATACCTTAGATGGTCCAATTCATCTGACAAGCAAGTTGGGATTCCCATGAACTGGGTAATACATGATTGGCTTCTCCTCAAATTGGGGACCTTACAAAATGTTGAATACAACATATAATTATGAGGGGTAGACACTGGTCATATAGTAACACACCAATGAGAGAAAGAGAAGATGTACTATTTAGTTTTGGGAAGGCAACAAAACAACAAGACCACATACTAGGGTAGAAGGAAATTGATGATCTTGTGTATTCTAGAAGGGCATAAGGGCATTGTACTAGAGCATTAATAAGCTTTTAATTATATGTACTAATCATTTTCAAGAGTTTAATCAACTTGTTCTAACCATCCCTTCTTGTACAAACTCCTCTCAAAAAGATATGTGAATTCCTAAAGAGTGCTTCTAATTGCTTTCACTTTGTTTTCTTCATCATGCATTTAGTAGCCTAAGAGATTCTTGATTTTTCCATGACGTTTAGTTATGCCTTTTGGCATTGAATAGAGTAGAAACATGTAGTTAATCTAGCCTAAGATGATGACCCATTTTTTTACTTTTTCTAGTTGCAACTACATAAAGCAAAAAGTCTATGAAAAGAGGAGTTTTTTTTTTGTTTTTAGCAATTTCAACATCCATTGGGGAGTATTCTAGGATAGGATGACAATTTTTATTGAGAGGTTTTCTCACATGAAAAATTATATTTTATATATGAGCAAGATAACACATTGTCTATTCAATGTGATCAAACCAAGAAGAAACGATTGTTGAGTTTAAGAGTGATTTGCATGCCTCTTTTGAGATGTTAGATTTGGGCTACTTGCATCATTATTGGGGCATTTAGTTTATGCAAGTTGATGGGGGACTAGCTTTGTGTCAACCAAATATATTGACACATAATTCCAACATTTTGGCCTCGAAGATTGCAAAACTATTGCCAATCCTATGGAAACATGTTTACGATTGAGTCTTCATGATGATGGAGATGTATTTGATATTGTTCTCTATCAACAATCTATTGGATGCTTGATTTACTTATGCATAACTTAGTCAGATATTCAGTTTTCTATCTCTCAGATGAGCAGGTCTATGCACTTACCCAAGTGTCAAGCATTGGTAGAGAGTTAAGCATAAATTTCACTACTTGAGTGGTAACCAAATACTTGGATTTTTTTATCCCAAGGGGGATCACTACCACTAGATTTACATGCTTTTTTTGATTCAGACTAGGCTAGTTGCTATGACACTTGTGTGTCCACCAATGGATTTTTCTTCATCCTTGGTAGCTCATGCATATCTTGTTTGAGCAAGAAGCAGCCTACTATGACCTATAGGGCAACTTTCATAGGAATTGTTGGGTGTGTGTGGCTCAAATGCCTTTTGGTTGATTTGGGTGTTGGTCAACCTTCTACTACCACCATCTTCATTGATAGTGAAATGCATTCATTCACTTGGTAATGCATTCAATGTTGTGTCGTGATGCAAGTTTTTTCTTCTTTCTTGTGGTGTTCATGTGCTTTTGTAGACCTCAAACTCCAACAACATTAACAAGTGACTAGCAAAAGAAATTAATTCAAGAATAAGTTGAGAATGATCCAATAATACACCACCAAATATTCATGGACCACATATCATATGCATAAACTATGCCAAAGAATTTCCAATTGGAGAAACAAGAAACCTAATTTTCACATACAATGTTCTTCATAATGAAAACCATCAAAATCAAAGTAACAACAAAGCGAATCAATCTATAAAATAAATCCTATAATTAATTCAAGAAAATGCTCAAAATGGTAACAATTTGTGCAATCACCATGTAATCAACAATTCCAACAAGATGATAATAGGCCATCTACATGAGAATAGCTCTAACAAAATGTTCCAACTCTATCAAAAACAAATTCTTCATATTTTCTAAAGCACTAGGTATCATAACATAGTTTGAATTCAAATAAAGTTATTCAAGGTCCTCAATAAGTATATTTTGATAGTGATGTGCATGAGCACACTTAGGACGTCTAGGGCAATTTTTACTCTTTAGGAGATATTTTGCCTCTCTAATTGTATGTATGCTTGTAGCCCTAATGGACTACATTGCACACTTGCTAATACATTACATGCTATGCTCTTAAGCTTCTTTTTCTTCCTCATGTTGTGTTTGTGCATAGCTTATCCTCAAACTCCAATAATTTTCATTAGATTAGGTGTTGCTTGTTGAGGTGCATTTTTTAGAAACCCCAATCAATTTCTCATATTGCTATAAACTTGGTGAACACTATCAAGGAAATATATACTGTGAAGAAATTTAAATACCTTGGTGCTTTAAAAAGATTTATTTGAGCACATTTTTCTATCACAACAAATACAATGTTGTCCTCCTATGCTAAATAGGTTTTGGATTTTCACTCTATGATACAAGAACAAAAACCTTTTTGTAGGTGTACTAGAGCTCCACATTGTACTTTTGTTCCTTTTTGCAAAAACATTCAATTTTTTGCATCAAGTTGTTGTCAGTGGCCATGGATGAACGCAATGAGATATTTTTTATATTGGCAATGGAGAATAATTTGAATGGTTACAAGTCCCCATTGTAGGCATACATGATGCACCACGTTTTGATTGCAAAGGGATTTTAGAATATTATACAAGGTGTTCCAATACATCTCGTTGTTGTACCTACAAACACTCAAAATGTAGCTCATGTAGGTAAATAGATCCATTATTCTTATTGTAGATGAAACTTTTGTTGATATTCAAAAGGGCAACAGTAAAGGTATTCTTCTTGTAGTAAGAAGAAATCTCTAAATTTTGCGCAATAAAATAAGGAATACAAAGATGATAAGGGAGTAGATAAGTGGAAACAACTTTGCAAGGTTTGTTACAAGAATTATCATATTATAAAGATCTATCCTAAACTTGCTACTCAAGAGACAAAGAACAAAGAGGTGGGACTAGCTATTGCTGACACTTTTTCTTCTAAATTTGAGTTTTCTAGCTTACTTGAAAATCAAAGAATGGGCATTTTCTACTGATTACACTATGTAGTAAATGCACACTCTTCATTTTTCATGAGGTAAGTAACCTCAATCTTAGAACTAAAGTTTTTGGAATTAATCATTCCTACTTCTTTCTTCTTTTTGTTCTTAGCAACAATTTTAGGAGACTACTTTATAACATGAACATTAGCCTTACAATTCTTGCAGCATCATCATTAGCCTTATTCATGGCTTTATGATTTCTCATCATCTTTATCTTCCTTATTTGTTTCTGCAACACCTTTTATTTTTTCCTTCTAGAGGAAGAGCCAACTTTACCCTTTCCCTTTTAGCTAGTGAAAAATTCTTGATCTATAACAGACATAATGGAACTATTTTTCTTAGGTTGATCCTATTGAACAATGAGAGTATAATCTATTTCTTCAAATGTTAAATAATTTGGATTTCCTTTCCTCATCAATCAAAGAGTTGAAGTAAAACTTTGATAAGAATCAGACAATCCATTGAGAAAAATCCACACAAATCAATTAGTTGGTAATATTTCATTTGCAACAATCTTGGCCCTTCAAATACTTGATCTTTAAAATAAAATTATCCATAGAATTACTTTCATTCATGCGCACTCTTTACGATAATTTTTGAAGACAAGAAACAACGAGGTCCATAGAATTACTTTCATTCATGCGCACTCTTTACGATAATTTTTGAAGACAAGAAACAAAGACCTCGTTTATTGTGGAAGAAAATGTGGAAAATGTATTATGAGCATCTTTAGTTATTTAGCATGAGTAAATATGAGGTATAATGGCATGCATGATAGCAATAAATTTCTCCTTCAGAACTTTGATCTTTGTAAGTAGATTGTTCGTAGAATCACCTACATTCATGTGCTTACTCACCATCTATTTTTGAAAATAAGAGACATGAGCATCATTTGTTACTTGATACAACGTGGGAAGAGTATCCCAAGCATTCTTAGCTATTTTGGATCAATGAATGTGAGATATAATGGCATTTTTGATATACAAAGCAATCAAGGCATATGCTAGTGCATCTCTTCCATCCCATTGAAGTTGCTTTGTAGTGGTTAGGGGAATTGGTGGTGTACATGTCATTAGTCAAAATAGGAGTTGCAAGATGAATCAAAATAAGAAATGGACTAGAACTTGAACTTGCAACATCCTTAACCCACCTATGCCAATTACATTGAACATTAGTAGCTATAAATGGGTGTATTTCAACACCGAATATATTATTCCATAATCCCTTTACAACCAATACATGGAGCATCATGTATGACTATAGCGAGTAGTTGGAGCCATCAAACTTATCCTCAATAGCCAATATGAAAAATACAACACTATTCTTATTAATTTCCAGTGATTTTACCTTGATGCCAAAAATTGATTATGTCTTGTGAAACTTGAATAAAAGTACCTTGTAAAGCTCCACTATATTTATAGAAAAATTTTGGTCATTTGTATTAATGAATAGAAGCCCAAATGAAATTCGGCACAAAGGGGTGAAATTTCCTACATACTTGTTGTGATAGTGTGTTTGAAGTTTGTAATGAAATCAAATCTAATTTTGAGTTGAAGATGGCTCCATAAGTTGTTTTTATTATATATTGCTATGACAATGTTCACAAAGTTTTGTATCTGAGAAAATGAGTGAGGGTGTATTGGAGATGCACATAAAGAGTAAATGACATACTATGATAACAATTTCTTGGTGTTTGAGGAGTAGAGATACACAAAAAACATATGAAAGAAGAAAAAGCTTAGGATCACAACACACAATGTATTACTTGTTGATATATTTAGGTAGTGATGTGTGTGAACACTCTAGGACCGCCGGGGCACTTTTTTCCCTCTTTAGGAGGTTTTTTTCCCCCGGCTTGTATATACGCCTATTGCCCTAATGGGCTACTTATCTTTGTACATTCTCTAGTAATACATTCAGTCTTGTGTGTTGTGCTCCAAGCTTCTTCTTCTTCCTTGTGCTGTTCGCGTGCTTCCGCAGACGTCTATCTCCAACAATTGGTATCAGAGCAGGTCGTCGCTTCTTCTAGGGTGCCGTCGACACTCCTCCGTTTGCAGTCTCAGATTCGTACGAAATTTGGTGAGCATACTCAGGGTGTTTTCGAGATCAAAACCGCTTTGCTCTGTGGTGCCGAAATCGCGATCTGAGCTCATTTCGGCCTCCGAACGCACTATCGCAACGCTTGTGCAGGCTATTTCATCCTTTTGTGTCAAAGGTATATACCAATTTCTGTTCGCCAGTTTAAGCGTCTCGAAGTCTGCTACAGGTCTAGCAGAACTCGTCTGGGCAGTTCTGTTCAACTTTTTGAGATACAGTCAATTTTTTGCATCAAGGTATTTTAGTCACCGGCCATGGCTGAAAGCAGTGATGTATTCCGTATGTTGGCTATTGAGGATAAGTTGGATGGTACCAACTACCCATTATGGGCTTATATGATGCGACATGTACTGGTTGCAAAAGGATTGTGGAACATTGTGCAGGGTGTTGAAAGACGTCCTGTTACACCTGTAACGACAGGTACTGCAAATACAGGTGTTGGAGCTGATGAAGATGGTGTCGAAGATGATATTCTGCAGATTCCTGTTCGTGTTGCTGTTTCTGTTGCATCTACTGCAGAGCAGATTCGTTGGGATGGCAGAGATGCCCAGGCACATGCATTGATAGCCTTGTTTGTCAAACGTGCCATTATTCCTCACATTCGCTCTTACAGAACAGCAAAGGATGCTTGGGATACACTTACCACTTTGTACCAGGCTAGGAATGAGGCTCGTGTTGCTTACCTCCGAAAACAGTTGGAGAGTGAGCACATGAATGAAGGTGATTCTATGGATAGTTTTCTTACAAAGATCAAAGACCTGAAGGAACAATTGATTTCTGCTGATGAGGTTATACCAGATAGCTCACTTGTGCAGACCGTTCTGAATGGTCTTCCTGATTCATATCAGAGTTTTGCCTCTACTCTTCGGTTGATGATGAAAGGCAATCCGAATGCCTTGTCGTTTGAGGAATTAGTCTCTGTTCTGTTGCAGGAAGATCAGTCCAGGTAGAACAGGTCCATTATGCGTGTTGTAGATCAAGCTTTCCTGGCTAGTCAGAAGGGCAAAGGAAAATGGAGCTCTTCTACTAGTAAGCAGAAATCTGCAAACGTTGCACAATCGAAGAACCAGGATAAAGATGAAAAGAAATCAGAAAAGCAGAAATTGTTCTGCAAGTACTGTAAAGGAAATGATCATATTATAAAGAACTGTCCAAAACTGGCTGCTAAAGAGGCAAAGAAGAAAGAGGCTGGAATGGTTGTTGTAGAGGCCTCTATACCAAAAACAGAGTCTGCAAATCTTGTGCAGGAAGAAGAATGGGCGTTTACTATTGTCTGCAGTTTTGACCCATCTTCTCATCATCAGTGCATGTCTGCAGTAGACTCAGATGTTTGGTACTTTGACAGTGGGGCGACCAAACATATTACCTCGCAGCGCAGTTTCTTCTCTTCACTCGAGCCTGCCCCTACAGGGAATACTGTCACATGTGCCAATAACTCCTCTTATCCTGTTATGGGAGTTGGTAAGATCATTCTGACTACTGCTGATGGTAGTTCTTTCACTTTGTCAGATGCTTTATTTGTGCCAGGGATCAAAAAGAACCTGTTATCAGTTTCTGCATTAGCCAAGATTGGCTTGGTTGTGAAATTCGTTGATGACAGGTGTACAGTCCATGATCTCTCAAATGGCGATGTGATTATTGCTTCTGGCATTTTATGTCGTGGGTTGTATAAGCTCATAGACTATGAAAGATCTGTGAATGATTCGGCATGTGCAGTTCATGATTCTCAGGCTATGTCAGATGCAAAGCTTTGGCATGCACGATTTGGTCATCTGAATTTTGCTAGTTTGTTACGCCTGCAGAAATCTGAAATGGTGTCCTCTTTGCCCAAACTTGAGGCACCTGGAAAACATGTTTGTGAAGGCTGTATTTTGGGCAAAATGCAGCGTTCTTCCTTTCCAAAAGATGGTTCAGTTCGGGCTATGCAGAAATTGTAGCTTGTACATAGTGATGTCTGTGGTCCTATGCAGACACCCTCTTTTGGAAATTACCTTTACTTCGTGACTTTCATTGATGGTTTTTCCAGGCATGCATGGGTATATCCACTGAAAGCAAAGTCCGAAGTGTTCATGTGCTTCAAACAGTTTTTGGTTTTGGCTGAAAATCTATCAGCATGTAAAATGGGCACCCTCCGTTCTGATCGAGGGGGGGAATATATGTCTTCATATTTTAATGCATTTCTGGCTGAACGTGGGATAAAACACCAGTGTACAGTGCCGTATACACATCAACAGAATGAAGTTGCTGAACGAAAGAACAGGTCACTCATGGAGATGGCGAGGTGCATGGTCAAAAGGGGGATCACTACCGCCAAATTTGCATGCTTTTTCTGACTCAGATTGGGTTGGTTGCTATGACACTCGTGTGTCCACCAGTGGTTTTCGCTTCATGCTTGGTAGCTCATGTATATCTTGGTTGAGCAAGAAGCAGCCTACTGTGGCCACTTCCAGTTGTGAGGCTGAGTATAGGGCAGCTTTCACAGCGACTGTTGAGTGTGTGTGGCTCAGACGCCTTATGGTTGATTTGGGTGTTGGCCAGTCTTCTGCCACCACCATCTTCACTGACAGTCAGAGCGCATTGGCAGTTGCGAGGAACCCTGTGTTCCATGCTCGCACTAAGCACATTGAGGTGCATTATCACTATGTCAGGGAGAGGTTCTCTGCTGGGGAGATTACTCAGTGTGGAATGTACAAAGATAAGTAACATATTAGGCTTATGGGAACTTATACAAGTCGTGGTAAGAAAACCCAAAGCAAGAAAATAGTGCCCTTGTAGTTCTAAGTGTATTCATATACATTGTCAGGGGAGCACTAGATTGTCTTCATTGAGATTAGTCTAGGAAGATTACAAATTATGCTCATTGAGACTATAGTAGACATAAGATACAAAGGATTTTGATTGTAAAATAACCCACATAGGGGAATATAATACAATAATATTTGACTAACAGAGAGTCCCACAACTTAAGACTAACATGTATGAGATATAGAGGCACAAAAAAAGTAAAGGATCCCATAATCCAAAGCATATGCGATAGACGATAGGATTTGGTAAGATGCAAGAGACCCCATAACTCAAGATCGTACATATGAAACATGATTTTAGAATTATAAGATCTCCCTTGATGGAGATGAGCAAGATACAAGGCAAGACTAGATGGGATCTTATACTAGGTGATTACAAGATGAAAAGACAAGAAGACCAAAAAGTAGACTAGAAAAAGCTAGAATAAGGTACAAGGCAAGACTAGATGGGATCTTATACTAGGTGATTACAAGATGAAAAGACAAGAAGACCAAAAAGTAGACTTGAAAAAGCTAGAATAAGGGACTAGCAAGAAGAAGAACTAGAAACTAGAAGACACTTACTCAAGGACCATGACCCCTTGAGCTCCCAAGACTAACATTGGCAAGAATGAGAACCTATATGGGAATCCTTATACAGGTTTTTGAGCGTAGCTAAAGATCTTGTAGAATGGTCTTGATGACAACTTTGATGACATATATGGTATCATGTCATATTTTCTAGAAGCTCTCACGATTATATTGCAAGGGATAGTTCACATGGATATGGAAGGTCCTCCAAGTAAGCATATGTTCAGATGGTAGAAAGACATCATACAAGTTAAGACACATGACCATGATACATTAAGTTCGGGTGGAGCACAAACATGCAATGATACAATGCATCAAAAATTTTATATTATGGTTTTGAGTGTCCTTCTTATCATCTCCCCCTCAAACAATGAGTTCCATGAGCAATTATGTCACTTTAAGATCTTATGGGATTTGATTCTTCATATATTATAT
This sequence comes from Ceratopteris richardii, assembly GCA_020310875.1. Taxonomy (NCBI): domain Eukaryota; kingdom Viridiplantae; phylum Streptophyta; class Polypodiopsida; order Polypodiales; family Pteridaceae; genus Ceratopteris; species Ceratopteris richardii. The sequence continues at coordinate 95,789,079 of CM035420.1, forward strand.
TCTTTGTAGATTTGATAGTATGTGGTACTCGAACATGATGATAATGGATATCCATGATGGAATTGAAGAGGTTCATTGTATATGTAGGAGTGGGATCTAAGATACACCTCATGATAGGATATAATGGATTTTTCATTCTTGGTTAAATTTTGTTGTAGATATGTGGGCTGAAATGATCGCAGGGCATTCTCAAAAACTAGGAAATAGGATGTTTTCAAGCACTCCAAATGGTGGTCCAAGACCATAGTTGAATGTTGGATTTGTTTGTAGCAAGATAACTCATACTAGCAATGGCCACAGTTCTAGTAAAGTTGTGCCAAACATTCCCTTGACTGATCTTCTTGTTGGAAGTGAATCCCTATAGGATGTTTGGAGTAATTGGTACCCTTAAAGTATCTGAATCAACATGAACAGAAATGTAGATGGAGAAACCAAGTCCAACGGGCGAATTCTTGAAGATGGGAGATCTATGGACTATCAAACTGGTGAAAATGATGGCAAAGTAATTACAGAAGGACATATAAATGGACATCATATCCTCAATGTGGAAAGGGTAGCTTCCATTTTAGAACGGGGTCTACTCAACATCAAGGTGAATGAAAATGGTAATGCCATAAACACTCTTAAGGAAAATGGCATGGATGCTTCTCCTACAACAAAAAGCGATAGATATGGTCGATGCGTTTTCAAAAGCAGGAAACGAAATGTGAAGGTGGTACTATGTGGTCTTGAATTTGGATGCCCAGGATTCATTCGGTTCAGAGAAAAGAGATTTCATACTTCATTGGCTGAGACATGTCGCTTCTATCCTCATGCACACAATCTTGGGGGTCTTTTTTGCTAAGCTCAGAAAACTAAATAATGAAAACGCATTCGCAAGCAATAAACGGAATTCTGAGGATGTTGATTCCGTCATTACAATTGAGCCAAGTCTCAAAACTCTGTAATGGCTACTGGCGGCAACATGTCAGAAAGGACAGATGAAAGAGAGGTGGCTCCTAAATGTACACACGGGGAGGGCTCGATTTTGGGTGGTGCGAGTACAGGCAAGAAGGAGGAGAGGAGGTTCAGTCGGCAGTGTTCTTGGGGGAACTTCTGCTGTTCTAGGGGGAACTTCTGTAGTTCTTCGGGGGCCTGAAGGGGATGGTCGTCAGAGGAGCACCTGTGGCAGAGGATCAGAGGAGGACACTCCTACTTCTTCCTCTATAGAGAGGAGGGGGGCACGTCCCATCGGGGGGAGAAGTTTGAAAGGTTCCATCACCTCGGAGCATAGCCGGAGTGCTTGGACATCTCTAGACTGAGCTCTTTCACACAGCCTCAATTGATGGTTGGCATGGACATCATGAATGGAAGGGAGTGCGCCATGTAACCTCTGATTCTCCCGACTCAAAACTCATTCTTTTTGGTTAGAGTTGCAGTGGATACTGTCACTCACAGAAGAGGAAGATCAAGATATCACACATAGAGAAGTCCGACAGATTATGAATGGCTTGAAAGGATGTACTTATGGAGTGCGTTCAGCTCCGAAAGAGGATTATCCCTTAAAGGAACAGAAAGGACACTACAGCAGATTGGGAGTATACGTTCTGGCATTATGCAGACAAATAGGAAGCCTAGAGGTTGATGGTGAAACTTGCTGGCTAACACGGGAGCTTTGCCAAGAATGGAAACGCATGGAGATGTAAACTGTTGAATGCAATAGATTCTATGGAGAAAGCCGCATAGATACGAACTTTTCATCAGGCCTTCAGGGCTTCGATTCACCCAAGCACAGGTGACCCATTTGGAGCTTAAGTGCTTCTTCGATTGAGAGACAATGGGTGTGAAGAATGGTGGCAGTGTGGGGGAGTGAAGGAAGGTTTGAGGAAGGGAGAGCGGCGTGGAGTTGGATTAGACCCCGTTGGGTGCGTCGTCCCCCTCGTCTTACGAGCAGCGTCTGCATGCTGGCTGTCTCGCCCCTAGTATGGCGGTCATCGTCTACATCGTAGGTCCGCACCCTCCGAAGAGAAAGACAAAGGAAAGCTCGCACGCATGGGAAGTAGTCATTGTGGATGTGAAATGAAATATGCAATGCTAAAAAATGGCCGATCTCGATAATAATGATCCAACAATTTACATCCAACGATCAAATACAAAATCAATGATACAACTCAGAATAAATGCCATGGCAGTGGGGTCCAGACAATACAAAATCAATGATACAACTCATAATAAATGCCACTACAGTGCGGATCAGATAATCCAGTATAGACTTCCTGTTACAGTGCGAGAAGACGCCCACGAGTTTCGCCTTCGGTCTTTGCGGTCAGATCTTTTCTTCACGGAAGGTCCTTTCTTCACTTTCGATCTCCAATTTTCATAAACTTTGGGTCTTCAAACCTTTCTCTTCACTTCATATAAAACCTGGAATGGTACTTCAAATCAGGAGAATCCTAGACCTGGAGGAAAGATCCACAAAGCAGATCCACGGGGAAAAAATAAAAGACATAAAATTTTTCACTTGAGTGTCATAAGAAAAAAAGAAACAACAACTATGCTTGATGATTTTCTTTATCTACATTTCTATTTTTCCTTATTATATATTCTTTCTTTTTTTTATTTTTCATTCTAGATCTACTTAAATCCTACTCGACTATGAATTTAAAATTATATTTATCCATTTTATTCGAATTAATAATGAAAAATGAGGTAAAATACAAACAAACTTTCCGCCACTCTTTCTTTCTATCTCATTGATAAAATCTCATACATTTTTCTTTACCATTATATTTTCCACACTTAAGCATTTTCGAAAAAAAACTTTTTGATTCATTTCGGTAATGTGGAATTTAATCATTGCATCCATAAATTATCAGTACTATGGCAACCATCATGTTTCAATAAATGTGACAAAATAAGAAAGAAGATCTTACACAGTGTTTATCATTCTTTCTCGTTAAGATATTTGGTGGAGTGACTTTTGATCGTCAATAGTTAATTTCTTTGATAGCACATCATGCACTATTATCTAATCCCAAAAAAAAACTATATGTACATCGAACTGCATGTTTCTCTCTCTCTCTCTCATTCTCTCTCCCCACCGCCATTCTCACTGCCATCGTCATTCTCTCTCTCTCACTCTTTGCCAACTTCATCCTAGATTTGCTCTTTCCCATTATCCATCGCTTCTTTTCGTTCATCTCTCCATTCTCACGCGGCGATCTCCAACCGTTTCTCTCTCTCTCTCTCTCTCTCTCTCTCTCTCTCTCTCTCATATGATGCAGCGCCAATCATCCGTGGGTCTCTCTTGCCTACCTCTATTTGACAGTTCAAGCCATGCCATCGCCGACCTGTTGCTAAGTCTCTCTCCCTCCATTTCTCTGCACGCGTTATCTTTGCTGCTGCACCTCTCTCTCTCTCTAGCTCCACGCTCGGCAGCCGTCAGTCGGTAGTTCTCTCTCTCTCTCCCCCTTACTTCAGCGCGCGTCGATCTCCACGATCTGTCTTTGCCGACGAGTCTACATCTCTGCTTGTGAGCTTCTCTCTCTCTCCTCCTCCTCTCCGAACGTCAATTTCACCTCCTTTATCATCTTCAAAAGCTCTACCGTCTTCTTCTCTCTCTCTCTTTCCCTATATTCTCTGTGTGCATCCCTTCTACAGTAGAGAGTAACAATTCACAAAAAATAATTGAAATCCACTAACTCTCTCTCCGCTTCGAAGTGCTATACAAATGTGGACAAATGTGGAGTCCATAGAAAGTATGCATGTAACTTTCTCTATCTTTTCCTCTTTCTCTCTCTCTCTCTTTAACAATAAGTATGAATGCATAAAGGCCAAAAAAGAATGAATAAGAGAAGGTTAAGAAAATCATACTTGGAGGAAAGATCCACAAAAAAAATTCACAAGGAGAGACAAATGAGGTTTGGACACCTATTTATAGGTTCTCCTCCCTCTACGACTTCTCTAGAATCTTCTAACTTTCTTAGTCAACCTTTCTATTTTTGGATTCTCTTTTTATTTTTTCCACACTAAAGTTTTTTGTTTCATACCTAATGTTCAAAATTAAATTAATTAAAGAGTTAAACTTAGGATAAAAGGTAAATCTAAAGACCCAAGTTTGGGTTTCTCCTTGTGAAAGTTAGGGTTTGCCTACAATTAAAGTCAGGCACATCATTTCAAGGGTTTATTTACACTTACGACCTAGAATCCTAAGGTTTCCAAGGGTCAATCCTAGGGTTTCCATGGGATAAAACTCAAGTTTCAAAGGGTTTCAAAGATCAAATCTATTTCGCATCTCATAACCATTAGATCAATAGTAATGTGCATAGTTTATAACTCTTTCTTGGTTAAAACATCACACCATAACCAAAGAATCAATGATCTTAAAAAAAATTATTGTACACTTCCTTGAGGGATTTCATTCCGACATCCGTCCCCACTAAACCTGCACATCCTCCCGATGGGCCAACCGGCAAAATCCAACAGAAGCATATCAAGGTTCTTTTGAAACTCTTTTTACTTTTTATCTTTTTCTTTTCAAAATTTGAAACATGATCTTATGTACTCCATGTAACTTTATAAAGATTAGTACAAATTTTAGAAAATTAAGCAGCTGCAAGCTTCACAAACTTCATACTATGTTTTTGCTTCTACAATCAGACAAGTAATCATGTGAATAAGTCGTTGGATTCCTAGATCTTCTGTTTGTTCAACTCATTCAGATCGAACAACTTATCCTAAGTACTAGCATATATTAAGCTTCTACTAACTCAATTTATAGAATATACCCTATTTTCCCTATTTATCTCCTATTATCCAACTCTCCATTAGATCTCTTTTCTTTTCTTTTATTTTTTCATTTTTGTTTTTCTCTTTCTTTTATTATTTACTTCATCTCAGCTTAGCATGTATTCTTTTTATCTTTATTTTCACAAATCGGCCTATGTCGAAATTGAGTGCGACTCATGGATTTGTCTGCCCAGTCAAGTTTACCCCACCTGTCTGCTGATCGGACATAGCACACGACATAGACAACATCAGCCCTATATGAAATCGACGTCAGCTCATGGCTCTGACCACTCGACTAGAGTGACTTCACCCGCCTACCAACCCATGCAATCGCATAAGAATAGATGGGTTAGACATTCGATGAAATTAGCATCAACTCGTGGCTTTGATCACCTGACCAAGGTGGTTCCACCCGCCTACTAGCCCATCGTAGTGCACTAACAACATGCACACACATATACAACTACTTGAGTATGAAGGTTTTCTCTGAATCATGATCTATATGGAGGTAAGATCTCGCAAGAAACAAATAGTAGGACCCAAAGACATTGTCGCATCCGCCTGAAGAAACATCGACGAATATGGCCCTCACGACCACAATACCAACATTGAAGTTGTCAATGTGATCTACGTCTCACATGAGTCACTGGACTTGCATACATATCATGTAGTCTCTGCCATAATGCATTATTCGTCTCTTCATACATAACAGACTCATATATAGAATCCACAAGCTATAACCAGATAGTGGAGCTGGCCAATGCATCCATATCCATCCATACATGGTCGGGCATGTCACGAGGCCTCTATGTATCTCTATGCACACGAAGCAATGTATGCCACATCTGAGCTTTCCATCTCGAAAAGTCAATGCCATCAAACCGAGAAGACACCATGCTAGCAATCCAAGCGACTAGCAATGTAACAAGAAACTAGAAACAATACTCTATCTTCAATAGTATCACACTTGCATATCCATATGCATAGCTCACATCATAATTGTCTCACTGGAGAAGGAACCATGTGAACCACCTGTCACATAATCATGCATCTAGCATGCATATAAAACCCTGAGCATAAGCCTGCTCACCAAGTCTTCAAAGTGACTAAGTCGATGTGAAAGAATCATAGGAAAATTCGATAGAGTATCCCTTGTAAACAGAGCAATCAAACAAGCTAAACAATATCAAAAGAACAATGAGTAATCTATCACCACCTGTCAGTGATCCAATCAAGGATAATGGCAAATATATATGTCCACAAACTGATGGCAATATATGCCAATACAATGGCGATACACCTTTCACTCAAGAATAAATCTTGCAAGATGGTCCAACCTGTCGCTAGTAATATGTGACCAAGTCCAAGTGAATGGAGATAATCAATGATCCAAAGGTATTAGACAAGTTTCAAGATCCACTAGAGCTCTCTTCTAGCATAAAAGTTGTCGAAATTTCGGAAGCATCTCCTCTATAAAATGGACTCTGAACCAAATAAACCATGTGGGAATCACCATCCACATATGCCAAGAATCACACCGGCAAATACATATCAATCAATGACCAAATGCTAATAACGGTGATAAATGAATGTGTATTTGAGGCTCCAATCTGGATCATGTACCTGTAGAGAAGACAGAGATACAAATACCAACCAAGATCCATAATCAACTCTCATAAAAATTATGTGCAATCGATAACTAAATCCATAACCAAGTGGCATAAGCAGGATATAGACCACAATGCCACTATACATCCATGATCCAACTCATGATGACATAAACCTCAAAAAGAGTATACCACAATGTCATCTTACTTGCCAAACATGTGACAAGATCATGTTCTACTCTCATATGGAGGAGCTACCACAGTGATCATACATGGATAATGCCTTCAAGCTCTAACAATAAGAGCTTGCACACCAAAAATTCTCTCTTGAAGAAGTTCCAAAGCAAATTCAATTTCCAAGAGCAATTAGGGTTCTTATGGTGAAAATATGATGCTCTGTGTTTTGTTGTTTCATAGGTGATAACCTCTGAATCTGAACTTTTTCTCTTTAGCAAACTTCAAGAATTCATTCTTTTCTATGTAGCAAGATAAAGAACACCGCAATCAGAGTGCGTAGCTCAAGATATGCACTTATCTGCGACCACAATATACAAAAAAACAATTAAAAACATATACACACATACACATGTTATGAGAGTAAGGTCAAATTATACATACCTGTATCGAATGAAGATGTTTTGTCCATGTACCCTTTAGAATTGTCCACCCAACCTTTAGAATCTTCTTGATACATATGTTTCTCCTATTTTAGTTGACCTAATACCTGTGCTGCTAACTCTTTTGCATACAAATATTAAGTATCAGTTAGCTATGAAGGTATTAAGTCATCAGTAAAATGGGAGGACCAAATTTATCTTAAAGATTTTGAAAGATGGAAAAATAATTTTAAAGGATGGGAAAAAAAGTGTTCATTCAATGCAGGTTTTTATTCTTACTTTAGCTAAGGTAAGAACAAGAACTTGCATTGAATGAACACTTTTTGTTCGCCCATCCTTTAAAACTATTAATGCATCTTTCAAAATATTTGCGATAAATTTGATCCTCCCATTTTACTGATGACTTAATACCTTCATAGGTAACTGATACTTAATATTTGTAAACAACTTAGCAAAATAGGTAATCTACAAACCATAATATACAAAAAACAATTAAAAACGAAATCAAATATACACAGCTACACATGCATACATACATATACATACATACATACATACACATTCATACATATATACACATACATACATACATACATACATACATACATACACATGTATACACACATACATATACATATATGCATACATATACACATATGTATATATACATACATATACACCTATAAAACACATATACATACATATATACATATACACATACACATATGTATATGCATGCACATGCATATACACATCCACATACACATACACATAAGCATACACATATATAAAATTATATGCATATATATATATATATATTTTTTTTTTAATATATATTTTTTTGATGAACTTACAAGTTATTATCTGAAAAGTTTTTACCAAGTCTGAATATTCTTCCTACCTCACATGATGAAATGAAGAAGATAATCAACAATCTTGGTATAGATTATCAATGTATACATGCATGTCCTAACGATTGTATTTTATATAGAGGTGAATATACAAACTCTTTGACATGTCCCAAATGTCAATCTCCTCGATATAAGGGCGAAGAAGGTAAAATCCCAAAAAAGATATTGAGACATTTTCCATTGGCTCCATGGATTAGACATATGTTTCAAAGCCCCGAATTATCAAAGCTTTTGACATGGGGACATGATCATAAAAGTACTGATGGAATAATCAGAATTCCTCATGATAGTGTTGCTTTTCAGCATATTGATTCTACATGGCCTGAATTTGCACAAAATCCACAGAATCTAAAGTTAGGAGTTGCATTAGATGGGGTTAATCCATTCTCCATGAAATCCAGTAAATGGTCAACATGGCGAGTGGTAGTCATAAACTACAATCTTCCTCCATATCTTAGCATTAAAAAGGAACATTTAATGCTTTCACTTTTAATCCCAGGCAAAAGACAAGTTAAAGATATGAATATATATCTTTCTCCTATCATTGATGATCTCCAAGAGTTATGGAGAGGTATTAATGTCATTGATGTATCAAAAAGCTTTAAGGAAAGATATATTACGGTGCGTGGTATTGTGGCTTGGACTATTCACGATTTTCCAGGATATGGTGTTTGTTCAAGTATTGATGTAATTTTTTTATTCAATATACATATAAATAAATATGATTTAATCTAATTATATTTTTATCATTTTCATGATGCAGGAATATCTACTAAGGGTTATAAAGCTTGTCCATATTGTGGTGATTGGTTGAGATCAATCTATAGTAAAAATCTCAACAAAAATATTTATCTTTGACATCGAGAATTCTTGCCTGATGATCATCCATTAAGATCTAAAAGAGAAGTGATACATTTTAATGGAAAGCTTGAAATAGGTCAGTGTCCAAAACCTATGACGCCTATGGATTGGTATAAAAAATGGAAATATGGACCTCTAATAGATCTAGAATCATAAATCTTCATTGATGATGAAGATAATGAGTATGTGAAGAGAGGTAAAGAAAAATTGGCACTCACAGAGAACATATCAATATGTATTGGAAAGAGTTAAAAGTATGTCATCTTCTTGATCCTATGCATATATTCAAGAATATTGGTTATTCGCTATGGCAGCACCTTCTTGGACTAAAAGATACCATAGCATCAAGGAATGATTTGAAAGATCAAAAATCAAAACCAAAGTTATGGCCAGTTTTTGATAAACATCGACAGGAAACGACTTATGCACCTGCTCCTTGGGTACTTACAACAAAAGAGATACAAACTATCAACAATAGAATTCAATTGATTAAGACTCCTATAGGATATGGAGCATCTTTTCAAAACATGTTTACTATGAATGATAAGAGCTTATCTGGGTTAAAGACCCATGACTGGTATAACTTTTTGAAACATATTTTACCTTTGGTTATCGATGGATGTACAACGAAAGGAGTATGAGATGTGATCTATTGTCTTCGATCGCTTATAAGGTAATTATGATACTTTTATATTTAATATGTATGAATATTGGATATCTTTTATTTTTGAATTAAATTCTTTATAATTTTTTTTAATGATATGTATAGGTGGATTACATAAAAAGAGATTGACAAAAACTCGATCCCACAAAAAAAACATGAATGCAAAGAGCTACTATGTTTGATGGAGAAAAAACTTCCTACTTCATTTTTTGATATTCAGGTTCATTTATTAGTCCATCTTGTAGATGAAATAGAGATTGCAAGTGTTGTCGACACTCGATAGATGTTTTGGGTCGAGTGATTTATGGGAATATTAAAAGGGTGCGACAAAGAGCAAAACCAGGAGGATCCATGGCAAAGGATTGGATGCTTGAAGAGTGCATGTATTACGTTAGTGAGTACCTTTAAAGAGTTCATGATGAAGCTCCACGTGCATGGACCAACGAGTCCTCTTCAAAAATAACAGATGAGGTATTATCAGGTAAGGAAGTTCCATTTTTATTTACATTTCAAGAAAAATATGATGTTTCTACTTTTGTAGCATATAATAGCGAATCCATGCAAGCATTCCTTAGCGAGTACAAACAAGAACTTCAAAATCTCCGAAGTAAAAGGTGAAGAAACAAAATGTATAGATGTAATCTCGATAATAATGAGATTACAAATATATCTTCTTTCACGGATTGGCTATATAGTCGTTTGCAACATGCCAACGCAAATAATGAAGAAATCTCAGATGAGCAGAGAGAGCTAATGATAGGCTGTGAATGAAAGGTAATTTTATGTTAATAATATTTTGTTTTTTTCATATATGTATATTAGTTTCTATTTACTAATTTAATTTCTTTTATAGGCTCGAATGTTCACTAATATGTGGGCTTTTGGATAGCATATTAGAATCAAAGCCATTGATTCTTTGCGTAAAACAGAGGATTCTAGTATTGTTGCTTCTTTCAAGCAACTATCACGTGCTAGCTCAAAAGACACGAACCTTATAGATGGCAAAATTGGTTACGTAGGAACTATTGTTGGTATATACAAAATTTCATTTCGTACATTCAAACAGGTAGAAAAAGTTTAGATTTTTTATGATAGAGTTAGTTATTTTTTTAAGCACCTAATAATGGGTTTTTGTTTTTATATATTTTGATAGGTCATTTTGAAGGTTGATTGGTTTTGAGCAGAGTATAAAGGTAGTAGATGAGACTATATTGATGTTTTACCAAAATTATGGCAATAATGAAAACATATGAGCAGATTAGATAGTAAATTCTATTCTAGTGATCGATCAATAACTTGAAGCTTCTGAATGGATATCAGATAATAGATTCTTTATTTAACTTGAATAACGATGAACCCTACTAGAGAGATGAAATCATGTTCTTTTAAGTTAGAACATGAAGCTCAGGGGTATGCCTAATTATTTTATATATAGCTTTATCTTCGAGGAGCAAATTTTTATCATGTATGTATGCATATGTGTGTGTATTCATGTGTATTATATGTATATACATGTTACTATGCATATATATGTATTTCATGTATATGTATGTGTGTGCATGTGTGTGATATATGTATACATGTGTTAGTATGCATATGTGTATATATGCATCTGCATTTATGTAAAATATTCATGTATTCATGTAATATATGCAAGTGTTTATAATTGTGTATGCATGTATAAGTATACATTTGTGCATGTAGGCATGTATATGTGACATGTACATGTATATATGTATATGTTTCTATGTGTAAATGTGTACATGTAAATATGTATGCATGTGTATATATATTTATGTGTGCATTTATGCATGTATGTGTGATGCATAATGTATCTAATCCATTTTATATTTATGTATGTGTATCTACATTATGTGTATATATCTTTATATATATTATGATCCTCCATGATGCAAGTAGCTATATATAGAGGCATAAGGTTGGGAGGAGAGACATCTCTCTAGTAGGACGTCGGAGGAATAGATGCAATGTGTACATATACTTCAATCATATGGCTAAAAGGTTGAATTAGAGTTTTTAAACTAGGAGTTTTAAAACCCTAATATCAAAATTAGTGTTTTCAAATTAGGATTTTTGAAATAGGATTTATTTATTTATTTATATATAGATATCCAAGTATATATATATATATATATATATATATATATATAT